>JAOXNG010000012.1:84713207-84729905 GCA_028566535.1 Scolopax minor
GATTATGGGAGACAGCTACCCTCAGCAAAATTGCAGATTATACAAAATTGGAAGGAGTGACTGACACATAAGATGGTTGTGCTGCCATAAAGACGTACCTTGTCAGGCTGGAAAAATGGGCTGACAGGAATCTTATGAAGTTTGCCAAAAGGAAATGCTAAACACTGCCCTGGGGAAGGAACAATCCCACACACTGGTACATACTGGGCACTGACCAGATGGAAAGCAGCATAAAATGACCAGGGATTCCTGGTGGACAAATGGAGCCAGCAACGTGCCCTTGCATTAAGGAAGGACAACAGCATCCCAGGCTACATTAGGAAGAGTACTTCCAGCAGATCAAGGAAAGTCATCTCCTCCTACTCAGCACTGGTGAGGCCACACATGGAGTGCTGGAACCAGGTCCAGGTCCCCAGTAACAGAAAAGACATGGACAAACAGAAGTGAGTCCAATACAGGTCCATGAAGATAAATAAGGAACTGAAACATTTGTCATATAATAAAATTATGGCAGAACTCAGACTGCATAATCTCAAGAAGAGAAAGCCCAGAAAGGATCCTATTGATGGATCTAACTAATGAGAGGGTAGAAAGAAGATGAAGCCAGACTCTTCTCATTGGTGCTTAGTTAAAGGACAAGAAGTAAAAAGCGTAAACTGAAATACAGAAAACACAATTTAACTTAAGAAAAAAAACTTTTTTTACTGGAACAAGTTGCCCAGAGTTGTAGAGGAGTCTCCGTCCTTGGAGAAACTCAAACCACAACAGTTGCCTTGAGCACCTGCTGTAGCTGACCCTGTCTTGGGCAGGAGAGTTGGACTAGGTGACTTCCAGAGGCCTCCTCCAACCTCAATTAGACTGTGATTCTGCAAAATGCTTGAACAAATCTCAAAGCAGAAACTGAAGCAAATACATCTTGCATTATGCCCAAAGTACCAAGAAAGTGCTGAATCAAACAAAAAAGACAAGGTTATTAAATTAAAACACATCCTGGCCCTAGACTCTCAAGACGGTTATAAAAGGATGAAAACATTGTAAGAACTTGACCACAACGAGGTTTCAAAGAAACCAGCTCATTGTTTTGTTATCACAGGCAACCTACAACCCATAACCTGCATTAAAGCTCATGAGAGGCAGCTCTTTCGATTAACAGTTTTATTAATCAAGAATGAGGAATATTTACCTACACATAGATGTACTGAGGTTGTAAAAAAAACTGAGCATTTTTATTCCCCTTATACTATAATGGATACATTAGCTAAAACACTTCAGGTCAGTTGAGTAACATACAGTCTCCTTGCACATTCACCTCCCAGCACATTTAAGCACACATTTAATATTTTGGTAAAAACACACATGCCCAGAATTAATTTTCTCTTCTCCGTCTTTAAAATGTGTTACAGAAAGTTACAAATGTAGTCAGATCTGTTCTAATAATTCAAAATCAAGACAGCTAAATGAGCCTGGACAGGACAGTACTATTTCTTCAGATTCAAAAACTAGCTTACAGATGCACCACCTACATGAAGTTTCTACTTTAAGAACAGGAATTTAAATAGCCTAAAGATCTGCAAATATCCCACTGGTTCGGCACCAGGAGTCTCAAATACAACTTCAGGAGTCAAACACCTGACACCCTCCCTTCAACTTATTCCTAGATGTCAGTGTGCTATGGAAGGGCTCTTATTTTCAGAGATGTATCTCAATCAACAAACCCTTTCCCACCCATTCTTCTCCCCACACTTCTGACATAGCAGATAAATACTTTCATGATACCATGAAGTTTAGCACATGCTATATGAAGCTTATCTTCAGAGGTTTTTAGACTGACAGCACAGCGCAAATGACCTACACTTCTGATTTGATCACTTTCTCATGAAAAAGTTGCTCCATTCAGTTGGCTCATACCTGATTACTGGCGGCCATTATCAAGGTTCTCGTAGGCGTAGATTGGGGTTTACCACTTGGCATAGGCAATGCTGGTGGTAAAGTGGCCATAAGCTGAGTCGGTGCTTGCAGACTGAACTGGTAAACATTAGGAGCTGTGCAAGGTGGTGTATCAGAATCCTTTTGGCAGAGAAAAAGGGGAAAAGAAAAGCAACTTTACAGAAAGTACAGTATATACAGGCTATGCATGTGAAAATGCACCCAAATATCAACTTGTGAATACTGTAAAATTTCATGATATTTTTTTCAATAGTAAAAAAAAAATAAAATACAAGCCAACATGTTTATTTCTTATATTGAGCAAAAGCTTAATTGAACCTGCATCAAGGAGGTAATGTTAACAGGTCTATCACAGGTCAGTTCCAGTCAGCACAACTTAAAGCCAAACTTCTATCTCTACCAAATTCGAATTAAAAGATGGGAACTACAGTTGGGGAAAAAAAATGGAACAAGAACAGCGACACTGTAAGTGATACATGGGCTAGAGAATCAGTCCTCTGAACTTTGTTCTGGGTTGTACTTATCTGTATAGCAAAGTTACTCACTATAATTGTTATAGTCTTCTCCCATTCTACCCAACAGCAAAGTTAGGGCTTCACCTACCAAGAAACAAGGAGACAGTCTGCCAATCAGGACTAATATATGTGCACCAGTCGTCCATTTCACTGATAGGAATACTGCTCCCCTCACTTTCCATCAGAAATCTGCTGCTTTTTTACCTCACCCTTAACTCCAAAGTATTCTGAACTTAAAAACAATGGGGAAAACCTTATTCTTTGTCCCAAACCACTAGTGTTTTTTTCATTTCCATCTATTTGGCTCAAAGTATAGCAAGAGATAGGAATTGGCCAATTAGTAGTTTAGGAGTTACTAAATTAAAAGACAGCTCAGATCATCAAGGATCTTTACTGTTAAAGTAATTAATGAAATAATATTCTATTGCTCTTTCTCTAACGATTAACTGCCTGGAAGCAAAAACTCTTCACTTAAACCAAACTTTAAAAACACTTCCAGCACTACTACTTGCCCTCACAAGGCCTTGCTTGCCAAATTGGATTCTTCAGTTAGGAAATAGGCTGCCTAAAAAAATATTATCAAGAACAGAAACAAGAAAATATTTCAAAGCTTTTCTTGGGGAAAGGTGAAGGTCATTTGAGAGAGACTGACAGTTGTGAATACTGAGAAACATAAGCAATGAATCATTAGAAAGCAAAACTGTCAGCTATTAGAACAATCACTCCTTTTTTTGCCCATATGAAGCTGTGCTTACTAAAAATAAGTTCTAGATAGAAAAGAGCTGCTCTCCTACTAGTTCAACTAGTCATAAAAGTTACAGTATGCCTTTGTGAAGCAGTTTCAGATATTCTTGCATTGTGAATTCACTAGAGACAGACCGTACTGGTAACAAGAACCTGTGCAGAAATTTAAGTCTTATTTAGGAGATCAGATGTTTACTATTTAATAAGTATGTTCACAGTGGGCAACCACATACTGCAGCAGTGATCAAAAAATTAAGCTTAGTTGTATGCACATACAAAGCTGACTGCCTGGATGGCAATAATTTAGAGATAAAGTTACAATGACTACACTGAGAGTCTTGAATACTGATATCTTGAATACTAGTACTATGAATGTCAGAGTCCCTCATCCTGCAAGGAAAATGTTTTCTAAAGAGATGCTTTTGGAAACTTTTTCATGAAGGGGAAAAGAGTACGAAAAATCTGCAGTCTTCTACAAGAAGACGATCAACTGTCCATAGACATATTTGAATTGTTATTTTGGTTAGGACATAAGAATATTCAGGCATGTAGAAAGAAGAGAGAAAATTTGTGCAGTGCTTGCTCTCAGACTAAGAATTTTGTTGGGCCACCCTCTTCTGTGCCCTCTCCTACACACACACTTTCAATTGGAACTCTATAAATTAATCATAGTCATTAAGACAAGTTTAACAGGACCTACAAGAGCTGTTACAGAAAGTATTCTGAAGTGTCCTACTTCAGAAGTATCTCTACTGCAGATAAGCACATGCCTTATACCTGCAAATTTAATTGCTTTAAAAGAAAGCAACATTTATCAAGACAAGATAAATCACGTCCTCTGTCACCTCTATCTGTGAACAGGGAAGTACAACAGTTCCTGCTATTAATCTGAAATTCACAGTCTTTGACTAATAGGAAGGAAGGAGAGATGGTGATAACTTCATTAAGTATGTTGAGTTCAAGCCCTAAGGCACAATTACTGCCAAGTCAGTAACAGTTCCAGAGTCACTGTGGATCTTGTAGACATTCAGCAGAATGATGTCAATAACAAGTATTAGCCTTATCAGTTATATTTATGTACTACTCTCACACTGTATCTGATTAAAGTACCGAATATTTAATACCTCCAGACAGTGAAAAGACACATTCTATTAAACACTGAGGGTACTCCTTTGGAATATCCCCTACCTGATGGGGGCAGAACATTGGCAGATCAAGCATGGGCATTTTGGTAAAAGGTTGTTGTAAAGCCTGAACGGCAATGGCTATAGCTAAAATGTCAAGGAGAGCCTGAAAGAACTTACAGTAAATGCTTAAAAAGTTAAACAGACACAAAGATTGTGTTCTTTCCCAAACTAGATTACACAGGTACCTTGTTCACTGAAAGTCCAACTACCTTGACATGACTGCATGGTCTTGACAACTCTTCACAAAATAATCTTGTCATAGAAGCCCAAAGAACATTATCATCAGAAACACTGAGATAAGGTATATGAAATGTCTTAGAGATCCAAACTTCTAACAGACAACTTTGAGCTTGTGTGCTGGACTGGATATGAGATTTTATATCCATTAGTTAACAGAAAAGAGCTTTAAAGCTTTCCTATGAGCCATTACTTCTGTTACTGATATGCAGGTATCACTGTCACATAAAATAGTATGCTGTATTTGGCAAAACAGCAGCAAAACTGCAGAGCATACTTAGCACCATGAATTATACCAGACCAAAATGAGACTGCAAAAACCTACCTAGGATTATTTTTTACTTGGCAGAGACTGTTGATCAGGCAGCAGATATTCTCCAGCACTACTCTAGGACTTCCTGAGCAAATAAAAAGCAGCTTTCCACAATGCCTAAGCAACAAGAAATCTAGGTCACCAGTTACAGAGTGCAGGTCCAGAATGAAATAAAGGCATTTTCAAGAGGAATTTGGTCACTGCTTAGGTTCTCAGACTGCCATCTGCAACTAGCCAGAATAAGTAGAGAGATGGGGGGAGCATAGTTTCATCTGGTTTCAGATTCTGCTAACAATCATTTAACCCAGTAGAAAGATTAAAGTGCAATTTCCTTATACAAGAGGTTTATTTTCTATTGTGGAACAGTCTGAGTCTTACTCCCAAAGAGTAAAAACCTCATATACTTTGCACTGTCCTTTATAGCAAAGATATTTACAAAGTATCTTCCATTATTCATTTCAACATTTGTTGGATCATGTGGGAATGCGTAGTATTTTGCAACTTACCTGTGTGCACGAGTAAGTGAAGAATACATACTGCCTCTTTGTCAGGGCAGCATATGGTATTTTAAATACCTGCACAGCAGAATACTTCAATTACTACACAGATCAGTTGGATAATTAACAGAATCCATATAAAAGTATGAACAGCCGAGTACGTTCTGAGGATCAGATTCCTTGTATCCACATGTTCCTCAGTTTGCTCCTGATCACTAATATTTATATTCTTCATAGAGTTGAGGTAGCAGGGCAGGAATTTTAATACTCAATAATATGCAAGGAGCTACATTAAAAGTGCCAGTGAGAGTCAGACCTCTGTATTGACATGTACAGTAAGACAAACCCATAAACTGAACTGGTATCTCACCAATAGTGATACCAGAAGACAGGTTACTCTTCTACACAGTCTTTGATCTGAAAATTACTGGTCCTTACAAAAGCTTTCTTTTATGACTAAGATTTTGAAGTTTCCTAGGACACTTACAAAAGACAGCACAACTAGACAGCACTAGATAAGGTATTTTATAAATTGCTTTTGCTGCCTTAGGACAATCCATAAAAGGATACTTTTGGTACAAGTTATGACTTAGTCTTATTAAATCCAATTCTTAATTTTGTCCTGTGTAGATTGTGGCCCAGAAGTGTGGTGCCCTGCAAGCTAGTCATGGATCTGCAGAGATGAAAGCAATCATCCTCTTGAAATTAAGACAGTACACTGAGGAAAAGTATATACATCTGAAATACATGGGGAAAGAGAAGGCTGTCCTTGAAGGAGGCAGTTCTCTCTCCTTCCACTGTGGTACATGAGTACTCATTTTCAAAAGGTTACCATCAGTATGCTCTCTGAAGGAAAGCAGTGGCAGGAATGCAAAGAACTCAGAGTAGTAACCTTAAGCTCTTATATCCCTATACTTCCATTTTTCTGAGTATGTGCCCAAGTTTAGAGGCTGACTTCTAAATGTTAGCTCTGGTTTATGCCAATCCAGTCTCCAGAAAATCCTGCTCCAATTTATTGTTCTATTCTGAAACCTGTTCTCCTGCTGCTGGAACAAATTATTATAACCCTCGCTACCTCTGAAGTGCTTGTAACTCCAAGACACCAGGAGCCTTGTCTATTCAGCTGCTGAGCCATATCTACAGAATCAAGATAAGTCAAAAAATCTGTAATGCTGATGAACTTTAAGGAAGTAAATCTCTAAAAACCATACATCATGCTATATGACAACCAACTAAACTTAACTACTGTTACAACCAGCTACTAAACTACAGAGTTTAATAAAAAATTCTAGGATCCTTAGGAGCAGTACTGCACTGCTTCAATAATGCTTGTGTACTTAATACATATCATATTGCCAATATTGCTTCCAGGACATATTGACAAATACACTCAAGGCTTGCAGACTTATGGCCAGTATATGGAGATGTGATGATGTCAGAATACAACTACCTCCGTGCAGAGTAGAAAGCTGGGATATTTGACATTCAGTAGAAGCTGAAGTTCAGAGAGGGGCAATTTGACAAAGTAAAGTCACAAGTTGCCAAGCCTATTTCTTCCTCAACATAAGTTGACTTCTATCATATTGGTAGGCAGATCTCAGAAAGGTCAAGGTGCAGCTGATCACCGTTATCAGTGAAACTTTAGCAGTAAACTGGAAAGCAAATACACTATCAAGTCCCTCTAATTTGGCAGATAGCATCTTGTAGTTGATACATTTTAGTTAATAATCTGCAGTCATGCAAAATACATCTCCAGAAACAGTGTCTTGATGCAGATCTTGTGCTTAAAGTCAACAGTGGGGCACCACAGGGATGAATATTTTGCTAATAAAACTACAATTCTTGGTAAGACACCAGCAAACTGTCAATCTAGGATCCCCTTGTCTTCTGCATTTTCTTTATAATCTGTATCTTGCTTTCAGTCTCCGGTATCAGAAAAGTTCAGAAGATTTAACTTTAAATGAATATGGAATCTTTCCTGAAGAATAATCCTTTCACAAGATCAGAGCTACCACTAACTCTACAGTGATGAGATGCACCACATTCATGTTCCCTTGTTCTGAAGCTGGTATCAAAGTTCACTGCATCATACCTATTTGCAGTGCATCAGAAGTTTTGGCACAAATACCAGTTGTCACACATGCTACATGTTCCTTTGCTAGGACCTGGACACAGTATTATGCTGGACCATGCCACAGATAGGCTATTTGACTCTGGCAGAATAGCCTTCTCCTCCTGGATCAGTTGCAGCTCACAACTGCTTAACCAGAACTTGATCACCCTCACATGTTCAGTGCGAGTAGGATGAACTCATCAGTTATTTGTCAGAAACCTTCCATTCCATATTAAGATATGACAGCAGTCTACTAAAGATGTAACACCAATAAATGACCAGGTCTTAAACTATGATCTGTAATGAGCACATGGGCATAAGGCATTTTGTTAAAAGGCTAGTATTCCCATTTGCTGTGTGGATGCCAAAACGTCATTCTTCCTTTCTACTTTCTCATTTGTTTCTCTGGTGTCAAGCAAGGAAGTTTTATCGTCAACGTCCTACAAAAAGGGACTAAGGGGAGGTCATAACCACTCATCACCCATTACTTTGAGAGTGCATAATATTAAGCAAATATTTGCTTTTCCTCATAAAACATATTACAGCAATATCTTTCTCACTAACAGACTCAAACCAGGAGCATGGCTAGTAGTATCACTGGCAAGCATCATGCTGTTCTTTTTCCATTAGCTGGATGGTGCAACTAAAGTATTTACCATATTTACTGGAGATGCAGTGAAAAAACCAATTCAACAAAGAAAATTCAGTAAAGAAAATACAAAAAGTAACCAGAACATATAATGAATGCATCTGTCCCTCAAAAGTTATTAATTTTTTTATTGAATACAATTCCCAACTTTTAATTCCATATTTGACTAGTTTTTGAAAGCAGTCAAGAAACAGGTACTCAGACCTCTCTCTGCATCATCCAGTTATTCACTATTGTAGTTAACTGGATACTACATTTTGTTCCACTTAATTCCTCTAACCAGCACAGAATGCTACAGTGGATTTATAACAAGCACCTAATGCCATGCAATGCAATGCAGTTTTGTGCTTCATAATCTGCACTGCCCAATTCCATGTTGATTTAATTCCATATCAAAACAAAACCACCTTAGACAATCTTAAGAGCCTGAGAACACACACAAAAAGACTATAGTCTTTAACCTCCAGAAGTTACAATAAAGCCCAGCACTTACTTTCTAATTACAGTTTCAAACAGGGAAGCTGACAGCAAGACTTTGTATATGAGAGCCTCATTACCATTAAAATGTGAGCAGACTGCTGGACTGAAAATCGTAAATAATATTATTCACTTTCACAGCACAACGTGATGTTCATGTTCAATTTAGGGTGTGGGGAAAAGGACCAGAATTTGACAATGGCGGATTTTGCTTGATGGGAAGATTTATGAAGATGTATTTTTATTTTTCTACTTTGGGTTTTATATTTTATTACATCTAACTACTATCACGAAGAATACTGAAGATTTAGGATCAAATTAAGACCCATTTAATTTAATGAAAAAATATTTAATCTCAGTAATTTTTCTGAGCAGAGGAAGCTATTAATGTGCTATAGCAGCTTAAGAATAGTATCACATTAGCTGCTGCTGTATCAGTTGAGGCCATGAAGAGTATCATAAATTCTGCTTCTTATTAATTTAACCCATTAAAAGAAAAAGCTTACAATGTCACTGCCGGAGAGGGATGATACAGAAGAAGCAGAAGAGCCAGAGGATAACTGCTGTGGACTAGTCAATGACAAAGTCAAGCGCTGGTTGTAAGATGGTTCAGAGTCTCTGTTCTGTTGTTGTTCTCCATTACACGGAGCTATCTGGTCTCTTATTTTCAACCTATTATCTGTTAACAGAAAACGTAAGTATCACTTAAGAACACAGAATACAAACACATGGGCCTTAAAGTCTAGGAAGAGCTGAAGTTTAACAAGTTAATTGAAGAACACAATCAGAAAAAAAAACTAGTCTTGGGTTAGTTACAAATTCCTTTTATTTTTTCCTGCATATCTGAAAGTGATTTATTTCAAGGTACCAGTGTTTTGAATTAATTTTTTTTTCCTTGAATTTGATGTAAGTCAGTTTCAAGGATTTCTGCTATACCTACCAAGTTCAGGTGATAGATTAATTTTGCTCCCCCACTTCTTTTTAATCCAGGCCCTGTAGTCAATCACTTCTTGTGTCACTTTGATGATTCTACCTAATGTGCTAAAAAAAAAAAATTATTCAATTAAGTATTAAACAAAGACTGTTGATTACATATTTGCAAGCATTTCAACAACCAATCAAATTATGTTGAAAAGTCAGTTCAAGATATCCCTACCCAAAGAATCCTTTTCAACGTTCATTTCCTTAGCACATCATTTAATTCACTAAAGCACCATAATTTTAAACTAGTATCTTCTATCATACTAGTATGCAAACACTGGCTTATATGTAAGATTTTTACTCTACATTTCTAAATGGAGTGCATCTTAATTATCAAGAATGTACATGCAGACACAACCGTATTTAATAAAAGCAATTTAGAGGTTTTTACATTTCTCCATACAGAAGATATTTTTCCCCAGAATCTGGGTTAGAAGAGTTATGGGATGCACTGAAGACATTAATATCACCAGGCCCCCTAGCTGACCTTCATACTAAAGACAGATCTTCACTAGTCCTTCCTTACAGATCTACAATGCAACTTAAAAGTGTAAGATTCACACAACTATAAAGGAAGTACCATGGATCACGAGGTAGTGAACAAGAAACAGACTGGCTCCAAAACCCGATTAAGTTACAATTTAAGAAAATTCATAATAGTAACTGGTTCAGAGAAAAAGCCTACCTGGTCCTGCTGAACAGTTACCAGCTATCAACAAGTACAAGGAATATTTTTCCAATATACCTTCCCAAACTTCAGATATTTGTACTTCTTGAGCAGAAGTTGTTTGAAAAGCTAAACTTCCATGCTTTTCTTTTATCAGGGACTAGTGACTGAAACACTAACTATAAACTCCGCACTCAAAATATGGGAAAGACAGACTATTGTATAAAAATGGGCTGTGAAAAGTTACCATCTTGGAGAAGATAATGTTATTTTAGTTTTGAAAAATCTTTAGTTGTTACAAGATTATTTTGTATTCCATAGCATATAGATACATTTTACCTGTACTGGAATTTTCTTTTGGATTAGGTGCATAATGGGAAGGGAGGACATACATAGCCTAAATGCATTTAAACTACCTTTATTAGGTCATTTTTTTAGTAACATTTTAAAAAGGAGCAATAATTCTCCTACTGGCTTAGGGATTACTATATCATGCAAGACCAAATACCACGGTCCATATTTAGCCTTCCAACTTTAAAGGCATGTCAGTGTGTTAGTACTGAAAAAGGCAGTCCAGAAATGTAAGCAAACAATGAATCAAATAAGTTACAAGTCCAATAGCTGCAGAAGGGCTTCACACTCAGAATTCATGTCATCCACCATTCTATTTACGTAATGTAGAGAAAATGATGCATGTCAAAAAAACTATTGAGTTTTACTTGCAGAATTAAAGGTATAATTGTCACCACTCAGCAACTAAAGATCTGGGTTATAATAGGCAATTCCTTGCAATCCACAGCTCAATAGCTAAGGAGAGCACATAAAGAAAGGAAAAAGTAAAACAGAGGATAGTGTTTTGTCAATGTACACTCCCACAACGTAACAGCATTTTAAATACTCACTACAGTTTCTCAGTGGTTTCTCAGTCACAAAAAAAAGAAGTTAAACCAGAGGAGACAGAATAAAGAAAGGGATGACCAATACTTCAGAGAATGAACTCTGACCCTGAAGTTGCAGATCCCAAGACACCAATGCCAGTATGGGACTCAAACACACACATGCTGGACCTCTTCGCCACTGGGACAGAGAAGGAAACCTAGCAGCTAGAAAGTTTCATCAGAAAGAGTTGACTTTCCACTCCAGGATGACCTATAAATTTTACAACTACTACCATCTGTGGTCTTGGAATCAGAAAATGAGCATGGACTGAATAACACAAGCTCTTATGGATAAGTTTGTTGAGTCTTGGAGTACTTTCCCCAGAAGCAAATCAATAGTCATGTCTTCATAACCAGAAAGAAAATGGTAGGTATAAGATAATAAGAAGTGGTAATAAAAACAGTATTTTTATCAGCCTGGATGATCGATATACCAGAAATGTCTGCTATAAAAGAGATGCAAGGATGAAACTCCTGCTACACCAACAATTATGGCACAGTTGCACATACAGAACATAGGAACCTCTTCTCTCACTAGCTCCTTTCAGAGGGAACAGAGGTTAAAGCCCCAAACTCCCATTTTTTACTAGAAAGGTAAAAAAGAAATTCATAATTTATCAGGTCAGGAGTCAAAAGGCAGATCCATGATATATTGCTCAAACACCAAAATAAAAAACATTCATTATGAGACATCAGAAACTGAAAGGTGATTAAGGCTATACTGCCATACACAAAGAGAGAGAAAGCAAGTATGATCAAACTAGACACTGCTCTCAGAGAGCACCATTTCCCACTTATAGGACTCAAGCACATCCACACCATCAGAGAAGAATTTTTTCAAATAAACGTATAAATTGTGCTTTCATCTGTCTTCAACACCAAAAATGCTTAGGAACAAAAAACCTATTAATCTGCCCCACCTTTAGTATGAGAAAAGTCCATGCTTTTGGGCTTCTTTTTTTGGCTGAAGCCAGAGTTTCTCCAGTTATAAGACACTCCCACAATTCTTCCAAGATGCTTGTTTGGAAGACGTAGAAAAAAGAGTTAACTGCTTAATAAAATTAGACAGCTGTCCTGTGAAAGATGCCCCTCTGTTTTTTCTCTTAATGTTATCATAGTAAAACCAGGAATAAGCTACTTACATACCTAGTCTACTCTATGACAAGAGTTTAGAAGCTCCTTTTTTTGCACACTGCAAGCCCTCAGTTCACAGGGACTTGCTAGTTGTCATTACAGTACTACTGTGGTACTAATAAATCTTAGGATGACTCTTAAAATGCTCAGAATGATGACAAGATTCAGTAAAATCAAATATCTAAAGCTTCAGTCAACCTCCACATGAATGAATGAGTACCAGAGAAGGAAAAAATATAGTCTGTGAAAGTATAGACAAAATAACTGTCAGTAGGCCTTAACTGAACTTACAAAATATTCCCCTGGTATTAAAAGAGCAATACAATCTAAAAGCAGACTAAGGAGCACTTAAGAAGGATCTGTTTGAGCATGAGGTTTAAAGAAAAAAATTAAAACCTTTACCCATAGAAATATTCTGTTGGAAAATCTAATATTGCTGATATATCTTAAAAGACAGCATGCATTCTAGTGACAGTCACCAACCATTCAAGATGTGAAGCAAAGGAAGGACTGTTTCAGACAGCACATTTCTTTCTATGTTACCAGATTTAGCAGGCAAATTTAACATTCTCTTTTACAGCTCCCAGAGCTCCCAGGACTATCTTGACCAACCAGGGGCAACCCAAACTTAAAGCATACACCTGTCAGCAGCTAGATCAATTGAACTATACACTAGGAAGAAACCAAACAGCTTTCAAACACAGAGATGGAAAAAACACATAATATATAGCCCAGACAATTATTGTTTTTGTGGAATATCACCTGTAAATGACAATTCCAATAGCAAAACCCTGACAAGACTTCCTCAAACTCTGAACTCCAGCCTGTTGGTATGACCATCCCTTTCCCTCATCCACTTTGGCCCACATGTCTGCCACCAAAAAAGAGGAACCTGTTACCAATTTGCAACTCTAGGAACTGAATAAAGGTTTTAGAAGTCTTAGTTATACTGGAAGGGCATATCACAGTAGAACCAGTCTTCTACTCCTCATTTCGTATGACCTTGTCTGCCTCCCAAATGTGGCTACACTGCTGTTCAGAGATGCAGTCTAAGCACGTATTTGTATCTGAACCATGCAACAGGCCAACATGCTGACCTACAGACGTACATATTAACCTTAAAGCTAACATTAAGAACACATCTTTCTCACATCCAGATTAGCACAACTTATTGCTGTCAAAGGGTACAATACTACTCTCTCCATCTTCCCCTAAACATGAACTCCTGCTGCTTCTCTTGCTTCTGATCCCATGGCTACTCATCCCACAGCCACAGGCTTGGGATGAGTATTTCTCATTTCTCATTTCTTGATATGACGTGCTGGTGTATTTGTTCAGTCAGACCAGAGTTTATCTCTGACCTTCTGACCACAGGATTGCTAGATCTGATCCAATGCAATAGTCAGGGACAGACACATTGAGAAGGAAGAAAAAGGGCAGATGACAGCCCACAGATAGTTAGTATGAAGTAAAATTGCACTTTGATATAGAGAACATGGACAGGGTACTAATGAACAGCCCACTACAAACAATATGAATCAATGAGCAAGAGCTTGTTGTCAAACACTTGTTTCCTGTGGTGAAGAAACAGATTAAACAGGGAATAGATTAAAACTAGAAAACCGGTAGCTAACTTGAAACTTTGTGTCCAAAGAAAAGCAAAGAAGCTGGTGAACAGTCCAGAGAACAGGCCCTAGGAGCCAGCGTCTGAGAGAGCTGTGATTGTATAGTCTGGAGAAAAGGAGGCCAAGGAGATATTTTATGGCTCTCTACAACTACCTGGAAGGAGGTTGCAGAGAGGTGGGAGTCAGTCTCTTCTCCCAGGTAACAAGCAATAGGAAATAGCCTCAAGTTGCACAAGGGCAGTAACAATGATCATCCAGCAATCTACTGAGATTGTAATCTACAAAAATAGGACTTGGTACACAGATGTTCTCCCTGGAATGAGCTGATACTAATTCAAAATAGTTCTGCTTAGAGAAACACTAGCCCCAATTATGACAAAACTAAAACTCAGGTCACCCTGGGGAATTCAGCCTCCTGCAAATTCCTACCCTTTTAAGTACTCTTCTTTTATTCTCAATTAATCCATCTACTAGGAAATCCTATAGATAGTCACTGCTCTTAAAGGGAGCCCACTGCTTACAGTTTAACCTACTACTAACAAGCCTAGAAAAGGGGAAAAATGGATCAAGACAAAGGGCTCCTGGATGGCTAAAGCTTCAGGTCAGGCCACTGAAAAGTCTTTATACAGAGTCTGGACCACCCTGACTAACAGGTGGAAGAAGACTCTGAAATACACCTGGAACACCAAGAATTCAGCTAAAATCTGAAACTGAACGTAGCTTGGTGTCGAGATTCTGCAACAAACTTGTAACCAAACAACTCATCATTCACCTGCAGGGCCTTTGGCATTGACAAGACAGGTGCTGGGGGAATTACTTGCATACAGGACTTGGTTGAATGCTGTTCCTCTTGCAACACCAGTCTCTTTGTCAGAACGGCAAGCCACTGGCATGACAAGTTCTGAGACTCAGACAACACTGACACAGAGAACCCAGAACCATCAGAAAGAGAGTTCAGATATAGGACACCTGAACACTGCTGCTTGCACTTCTCCCCAGGTTTGAAGTTGCAACAAAATCCAAACATTTTTCCCAAATATACTAAGAAATGTACATGTCAAGTGCACACATTGATGACATCTGGGGCTTCTACTAAATGCATTTACAGATATACTTTTTAATGTCTGTTATAAATACCTTATTAGAGAATTACTATATCCTTTGGAGAACCACAGAGAAATTAATGAAGGACCCAAGATACAAGCAAAACTTCAGAAATCCCCGAGTGTTCTATCTATACTTATGCAAGAATGAAGTTTCATTCAGCAACAAGAATTGTCAGCCAGTACGCATTTAACAGAAAGACCTTTAACTTATCTTGAAACAGCAGTCTCAAATTTCAGTGTGTAACACTATGTATCACTCTTCCTGTATCACCATCACAGGCAGTCTCAACCTTTGTGAATTTAAGACCACAGAAAACCTAGAAATTTATGGGCACTATTAAAATACTGTCAGTTTGAAATCCACAAGTGAAAGATTGCATCCACTTTGTGGTATAGGAGAACTATTTCACCTTGCAATGACATTAATGCTGGAAGTTAACAGCTTGATTAGAGTTTGGAATTGTATCTGGATGGGTTGTGAGACTTGTTACAGCCATCCCTCTCTGCCAATAGCTGGGCAAGTCAAGACCAGAGGGATTCCAGGAAAGTCTCAGGGAACTTAAGTCCGCTGATTTAGCCCCAGTTTGTATTGAGGATTAGCATAACAGATGCTAGAGAAAATACAGGAATAAAAATACAACATGGCTGACAAGCCCTCATTTTCTTTTTCCTCATCCTTTCAAAAAAAAATAAAAGCTTACAAAGGTGAGAGCTGAAATAAATACTAACTGTGAAGTGTTTCTATGAAAGATAATAAGAACTGCATTAAAATGGCACACCTAGAAGTATGCTACTTTTAAAGGCAGTTCTGACATTATGGCCAAACTGAACCAATTCTTTTAATAGCTTAATTACATATCAAGCCTTTTAAAGCAGCTTACGGAAGGAATGTATGGAACTAGGAAAATTTCTAGCCCTGTCTAGCTTTGCGTCTTAATAAGCAATTTGATCACACATTTCTTTCTACCAAAGTAGAGTCATACATTACACCAAACATTAAACCAGCAGACCTTCCTTTGAAATACTTTAAGCAGAATGTTTGAGAAAGGACCAATTATCTTCTGGCTCCCTCCCACACTAAGAAAATCTCACATTGGACTCATCTTGGGTTTTGTCATGCTGTCTTCATTTCAATGCTACAGACTGAGGTATTACACTCTCAGCAACACTGGGCAGCCTAAATTTCTAGGAAAATACAGCTACAGTTAAACAATAAACAACAATATTCCTTTTATTGATTTAGACCAAAACATTCCTAGTTGATTATACAGACAAATGGATATTCAAAAAGTGGACTAATTACCTCTCAGAATCTCTATTTGGATATGATCTTGCAAGTGGTGATACTGCATGGCTAAGAACAATGTAGGCATAATCAAAAACTTGTTTCACTTGCATGGCACCGTAAGAACTTCTGCCAACGTCGTTTCCTGAAATAATGTGACAGTCATCAGATCATGTTTTTAATATCATTAACCAGAAAATTATTCATACTTAAAGCTCAGAACCCTTAACAATACAGCTTAACTCTCTTCACTACAAAAAGGGACTGAGGTACCTGGTTCCCC
>JAOXNG010000012.1:84972104-84987841 GCA_028566535.1 Scolopax minor
AGCTGTCTGTTATGGATATAACTCTCCACATTTTCATTTTTATTGTGTAAATAACTAAAGCAATGTGGTCTGTGGTGATTACGCTGGGACTCCAACAAAACATCTGTCTGTCTCCTCCACAGGGCTCGGAGGGGTTCTGGAAGCAAAAAATTTGGAAGGATTTGCCCTTTTTATGAAACAATTCCCCACCCAGTTTTTGAAAAGTTTCTGTATGTTACGTTAAAAATGGACTGTGTCCAAACACTTGCGGGTTTGCTTTTTTTTTTTTTGGAAAGGCTTAGACATTTTGTACAGATCTTTCCTTTGTGGACAGCTTGAAATCCAGGGGCTTTGTAGCAATCTGGAATGAAGACACGCTCTGCTTTATCAAATCCTTCGGGCGGCTGGCCTTCTGCTTTCTGTCTAGTTGAAGCTTTGACCCTATTCATTGGCTCAATTGTCACGTCCAGTGAAATAGGGAACTGGTCTCTGGGGCAGACACTGCCTCAGCTGCGGCTCCGAGAGGACAACTTGGTCACATGTATCCCCAAAACTTCTCCAAAGAATAACTTAGGAGTTTTCTGAATGACTGGCTTAGGGACCTTACAAGTCCTGAAGCGGTAGGAAGCTCCAGATGATTTCAAAATGATCATCGCGCCAGGAAAAAAGGAAAATTAAGCAAGGCAGATATTTGTAGATTGGCTAGTGCTAAACCGTATTGCTCCACTCGGATCATTTGCTCCAAGTGTAGACTTCTTGTAATAAAAGCTTGTAATAAAATGTAAAACACGCAGGGGTCTGAGGTGGGAGTCAACATTAGCAGTTGCTTTCTTTTTGCCTTTCATTCCTTTCTTGCCTTCTCCTGGTTTGGCATCTTATCACAAGCATAAAAGAATATTGGTTAAAAACTTTGCTGGCTGTTTCCTCTTTCTGCCATGTCCTCCAGAAGGTCTGGAAAGACAGAGACAGCTCCACCAGTGCTTCCTCATTTAAGGTCAGTTTGGCTTCTTTAGTTCATGTCTTTATTATAAACAGGTAATAAATTTGGTATACTTGGATGTTATTGAAGAACTGAAGGAACCCTGTGAAATTAAACAGTTCTGAGGCCAGTCGCATAGTTGCATTGATTGGTACTTTGTTATTTGCATGTTGACTCCTAATTTGTACCATATGGATGGACTTCACTGCTCCTGTTGAGTACCAGCACCCTCTTGCATCAATAAATGTATAAATGAGCATTCCTTCCCTATCTCTTTTTCTTCTTTTTGTTTGTTCTAAGGGAGGAAAACATCTCATCTGTCAAGAGCATATGTCAAGAACGTATTCTGAACTGTACTGGAGAATACTATAACACTGCAATTTAGTGGCTTTGTTTCACTTGAATCAATATTTTTGTACTTATATGAATATCTAAAAGATTTTATTTTTTAAACAGATGCAAAAGGTCCATCTGTTAGTCGATTTTTTATATGACAAATAAGGGCAGTTTGATTTGTCTGATCTTTTTCCTTATTTAACCTTGAGATGCTAGGAACACTCTTAGGCCTTTACTGGTTCTACTGTAAAAGAAACCTATTAAAAATGCTGAATCTTTAGTACAGACTTACTTTTTCCAAAGTATTGATTATCTATTACGGTTCAAAGGTGCTCAGAAAAAAAATCTGGCTTGAAATCTTTTACTTTTTCTTCCTCGGTTGTCCAGCTTTTTGAGTCTTGCAGTGTTTGCCCTTTCTTGAGATTTCGAATACACCAGACTTCTCCAAATTTCCTGCAATTGCCACTTGCCTTGTTGAGGAATACCCTATCTGTAACAATTTCAGTATCTGGTGGATGAACAGGAGTCTCTGAAGTCCAATTTACCATGCTATCTAGATGTCATCCAAGAGCAACTAAAGAACCTGCTGCAGAACAGTGTCTCCAGAAAATGTCTGTCTGTTCATACCAAGAGACATTGCCTTCCCCTCCTGTCTAAGCTGTCCCTCTCCTGAAGGTTTCCATTTCAGGAAAAAACAAACAAACCCACCCCACAAGAAATCAACAGTGTTGGTTGCGTGGGTCTTCCACAGAGAAGGCAGAAAACAGGCCTGTAGCTCTGTGTCACCCAAGGGGAAAGAGGAGTTGTTCTGAGGCTGTGGCTCTCAGGGGCTGGGCACCTTCTCAGCAGACTTTCAGACTATTTTTTCTATTAACTTCTATTAACTAGCTTTAGAATTGCGTATGTTTCTCTAAATGCATTCTTTAAATTCATTCAGCAAGTGTCAGGTCCTAAGCACAACAAGCGATAATCGAAATGACTAAAATAAGAACAAGACTTGGCCATAACTTAAAAAAAAATAGCTCATTTCAGACTTTTTATTTGCTGACAGATTATTTGCTGTATAGCTCATATGAATTGTATCGATGCCAAGACCACCATCATCAGCTTTTCTGAGTAGTCATTTAGCTTTGTATTATTATCACATACTTTATGTCGGTAACATAACTTAGACATTAGTGATTTACTGCACCCAAACTGAGCTATGTTATTACAGTCCCTAGGCAATAATCCCCAGCTGATCACCCAGAAACAGCAGTGGAGTCACCCACAACGTTGCTAGCTAATGGTCCAATACAAACTGGAGTGTTGTTAGCTGTCTGATAAACACATTTTTCATAGCAGACTCACTAATAAGGGCACCTCTGAAAAGAACATCCCTTAATCATATATAATACCACTGGTGTATTTTTAGAGCATAATAAACAATCTTTTTACCCAATACAAGAATTTAGTATCCACTCTGCTAAAAGTACACCCCACTTAATACACTCTAAGAATAGTAGTACAGTATGTTCAAGTCTGTTGAAATAAATAATTTCTGGCACTTCCCCCAAAATAACACTTCAACGAGCCTCTCCTTGTCTGCGGCTGCTGGGGCTGACATTATGGGGAAAGGCAGCTAGGTGGAGGAGTTGTTAATGTTATGGAGCTCAAGCGAATGCGGCCACCCCTGGGCTGGACTGGAGGAGGTCCCGCGCTTTATGTGCTGGGGAAAGCTTTTGTTGTCGAATTGCTGAGTTTACGTGCAGGATATACAATTAAGCACTAACGTAATTATTTCCTAGTTCCATCATCACATGCCTCAGGGTTTTTCTAGGCTCTTTGGTTTTATTTGTTCTCCTATGGTTACATTCAAAAATAATTTTCAGCAGTTAAGCTAGGACTTTTTTCCAGTGGGACATTTTCCAACAAAAGTTTCATAGTCCTTTGAATGTAAAATGCTAAGGGAAAATCTAACCAAAGATGTAAGCACTTTCACACCTGTTAATAATTAAAAATAGTGAGGTAACCTTCCCAATAGGAATTCAGCAAGTTAGGCACCTTCTGATGCTCCTTGAGTGGGCTTCGAGTCCTGTCTCTGGGCACCACTAACTGAGCCTGGCTTCGTCCTCTTTGCATCTTCCTTTTAAATATTTGTACACATTGATGAGATCCCCCTGAACCTCTTCTTCCCAGCTCTCTCAGCCTTTCCTCATACATGAGGTGCTCCAGTGCCTTCATCATCCGTGTGGCCCTTTTCTGAGCTCTCTCTAGTAGCTCTGTATCTCTCTTGTACTGGGGAACCCAGAACTGGATCTATCCAGGTGTGGCCTCCCAGTGCTGAGTGGAGGTGAAAGATCACCAATATCAACCTGCTGGCAATACTTTGCCTATTGCAGCCCAGGATATCTTTCACTACCTTTGCCTCAAGGGCACTTTGCTGGCTCACATTCAATGGGGTGCCAACCAGGACCTCCAGGGCCTTTTCTCTCAAGCTGCTTTTTGAGCAAGTATGCAAAAAAAAGAAAAGAAAATGCTATAAAATTAGATGAGCTGCTTTATAAATTTGTGAATTGGTAGGCTAGAGAGCTAAGTAGATCATATAAATGCCACCCTCCCAGATTATTGAGAAGGAAATGTTATAAAGTTTTAATAAAACAGAGAGCCACATTTCTGCTGAGGGAGCACATTATATATTTTGTAGCTATTAATATCGCTAAATTGCTATGGGGAATCAGTAGTGACCTGCTCAAATGTGTGGCTGAGTCCATACCTGAGGTGTGACAAACCTTATGTTTCAAGAACTGGGATATACTGCTCAAAAGGAGCATTTTAAGCACATAGTATAAGGGTGTTTATTTTTGCCTACCAACCTCTTCTGGATGCTTTAAAAATCTATAATAGGAATGCTAAAGAGACTCCAAATATAATTTCGTACTTTTTGACAAAAATTAAATCCAACATTTAGACTGCAGGTCTCCGGCAGAGATGTGATGTGTTCAGTCAATCCCTCCAGAATAAGTTGGATGGGTTGAACATTTTCTAGCCCTGCAAGGCAGTATTTCCTTGATGCCATCTTCCCTATCACAGCTCATGTGGGAGGCTGGTGCTGCAGTGGCCGGGGGGGCCCAATTATGCTGCTCCCTCTTCTCGCAGACTCTTTCCAAAAGGACTTCAAGGTAAGGAACTATTTTAAGGGTGAGATAAATTTGTCAGATGGCAGCTGCCAGCTCTTGGGTGAGAGCTCCTTTTCTTGTGGTGAGAGACGTGGACAGATCTCTTGTGCTGCTCCTCAAAGCCATGCAGCTATTTGCAATCCACTCTGGACAGATTAATAGTTCTTGAAAATGTTAAATGGAAAGAGTAACTGTATGTGCTAGCTACAACTGCCTGTATTTCCCTCAGCTTTAATTACTTAAATAATTGTGAGGAAAGATGCAAAATCCTCTTTGAATAGGGCCTCTTTTACAAATGAAAATCAGGATGAGTGGTTGGAAAGCCCCTTCAGAGAACCTTCCTGGGGCAGCTCCTGTGCAAAGCAGCCACCAAGCAGCTCTCATCCAACTGGAGCTGCTGAAGATGCAAAGTGGCTGAACACACAAAGTAGCCACACGGTGGAGCCAATATCGAGGCGAGAAAGGTCGGACGGAGCATCCCGAGGGATGCTCCTCCTGGCTTTGGGAGAAGAGATGCTGCCTCCCAATCTCCTGGCAGGTTTGCCTGCTTGATGTCTTCCAGACATAAGTAATCAGTGGGCCTTCAAATAGACAGCAGACACAGAAAAGCAGTTCTCAACAGGGAAGAGATTTAGCAAGCTGTTCGGCAAAGCTAAATGGCGGGGTTGAATGCCAGCAGGCATGGGACCCAGCTACTGACCCAACTGCTGCAAAGAAAACATAAGATTAGGGGAAGAGTTTAATTTTCTAGATGCTTGAACATCGTGGCTAATTTCCACCTGAAAAAAAAATATTTCAACAGGATCTAAACCACAGGCTGGGACTCAGAATAAGGTTGTAATTGTTTCTGTGGACCCTACATGCTGTGAATGAGAAGTATAACTGAGCAGCAGCATCCTGTATTTCAAGCAAACAAAAAGGATTGCCACAGTAACTCCTTCCGAGCGGGAGCCGCTCGGACTCGGCCCGGCGGTGCTGTCCTCTGCCTCCCGGTTTGAGCCTCGCTTCGCCCAGAGGCCTGCCGTCGCCTCCCGGCAGAAGGGGCTCGGCGGGCAAGCGAGGGAGCTGCGGGCGGCGGGAGCTCTGCACCGCCGGCTCCTCTCGCTGGCTTCTCGGGTGGTCGCGGTCGTTTTCTCTTCTGGAGCTGCGGTTCGGCGTATCAAACGCTCGTGTCTCGCACCAAGAGCTCCCCAAGAGGATGCCTGCCTTAAGGTAGTTTACTGACGGCCGCCAAACGGCGTGTGCTGCCCTCGGAGTCCCTTCAGTAAGTGTCCGGTGCGCCTTCCGTGCCATGAGTCCTTAGGCTGGCTTTCTTGCCTGCCGATTCATTTTCCCATTAATGGGGACTTATTTCTATTTTCTGTTTGTTAAGAAAACAGAAATGTGTCAGGAGTTACGGTGTTTTAAAACTTATTAATTTTACTTGAGGAGGTGGGCGGTTTGGGGCTTGGGATTGGTTACTTTAAAAACGTAGAGCTGCAAACAGACAGGTACCACCTTTGCTTTATTAATGGGCGAGAAGGAAGGGAAAGCAAGTGCCTAAGTGTTTCCTGCTGTCTTCTGTGCCTCTGGCTGCTCTTGGTGTCCTTAGAAATAGTTTTCTGCATGAAGATGCACGATCACTGCGTTAGAATACTTTCCATGAAAACTTGAATGCTTTTCAAAGCTGAAACCAAGGTGTCCCCTTGTGTTTGATCCTCTAGAAGTTGTGTGTATTATATCCCCCAGAATAAGAGAGCCCGGTCTTCTGTCTCCAAGCTGAAATGCAGCATGTTGTTCAATTGGGTTGGCTCAATTTGTTAGTTGCCTGAAAAAGGGATGATAGTAGTTAGTTTTTGCCATAAATATTTTCTTTTTTGTTATTGCAGGACAGTAATACCATAATACCACATGCCACTGAAACGACCAGAGAAGTTGGTAACCTCGAAGAGCACACTTCCTCCAACATCCCAGATTTTGGGTCTTGGTGACCTTGCTCCCCATGAAGCTGGGTCTGGGTGCCGTAGGAAGTGGATCAAAGAGACCGATTCAGCTTATGTCAGGCTGGCAAAGCAAGGAGGCAGACCTGGTGAGTGTCTCTCTCGCTTGCTCATTTTTCTTTTGTGTTCTTTGGTTTTGCTTGAGTGTAGCGGTAGAAGGTGCTTGGAAACAATACAAAAGAATCCTCTGGAGTTTCGAAAGAAACCTATAGAAAAATTGAGTAGTTGCAAATGTGACATGACGTCAACCTGTCAGGATATCCTTACAGTCTGCTGTGTATCTGTACCTTTTAGCAAAATGTGTAGTTTTGCACTGTATCTGATCTAAGTAGATGATGATGGTTAAGCTGCATTTGAGTGAAATCTTTACAATTTATGCTTGGGATATTTAAGTAGTGGTCTTGTGAAAACGATGTCACAAAGCATCAGAAAACTTGCTAGAGGTTTATGAAGTATTTCTTGTGATGACATTCAGTTTGTTATAGTGCTTTATGTACTCTGTCATTGTACCAAGATGATCTATGCTTTTGTCATTTCCTTGATGAAGGAAGCTTGAGGAACTTGAGCAAATGCTTTCCATGCATTAGAGCAGGGTGACAAATCCAGAAATGTGACTTAATAGACAGGTATAAACATGTCAAAGCATTTAGAGCAAGATAAACAATGTACAAGTGGAACATAGTGCTGCAAGTTTCTGTCTGTTTTATCAAGGGAGACAAATGCTCCTTACTGAATAAAGCAAGCATTTCTTCCTGATAAAACAGGAAGCGTTTCTTCCTGATAAAACAGCAGCTTGAAAACAAAGCTAATGCTTTTGCAACCAGGTAAGAAGTCAGAAAAGTGATGGGTTTTTTGTCTTTTTCTCACAAGACCTACTGAATCACTACACTCCTGTGACAATGAAGACTTCTCCAGCAGCGTATGCTGCACCTGACTGGTACACTCACTGCTCCAATCCCCCAGCGACCAATGAGCCACGGTAAGTCTGCTGAGACCCTGCAAAACAACTTGGGTTCTCCCTTTATTTTGCACTGAAGTGCAAGATACATATCCCTTGTATGAACAAGTGTTAAATCTCTGCTTGCAGGAGCTACGTTTCCTCTCTACCAGATTATATGATTCACAGAGAGTTTAAGGCTGATGACCATCATGGTAATAGTTATGAGACCAGAAGAGGACCTTTTGATTTCGATATGAAAAGTGTTTGGCAGCGGGATGCTGAGGACAAAGAAAACACAGAGAAAAAGACGGTATGATGGAAAGGCATTCCGTGATGATGCTTTCTTTGTAGAGCTTGTGAAGACAATTCTAGCTGTGCCTGTGGGTTCTTCTAGAAAGGAGGCTGTAGTCCACCCTAGTTTCTGTATTCCAGAAGCAATTCTAATACTGCAGTTAGAGAATGAGAAGAAAGCTGTGTTTCTCTTAGGTGCTGCAGGTCTAGCTTGTGGACCAGAAATGCAGTTTCCGGTCATGTTATAGGGTGCATATACTTAAGACTGAATGAAAGCCAATGGTTAGTTTCTGTCTTCTTATGC
Organism: Scolopax minor; assembly: GCA_028566535.1. Lineage (NCBI taxonomy): Eukaryota > Metazoa > Chordata > Aves > Charadriiformes > Scolopacidae > Scolopax > Scolopax minor. The sequence continues at coordinate 84,980,071 of JAOXNG010000012.1, forward strand.
TTTATTCCCCCTGCAATTCACTATTGGTGAACAGAATTCTTATTTAGTGATCTTAGGAAGAAAGAAGAAGGAGGAAGGAACATAAGACTATTCCCAAAAAGAGATTAGTTTTATTTTGAAATGCAAGAGTCCCCAGAGATACTGCACTAGCTGTCTTTGAATGGAAGATGTATCCAAGACAAAATAAGTACGGCACAAATTATGCCCAGAACAAACCTTTCTTGGTGATCTAGGTGTTTTGTCCTAGAAGCGTCCCTCTTTCATCTTCCCCCACGCCTGCACATTTTAGATTTTTTTTAATTTTTTTTTTTATTTTTTAATATCCTCTATAATCTTGGTTGCCTTACTTATCATAGGTTGGTGGAGTATCCATGGAAAGGCATTTGATGTACTTGAACACGAGTACCTTGTTTCTTGAATGAAGGGTCAGATATTGGATGTTTACTTAATCTGTGGAAGCTGGCAAAAAAGCAATGTGTGCTTAAAAATAATAATTTGCTGGATGCTTCTAGGTGAAGCTTTTTTCAATTGGAAATTGAAGGCACTGAAAATAGGAGAGCCACAAAGCCTCTTAAAGGATCCAACTTGGAGAGAGAAGAAGTGCTGTCCCTTGCTCTCTTACTTAGAGTACTGAAGATAATTGGTTCTTAAGAGTCAAATTTAACTTTGATAACAGTAAGTGTAATTCAAGTCCATGTGGTGACTGGTAAAGTGAGACTAAGGTCCGTTTCTGTTTGGCTGGAGTTTGATCAAGACCCAGTTTCATTCAGTCACGTGAATGAAAGTTCACATGTGTTTTATTTATCACCAAATAAAAAGTGAATATGTGTTATATGTTCAGCTCAGATTTCAAATCTTCTGATAGGTAATTCATGTTGCTCTTTTGGAAGCTGAAGTTGAGTTTTGTCTAAAGCATTAAATTGTCTAAACCTTTTTCTTTCAGATTAAGTGCCTGAGAAGGCACATTCTGTATCTCTAGCTTTAGTTTTTCCTCCACACCACCGACTCTGAAATGGCTGTCCTTCCCAGTACCTTTCTTGTACCTTGAAAAGTGTCTTGTATATCTTGAAGCATCATTTGGTGCTTCTTTAACAGCTATTTCTTGTATCTCCTCTTATAGGAGGTTTCTGTCCCGTACTTTAAGAGTAACTTCCTGAAGAGTCTTCAAGTAGGACAATGGACCTAGCCCTACCAGTCTTGATTTTAGTTTTCTCACTGTATATGGTGTATATTGAAATGTAAGAGATGTATTCTGAAACACCACAAGCAAATTCCTAAGTTATATTCAATTTATTTGTTTGACTATGTGATGATACTGTAGCAGAAAACTCCTTCAAGTATTGACACCGAATGTATTGAAAATATTTTTCAGTCCAGTCTGACTAAGCAGTTGTTCACAAGAGAGATGCGTGATGCAATCACAGCAATAAATCCCAAAAGACTCCTTTAGGGACAGGTGCAAAAACATTTTAACCTCTAAGGGTACCTGTTCTACTCCATTTGGAAAACATTGTTCCCAAGAGGGCCTTGCCTCTGGAGCTTTAAGCCTTTATGCCACTTAGTTCTGAAATGTTATAATCTCTACCGTTCCTTGTGTTATGGTGGTCACTGCATAGAGAGGAGATCAAGGGGACCATTACGTGGTTTTCCATGCCTTGGGATGGATTAGTTCCTCCCTAAAGCCTTAATCACAGAGATAATTCTCATTCTGGGAATTTTGCAAAGCAGGAAAGACATGTTAGGGCATGAAGGACTTAGCCTTTGTGCTCATGGCAAGGTGTGGGCTACTAGCCCAAGTGCAAAGATCTTTTCGCCTATGCATCTTGTGGACCAGCTGGGATGGATTGAGAATGATATGAAAATGCTTTCTGTGCTGGCTGCAGGAATCCATTATTCTTCATATGCCTGCCAGACCTAATACATATGTTTTTTGCATCTGAGACTAATAAATGTGGATGTATAATAGATTTAGTTGGTAATTTGTAGAGTATTTAGAGCTGTTGCCATTCCTTCACAAAGGGAGAGAACACTTTAAACCAAGAATATATAAACTATGCCTTACATAGTTTGCTTTATCTGGGAAACCTGACAGCTGTGAAGTAGATGCTTGTCAAAGTGAAAATGCCTCGTCAGCTGTAACCATTGGGGTATAGTGGCACAAGGGTCTGCTTTTAATGCTGAATTTGCCCAGCAAAGTAAGAAACAGGACCTGATAGGATTGCAGGTGCTCCCCAAAACCAATTTCTGATCTGTTTCCTTACTCCTTTTATCACTTGGAGCAGTGGGGAATGTTTTAATACCTGCAAGTTATGTAGCCTGTCTCATTTAATATCAAGAAAAGAAAGACAACATTTAAAACAACGTGTGAGACTTGCTAGCAGCCTTCAAGCCTTTTCTTGTTGCCTTGCCTTTCTCCCTTTTAACTTGACTTAAGTTTTGACATCTGTGCCTTTGACTGTCTTTAGACAAAATCTCTCTGGGCTTTTCTTCATCCCCTGCCCTTTAATTAAATCTTTAATTACTAGACTAGACTTCCTTTTTCTAATGCTTCTTTTCAGTGTCAAGATGAGAGCCTCACCTCTTTCCATCTACTATTTGTATACCCTGCCTATCAAATCAAGTTGTGTTTCGCTGTTGCCCTGTGTGCCCTTGTGCCTTCAATATGTGACCAGAGGTACCTGAGACTGATGATTTCTACTTGTCTAAATAAATTGGTTTTGTCATTTGAAACTATAGGGAACTCTGTCCTGGATCTGGAACTTATGTGGTATGTCAAATCTGAAATGGTACAGTTTGATAATAGACAGAAAATAGCACTATTGTTTTTTTGCACAACAGGATAAAATTTTGAATGTAAAACACAAATAGGCTGCCTCAGCAGATTTAACAGATTTGAAAAGCAGTTCTAAGCAGCTAATGTGTTTTTTAACGTCCAAGTTGGACAACAGACACCCCCCCCTTCATCTGACATCACTGTATGCCCTCCCTAGTACCATCTCTTCTTTGACAAGTGTCACAGTTTTTAAACTCTTTAATTTTCTACATAACATCAGTAAGGTTGAAATCTAGTAGCCCATTCACTTAATTTTTTTACCAGATTCTGGATTTCTTCTGGTTAACTTGGACTCCACTGAAGTCTGTAGGGATTTCAGCACTGATGTAACACGTTGGTTTGCATGGATACCCAGGTTCAGAATGAGTAAAACCATCTGTCCTTGATGTCTCTTTCTCCCAGGTTGTTCAGGTCTGCTTCTTTGAAGTGACTTATTACTGATTAGATGGTTTCAAATGTTGTTATACTTTTCTTTGCTCTTTCCACACTAAATGTGTACAGAAGTCCATGATGTACTTACACCTATTTTGAAATCTTGTCTTAATGGATGTTTTCATGGGTATGTCCACAGAGGAGAAAAGTATATTTACTGTTTAAATTTACAGAGCAATACACATCACTTCTAGTTACCTTAGAAATCCTATGTTGTTGTTTTTTTTTTTTTTTTTCTTAAAATAACCTGCAAGAAGTATCTGTTACCCTATGAGGTGCTCTTTGTGTTGCATGTTTAAAAGAGAAGGTCAAATAATATGTAGGTTCTAATTAAAAGCATATATTACTTTAGCACAAAAACTTTGTTAATCTGAAAATGTTGTGGTATCTTGATGGCTTTTCCGCATCTTTTTTCATGCAATGAAGGAAGCTGTAAATAGTCTTTAAAAACTTTTTTTTCCTTTAACCTCATAATTGCTTGGCAGCTATGAGTGAAAGATATCTGGGAGTTGTTGGGCATATTTAATTTAATGCTTTTATTTGAGAGGGAAGTATGTTGACCCTTCAGCAGCTGTTGATTTTGCTTGAAGTTAAAATAAACAGCTTTGATGCATGTTGCTAATGTTATTCCATTACTTTTCAGTTTTCCAACTTCCAGTCCTAGAGTTTGTGATGTCTTTTGACTGGCTTTCTAGGTGCCATCTTATCTTTCTTTCAGTCAACACTGAGTTATTTGACCTGTCATTAGCAAGTGAAAGATAATAAAAGTAAAATACACTTTTCTGTTGTAGGCTTCCCCCAACATATTTGTATTTATTCGAATGTCAAACATCGTAATGTACAACTGTTTTCTTTTCATATGAGATTGTTTCTTAATGTTTTTTATGCATACAAAGAAAAGTGGTAATTAAACTGGAAATGAAGTTCTGGTCTTCCTGACTTTAGTAAGACTGGGATTTTTTCATACAGTGCATGCAGAGGTAAGTTTGAATTTGAAGCTTGACTTTGGGTAGAAATGTACTGTGAGGGAAAAATCTTGTGGAGAGCACATTTTGTGTCATTGACATACTGAACAAAGAGCTGATCTCATCTAGAATAATTAAGGTGCTGCTTGTCTTGTGCTATTCCTTTGTACTCCTGCACCCTTACTTATGGTAATAATATACATAAAACAGTAAAATTTGAAGATGTTTAGGGCTTTTAATATAACCTTTGCTTTTGAAGGTTATATTATCATATAATCTTCTTGGTTATTTTTATCATAACTCCTTTTATTAAGTTAAGATTTCTCTAACGCAGGTAAAGCTCCCAGCTATAAACCCTAAATATCCGAGCAGAACACTGAATGTTTCTACAAACAAGGAATTTAGTGGGAAAAATAAGCTTTCTTTCCCACCTATGTAAGTAGTACACTTAGGAAATTCATTAAACTCACAAGCCTGCAACTATTAGTGCATGCAAGTCATATTACTCCTTGTGAAATTGGAGAGATCAGTGGATATGTGTGTGGACTTACGAACACTTTCACTTGTATACGAAAGCTATTTGATATAACTTTGCTTTAGAAAACCTGAGCATACAGTTGCATGTCTTCATTTAACACGCTTTTATTATAAGTTGTCTGTTTTTTTACTCAGTTCCAGTGAATAGCTGCAAACTATAACATACGTTGTTAGTTCTGTAAGCATAAGTTACAGAGACACAAATAGGACTACCATTTTAAGAAAACACATGAACTATAGCCTAGTAAGGCACAGCAAGAATACTGTGATGAACAATTGGAAGACATAGTCTTTTAAACAAATTATATCACCTGTGATGTAATCATGTCATCAGCTGTGTGCACAACCGCATTGTTTCTGTGTACATTATCTTTAAAATTTATTACACAGTCATCAGTATTGCCATTATGTTTAGAAATATGTTAAAGCTACAAAATAAGTTATTAAACTTTCTAGTGAATTTAGGAGCAAATCTGGGACAAAATTTCACCTTTGTGCAGCAGAGAATGATTATTGTCAGCCTTTTTTACTTATGCATCTTCGTGTGGTTTCCCTTTTTTGTCTCTTATGACCAAAGCTGTGTAAGGATTACACTCGTTAAGTTCCAATAAAATGGGTGGCTCCTCTCATGCAAAATTACCTGTTACTGAATCAGGTGTAGTTGTATGCTTTGTTAGTTTTTTTTGTTTGTTGTTTTTTTTTTTTCAGTTGATTACATGTAGAATATATGTTTAGTTACTTAGAAATAGTTTGTTATAAGGCTATTGCCCTTTCTGCACAAAGTAATTTTTTCCCACCTAATCCCCATTTTTGATAACTTACACTATTGTTTTCCTTAATATGTTTGGACTTGCAGGCCTGCTCAGAGAAAAAGTGAAGCAGTAAACTTTAGCAAATTAATTAGCAATGGTTATGGGACTGATTGGTTTCAGCAGCATACTGGATGGGAAAAAAAGATTGAAGAAACACCAGAAAATAGTGAGCAGTCCAAAGGTAAAATTATTGACAGCTGTTTCTTTTAAAGTGAGTTGGGATCTCAAGGTGACAGCAGAGGGTAGCCTGAGTAACTCGTGTGGTTCTCTTTGAATATGGTGAGACTCAGTGAATACCATGCTTAGTTTACAATACCCTATGACCAGCTATAGAAAAGAGTGCTCGTTTGTAGTCAGCAAAGGCTGGGGCTTTCGTGGATTTTTTCATCTTTAAAATTGCAGAAGTATGTTCAGTTCTAATCCAAAGGCTTCTGTGTGGTGTGTTTTTGTAAAATGCTGCAGAGACACAGCTGTCCTGCCTGAATTTAAGCACACTGTATAATATTTGTTGCCTATTTTTTGTGAATAGTCTTTAGCCCCTAATATTTTTCTCAAAGCTTGTGACAAATATAATTGATATGTTTAAGAAATCGATCATTGCTCATAAAATATTGTAAAAATAAATATATGTGCATCATTGAAGGCAGTGGAGTTGCAATAGATGTATATAGACTGTATAGATAAACTATATAATCGATAGAGTTTTAATAGAAAAAAAGTTATCCAGTATTTACCTGGGATTTCAAACTTTACTTTTTCATCCACAATGGTAATATCTTTGAAATGCATCACTTGAAAACAGTTACATGTAAAGGTTAAAGGGTAGAAAATTCCCCTTCTGTCAAAGATGTTTTTCCTAGGCTTTTTACAGTGGCTTGGTAACCATGTGGGTATATCAGTTTCCTATAGCAACCTTCAAAAATACTTTTGAACATACATGCAAACTCAATTTATTTACTTTTTAAAAAATTTATGTCAGTGAATTCTTGTGTATACACCAAGGATTGCCTTGACTTTGATATATCAATGTGTGGAAGTCTTAGAGGCCAGTTAATTTAGTTTCTTGGACACTATAGTGCTTCCTGAATTCATCTTTGTGTATTCCATTAATATATTTACAATAATTTTTTTTTTGGTATATGTGTGCATAACCTCTTTCTCCAGGTGAGTAACAGATGAAAATAGGCAAACTGAAAACCACAAGTTGTGTGTTACTGTTCAGAAGAAGTAAACACTAAAGAACTAGGGGATGAAGCCAGATCTCAGCCTGGACTTGAAAGAGAGTGCATAACCTGAGAAGCCACTCTTCAAAGTCAATTCAAGTATCCAAACTCAAACCATCCAGAGGAGGCTGCCTTGGGAGGTGCAGTGACCTCATGGCTCAACTGTAGAGCCTGAAGTGGTCTTCTTTAGCAAGAAAGAAAACCTCAAATTCTCTTCTTTTGTCTTCAGTATCTAACCTCTTTGTGCACTGACATTTTTCTTGTCCATTAAAGAAGTGATGTGAGCAAAATGAAAGGATTTGGGATTTTTAAAAACTCAAATTCTTTCATTTAATGGTAGTTGATTTCTTTAATGTGAAATATGCCTCTAATTGGGATATAAAGAAAGCTGAAGATTTTTCAGAGTAATCATGGTATTGGTTTGGTTATACCACTTGGGCATAGAGAACAAAATGATGGGTATGCTGTACACGCTGCTGAAAAGTCAGTAGGCTGCTTAGCTTGAGATAAAGATACATCTTATTTTTGAGATGCTTTTCTTCCACAGATTCTTAGATAACATGACAGCTGCTTTGCTTGTATTGCCCTCTTTTGTCAAGCATAGCTATTTTGAAAGAGATCAATTCTGTATCTCAATGTAAAAGGAGATATTTTTTTAATGCTCTTAACAGTATGGTTTCGTACAGCCATCTACCTTGATTCAGTTTTTACCTTGTCCTTTTCATTCTTTCAGGTATGCACTAAAGGTAGTGCTTGTATATTATTCCTACTAGGGTACTCTTGTCTACTCATCCAAGGCAATTGGCAGCATAAGCACCTTGCAGCTCCCTTTTGAGTCATAAATCGTTTGAGTTGGATGGGACTCAAAGATCAAAGGGACTTAAAGATCATCGAGTTCCAACCCCTCTGCCATGGGCAGGGACACCTCCCACTAGAGCAGGTTGCTCAAAGCCCCATCCAGCCTGGCCT
>JAOXNG010000012.1:85017475-85027819 GCA_028566535.1 Scolopax minor
GGAAGACCAATTTTCATCCTGGGTGGCATGTGGCAATTAGTTAACATATTTTTTGGACTTGTCGGAATATTCCACGTTTATGTATGCAATGTATACTGAAAAAGGAGAATGAGATGTCAAACACACCCTCTTTATAATATAACATTAAACAGTCATATGATGATGCAATGGGAACACTTCAATGCTAGATGTGTGCTTATAAGGGTATTCTAGAAGTATACAGACATTTATAGGGCTACATGGTTAAACAAGTCACTTTTTTTCCCTACTATTCCTTTTTTTCCCCCAAAAATATAAGCATATGCATGCAAAATTACAGGAACACTGCAGTGACAGAAAGTCACCAAACTTGGGAAAAAGACAAATGTGTATTACATATTATTTTTTCCTGTTGTTTGCATTCAATTTTATTCTAGAAAAGTAGAATTGAGTGCAGAATATATACTGTAGAGTAAAGCACCCTGAAGGCATTTTTACAAACCCATCCCCTTACTGTTCATTGCACTGAGCAAATGGAAAGATGAGATTCCTCAACGAATGCAAAACAGGAGGCAGAAACATAATCTGATCTTTTCTCAGCAAGCAGGCAAATCTCTTGCACCATTCTCTAGCTCTGGAATTAATCAGCTACTGAATAATATGTTCAGGCTGCTTGGTGAGATGATTCTGAGTTAGAAAGTCCTTAAGAAACCACTCTGCAAGCGGACGCAGGAGAGAGAAGGCGATATGGGGCATGCTGTACACCAGTTCAAGGCTCTATTTTGGAAGAATTGGCTCTGCCGTGTGAGGCAACCGGTGAGTCTTTGGAAATTATAAAGAAAGGAATATTTTAAGTCTTCTTTTAGTATCTGTTGGAAAGCGTGTTTCTATCTACCTTAATTTTCCCTTTTCACAGCAGATTGGCAGCGACAGCCTGACTGCCTTGTTTTGCCTTTGGTCTCCTAATTGTTGAAAACCCAAATAGAAAACAACAGTGTGTTTTAACTCTAAAATGGCTGAACATATTAGTGCTCCCATATTTGCAAATGAGATAGGAAATCTCATAAAACTTTTGGGGAGCCACAGCTTATCTTTAAATTATCATTAGATGTTACTGGTGTTTGTAGCAGTGGGGAGGATGAAAATCAATTTCCTTCACATTACAGGTACTCATTGATAATGTAAGACAGCTTGCACAACAGAGATCAAAATCTATATATGAGGACTGCAAGAACTGTGTAATAAAATTGTATATACTTCTGAATTTCCTTTCTTGTCTACTCTACAAAGCCTAATTTAAGCTTTCAAATTCCAATATGCAGAAGAATGTGGCAGCTACTTCAACAGCAGTCAAAATTAAAATACGTGAATATGAGATGAGATGTCATTGTTTGCTTTTACTATGATTAGCATGATTTTTTAAATTTAAGATAAAAGGAAAATAATTCTCTCAAGTGAGATAGGATTTTTTTTTGAAAAATGTGTCACTGCAATGACTAGTTTCTCATTGATTTCCCTTGTCTCTGGTGATGTGGGAATTTGCAATGAGGGATGCTGACTGCTTCAGATAGGATGACTTCAATTAAATAAACATACAGCTTTTCATTTCAGAAATATTTCACTTAAATAACATTGTGATTTAGAGAGAGAATTTCTTCTTCAAATTATTTCAAGTGATGTTTTTTTTAACATGAAAGGTATTTTGGGGGGAGGGATACTGTTAGTTATATTCTTCTTCATTCCTAAACACTTCTGTATGCCCCCTGTTCCTTGTACTTCAACCAGTGTGCATTAAGTGGCCCCTCAGTATTCCTGTTCTCCATGCTGATCTATTTCTCTCCTTGCTTTGTCTAGTTTTCCCTCATGTCTATTTCTGAGGGACAAAATCTTAACTCATTTAAGTTTTAAGTTTGCCTTATAGGTACCTTTTCTGAAAAGAGAGCTCACTGAGATGCAGACTCCCCCAAACCAGGAATTACAATGGATGACCCAAAGCAAACTTAATTCTGACTGTTGAGAGCCAGGAGCTGCCCTGCAAAACCTCCCTATGTGCTCAATTTCTGAGCACTGAGCCATGAAGGTCCTCCATTTGCAGTTACACAGGGAGAAATCCAGTTGTATCCATCATCTAAAATATACAAAGGGCCAGGCAGATCCTTGTGAATCTGAAGAGATATGACCCTGCTGAAAAATTCGGTGTGTTTCATCTCTGTATTAAATTGTGTAGATCGATTTGCAGAAGGTGATTGTCTTTTCATGGTTATTTACCAGCAGTTAGGGCTAGAAGACAAGTGTGGTCTGTGTCATTAATGATATGTCAGGAGTGTCATGTGGTATTAGTTGATATCACACGGTGAAGGGTAAAGGGGCTGTGACAGATGTAAGTGTTCTATAAAGAGTAGGTGTTTTGATTTAAATTCAGGCAGGCATCAGCATCTCTTACTAATGTGATTCAAAGTCAGTGCAGGATAACATGTGTTTAGACAGCAGCTGAAGTTTGAAATTGCCCTGGCATACCTTCTCATTTCCAAGTTTTCGGAAGTTTTTGCTTTATGGAAGGTCAGGAGATAGATACGTACTACCAGGCAACTGTATTACTTAAGTTTTCTATCACTGCATTTCTTAACTATTGTTTATGTAGTATTTATTACTATCCAAATTTGCAGATAGGTAAAGTACAAAACGTGATTCCTAAATTCCTTTGTCCTGATACCCCACTTAAGAGCAGAACTGGGGTTATAATCACCTTGTGAATTGCTTTAAAGCTACGCCTTTTTAAAAAAAAGTTGCTATTTTAAATTATTTTCATTTTGGATTAATGTTAAGCATGAGAGAAAATGCTGGTATGATTCTTGCTCTTCATCTGCCCCTACAATGAGTGTCATCTTTGCCCTGCTCTGTCCTTAAGAGCTCACACTCCTTTCTTCCACACATTAAAAGATATAAACAGCCCTAAAAATTGCTTAGAGTGCTCTCTGTTTTGCACATATATGTTTTTGTGTCAGTGCAAAAAAATAAAAATAAAATAAAATAGCAGTGAGTGGTTACAAAGTTGACTGCCTTTATCAGCCAAGTACTACAGCTCCGCTGCCAGATTCACCATTCTTCCCAGCTGCAACTCACCAGAGCTGACATGAGACTCTATCAGACTCCAGTTCCTCTCTGTGCCTTCACAAAGCAGCTGCAGAAGGGCTGCCATCTTTCAAAATCCCTTTCCTTGGACCTTCTTCTGTTGGTGACTTTCCTATTTTAACATGAATATGCCTTGTACAGCAGCATTACTTCCCACTTTTAATGGGAATAACTTGCTCAGTAAGATCAATTTTGCTTTCTTTATGTCTGCAGCATGCTGATGGTTCATTGAGTCTTCCGATCTATTTCCACTTCAGCCTAACCTGTTGTTGCCTCTGAAACTGCCTTCTCAGTTCTTGTACTTATTCCAAATTCTCCTGTTATCACAGGCTCTGCTGGAAGCCAGCTGAGTGGGGTTTGCTTTATTCATCTGAAAAAAATCATTAGTTTACCAAAGGACGGGACTGCTAAAGGCTCTTTTGGAAGTTGGGAAAAAACCACCAACTATTTCAGACTGCAAGCATCAGCTGCATGGTTGCTGCTGTTGCATTGCTGCTGTTGCTACGCAGGTCATGGTTGAGATGGTAATAAGGACAGCTGGTGCAGTCTGTGGCAATGTGGACAATGGGATTATTTCTTAATATTCCTAGGTTCTCTGCAATTGCCATTATCAACATCCATGGTACTCTAATAAAGAAAAGCATAAGCATATTAGACTGAGAAGTCCACCTCTGTTAGCCATTATTTCGTACTGAAATTCTGGAGATAAATGGAAAAGGAGGAAACTATGTTTTCCAAAAAACTTCTAAACAACAGAAGTTATTCTAATAGGCCAGCACTTGCTTGGCTGACTGTTGTTCTCCAATAGTTGATATATTTATTAAACTATGAATTTTATAGATTCCCCCAAATCATTGCTCTTTTCCCTATCCTTTAGGTATAATGATGTTTCTCAGGTGAATGAAAATAGCCAAAGAGAATGCAGACCAGAATAAGGGTAACAATTGTTTACAGCTCTTATTTCATTCGATAATCAAGGGATTGGAACATCTCTCTTGTGAGGAAAGGCTGAGAGACCTGGGTCTGTTTAGCCTGGACGAGAGAAGACTGAGAGGGGATCACATCAGTGCTTATAAATATCTAAAGGGTGGGTGTCAAGAGAATGGGGTCAGGCTCTTAGTGGCACCTGGTTACACCAGGACAAGGGGCAATGGACACAAACTGGAACACAGAAAATTCCCTCTGCACACATGGAAAAACTTTACTTTGAGGGTGGCAGAGCACTGGAACAGGATGCCCACAGAGATTGTGGAGTCTCCTTCTCTGGAGATATTTAAGACCTGTCTGGATGCATTCCTGTCCAGCCTGCTTGAGGTAAGCCTGCTTTGGCAGGGGGGTTAGATTAGATGATCTCCTAAAGTCCCTTCCAACCCTTACAATTCTTTGATTCTCTCTTTCTATCTGTCCAATGCTAGTGTCACTGTGCAATGATCATGTTGATCCCTAGCTTTGTTACCAAAAAAAGAAAAAAAAAAAAAGATAATGTGCCCATTTTAAAAAATGCTTCTGTTGTATTTTTGCATTTTAAGAATCTTTGGCTTATTTGTCCCTGATTTGGAATAATAACCCTTCCATGCATGCTAGATTTTGGATATTCTGACTAAGCGGATTAATTTTGGAAGAGTTTAAAGCAGAAGACAGTCCTCTACTGTTCTGTAGCTGAGGCCATATCCTACTATGCTACAGCCTATGTGAATTTTCTAGTCAGTATTTATTGTCTCATATTCCTAGCCAGTTGACACTCAGTTAAACCTATAAATGACTTATTTCTTGCCCTTTGTCTGCTTTGAGTTCTACATACCACCTGATAATCCAGCAGCAATTCTCAGTCGGTCAAAATCTTAAAGTTAAAAAAATTTCTAAAGTGTAGTTGCAGGCAAAAAATTCCAGGAACAGGTCAAGTAAGTTGGTAGGTGACAAACAGTGACTTGTTTTAGCCAGGAGTTCAGTCCTGTGCTTTCAGCTGTAGAGCTGCCTGGAATTAGCTGTGGTTTTATTTACATCACTTTGTGTTCTGTCCTGATTGTTGTACTGAAGGAGCAAAAAGCTGGCATAGTTATTATGGCACCCAGGAGTCACAGGTAGGATTCTGGATATTGTGCAAGGGACTTGGAAGCTATTGAGCCAACTGCACTTTCAATTTGTTTGCTTATACTTGATCTGCTTGCAAGAGATAAAGGAAGCCCCTAGTAAAAGTCCAGTTCAGTAGACCAGACAGAGTACAGAACAGAGGGTTTGAAATCAGAAGACCTCAGTTAGTCCACAAGTTCCCCAGAGGTGGTCTCCTTGCTGCAGAACCCCAAAGGGCTTCTCCAGCTTACAAAAAGATGAGTAGGAGGCAAAGAAGGGCAAAAAATAAGTAGCTCTATCCTATGTTGAGGGTATTCTCAACCGAATACCTAAATACACCTACATCTCTACTCACAGGTGTCAGGGTTCTGAGGCCACTGATTGGGCTTAACGACCCTGAACAGCTTCACCAGGGTCTCCACCCACACACTGAGCCCTGCCCCTGTTTAAACTCAGTAGGAGAAGTAGTCCCTGGTTTAGCTGTACTTCACAAAAGGCTCTTCTGGTGATTGCAGGTCTGGCTGCCTTCACTGGCTGTGGCTTGCAGATTAGCTTCCTGGCTTGGTCTTAGACCTGTGTCATTGCTGCAAGCTGTCCTGGAGATCCAGAACTACTGGATGAACCTTGCTCCCCTTGCCTAGCCTGCTTTCCTAGCCTGAGAAGGACCCAAGCTGGCCTGGCTCCCTGCCTTTTAGGGAGCAGGGTCTGGTGCTGTGCCCTGACTGCCAGCTTAGGTGGCCCTGAGCCCAGAGGTGAGCACCGGGGAGCCCAGCCTGTGGCTCTCTGGGGCCTGCCCCCTATAAACCATCTACCCTGCCCTGAGCTCTGGTCTCCCACTGGGCTTCTTGTAGGACCTGCCATCCCACTCCTTCCCCCAGCACTGCTCTGGGGTTGGTGCTGTGTGTCTCCAGGGGCAGCCTGGTGATGCCTCCTCCAACTCTCATATGCAGTGTCTTTCCTCATCCCTTGTATCTGGCTCTGCCCTTCCTTCCCCCAACCCTGCAGCAATGGCACCACTCTGCAGCAAGGCCCCTCTGATCCTAGATGAGAGGTATGGGAATGAGTGTGCCAAGGAGGGGATGTTGTTGCCAGGGCTCTGGGGGCACTTCTAAGCCTTAGTGGCCCTGACCAGCTCCACCTGGGCTCAGACCTTAGCTGAAATGGGCCTTTTGTGCCTGGGTAAAGTCATAGGAGCACCACTATCTAGCTCAGCTCTTGAGCTTGGCCACTGTCTTTCTGGCTTGACCATGGTCCTGCCTCATCACTGAGACCTTGGCTTGTGGACCCTTAGTTGAAGCTCTTTGTGATGCCTGGGCCTGCCCTCTCCTGCTCATCTTGTGTAGTCTTGTGGGTGGTATTGCCATGCATGGCTCCCCATGCCTCAGGGAGCAGCCAGCCCTCGCTACTCCATAGAAATTTGAAAACAGCAGGCCTAGATTTTTTTTTATTGTTTTGTTGGCTCTTACTGGGTTTGGAGTGTGTTCAGTTTAGATAAATGGCAATTTCCCTAAATTTCAGGAAGTCTTTAGTTCCTTGCATCATGTTCAGCAGAGCAGGCCTTTTCCTCAGACAAAAATCTGCCATTAGATTTTGTTCTTAAGCATTATACTACTTTTTCAGGTATTTTTCTAACATACCCAAGTTTAGGAATCACTTCCCCAGTGGGATTTGATTCAGCTCTGACAGTTTAGAAATAAAAATTCCCAGTATGCTTCAGAGAAGTTAATAGCCTCTAAAGGGAGATCTTTAGTGTGATTCTTTGTCATTTATACTACATCTCTGTTGCCGAGTTCAATATTTGCACTTTCCTATCACTTTTATTGGTGAATCTAGAAGTCTTTCAAAAGTTGGCTGAGTGGCAGTTTCTTCATTTTTGCAGCTGAAAATTGAGGTGGTTGATTTTCTTTGTTGTTGGTTGGTTTTGGGTTGTTTTGTTTGGTTTTGTTTGTTTGGTTTTTTTTAAATTTATTTTCTCTGAGTAATCCTTTTGGGGGTTTGTATCCTCTCTGCAGAAGGGCAAGCACATACTGTGTACTGAATTTCACTGAATTTTTAGAGTTGGGAACGTAGAGATCATCTAGTGCAACTCCCCTGCTGAAGCAGGATTGCCCATATCTAGAACGTGTGATTTGCCCAGAAGAGACCAGCTCAAAATCTGTGAGATCCACAGTGCACCAACTTGGGTGCCTTTTCCTTGTGGCCCTGGAAACAGGAAGGCAGGGAAAGTAAGAAGCATGGTGGTGGGCAGCCTCAGGCCCATTGGCTTGATCTCACAAGCTGATGGAAGTGACAAAGGCAGCTTTTGGAGAGAGGTAACTGTAGGGGAATGAAAGGGTGTGAATGTCAGCAGTCAGGTAGCCAGGGAAGAACAAGGAGAGCATGAGGAGTTGCAGCAAGGTGCAAAATGCTGCTGGCTTTTTAAGAGGCTCGGGTATGGGAAAGCTGAATGTCACTGCCATCATATTGTCAGAATCACTGAGTTGACCAGGGAAACACCGACAAACACTATAAACAGAAGTGAAGCTTTTGTATTCTGGAAGTAGTGTATTTGGAAAAGTTATAAGGGTTTTAAATACAAGACTTAATTGCTAATTTGATTTTAATGATGTTATTTTCCCTTAAGTACTTGTAGAGGGGATATTGAATGCTTTTTATTAAAGGATAAAGTGGGAGGGTTCAAGGCCAGGCTGGATGGGGCTTTGATTAACCTAGTCTAGTGGGAGGTGTTTCCTACTTATGGTGGGGGTGGGACAGGACACAACACCTAGATGATCTTTAAGACCCAAATCATTCTGATTGTATGAAAACAGTGTACAGCATTACAGAAGTGCTTCTTGCCGCTTACTAAAATGGGAAAAAAATGCATATTTTTATTTTTGGTTAAGAAAATTTGTGACTTTCTCTAATAACCTTACAAATTTTAATTTAGCAAAATCAAGCACCATTAACTGGGCCTTATATAATCTCAGCCTAATCTTCTGGTCAACTGCCAAAGGGAGAGCACCTGGTTTAGTGGTGATACACATCATCACAGAATTTATTTTCCCTCTTATAGAAAAGAAGCTCCTGTGATAAAACCTGGCAGCATAGCAGAATCAGCAATGCAAACTTCAGGGCTGGCAAAGCAGAGGGAGGCAGTGAGGAAACACCCAGTGAAATGTCGCTACCCTGGACTGTAGGATGCCTGTGGCTGTCTTTTTCCACTATTTTGTGCCAAGCCAGACAGCTATTGAAGAATTAACAGGGGGCTGCTACACAAATAGAGCAGCCCGTTGGTGTGTTATGTAATTTAATGCCCTCACAGGAGATGGATCAATATCACAGTGGGAAAGGTAAGGAATCCAAAGAGATTAGTCACAGAAGGTAAAGAATGAAGAAAGAGAAAAGAAGAAAGTTTCCTCCTCTTCTTCAGAATTAATATTTTTTTTGTTTCTTTTCTTTCAGATTGGGTTTGTATACTTGTATGTTTGGGATTTGCAGAAATGTTTTCCCCAAGGCTTTTTTTATTTTTATTATTTTTTGTAATTGTATGTCTGTTTTGTTTCTCTAAAACCTGCCAGAGCTCGGTGTCAGTGAGTTGCTGCCTGAAGACCCTGTACTGGCCTCTATTTGCAATCGTGTACAATCTCAGTTTAATCACTATGGATGGCAGTCAGTTAAGAAGTGCCCATAGGTGGAAAAATCACTGTAACATGATGCAGTTGGTTTTACTTCAGCATGGCCTCAAGACAAGCCATACTGACACACAGAAAGTGTGTAGTAACTCCTCTTCCACTGTACAAATTCACACACTTGCAGATATTAATTTCTCCTTTCTGAAAACAATTTTAGAAAATGTACAATAAGCCACTGTTATTTTTTATAAGGTAAGAACAAATATTAAACAGATTGCAAACAAGGCAGCCTGACAGAGAAACTTAACATATACCATTAAGTAAATGCATCATTCTTTGCTCCTTTCAGTACCCTTTTGCCCATCTTATCACTTCCATCAATCTTCAATCACTCTAATCATCTCCTTCCAGCCTTTGCATCCTGCAAAGAGCATTAAAAGCCCTGCACTGACTTTGTGGTTTCATTTCTCTTCTTTTTGCTCCCAGCAATACAAATAAGTGATTCCACAACCATTGGGAAGGGGAAGCATAGGGAAAAAACATTTAACCTACTTCATCTAATCAGAAGCTCCTAACAGATGGATAGAAACTGCTCCCTGTGCCCAACGGGGAAGTGAGCCAGGGCTCTTCCCTCACCACCAACTGCTGCCAGATAAACATCTGAATTTCCTCTCTTCTGGAAGCTTATAAAAGCTCTAATCCAAGAAACAGCACCTTGTTCTTTCCTCTTCCCTCCCTCATGCCATTCCCTTCTCCCAGAGCACATGGCAGAGTGCCTTTCTAGCCTGATGAGTTTCAACATTGTGACAATGTCTTAAGTCACCACTTTCCATCCACTGTTAAATAAAGAAACAAAACAAAAAAACCCAACACAACAAAAAACCCTAATGTCACAAAAAAAGAAAACCAGCAAAAAACTCTTCATGTTTTCCCTTTCTAGCATGTCCTTTCAAGGTTTTTTTGTCAAAAAGGTTCAGAACACAACTGTGCAAGAAACAGATTTTTTGCTGAGATATCAGGAGGGTAATGGGTATTAAGCAGGGCAGAAATACCCTGCTTCAAAACAGTTACAAATAGCCAAGTCAAGGACCTTATCTGGGATTTGAGAGACCTCAAATTCAAGTATTTTCTGGCAAAAAAGCAGAACCTTTTAGGTAGCCTTTGCATCTTTGTGAGCTTGCCTTTCTTGTTCAGAAGAGAAATTTCATCCTGCACCTGACAAACCTCCAAATTGAAAATGATACCTTGGTCACTGTCAGAGCACCAACTTTATTTGCCAAAATTAAATTCCCCATTACAGCAATTACTCATTTCCAGCTATTTGTCATGTTTGGACTGAGTAAAAGATACATATGATAGCATATTTCGAAGTCCAGTTCCTACCTAGTCATTCAGGTGGAGGAACACAGCCAGTACTCTTTGGCTCCCTTCCTACAAAGTATTTCTGTGTAGAGGATGGGCTGTTGGATTACCCAAACACAGGACTGTGACTAGACAGACCTAAGGGCTAGAAAGACAACAGCACTCCCCAGGTTAGACATGGCTTTAC
>JAOXNG010000012.1:85058147-85071534 GCA_028566535.1 Scolopax minor
ATATTTCTTGTTAACATTTTACTTGGGTTTTGGTTCAGCCTTCCTCGTGGCGGTAAGGTTGAACTAGTCAGTGTAATTTCTTTAACCGTTTTCCAGAAATTGTTTACTCCACTTCCACTTTGGACTTTCGTAATTCTTAAACATAATTACTCTGCCTCTTTTCACTGAATTATGGATGTCTTTCAGTATTACCAGGAAGAAATAGAATCCTGCAATGAAATTTATGTCTCTGTGTCTGCCACTCAAAAACATTAAAAAAAAGATATCACCATCTCTGATATGTTATCAGTAGTAACAAAAGTGGTGGATCCCTGACAGTTCCAATATACAGTTACAAGGGGTTCTTGTCACTAAGTTACTTGTGTTATAGCCCTGCTATTTCTAGATGAACAGTGAAACAGATGCCATTTAATCACCACTCTGTTTAAAAAAAGAAAAAAAAAAAGTCCCTCATAGAATGACCGCAGACTAATTGTGGAGTGCTGCCTCTGCTATTAAGTGCTGTGAACTATTTAGCATGCTATGCTGGTGATCACAGCTGTTAATATATAAGAATACTTTCTTAATTACATTTCTGGACTTTGAACTTTATTTTTCATTATGCTACTATTTAGCTCTTTGCTAAATCAGTCCCTTGTTTAACTTATCAAATGGAAATAACTACTATCAATGCAAGGAAAGATGAAGAATCAAAAGTTTATAAATGGCACATTTTGAATATTTCCTCCACTGTTAGACGTGCCATGCTTTTCATTCAAGCAGATCTTGACAGGAACTTTAGCAGCTTGATTAAAATATATCCTAGAAGCAAAGAACTCCTGGTTTGGGTTTTCAAAAGCTTAGATATTCTCAATATCTATAGTAAAAATAAAATGGAAGTTAAGAAGTAGAATGCAAATTGATATAATGGATGTTTGAGTGTTGTGCTCTTTCCCAATTTTTTTATAAAGATCAATGGCGACACATTTGCTCAGGCAAGGATTTGGATTTGGTCTCAAGTGCTGTTTCTAGACTAAGCACTATTTTCTCTGCACAGTAGCACTAACAAAATCACCGGACTTGTCAGGGTGAAACCATTCCTGTATTTGACACAGCAATTCACACACCCCCCTTTTAAATAATGTATGGTGTTCTGCATTTTAACTATTAAAAGAAAAATATTTATGGAGGGGGTATTTTCAACTTGAAACCTTTGCATTGGAACGCTCCTTTTTCCATGCACCTCAATCTTGACCAATCTTGCAGACCCTACTAAATGTTGCCTAGTAAATGTTTTTTCTTTTGATAAGTAGTATTGACCTAATGGAAACATCAGTTGGAGCATTCCAATTTTCACTGTGATTTTATGTGTTTTCTTTTCCTTTTTTTTCAATAATTATGATTAAAAAAATCTTCATAATTCACAGAAAATTGTAGGTTTTGATCAATTTTATTGATAAGTTGCTTTGTAGAAAGTAATTAGTTGTGGAGCATAAAAGCTTTGTTTCACTTGAAAATATGACATGCTTTAATTAAAGATGTTTGACTCCTTGTGGCATACAAGCTTGATTATAATTTCTGGTAAATGTTGCCTACATTCAGGTTTTGATTTGAATGTGGCCATGGCTGTTCAGTGAGTTTTATCAAATTTTTGGAAACAAAAGTTATTTGTGTTGTAGCAGGTTTTGGGATGATTAATTTGTGAACTGCTATTTAAATGATATTTGTACTAAAATGAAACTATATTCCAAAATTATAAAATATGCATTTAAGCATTTCTTGTCTGCCTGCTAGGTAAGGTAACTAACAAGAAAAAAAACCTTGTGCTTAATTTTTCAGGGTTTTGACATCTTTCAAAGAGTTTTTGAGTAGAGAAGAAAACTTACAGATTTCTGGTGAAAAGCAAATGGATCATCTTTTTAATCTTGTAGAAGTCATGAAAGAAATTATAATGCTTGATTTCTCAGCTTCTTCAAACCAGTCTGTAATTGAAAATGTCTTTAATAATACAATTACATGGATGAAAAACTTTTCTGAGGAAAAGGAATCTGCCACCAATTTCTCACTTGCAGTTTTTGAACTCCATAATGAGCTACAAAAAAATTTCAAGCCTCTTCAGAGATTCTGGATAAAAGAGAAGACAGAAGTTTTCTGGCATATAGTGAGAACTCTACTCTATGAACTTCATTCTAGACTTTCTCATTTGAGACAAGTGGAAGAGGAAGATGTATTGGAGACCTTATCTAGAATTATATTTTTCATTACAGAAAATAAAATCCATAATAGAAGTATGCCATTGCTCAAAAATATCCTGACTGATTGGCCAGAGTTAAATATTCCTGCTTTGAATGATCTAAAACACTTAAGTGAAAACTTTCTGAGGAATCTTTATGAGGTCAGATCATTGACTGATGATCATGTCAATGGGTCTTTCAGCACAATTCATGGAGTGAGTAATGCCTCTTTATTTTTCTCAAATTCAACTTTTATGTATAAAGTACAAGTATTAGAAGAAATTATGTACAATTTCTTTAAAAACATAAAAAAATTAAACAGTTCTAGTGCGGCCTCACTTGTTCCAATGCTTTTCTCTCTGTATCAGAGTGATGATCTGGTCTTAAATAGTGAGAGCAATAGCACTCTGTTAACATTCCTTTATGAGACTTCAAAAGATATTTCACTTTTTCAAGTGTGGCATGATTTGCAAGATAGGGATCGAGTTTTTGATTTTCTGTCTGAAACTCTTGAGCTTCTCTGGAACTTCACCAGTAGGTCTACATGTGAAAAATTGCTAATATTTTACAACTATACAGAGTATCAGGCCCAGTCTCTTGCACGGAAAGGAAAGAAAGAGATGCAAGTTGTCTATAGCACCCTGAGCAGCCTTAAAACTTTGTTTATAGATGAAGAGCTCCAAACAGCTGCCATTTGTTATTTGAAAGAGTTTCTTGATATCTCCCCAGAATGTCTGGTAAATAATGGGTGCAGTGATTTTTATCCATCAAACATTACTTCTGTAGATCATTCAGCAGAGGTTTACAGCTTACTATTGCTTCCACTGGACAGTGTTCTGTCTAATATAACAAACTTGGGGGATAACGTAAGTGTGCCTTCTGCTTTGCAATGCACCTTTACATGGCTTCAAACCTGGACAGAGATTTTTGAAGAAGCATCCAAAATCTTACATTTGAATTCAACTTTTTTTGTCTGTCTAAGAAATGATTTAGCAAATCTCTCAGAAAGTCTTTTAAATGTAACTGATTACGAACTGTGCAATAATACAGCTGTGGTTGTTGTTGAAGCTACAACAGCAGTAATGAATCTATTAAAAATCATATCTGAAGGAGGTGGTGATTTAAATGACTGGAAAGATTTTGAAGCTTCGCTTGCTAATCTTCAAAGTGTATTTATCAATGCAATTGATGTCACAAGCTTACTTAAAGGTAACAGCTTAGAAAGTGTTTTAGACACGATGGAAGTCATGATAAGTGAATTGCAGAAATCTATGCTGAAGGTTGCTAATGGAGAGTTTTTGAATTCTTGGCTTGATACTTTCATCTCGGGACAATCTAAGGGAGAAGATAAGGGTGCTGATGTGTTTTCCATTGGAAAGTCCATTTCTACTATTCTCAAGCTCTCCCAAAAGGAACTTGGAATTATTCTCAGTGAGATAAAAGACACAACTGCATTCTTTGAAAGTGTATCTCAAGGCAAATATATGGTTTGTATCAGCATTTTTCAGAATATTACCAAACTAATTTTGGACAGTACTCTGAAAGACATAAGCCATTCACAAACGAATTTTTCATCTCATCTTAATTCCTTTCTAAACTTTTATAGTACAGCAGATGAAGCAGAGGATTGCAACAGATGGATACATGGATTAAGTAATCTCAGTGAAAAATACAAGTCACTATCCCACCTTGAAAGTGCAAAACATATTTTGTTTCTACTGAAATCTCTGGGATTGATTGAGACAGATGCTAAACTAATGAACATGATGGACTTTGTTAATTTTATTTTTAATTTGATACTCCCTGAATGTTCCATAACTGGTTCTGATGTGACTTGTGTAAATGTTTATTTCAATATTTTAGCAAAAACTTTAAAATTTATTCTCCCTGAATTTTATGTAAAAGATGACATTAGTCTGCTTGAATTTATTTTTACACTTTTAAACAACTCTGGAGGGCAGATAAAAATGGTTGTTAATGATTTAGTGGGAGACTCACAGAATACATCAAATAGGACCCATTTCAGTCCGTTAATCCATGAATTTAACAGGACTTCAAGGTTGTTCCTTAATTCTTTTCACCACGTTCATCTTTCATCAGTAAAAATTCTGGCAGAAATTCAAACTCTTCTGAAAAATAAAACTTTTGAAATTAATAAAAACAGCTCCTCTCATTTAGATATTGAGATTGAACCTTTTTTGCATGAGAAAAATACCAGTTTCGTGATGGAGTTCTTTCAATATGTGATCAGTAAACTTGACTCAGACTTACAGGATGAACAAAAAACATTTTTCCAGGAACTGACAGAGACAGCAGCTCTGAATATTGAACTGGTAAGGAAGGCACTTAAAATTTTCAAGTCTTCTAATTTTACTGGCTTTCCATTAAGAGATGATAAAGAGTTTCTAAAGCATACGGTAGCCTTAGTGCAAAATATGAGGAACATGGATGTTGAGTTCTTGATAAGTCAATTTAAAGAAGTCCAGGAAAGCCTTGATAATTTCTTTAATAGTATCAAACTTTTGTATATCGAAATGTCTGAATTAGGAATGTTAACAAACTTGTGGGATGTGTTTGAGAACAATTTGTGTAATGGGAACCTGACTGGCTTATGGCAGATAATACGAGTCTTTAAACAAGATGAAAACTATGATGTAGAAGAGATGTTCAGTCTCCTCTTCGATGTTATCAGCCTTACAGAAAGATTAGCTCATGGAAACATCACAGAAGCATTAACTGAAGTATACACTTTCATACTGACTCATGAAGAAAAAATGCCAATATTTACTGAAAAGGAATTATCTAATCAAGTAGAAAGTCTTCTAATGTTACTGGAGGCATTGACAGATATGTCTGATGAACCTGCAGATTCCTCAATTTGTTTTTCTGTAGCATTCTGCTGGACTCTCACAACAGCAACACCTCAGACTGATCCCACTTTTAAACCTTGTGACTTTGTGCATAGCAATTCTACGCTTAGCTACAATGCAGTCATTGAAGTAATTAAGGAGCTGAAACTCATCACTCTGGAGGACATTTCCTCATGCACTATGGAAGACTTTCAGACAGAAATCACTCACAATCTGACTTGCTTTTTTCATCAGATTAAAGAATGGAACTCTGTTCTTCTGAAATTTTCGGAGCTCCATCATGTAAATGACTCGGTTCTCAAAGAGCTGCTAGATTTTTGGGATGAACTATCTGCCTATGCTGTGCCACTGCAGGTAAATAATACATACTCAATCAATTGTTCCTCCACATTGAAGAGACAAGTGGCTTTAAAAGTTGTAGAAACACTAGCTGGTATGCCAGAGGCAGAAATGGAGATGGCCAAAAGTGTTCTTGAACAGCTGCGTGATCTTTATGGTGGTCTAAACTGGAACAGACATTCAAGAACACCCTTTATAAAGACTGTTGTTACAAACTTCAAGAATATGACAAGTGAAGTTTCTGGACTTCTAGATACAGAAGCTGTCCTTTCTCTTTTTTCTGTAATTCAGCCTATAATGATGCTGTCTTCTGTTGGAAACCATACATACTCAATCCTTATGACATTAGCAGCTTTAAATGGAAACAGTAGTATATCTGATAACTTTGAGAACTTCTGGTTTCCTATAATCACAAGCGTAGAAGACTTATTGATGAATTTTAATGTTAGACATGCACTTGTGTTGCTAGACCAAGAGTTCCAATTACTAAGGCTGGCCACTGGGCAGTCCTCTTCAATTGATCTTGATGATTTAATACAGCAGTTTAATACATCATCTGTAGATGCTACATTAAGAAATTTTGAAGACATACAAGAGATTTTGAACAGCTTTCTATGTGAGTGTAACGATAAAAATGATTTTAAAATAATGCATGCTCTAATTCACCTTTTGGCTAATGAAGATTCATTGAATAACCTGCTTCTGTTTGTCAAAGACATTATTGACTTTCTGGAACTATTCCAAAATAAGTCTAAGGAAGATTACACTGGTATGTTGTTTGTTGATGGTCATCTTAGCAGAGAAAAATTGAATAATACTCACACTGCTAATTCAGCTTTGCTTAACAGTCTTTTTCATATAATCACTGATCTTTCTGTTATAGAAGAAGCTCTGCATACAAGCAATACTGAACATCAGATAGTTGACTTCTTTGATTCATTTTTTGATAATGCACAATATAGAGAGGTTTCTACTCAGTCCCAAAACAGAAGTATGGAGATCATGCAAGAGATCTTGCAAATGGTATTTCAGTCTACCACAGAACATGACAGGAACAAAATAATCTTCTCACTAAAGGATTTGCATAAGGATAATGCAGAAATGAGGTGAGCATTTTCTATGTAGTCATTTTGACAGTGTGCTGAAGATGACAGAAGACCTCTTTGTAAACACCTCAATCAAAATTTTTGTTAATTAGTGTTTAATTTTAGATTTGTACAATATTTTGTAGCAATTTATATTGTTCAGACCAGCCATACTTGGTAACGCATTGTATTATGTGTACCAGTTTATTGATGTGTTCAGTCTTCTATATTGATACTCGAGGTGTTTTTTTAAGAATTATTGTAGAACCAAATATTTGAAGATAGTGTTTTAAAAATCCTTGCATGTTTGAAAACTGAACCTACAATTACTGGTGGACAATGGTCTTTCTGACTACGGAGCTAAATATTAAGGAATGCTTGGGACTAACGTTTTGTGGGGTTTTTTTTTTCCTATATCTAAATATAGATTTACTATATTTGAAATGTCTTAAACTTGCTTTTTGCAGCTATGGTTATAGCGTTACATTATTCAGTTTAACAAATAGAGGTTCTAAAGAATCTTGAGCCCATTTGATTACTCAAATGTAATTCAGCAGCAGAGGAAAGTCTGCTTTGGGAAAATGTTTACTGATGATATATTTAATAAAAGTGCTGCTGGACTGGAGTTGCTGCATTTAAGTGATACTCACTGAATGAGTCCCACAAGATGGTTGCTCCAAACAGCTCTAGGGTGTCTTGCTGGTGGAGTTAGTGATTCTGCTGACATAGACCACCTGAGAAAGTTGATGTATGACTCCGATGTGGTATTTAGACTTTTACTATTAATTTTATCCAGCTATCTCAAAACAGTAGTCAGCAGAGCCATGTGTTAGCCAAATCTGTTGAGAAATCAAGTGCTTTATTTTTCCCAAATGCTGATTATCAGAAATTTTGAGTAATCTGTTCTTTGCCATCAAGTCAGTATATGCTGTGGGCTCTCAGTATTTCTGAAAGATTTTGCTTCTTTTGCTGTTATGTTCTAGTACTCCTAAAGTCTTAAGAACGCTGATGACTTGCTACCTTGGTGAAAGCCTTTTTTTTTTTTTTCTATGTATGTGTGTTGTTTCTTTTTTTTTAAGAATGAAGTATTGTGCTCTGATTTTGAAATAGTACAGTCAGTTAATATTTAGATCCTTATTGTTGTTATATAGTTGTACATATTATTATAGTTGTACATAGTTTGTTAAAATATTCTGTGGTACCCTTAGTAAGAAAATAATGCTTTCTTATTAATATGTCTACAGAGTTTTTAAAATCTGCAAGATTCTTCAGCAACATTTATATCCTGCTGGCTTCCTACTGCTGCAGAAGTTGCAGTTTACCATTCTGAATGTTCTTAAAATCTTTTCAGGTTGGTTACCACAGTACTGGCTGTATGGGTTACCATATGTACTCGTAATACAATATTAAGACTTTACTCTGAGCAAACTTTTATAAAAAGAAGCTAATTTGGGTGATGCCACATTGTTTCAAAATGTCAATGAAAGCAGGAGGTCTCACAGCTCCTCTTCTCATTTTTTAGCCACATGCTCTTTCCCTTCATCCTAGGTTTACTTGGACACACCAGGACCTCTTCTTTTTTATTTGACTCACAAACCCAGTAGAAGACTGGTTTTGTCTTACCTTTTTTACTGGATATTTTCTGCCAGGCTAGTGAACTGAGTCAAGTCACAGGTTTTTTGGTTGTGTTTGGGTTTTTTTTTTTTTTTTTAATGAGCCAGAGTTGCCACAAGGTAGCATATAGCTGACAGAAAGGAATAAGGGGGCAAATATATAAAGAAAGTGGC
Source organism: Scolopax minor (assembly GCA_028566535.1). Classification (NCBI taxonomy): domain Eukaryota; kingdom Metazoa; phylum Chordata; class Aves; order Charadriiformes; family Scolopacidae; genus Scolopax; species Scolopax minor. The sequence goes on from JAOXNG010000012.1 coordinate 85,066,442, forward strand.
ATCCCCTGATTCAGGCCATGTTGTGCCAGTGGACTGATTAACTCTACCTGAATAACTTCAACTTCAACAGGTTGTTCAAATTGTTAATTGTTTTATTCCTTGCATATAGGCCCCCAAGATGAGCACTTTAAGAAAAGCTCTGTATTACCCTAAGGGTGTAATTTTGCATTATATTTGCTTTGGGGAAACCAAAGCCTTTGCTTTTCAAACTCTGTATTTTAACCTAACTATGCCCATAATTGTTTGTGAAGAGCAATTAGGAGGTATTAACATGTTGTTCTAGCACAAGGGATGAGATTGGTAATATCTTATGCCAACTTCATTTCCAAACAAAATGTAAAATGTGTTTACAACCCAATCCTGACTGTCTTCACTCTCCTGTGACTGACGTAGTTCCCAAATAGTAAAACAGTAGCAATGTTAAGCTCAGAATAAGCAATTCTGAAAATCTGTGCCAGATACCTGGGATCTGTCTTTGACCTCTAAAGAAAAATCTATTTATTGAGAGAATTGAGATTAAGGAAATAATTTTTTGTCATTCTTATTTCAATACATTGGTCATAGGGATGTTTCAGTCAATACAGAAAATATTATGAAACCTAATGACAAAAAATGAAAACTGCTTCACTTTATTTGCATTTCTGAGTTGCATTGTATTACTTCTGTGAGCAAGATCAAGGTTTCCTTGTTTTAAAAGCAGCGATGACTGTTTGTTATTCTTCCTTTTTGACTTATGAACCAAATATAAGGATAGGAACATGGGGGGAAAACCAAACTTGAGCCTTCAATAAACCAGAACTCAGTTGTCAACCCAAACTCCATCCCTTCCATCCAGTGTAAAAACCCATTACAGGCAGGGGAATGGAGCTTTTTTCCAGGGGCATGGGAGCCACAAGCTTGAGTAGAAACTTTTGCTATGGATGATCAGGTGATAAATATCCTCTATATGGATTCTTTATCCCTAAATATGCAAAATGTCTATGTAATGCTGTTTCCCTCCACTTCGCAGGTAGGGTTTGAAAGTTACTACTCACTGGAGAGTTAGTAACATCCTGATGTCTCCACAGGGATATAGGATCAGAGAATCCTGCCTGAGGAGGAGGTAGATGTGGTTAATATACATGGCTTCTCAGGGTTATGCTTCTTACTCACAAAGAGCAAACATGAAGTTTTCTTCTCTGGTTCTGTAGCAGGTGTTACTGTTCTTGTTATTGATCAGGAAAGTATAATGGAGAAAAGTAATGGAAAACAAATCAAACTAGCCTTTCCTGCCCTCTGCAATGATAAATAAATTTAGCCAGAAATATTTCCCAGTGCCTTAATACATCAGACTTTATTTGCTTTTAAAAATTTATCTGTCCTTTTATTATTTTGTCAACTTTTCATCTGATTACAGTAATTTCTTTTTTTCTTTTTTTTTTTAAACTAATTAAGCCTGGACATTTTCTCTTACAGAAGAACCAGTTGTTATTGGCAACCTTTTCTGTGCTACAAAGTGTAAAGATGGATTAATGAGTCATGTAGTCTTTTCAGTCATCGAAGGAATCAGTCTGGTTCAAGATCATTATCAGGTTTGGGTGGTTTCCACATGTACAAGTCCTCTTTACAACATGCATTAAACTTTTGAAACTAATGGAAACATCTTCTTTTTTTCCTACTATCTGAATGATGAGTCCCCACAGAGGCTATACAAAGCTGAAATTTGTACGGATATAGCTCTGATGTTTTTGATAGTGATACCCAGAAAGAATTCCTTAAGTAAACATTGGCGAGCTTTGAAAGCTGTAAATATAACTAGAATTATTAGAATTCCTATGAGTAGAATAACTATATTGCCATTCAATACCAAACAACAGCCCATTCCTTTAAATTTTGTGATACTGCTGATTTCATAAGTCAGAGTAGATTCATACTTTTAAATCTTCACAAGAACAGCTGTGAAATCAAGCTAGATGCAAATAAACTTCTTGGCCAGAGTCATTCAGGCTAAAATACCAACTGTGGTCACCATTTGGGGTCAGTCTGTTTTTCTTTAACATTGCACGAAGCTACCAGCAGGAGAGAGTAACATTTGGCATTTAGACGCTCACCCAGAGTTGGAAGCAGGCCTTTGGGTTGAATGCACATGTGTGCACACATAATAAAAATACTGAAGTCATGCTTTTAGTATAGAATCTGCCACCTCTTTATTAAGTAGCTCGGCTAGTGTGTCTGATATGAACAGCAATGCTTTGAGATAAACAGGCATCAGAGGTGTTACTCATATTCTCAAAGTAGACTTTTGTAGAGCAAATGTCTTTCTAGCCACTGCCATTCAATGAGCTACTTCTGCAAATATTAAAAAAAACTTTCAAAATCAGAATTGTGAATATTCAGGAGAAAAGATAAAAGGAAATATTACATAAAATAGAACTGAAGAAAAAATTTGAATATTGATAACAAGATTTTTTGGTTTGCTGAATGGAAACTGATGTTTAGAACATTTTTTTTTTTGAAAAAGACAAAAATGGTCAGCCTAATATAAAAAAATAAAAGTCTGTTTCATTTTGAAATTAAATTTCAAATCAAAATGTTGGCATTTCTTTTAATGGATGAATATCCTTGATAAGCTAAGTCAAATCCACCATATTTTTGATTGTTTCCAAAACTCAAGTCTTTGAGAATCTCTTACCCAGCAATTACAAATAAAATGTGTAAAAGTGTATTACCTCACCCATATTCTCATTTAAAACCATGTGTTATCTAGTTGCCAAGACCTGCTGCAGGCAGTAACATAATCTCATGAATTTGCTAACCACTTGATCACTGTGTTTTGCAGGATATTGAAAGAATGTGGCCTTCTTTCAACAAGAGGGATTGTGAGAGTATGGCAAATGTAAACCAAAAACTTTCCAGTGCTTTGGAGAGCTTTCTGTCTGCCTTACAGAACTCCAGTGGCAGCTGTGAATGTCAACTAATGTTGGAAAACACACAGAGACGACTGCAAATGTAAAGCCCAAACCGTTACTGTTAGAGCTATTATTTTCTGCATATGTCTGTGTCCTAAATTATGTAATTACAGGAGGAATACTCTTTATCAAAGTATCTTTAAACTTTGGTCACTAAACTGAAACTTGACTGCACATAATGCACGAATTATTTAAGCAAAATTTTGGATACTTCTAAAAGCCCTTACACTTTTGCTGAGCACTTGCAGCAGATCTTGCTACTTCATAAAGAGAATACTTTGAATCAAAACTAGGAAAATTTTCAATTTTCCATGATTTCACTTACGTAAAAATTTTGATATCTTAATTTTTTGTTTAAAGCTGTTTTGCCATGGCCTTGTCCTCTCAGCAGCTGGATATCTTCTGCAAAACATTGAACATTCAGATCGGTTCAGCAGTCTTCACAGAGTCAAACACAGGGTGGTGTTTGTAAACTGACAGGCTTGAACTCCAAATAATTTCAGATATTTGTTGTTCCCTTGAGGAAAAATAACAGATTTTGAGTAAATGAATAAAACTGCTACTACAGAGTATTTCAAACTTGCTGTCAGTTCGAAGCGGTCCCTTTTCTAGTTGTTGCTATGCTGGTTTGACTATTGGATTGTTTTTGTAGTGGGCTTGAATGGTCTATGTGAATTATTGTAATCATACAGAACAACTTGAGCTTAGGTGCTGCTCTTATGGATCATAGACTCATGCCCAGTTTTTTAATGGTAAATAATACCTAGTGTATGTATATTCTTTATCACTTAAATTACAATTAGTAATTTGAACTGCAGTGCTTTGTATCTCAGTTTTAAAAATGTGTGTTCAGTACAAAACATGGAAGTGAGACATTGCTAGACCTGTGCTTCTCCATAAGCTAGTTTGCTTGAGCACTTAGCCATCATGGGAAGATCTCTACATTTGCAATTTCATTTAGACGTGAAATATGGTGTTCCCTGCACCACATAAATAAGGCATGAGCAGCTTATTGCATGCAGTGTGTGTGCACATAGAGCATAATGTGACCTTTTTACCTCGTTTAGTGGCTGTTTCACTATTCAAGTTACTCTTTTTACATAGTAATGTCAATGACTTAGTTCTGATAATTTGTGAAACTAAGGCTATCATTTCAGGGTGGCTGACAATTTGGAGCTTCAGTTGTCAGAAAATCCAGCAACAGCTTTTCTCAGCACTTTAAATCTTTTGAATGGTGGGTTCCAGTTTTCTTCACTTTTGCACAAGTCATTGCTGCACAATTTTCAAACTTTAAAGGGATACTGCTTATGGAGACTACTGACTTAATGCAATATATTTTCATTATACATATGTGCACGTACAGGCGCTTGAGTTGGCACAGGACAGCATAACTTACCCTCTTGGAGCCTGTCCAATAAAATGCAGAGATTCATTAGAAAAAAGAGGGAATTTATGTTAGTAGAAAAAGAAAATCTTAAAGGACTGACGGCTGCTTCATGAATTTCTGATGTTCTCATAACACAGGGATGTGGGGTAACCTGTGTTCTTATATGATAAGGGAAACAGATGCACAAGCCCTTCATTCTGCCAGGAGAGTGACCTTTACATTTGAAGTGAATTACATGATATGAAATTTTTGTGTCCTTTACCCCTCAGAATAAATCTAATGAAAAGGATGCAGCCTGTGGGGAATTTAATTAAGCAGACTGGTACTGTTGGCACTATTTTTCTTCTCTTCTAGGTATGAAAGTCAAAGAGTGTGTGCAGAATCTTACTCAGCTGAGGCTGGACATTGGTTCTTCGGTCAATATTTCTGAAGAAACTATCAAAACCATATTGGAAGCCAGCATCCCTCATTCAAAGGTAAAAGATCAAAAAGAGGTGTTAAATTAATGGGTCATTTGATAGCCTGATGTGCCAACTGAAACAAAACAAAACACCTCGTGCGGAATCTTATATTCCCTTGTAACTTCTATGTGGGATATTTACTGAGATTTAGGTCTTTGAAATAATAATAATGTGAAGCACTAACAGATCAATTCATAGCAGCATAGTCTTCTGGTCTAAATGGCACTGTTTCATTACTCTCGGCAGTGTTTTAACCCCTTGAACTGACAGAATTTAAAGCTTTGCTGTCTTGGTACT
>JAOXNG010000012.1:85078647-85091877 GCA_028566535.1 Scolopax minor
CAGGACTGGGTTAGTCTTCCTCTATCCAGACCCTCTCCCTTGTCTCCAGGCTCTGGGATTCATATCTTCACTACACCTTGATATTGCTCATGAGTAACCAACCCCTTTTTCCAGAAGTTGTAGACTTTCCTTTTCTCCCTGAGGTCCAGCCAAAGCCCTCTATTTAGCCACACCAGTCTTCTTCCCTCTCTGATCATTTTATGGGGATGGGCTTCTCCTGTGCTTTTGAGAGTTCCTCCTTGAACTATGACCAAATACCAAATTAGGTACTTGGTTTCTAGCCATATCACATTCTGATATTCTTTTTTCCTGCAATGCCTTCTGGTATTATAGGCAAATTTCAGTAATTTCCTTCTTTTAGGGCTAAAAAGCTTATCACAGTGGACCTAAGATCAGTTTCACAGGAATAACAGTAGTAACTTCTCTGCAATCCAGTGTTTTGTTTCTTTTTAAGAGAGTTCCTGCAATATCTGCTTAACATTTTTTTTTATACCCACCATATAGTTGTTGGATTAATGCTGATTAATATTTTCTAGGACAAGAACATTAATTGATTGTTAAGGTTCAACTAGTTTAGAGATAGCATATGTTTATTTTTGGGAAAAAGTACTTGCCTTCCCACATAAGTATACTGTAATGTTTTGAAATGATAATTTGATAATTCATTGGATTCTGCTCCTAGCATACTTTTTTGTCTTTAACTGCTCTCCACTTCAAAGTTATAACTTCAAAAGTTATTTCATATCTTGCCCTATCATGATTATCCATTATTTCCTGTAGTACTATGTCACTCATTCATGAGTACAGATGAGTTTTATACTTTTCATTCAAATATTGCCATCTAATGTTCATAGTCTTTTTGAATTTATTTGGTTTTGAATTTATTTTAGTTTTATGTGCAAGCCATAACCTGACTTGACTTTAAGGTTCCTTTTGTTGAATAGCTGATTTCTCTACTCCACATTAATTTGGTTTTATTCATCAGATTTGTTTTTTATTTAAGCATACAGCTGTCTAATTGGGTCAGAAGCCCCTGTGCCCTCATTTAAGAATTGAGTTCCAGATAGCTTTTTAATCTTCACTACCATTCTTTCTCTTCCATCACTTTTTGGAGCAACTGACTTGACGGATTATTTTTTTTCTTGGAGGCTACTTGTTTGGATTCATCAGCCTTGATTACAGACCTATTTCATTTACTTTAAACTAGAACAACAGGATCAAAGATAACCTTTTGTGAACATCCATCCTATATAGTTGTCCCACTTTATCAAAGCCAATTTTTATATCTTATTGAGTCAGTGGCTATTTAGTTGAAAGACAGTAAGTAGACTCAGTCTGTTGGTGGCAGCTTACCACATAAATATTCATTATTTGAATTTCAAGTTATTTTGATTGGAACCAGAATTAATTAGCAAGTTTGTGCTCTTTGACTGAAATAAGCCTCATTTATCCTTCTAGTGCAAATAGTCACTAATAAGGATTCGAAACCACTTTTATTCAGCTTTGTGCATAAATAAAGTTTATTCCTCCAGTAAAGTCCATGCCAACAGATTCATTCAAGAGCTGTAGATGACGATTATATGAAATATGGATATTATTTATTTGCTACACTCTATGCTGAAACTGTATGCAAAAAGTCTGATTTTGGGAGCAGCCAACACTGAGTTTTAAATAACACTTCTAATATTCCTCCAGGATTACTAAAGAAGCACCTGGCACTTCAGTAAATGCATTGATAAGGATAAACCATTTCTAACAGCACAATCTCTAAACTGTCTGTGAATTATTCTTTATTTAAAGTGCTGTGCTACTTTGAAAACTGACTCTTCTGTTTAAAAGATATCATACTGGTGATAAAAAGCTAATTTATTTTGGTGTCAAATCTATTTGGTTGACATGTCACAATCTTTAATCTATTTGCCAGTTGTGCAGTCTTAAAATGATATCTGATAGTCTAGTTACAATTTTCTTGACAAGCATCTGCATCAGGTGGGCCATTGCATCCTTCAGTTATACTGAGCAGCACGTTGCCTTGCAGTTGTATCTTCTCTTAGAACTGTGCACCTGTACAGCCTTCCATGAGATACCAGTTACAGTCGAGCACATTTTTTTAAAAATTAAGCTGCACAAAGGTGGCTGGTTGCATTTGTATTTTTTCTTTTTTTTTTAATGTGGTGAATGATGGCGCTTAAGCCATAAAAGCAGTCAGATTGCTCTACTCATTAGATGTATGCTAGTCATGAGCAATGGCAATAATAAAAAATGAAATGCTAGTATGACCCAATATGTGCAAAAACTAGAATCACGTCTAACAAGTTAAAAGATGTACTTGAAAAATAGGCTTTTAGGGCATGTGTACCCGAATGTATTTTTTTCTTCTTAATAACTGCTGTCACTGCAAATGGTTTTGGTTGTTTCTGCTGTCTTTGTGCTACAGGAGTAATCTACCAGAAGAGTAGACTTTGTGAAAACTGAAATCTTAATCAAGGAATTCTAGTCCAGTTGTCTTGATATTTTCATTCCTTTTCTGCCTAACCAATACATAGTTGGGGTTTTTTTTCCAAAAATTAATGTAGTATTCTATACTACTTTTTTTCATTGATTATCCTGGCAATTAAAACAGCAGTACTTTTTAAAACTCCCATGATAAAAGTTATCAGGAGAACAAAAAAGACCACAGCAGGCCCTCATTCTTGTAAGCAGTTTCAGCAGCTTAATTTTGTCAAACTCCTTGGATACGAATATTGAGAGAACACCAGGGCTGCTCCCTGAAGCTACTAAAAGTAACTTTGATTCTGAATTCATTTTCGTTTGTTCTAGTTCTTGCAAGGTGGGCAGTTCAGAACTTCAGCTGTTGGATCCCTGGAGTCTGTAATCAAGGCAGTGTGTAAAGAAGAACCTTCATTTTTCAGCAATGCAAACCTGTTCATTGACATGCCCAGAATCATGGGGCTCTTGGAAGACAATATGGCAAAATATGGCATTCCTGAAGACTCAAGTAAGAAAAACTATCAATCACAAGTTGCATGTATGCATTCAGAATATAGAGACTTTTTTCACTCTTGATTGGAAATGTTTATGTAGCAGCTGACATCTTAGTTGACTCTGTAATCCTGAGCACAAGGATAGATTAATAAAAGGTTTATGACTATGAGATAATTGTGGATGAGGCAGAAGAGATTCTGGTTGCTTTCTATCTTTGCTAATAATAAATAAGAATATTCCTGTCTTAGAGACATATTTATTAGAAATTTTAATGCACTTTGTATTAAAAATATATCTTTGAGATACACGATTGAGTATTTATTGCTGCATGCCTTTCTTCTGTGGACACAAAGCTGTGGTATTATCATGCAGTAAAATATGCAAGCCCTTTGGATAAAATAATTTTTAAAATAGTTGATATTCCTATTTTATTTATCAATTTATTTATGCCCAGAAAATCTCTTTGCTCTTATATAATTTCACCTTTTTTCCCTTTCTTCAATATACACTTGACTTACCCTGTTTAATAAGCTGGCTAGAGTCTCAGTGGCCCTGTGCAAGAGAAAAATACAGGGATAGAGTGTCACTCAGGAAGGATCTGAGACTGTGAATCATGGCTCTATCATCTATCAGATTGTGCAGCCAGAAACTGACTCTGTCTTGTCTGGGACCCTTGGGAGGGAGCCAGAGCTCTGCCGTAGCCTTCATCGCTCGTTTGTAGGATAGCAATAAAAGCAGGCAGCTCTGCTTTTTTTTTCCCATTTGGAGAATGGAGTTATCAGGATGGCTAATGAGAGAGATTTTTTTGGGACTTAGTCTCTTTCAAAGATGTTAGGCTAGTAGCACTATCTGTTTCTAAATGGTTTGTTTTACATATTGTCACAACGCTGGAGTGTCATAAAACCTTTTACTTTAGGACCTTGAAAAATATCTTTAAAGCATCCAGTTAGTTCCAGCATTCCTCTAAGTGAATCAAAACTGTTTCCCATATTTTACAAATTGGTAAAAGAGGCAATGGAAAATGAAAATTAAAAAATTTCTATGACACCACAGAAACTTGATTTGTATTAGTTTACAGTGATTAACCTGTATGTATTTTGGGTATCGGGAATGTGCCAATGACTTTCTTAAAATCACAGCAAACTAAGATTAACAAGTCTTCTGTGTCTGTAGCATACTGCTGTTACTGACTGGCCAGTTTTTTAAATGTTTTAAAAATGTTTTTTAAATGTTTTTGGTCTAGCGTTCCATTATGTACAATAACTTGTATTCCTTGAGAAATCAATGATGTTATTTGATATTTCCTCACACTGGAAATGAGATATTTCTAAATCTGCTCATAATAAATTATAAAAAAAAAACCCCAAACACATGGGCTGGGCATAAAAATCTAAATGTTTCTCAAAAGAAACTCATTGTCTTTGCTTGAGTGCAAGTGCAGTGGGACATCTTGGAAGCTATTTCTTGGATACCAGTTCTGAAGGACATACAACGTAATTACTAGAGGCATTAATAGTCCCATCTGATGTAAGAACACAGTTTTGGGTTAAGGAATGGACAATTGATTAACTTTTTCAACTCAAGAAGTCATGCTAATTGTTTTTTTTTTTTTTTTTGGGGGGGGATTTTTGGTAGTTTCTTGTGAAATTATACAAATATAAAAGTCCGTATTTGTGAAGGAATTTGTGTATTCCTACTTCTTTCTCAGGAAAAGAAAGCTATGGAAAAATTGAGGGTGTGGAGTCAATCTTTTTTTTTGTTTTTTAAGGGGACTCTTCCCTGAGTGTTCGTTTTGTAGGTAGAGGTTTTTGCATGTGTCCTTCCACTCTAAAATGCACTAATATAATTTTTAGGATAGAAGGGGTTCACAGGCTGCTTTTCACAAATTTGAGAAGACCTTTGGATTCTAATTCCCTTTTTTTTTTTTTTTAGTTTAATGTCTAGAATTCTTCATCCTCAACACTATCGTAGACTGGGGCTAAATAATTTTCATTTAGGGACCTGTAGTGATTGATTAGAGGAAGTTGGATGGAATTTGGCATGGTGCTGAGGCAAATCCTAAGTCAAGACTCAAGTTTTTCTTAAATAAAAATAATAATACCTGTGTTGTCTGTCTTAAATGTGAATCTGTCTTTGTTTTTGCAGCTCCGTTTTGCTTGAAGCTTTATCAGGAGATTTTACAGTCTTCTAATGGGGCTTTGCTATGGACTTTCCTGAAACCTTTATTACATGGGAAGATACTGTACAATTCAAACATCAACATGATTGACCTGGTCATTGAGAAGGTGAGTAACACAAGAAACTCTATTTCTGTTTATTGATTTTGTCTTTGTTCTTCATTTTAAAGGTCCACTTCTTTCAGGGTAGGTAAGAACAATCGGATAATTGCCGTTCAGAAAACTGAATCCACCATGCCCCCGAGTTCTCACCTTGTTCCCACTTTAAGGTTAATATTTCTCTTAACTTTCATCCTAGTTTTTACAGTTGTTTCATTTCAGTGTGAAAAGCAGAATTTTGTTCTTAAGTCTCTTAAACCTTTTATAGAAAAATCAAAAGGAATATGTTAACAGAAGTGTCGTGTGAATCATGCTGTGTCAAGGTGTAGGATAGACGTATTGCAAATCAGCTTTTGCCCTCATCGTTTACTTATGATGGGAATTCTAATAGGGCAGTGCAGGGAACTGAGGGGATGGGATACACCAGGAATGAAAGCCTATTCTGAGTGAGTCACTGAGCTGTGTTTGGAAAAAAAACCTGAACAATCTATAGTGCATCCTTCTTGATTATGTTTCTGACACCAGTAGTATGAATGATCAGTAGTAGATGAGCTGCCGTATGTGTGGTTGCTGATAACTTACTCAACACTTTTATTGTCTTTCTAGTTTTGGTATGGTATGTGCTCTGTCTTAGCAATGAGATGTTTGTTCATTACTAGCTTTGAAGCACTTCTGTAAGAGGAGGGATTAGACTTCTGAGCAAATTTTCCATTTACCTTACAAATATATGATTTTTACCCTGGAATATTTATTATTGTAAGAATTACAGTTTAGGTTAATTTTAAATCTAGAAAAAAAACCATTACTGTTTGTAAGTGGTACACAAAAAGACTGTAGTAACTTTAAATGTGATAACTGTTTTCCATGTAAATGAAGTACAACATATCCTGTACTTGTGTACTTGTACTAAAAGATAGTAAAAAAACCCCCAAAGCTAAAAAGTACTTGTTAGGTAGCAGATACTAGGTAACTTTATGGTTTCTGCTGTGAACCAGAAATAAAATTTCAGTGATTTCATATTTCACAGTTAAATAACTAAATTTGTGCAACAGGTCATCTCTCTGGAGTTGAGTATAATTAATTTTAAATTTTTAGCCAGATAAAAATGAAGCTGCTCTTCATGTTTAATGGATTTAAAATTATATAAAGAGTGAGTCGTAAGAAATGATGAAAATTGTTTTGAATACATAATTATATTGTTTATTACAATGAAATTTAGAATAATGTACTAAAGATATTTCCACATTATTTTGCCATTTAATATGCCAAACCCACATTCTTAAAAGCAACTGTAAGATGAATCTCCTGACAGATATTGTATTTGCCTATAGATCTTTTACTGAAATCAGGACTGAGTAATACAATTCAGAATGAAGTTTGCTTGTGTTCTTATGGGTTTGGCGGTTACTTTTGTTTGTGGTATTTTGGTTTTTTTGTCTTTTTTTAATGCTCTGGAACAATACAAAGATTCCAGTAGGTGTCTCTAGCACAATGTCTCATTCTCTTTATGTGTTTTTCAGGCTCAATAATGTTCCATCAGCTTATTCAGGAATCTGTGTAAATATACTTCTACTCTTCCTCCAAACCTGTAGATTTAACAAGCAATTGTGGATGTATATCAGTTTGTGTAAATATGAAAGTAGTAGGAAAGATTCTTCAAAAAAGTTTTAATTTGTTTTATTACAGAAGCGTAGCAACTTTTGCTTGAACAGAAATAAAATTTAAATGCAAAATATTGTCCCAGTTATCTCAAATGCAACTACTAAAAATCAACCATGTAGCCCTTACTAAGACAATTCGACTGAAATCGGAACAGAAGTTTTGATTTTGTTTAGACTATGTGATCACATGGCAGCTATTTACTAGAAGAAAAAAGTAGAGGATTAAAGGTAAAAAGAACATTGATGTTCGTATACTGATAGATTCTGCAAGTTTTTCACATGGACTATTTTGTTTCAAGACTGTATAATTGACCATTTTAAAATAAATTGTGAGATCGCTGGTTTTAGCTTCTAAGAAGGCAGCAGTTCTAATATATAGAATAACCGTGGCCATCACAGATGCAGACTGTAGTGCTGACTGGGAGCAAAAAATATCCAGTGATAACTGGCATCCAGGAGTTCAAAGACCATGTGTAGCGTCTTTGAGCCTTGCTTTTGCAACTGAACATTTTTTTCTATTGATGAAGGGATCTTATGAAAGTATTTCTTATTTCAGAAGGGTCTCAGAGTTGATCTTATATTCAGACAATAATATTAGGAAAACTTTGTGCTATTTCTTTGTAGTTGGAACAGACAGGGAAAAAATATAAATATAGCAAGGCAACTGAGAAATGAAAGAGAGAAAACTAATCTAGCAAATTAATGTTTCCTGTCTTTTTGTCTAGTATAAATAGAAAAAAATAATATTGAGTTGCATAAGTTCATATTCTAAACTCACATATCCTCACTGGCTCTGCATAAGCAGAGACTTGACTTGTCAGCCTGTTAAAACATGTAATTATAAATGCAGTTCAATAAGTTTAAAATACCATTTTCATTTATTCTTGCATCAGGAAGAGGCTTAGACATATTCAATACAAACAGGACTGTAGTTGATATTGAAGACTTTAATTTTAATCAAAGGCAATATCCAGCCTAGATGTTACAAAGAACATTCATTTTAATGGATCTTCATTGATTAGGAAGAAGAAAACTTAAAGAGAATTTCTATTAAACATCAAAGTCCCTCTGGTCATTAGCATACAAACTCACAAGAATTGCTTTACCATGTAAGATTAAGCTTTCCTCTTGCCCCAGGTTCTGATTCCTACTGTAATTAGTAAAGGTTGTATACGGAAGAATAGAAGAACATGTCCATAAGATGATATTCCTCCCAGATACTGTCCCAGCTTCTGAAAACTTGAGGGTCAGGCTTGTCAGGACTTTACTACTATAATCTGTCCACTTGCTTTTGAAGTTTATATAAACGCTTAATACTTGTAGTGCCTGGGGTGACATGTTCTCCATCAACAACTTCCTCACTTGCTTCAACCCAGGAAACTTCTTTTTAAAAATCCTGTGTTTATATCTCCCAAATGTATTTATTTTCATTCTCTATTTCTACTACTATGTATTGTAATTTATTATTATTCTAGCAAAATTAAAATTTACTTAGTACAGACTTCAGAATTTTTAGTCTGTAGTCCCCTAGTTCTCCTAGCATCTTTTATGAATTCCATTTCATTTATTATCTTTCAGTTTCCTGATAACCAGGGAAATTTAATCAGGAGTTTACACTACAGTGAGTACTTCAACTATTTAATCCTTGAGCGCTCTTGGAATTCTTGGCTGGATGTTATCTTGTCCTGGAAATTACTTATTGTCCATTATATTAAATTGTTAAATTGCTAGGACTGTTTAGTTTGAGGAAGAGGAGGCTGAGGGGAGACCTCATCACTCTCTACAACTACTTGAAAGGACACAGTAGAGAGGTTGGTACTGGTCTCCTTGCAGGTAATTAGTGACAGAATGAGAGTCACTTGAATGGCTTCAAGTTCCAATGGGTAGGTTTAGACTGAACATTATTAAAGAATTTTTCACAGAATGAGTGGTTAGGCATTGGAATAGGCTGCCCAGGGACGTGGTTGTGTCACCATCCCTGGATGTGTTTGAGTCCAGGAATGTGGTGTTGGGGGATATGTTGTAGGGGACAACTTTACAGAGTAGGGTAGATGGTTGGACTCAATGATCTCAAGGGTCTTTTCCAACCAAAATGTTTTTATGAAAAAGTTATTCCTTTACGAGGTTTGCAACTAGTTAGTTATATGCCAACTGCTGGACAAATATATACCATTTTTAAATTAAACACACTTTCACATGGACAGCAACAGTTCCAGGAGGGGAAATGTTTAAACAACGATGGGTTGTTACAGCCCGTAGGATCTCTTAGAGAAAAAATCATTGTCCAAATTCCATTGCTGGAATTAAGGCATTTAAGACCAGCCTGGACACAAGAAGACTGCAAGAACTTTTTCCACTGGAAAATGGCAGCCTTTCTGACTCTAATTTCTATGATCAGCTTACTGTGATGTAAATCAAAGCTGAATCACAGTAATGTCTTGGCACTAATATATTGCCTTAAACCACATGAATGCTGAAACAGGGAGTTCTTGTACATTTGCAGACTGGATTCCTTTTTTTCCCAGCCTGTACTTTTATTTTTTTTAAGACAACATGAGAATCAAAGATTTTCTGTTCACTTCATCAGATTTTAATCTCTTTCATCAGCCGTCTGGATTCTGGAGCTCTGATGGGTGGCATGGCTTTTGGAGAGAACCAAACTGAAGGACCTGCTGCACATACCCTGGTTCCCAGGCTTTGTGCCAGCAGCAGGCTGTGATGCAATAGCCTTTCACACTGAACAAGTTAACAGCCCTGGGTTTGAGTTTACTACATTTTGGCTAAGAAACAGCATGAATAGCCTTTCAGGGAAGTAGTATTGTTTAATGAGCAGGTAGCTGCAGAAACAAGCTTGTTTCCCTCTCTGTAGCTAGGACTGGAAGAAAGACCCCCACCTGTATGTTAAATCTCTCCTCTTCCACATGCCGGAGCAGCAAGGACTGCATAAAATGGATAGAGACTGGAATTTTCCAGTCCTTCCTGTGTGCTATATCGTCAGTTTTAACAGGACTTGCTCACACAAGCTTAGAGTAAACTTCAGAGTGCCTTCTGGCTGAGATGCCCTCTTTTCAAGAATGTTCTGGGAAATTACTTGTCTCAGAAGTTATTTGGAAAATGGTGGTTAACAACACAATCATATGGAAAGGTCCGTTTGCAAGAACATTCTGCCGTTGTCTCTTCTGAGCAGAAGAAGCCCCAACCCTGTCTTTCACCAAAGGAGAACTCCAAGGCAACTCCTCAATTTGGAGCTAGCGTCTTCTTTCTCTGGCCCAGGCACCTCTCATGCCAGGAAAGGGGAAACCCACAAAGGCCAGGAAACGTTTGTGTTTGCAGAAGAGAGGGAATACTGCTATTTTTCAGTGTCTCATGCATCAGTGGAAGAAGAAAGGATGAAATGAAACGGATACAACCACATTTAGCTCAACACACTACATTCCACTTTAAAATAGAGGCAAAGCGGAAACAGAGCGAACATGTTCGTTATTGAATTTGCAACCTCTCTGCATTCCTTTCCTGATTAGTAATGTCACAATAGAGAAGAGTTATCATTTACTACTTACTGCCTGAAGGCTACACAGTCCAAACAACACAAGGCCAAAGTACAGAGTCACAAACTGTGCTGTGAAAAATCAGATCGCTCCTTCCCCATTTAATGCAGCACACAGCAATCTTTTGGTATGGCTTTGATCTCTTATCAGCTGAATTGCTCCTTACAGCCTTCTAACTCAAGCACGAGGAACACCTGCACACCCAGAGGAGAGCCTGCGAGAGCTGCTGCCGTGGTGTGTCACAGCCCCATCACATCTAGCTTTGGGCACCCATGAGACATGCCTCAGTTAGAAATGCAACACTCAGAGTCACTTCCTTTTATAATGGGTGCAAAAGGCTGGTCAGCCCACTGAAGGTCTGATTTATCCCCTGCAAATGCCTCTCTCTGGGATACAGAGACAACTAGAGCTACCACACTCCCTGCTTAAGCAGCTCAGATGGGTTTCTAAAGTTAGGTGGGATAAATTCAGACCTTAGTGATTATCACAGACATCCATTTAGCATGAGGTTAATTGCTCAGGTTTGCATACTGTTGAGATGACACTCACTGAAGGAGGATCTCCCTCTGTCAGGAACTGTCTCCTGCTTTTTATTCCTCTCGCCAGAATCTAAGGCTTAAAAATCACATTAAAATAGACACTGTTCTACGTGCTATTAAAACATAAAAGCTTTTCATTACATCTGCTGTGAAACAAATATTTTTATTCTTTCCTCCATGCCTTCTCTCTTACTGAACAGATTTAACCATTCTGTGCAATACTCTCAGGCAGATAAAAAACATGTGCACAAACAGCTTGAAATGTGGTTAATTACAAAAATGGGTTAAGATTAGTTCCAAGTCCTGATATTGCACCTTCCTATAGTTATTTGCTCTTCTGTGGGTTTGTTGTTGGTTTTTTTTAATAATACTTCCAGCTTTGGGTCCAAGGGTTTCCTCATTGCTGCTGCAATATATATACCAATTATTAATCATTTATAATAGTTCTGGGATTTCACACATTATCTTCAGTAGTTAAACAATGTAATAAGTAAATGAGATGTAAGTTGACAGAGCTCTGTAGATAAGAGTTGACTTCTTGTTTCAGATGTCAATACAGAAGCTTCCCTGTCATTAAACTGATAATCTAACATCATGGCCACTATGAAACCATTTATCATATAATTTATAGTGTGTTTCTAAGATAATTTGAATTGTTATGCCAAGAAGCAGTGATCTAAGTACACAAGAAATTGAGTTTATCTTTTACAGATTTGTTTATGGTATGTGCATAGCGAAAGCATGTATTTATTAACACACAGCTCAGAATACGTGAAATGTTTGAAATACAGTACTCAAATCCAGAATGTTGGCTAGGGCTGTCATATTTGTAAAGGAATGCAAGGTAAATAACACACAATGGTCCTGAGCAAACACCCATTCATGCTTCAGATTCATGCTCTTCTGCCTTTCTCTCCTCTAACAGTTTCTCCTACTGAAGAGGTGGCAAATCTCTGTTTTCCATTGAAAATTAAACATTCAGAGCTTTGTTCTCACAGATCTGTACCTGCTGACTTTTGTTCCCAAGTAAACCAAAAACCTAATGATTCACTGGCAGCCCTGCACACTCACTGTTCTCTGATATAAATCAGTACAAAGGGTACAAAAAAAAGATAATAAGGCGCTATACATCCTATATATTTATATATATATTTATCTTCTGAGCAAGAGATAACCGAGTCCAACATATTGAGTTTCCATCCAGACTCCCTCTTGTACGTTTATACAACCACGACACAGTTGATAAATACTTGCAGGGCATTTTGTTTCTTTATTCTGGCATCTTCTACTCAACTTCATATTCTCCCAATCAAAAAATAATTAAAATCAGAACAAACCTTTCAGTCTGTCAGTGGAATGTGCTAAGATTATGTTGTTTCCCCGTTTCTATTCTAACAGGTACAAAATACTCCTCTGTATCTGCATAACATAAACAAACACATTCATATGCAAATAATATGGCTGGTTGACTGAAACTCGCCAAAAATATTTTTGTGTCCTACAAGCCTTTGAGTTTCATAATTTATGTTTGCCAAGACTACTACTTACATGGAAAGGCAGTGAGTTGTCTGGAGAAAAGTTACGGCTGGATTTCCCCAACTATAGATGTAGGATTTATGTTATTTAATATTTAGTTATTTACTTTTGCATAGCAGCAGAACAGAAAGTTTGTGTTTTGTAGGGAGAGTTTGGCTTGCTTAATCTAGGAAAAAAAAAAGGTTGGCTACAGGTACAACAGGATATAAAAAACAATGAACAAAAGCGGCTATTAATTATAAGAGCAATTGGTCATAACCTGTCCATGAAAAAAAAAAATCAGGCTGAAAAACAGAGACTTCCTAGCCATTACAGAAGGGGTCCCCCAAACCCCTTGGCATGTGTTTTACTGGATGTGTGTGAACAATTACTTGAAAGTCTGTGAATACTCATCCAGTATCTAAAGACTTTCAGCATAACAAGGGCTGCTGCTGCTGCAGTGGAGGTACCTAACCCAAAAGGGCTGGGACTGCTGCCGTAGTGTACCCAGATCCTGGTGCAGCTTTCCCATGGGCAAGTGGGAGGAAACTTCCTGCGTTTAAATAAATCACTAAGAACTGGAACGAAACAGAGCTTGTTGTCGTTCAACAGGGAAGCAGACTTCATGAATCTTTCTGTCCTCTACAGTTCTAGACTTCTACTACATTTCCACAGAAAATGTCACAGATTTTCTGTTCGGGTGGGG
>JAOXNG010000012.1:85113851-85124097 GCA_028566535.1 Scolopax minor
TTTGCTAAGTACAGCTAAGAGTTTAAAGTAATTACCATTTCTTTGTAAGTAATGATAGGATATTAGTAGTCTATAAACAAATATGAAATTGCTATAAATTTTGCAACAGTTTCTATCATAACTGTTATCTAGGAAAATTTGGATTAAAGAACCGATGGTACTTTCCGTTTACTCTTTCCTACTGGAAGAACTTGTGTGGTGCAGAGAGCAGAAAGAGACATTATCTCAATTCTAATATGTTTTTCTTCAATGAAAACTTCCAAGAAAAAGGTGTGTTGTCATAAAAGAATTTTTATAACCGCTCTTTTCTGAATGTTGTGCTGATTTTGATCAATCTGCTTTTATAATTTCATGGTTCTATATTATATGTTTAGATCTTGTCCCTTTCTCTCCGCTATTTTATAGTGTATACTATAAATGCTGTATACTAACTGTTCGTTGTGATATCACATGTAATGCCTGAATTGTTCAAATAAAACTAGTGTACACACATATTTAAGAAAATGCTTAAAAAAACTTAAAGAAGTTCATCCTGTCCCTGTGTATTGCCTCTTTTCTTTGTTAGGATCTTCTCAAGTTCTTGAGTCCTTTCATATTCATATTGAATCTGAAAAGTGTTATGCTTTATTAATTTTTTTTATTTTTTTCAAATGCAATTTGATTTTCTTCCTTCTCCTTTGCTGTTTTTATTTGCTTTTTGTTTCAGTGGAAAAATTAAGATTTTTCACTTTTTTACCTCTACTTCGTACTTCCCTCTTTATAATCATTGTTCTTTCTAGCTCTGTTTCTTAGCCTTTTGTTTAAAAAGCTACTGTTATTGTAACTAATTTGCCTCCAGACACTATCACTGCCCTTCGATTTTTATGTTCACATACTTAAAATGAATTTAGTACTGTTAGGATTTTCCCCCCCTCTCAGGTCTCTCTAAGGACTTTCTCATGATTCATGTTTTCTAAATGTATATTCCCTCTCGGACCTTATCAAAATTTGATGGGTTGTTGTGGAAATTACAGTAGCTTGGAAATGATCCATTTCTCTGTTGCACAGATGAAGCAGCTGAACTCCTCAGCATTGTTATCTCCTAGAGTAGAGCAAACTTCATAACATCTTGGGGTTTATTTAAACATTTGTGAAAAAGCTATCAGCATGTATTTTGTCTGAGTTTCTGCAATTTGGAACAATTCCATTTCGTTGAGATGGTTGTCTTTGGTCCTCACTAAAAATGAACTTTTTCAATGTTTTGTTTTTCATTGTTTTAATGTTTCAGTTCACCACAACCCCTATGGAAAGCAGAGAATAACACTCTCTGCCTGAAAAGTTACTAACGTAGTCCCTGGTGCAAGCCATCTGAGTGATTGGCTACAATGCTGTGGATCTGTTCATCTCCCTTCTCTGCTTAAACTGATGTATTTCAGGTGCTTGGTAACAAATTGCCTGCATGAGAACTCTAATGCTGCCATGCATGCAAAGGAACTTGCTCTCTTTCATAATAGTTGGGTGTCATTGTACTGATAATGGGATAAAATCATTCATGGATAATTTGCTTGGAACAGCAAAATGACTTGTTCCCAGGTGATTTCTGCATTTGTTCCATATAGTCCAGGTAAGGGTTGGTTCAGTGGAGGTGGACAGCACTTTGGAAATCAAAGATGCATCAGGGAAGAGGAGAGTGTAGGGCCTATGAGCTGGAACTACAACTGGAGTAGGGCTGTCAGAACCTGGGTGCTGAGTATCCGCTTGGAAGTCCTCTTAGGATAAGTCTTAGTGTGATGAATTTACTGCTTGCAAGTAATTTGGGGCACTTGCTCTCAATCTTACCCATGATATATTGTCTGAGGCTCACACTGTACTTCAAGATATTTTTAAGTTCCAGAATATACCTGCAAATTTAGGAAAGGGCATAAATTGAGTTTGGTCATGGTTTTAGTCTCCAGATCAAAAGATACAGAAGTTAACTGGAAGAGAGATTCATAGGGAGAAGGACATTAGAAATGTCACAGATGCTGGTGGTGCATTCATGGAAGGCTTCTGGCTAAAGTTCTCTCTAAAATTAAAATTGATTGTGAAAGGAGCACAAAACTCTTAATTCACAGACTAAACAAACCAATCCTTGAAACTATTGTATCATTTTTTATTTCTAGCTTGATTTATATAATTTTATATAAATCATAATTTTATTATAAAACATAATTTTATCTTCTTGTGATATTTATTTACTTATATTTTACATAATTATATAGACAATGATGATGTAAAATATAAATATAAATTATCAAGATAAAATATAACTATACATTTTCTATATTGTGATGTACTATATTAAAAAGGGTGATTATCCTCATAATTCTCATCCATAACAGTTCCATTTTCTTTGGGCTAGCACTCCAATTTGGCTTTGTTTAAAAAGAAACAAAAATCTCATTGCCAGATTCCTCTGTTGCAATGAGTCAATAAAGTATTCCATGTTAATAATACGTTTATGGGGCTGGTGATTGACTGTGCTCATGTTTGGAAAGTAGTGCCAACCTTTCCTTCGGACATAGGAAGGAAGTCAACTTGATCTGTGTCATGTGGTCTGATCTAGTTAGAAATGCTGGGTATCTACTTGCATTGAGGACCTTGAATTATGTTTAGGCAAGGCTGATGTTCTGAATCATTTCACAGGTCTGCTTTGCTTTATTGACTGAGGGAATTAAGAGGATTAACTGGCTATGCCTGTTAATACTATGTTATGTGCATGAAAATGGATCGTGTATATGGAGTAGTTCATGCAGTTAGAATTTTCTCATACTTATGGGCATAAAACAATGATTCAAGCAATGTTATTATAAGTGTTTTTTCTACTTGAAATAAAATATAACAACTGTTTTATGACCCCATGGAGATGTATGTGGATATGCACACAACTTGGCATAACTGTTTTAGGTTGCTTTTTAAAACTGCGAATAGGCCAAATTCTTAGTGAATATTATTATGTGTAGTATCTTTGATTTCAATGGAGCTTATGTCAGTTTGGAGCATCTTAACATCTATTTGTAGACTTTGGTAAATGGCAACAGGGATTAAGTACATTTGTTATTTCCAACATACACACATGTTTAGATTCAGCAACCCTCTTGATCTGCTGCTCTTCCCCATACAGATCCAGAACCTCCAGGTTGGAAAGGCCCTTGCATGGAAGGAACCACCATTGGTGTTGTGTTGGTGTCTCTCACCAAAGAGCACGTGGATGGCCAGAAGGCTGCTGTTAAAGATCTCAGCCTCACTTTCCACAGAGGTCAGATAACTGCTCTCTTGGGACCTAATGGTGCTGGCAAGACAACAGTTATGTAAGTCTGACATTTAATACTGTTACACTCCCCTCTGATCCTTGCTACACTTTCTCACTTTAACACGTTTGTGAACTCTTTCCTATGCCTTTGGTTTTTTTCCAAGTAAATTTTTAATAAACTCCACAAAGTACATGGAAAGCGAAGGCTATATATCTGTGACAAAAACAATATAATGACTAGATAACTGGGTCTTGTGTGCCACTGAAACCATGTTCAGGAGCAGCTTTAAGTAGGAGCTAGGCATGTCTAATTGTGGAGTTGAACACATCTCAGGAAAGCATTCTTTGCTGATGTCCCATGTATCACATGGAGAGTGTGGAGTTTTACAGGGCTTTGTGCTTTCTTCCTAGAGGCTACAAGGGACTCTATTCTTGCCAGATGAACAGAAATAAAAATAACAAAATGATAATGACATTTAAAAATGTCACAATTAAGAAGTCTATGTATTTCTACTTAATTATCTTAACTATTATGAGCTTCAATAAAACCAGTGATGCAGGATGGGACCCAATTAGGAATCCTCAACTAGAATACACATGTGAAAAACAAAACAATGGTCTGTTATATTTGGTTGGGAAAAAAATGATTTTGTTCTATAAGTAAGGAAATTAAGTATTGTTGAGATCTTGCTTTTTTAAAAAAAAAAAGCCCAAATCATTAGTGGTGTTTCTATAACTGCTCAATTGAATTGCTGTTACTTTAAGGATGTTAGGACTTGCCTCAGGAAATCCAGGTATGAGTTACAGGATACAGTTATTTCTCGTGATCTTCTTGATTTTCTTTCTTAATTTTTTTTTCTTTTCTTGTATCAGATCACTGTTGACTGGTCAATACCCCCCGAGCTCTGGTACCATTATTATTAATGGTAAGGACATACGTACTGATCTGGCTACCATCAGGACAGAGCTGGGTGTTTGCCCACAGTATGATGTCCTGTTCAACATACTAACAGTGCGAGAACATCTGCTGCTTTATGGATCAGTGAAGGCACCTGGCTGGACAAAGGAACAGTTGAATCAGTATGTCAGTGGGTAAGTTTTCCTTAAATTTGTTGAAATCTGCCAAGTAAATCAGTAGCATCTATTGTAAACCACTCGAACAAAAAAGTGCTAAATCAAAATTGCAAGTAAAAGTAAATGGAAGCTGCAGGTTTTCCGTGAGTTTTTACCACCCTTCATGTTCTGAAATCGTGCCTTGAAAATAGATCTCTTAGTTTCTAACCCGTACTTGAATGCATTTATAGTGAAACTGTCGATGTTTAAAAACCTGGTAAACAGAACCATCAAATAATCATGTTTTGACTGGAGTGGAGATGGTTAGCCTGGTAGCAGCTGTAGTGGTTCCTGCCTCATGCTGTCTGCATTACCTGCCTTTTTGCTGGAGAGGCAGATAGAAAGTAAACTACTGTGCGTTCATCTTGAGTTTTCAGATAAGTCAACACTGACTTTATGTATTTATTATCCTGTTTTCCCTCACCTGCAGTTGTACAAAGAGGCAGAAAAGGCAGGTAAAAGCAGTGCTTGTTACAGTCTTTTTAAACAAGCCATGATCTTTTTCCTTTGTCAAATTCAAACTTTAAATGTGTTTAATAAGTGAAGGGGTTTAAAAACAATCAATCCCATGGAATAAACTGTGTCAGAGCTCTGACATAACCACAGAGGATTTGCCACTTGCCAGGTTAAGAGGTTGAGGTTTCTAGTGTTTTTAGGCTGCTATTTCTTTGGTATAGGACTGCATATTCATTTTTGAATCACGTATATTAAACTATTAAGAAACTATACAAGGTGGGATCTTGTTCATTAATAGCCAACTGCATTTTCTGAACTTCAGGAATAAAATGTATGCTCTTCTAATAGTGTGGCAATGTAAATAGTTTCTATTTACCTTCTGATTCATGTTAGACTGTGTGAAAGGCTGTGTACTTACATGCTTCAGTGGAAATACATGCCAGGTTGATGAGACTTCTCCATAAGTGTACAATTAGGCATATGCAGACACATTTGTGGCAAAGTAGCTTTTGGTTTTTGTAGCTATTATAAAAGCCCATTAGTTTAGAATTTTGATCTGCAAAGTCTCTGGTGGTGGACTTTGCATTTTCTCTAAAAACAACAAAAACAGCTCTCTAGAACAACAAGGAAAAATTAAACATAAGGTTTGGTTAAAATGTATGCAAAATAATATCCTGTGTTTTATTGTACTTAGACTGCTGAATTTAAATTTCAGCAGCAGTCTGTCATACTAATGACGCATAAGAATACTCAGGACACTGCAAGCCTTGCTACTAAGAAAAAATTATTTTTTTTTGCAGGCAATGAATGCTTTAAAATACTGCAGAGAAATTAGAAAACTAACAAAGCAATGAAACAAAATTTGCTTTTTATTATGAGGGCTTCTAAAGAGTTTAAGAATAATTTTGCTGGATATATATATCTATACGACAATATAGAAACCTTTATTCTTAAAAATGAAAAATTCTCCCAGGGTAAATGGCATGGTTTACAGACTGCATATTCAGTCAAATGATTCCAGCTAGTAGTTTAGGACTGATGTCTTGCTTGCCAGACTAATAGCAACTGAAAGCTTTTAGGTAAATGTATGGATGCTCAATGTGATGAAAAATAAACTGATGGTATATTAGTGCTGCCTTTATTGAGCATATTTCCTCACACCACGCAGATGCAAGAGGGCAAGGGTGGAATAGGCAATGTCTGAAAGGTATCTCCCAGTCCTTAAACCAGGGGTTGGATTAGGCATATTCCACCTATGGATTGGTAATCTGTTTACAGAAACGTGTCTTCAAAGGTAAAAAAGACGGAAAAAGAAAAGCAGCAGTGTTACCTTATCAGCTTCACATGACTACACATTTACTAATAATGCAGGCATTATTTTAAGGTTTTTTATGTTATTGCAAAAAATACCCCCAGTGCTTCAGTTATGAAGCTAACCATCTTCACTGTGGTTTAAGAGGCTATAATCTAGAGTTTGCTGAAATCATTGGGCAAACTGGTGTTTAATTCATTTGACTTGATTTGAAAATTTTCTATTCTTATCTTGCACAATACTTATCCAGATTTTTTTATTTCAGGTGGTAATGACTGTTTATACTTTGTATGAAGAAAGATCATTTTATTTTAGTAGTTTTTGTCACCAAATTGTATAAGCAGTTAGAGGAAGTAGTTTTTTCACTTTCCATTTACAGTCACTGTTCAGTAATTCTCCTCTGAGTGAACATCATGTGACTGGAAAAACTTTTTCCAGATTGGTCCTGTTTCTCTACTCCTGTTTCAGAGCTCTGGAAGATGTGGATTTATCCCAACATCAGTACAAACCTGTTGGAGCCCTTTCTGGAGGAATGAAAAGGAGGCTGTCAATTGCCATCTCATTTATTGGGAATTCCAAGACCGTTGTTCTAGATGAGCCCACCAGTGGAGTAGATCCATGTTCTCGCCGTAGCATCTGGGATGTTCTTCTGAAGTACAAAGCTGGTACAAAGCTTATGCACATAAATTGCTGCTTATTTTCTTTTTGGAATTCTGTTTCAATACATTTAAAAAGGATAGTCAGAATATTAGTATTGCTATTCAGTAACTAAATACATTAATTTCAGAGGTAATATTTTATTAAAATTAGGAAACTTTAAAGCAGCCAAGTGAGATTACAAGAATTATCTGCTATCTCACAGAGAGATGCCCAGTCCAACAGAAGATTGAATTTAGTTCTGAGTCCTGTCATGAGGATTCTCTTCTGTTACCTTTTCTTTTTTATTAACATCTCAAAATTACTTTCTGGTTTTCATTTCCCATTTTGCACATATCTGTATATAGATGTTATATATATATAATGAAAATGTCAATCTGCTACATTAATTTTTTAAGTACCGTTAGGTTAAAAACTGGTCGTGGGAAGCAAATTCTTCAGACAGTGAGCACTCAATTAGCTGTAATATCTCGCAGGGAAGGATCCATTGAAATAGACACTGATGTTAGATGGTTTTAAGGAATCTCCTAAACTCTTAAAAAAATCTTTAAGTTGTAATGGTTTCATACTGCTTGCCATGTATAATATAAAACAAAGCAAGTTTAGACCTGAATCTAACTCAGACTATAAATATGAATGCAGGTTTTGTTTGTGTTTGGCAGTAGTGCTTTGAGGGGACCTGAAAGATGTTCCCTTAAGATTAAAGGACCCTTGTGAATGCAAGATGTGTTTCTCTAGAAAGCAGACTTTCTAGACATGTACAAATGTACCAGTCTTTCTGATGCAGGTTGCACACTGATCTTTACCACTCACCATCTTGATGAGGCAGAGGTGCTCAGCGATCGCATTGCCATCCTGCAGCGTGGCCAGCTGAGGTGCTGTGGTTCTCCCTCTTATCTGAGAGAAACATATGGCCAGGGACACAGTCTAACGCTTATAAAAAAGGTATACTAAAAATGTACTGTACAGAACCTAACAGTGCCTGCGAAGGCCCCTGTGTATATTCTAAGGGAGCTGCATGTCCCTGCCAGGAACTCATATATGATATAGATTATTAGAGAGCTAACAAAACATGGTTTTTATCAGCTTTCTTAGTTGTTTTGGGTGGTTGGTATCATTATTGCTAATTAGAAGAACACAATGACATCTTTGGTGAATTTCAATACTTAACTGAAAAGGGCTTTCTCACTGGTCTTTATTCCTGGGAAGCAGTGTCTGCGTCCCAGCTTTGGTGCAGTTTCATTAGTGGAAATTTTCTTGAATGAATTCTACTATCAAGTTCTATACTTCTGGTAACATTTAAATTTTTTTGTATGATTATCTTTCTTTCCTCATAGCCCTCTGTGTTTGAAATCCAGGATCCTAAGCATATTTTTCGGGTCACATCTTTGGTACAGACCCACATCCCAGAAGCCTTCTTGAAAGAGAACAATGGGACTGAGCTGACATATGTGATTCCAGAAAGGGCAGATAAGACTTCATTTAAAGGTCTTTTCCAGGCTTTAGATCAAAGCCTTCATCATCTACATGTGACTGGCTATGGCATTTCCGACACCACCTTGGAAGAGGTATTTCTAATATTTCTGTGTAATAGCATTTTTTGGGTTAGAGAATCCTGTATTAACTTCCAGCTACTCTTATTGTATCTTTCATAATTCACAAC
This sequence comes from Scolopax minor, assembly GCA_028566535.1. Classification (NCBI taxonomy): domain Eukaryota; kingdom Metazoa; phylum Chordata; class Aves; order Charadriiformes; family Scolopacidae; genus Scolopax; species Scolopax minor. The sequence continues at coordinate 85,122,324 of JAOXNG010000012.1, forward strand.
AGTTTCTTGCAAGAAGCAGGTTTTCTTAAGAAAAAAAAGTAATCTCTGCCAAAATACTTTATACTTTTTCTGTACTGTTAATTTCAGTGGGCTTGGAATTTACAAGGCTGGAGGTTCAGTTCAGGTAGCTCTTGGGATAAAGAAAAAATTGCTAAGAATACTCTCTGACTTACAAAGTTCTAAAGCTTAGGGCTTAGCAAAACTGTGTGGGGAAATCTCTAAAGAGTATTTTGTGTGTATACCTCAAGAGAGACAAACAGACACAGAAGTGTAACAAATGTATCTTTGTGTGTGTATTCCAAACAGACAAGGGAAAGAGTCTGTTATGCTGCTTCATCACTTCTGAATTTAGCTGTCTGTAAATAGCTACATCAGTGAGAAGTTATTTTCCTTGGACTATTTTTAACCCAACTATAACTTCTAAATATCGAGATTCCCTAAAACATAACTGTTCAAGTTCTGTATTATAGATCCTTTTGAAAATATATTCTTTTTCTACTTCTTCAAGTGATGACAGGGGATGGACATCAGTAGTTTTTGATGCACGAAGTGCATCTATTTTTGTTTGATGGCATGATTAATTCAGTATCACTTCAGTGAAACTGATTTCTCCATTGACTACCTATAGTGTTAAAGATAGGCAAGGTTGGACTGTTTTCTAACAGAAAATTTAATATATGTTAGAAAAAAAATCCCATTAAAATAATGAAATGCAGATTGCTGTAGAGTGATTTTTTTTTTTTTTATGTACAGCAGTAAATGCTTAATATAGAAAAGGTTTTTTTCCTTTTTCTATGTGTTCCCTGGAAATGTATGAAATGATAAGATGTAGTACTGTGGTCAGCTGGAATATGAGATAGCCCAGGGAAGATGCCTGGTTTTATGAAGATGTTACACTTTAAGTCCTGTCAGACATCACTTGTGCATTATATTTTTGCTGTGTGAGCTATATATATAGGAATTAATGGGGTCAGGTATTTGAAACTGCATCAGCAGTTTTGTGTTTGTTTTGCAAGTTTAGAATTGTTCATCTTACATAATCTATGGGAAAAATATAAAAAGAACCCAAATACTGCAAGTAAACCTATAATTACAATTGTTATGGAATTTATTGAACATCATCACATGGAGCTGCTGTATCCTGAAGCAGTCCACTGGGAGACATTGAATTGCTACACAGTTTTTTAGGACCCTGCACAAGCATAACAGATCTTTTTTTCATATTTCTTTTTAAACTGCGTTCTAAAGAATGATCTACCAGCAAATATGTGGTTTCCTTTGAAGTTACGCTCTATATAACCAAGTTATTTATAAAGAAAAATAAACACCAAACCATCTCTTTTAGCATTTCTCTTACAAATGCTCATAGTACATAAAGCTAGTGTGGCAAGCATTTGCTATGACAATGGCTGGGGAGGAGAAGGAATGAGGAAAAAATTAAATTATACAAGTTTAATAAACACTTTACATAAACATGAAATAAATTATGTTCCTGATATACAATTCTATAAGGCGAGTCAAAAGCTTATTGAAAGATTGTTATTTTCTTTCAAATTATATAGGGTGATTAATTTCCTATAAGAAAGAATACTGTTCATTGCAAAACTTTATAAATTCCAAGGTAATGTATATATTGAGAACTTGTTTTTTTATTACATCCTTGTGGGATATCATAGGACTTTCCAGAAATGGCATCTGTAAAGTAAATGTGAATTTTTCATGGAATAAGAGGAAGTTTCCTCCGTGTGCTGCATCTGTTATTCAGTTGAGAGCT
>JAOXNG010000012.1:85124197-85135878 GCA_028566535.1 Scolopax minor
GTAAAGTAAATGTGAATTTTTCATGGAATAAGAGGAAGTTTCCTCCGTGTGCTGCATCTGTTATTCAGTTGAGAGCTTGCTTTTTTGTTGCTTTCTGCAGGTTAAAAAACCCTTTAAATGTGGTATTAGATATTGATGCATCCTTATTCAGCTTGAAGACTTAATGCATTAATTTGGGGTGATTTCTGTCATCTCTGCATCTTATCACTAGCTGTTGTTGCAACCTCAATTCTCCATTTTCTTATCAAAAGCCTCTTTGCATTGCGAACGAAATGGATAGCACATAATAGAACTATTTAGTCTATTCAAACAATTCAATCCGGAAACAAAAAATTCTGACTTTAAAGGAAAAATGTGTTATAATTTTTATTTTATCCTTTCTTTTTGTTCTTTCATACACTCACCATTATTCTTTTTCAGTCTGAGGGATGCTTACACTCTAAAAATTTTACTCTTCAAGGGAAACCAGGCATCCATTCATACTTCAAAGCAAATTTGAAGTTCTAACAGAATCTGTTTCTGACACCTTCAAGTCTCACTAATATTATATTTGCTTCACATTTGGTTTTAAATATCTTTTCCAACCATTTTTATTTGTGAACTTTATAATGCTTGTAATCCAAAGAGTGTTATCAGAACCAAAAGAAGAATAGAAAGATGAACTAAATTCAGCGTGTACTGAGAGCTCTCTGGAGGATGATGTTTCACTTTTTGGCAACTCTGGAGGAATCAAAGCTTTTTGCTTTCTTGCTTTGTCTTGAGAAAAGAACAAAACCAATGAAACATCTTTGCAAAGATGTGTCAAAATATCTGTTAATGGTGTACTAATTCAAATTATCTTCCTTGAAATGACCAAAGAGTTTTTCACAAAACTTTCCAGGTAAAGCAATATACCTCCTTGAAATACTTCACTCTTAAAACATTTATATAGCTTCTTGTGGGATTCAATTTTATTGAGAGTGCTCTAACAACATCTAATCCTAATTCCATGTGATCCTTACTTTTCAGGGACCTTTAGTTACCTTTAATTACTTAATACACCACTTAATACACCCAGAGTTTTGACTACTATTTTTGCAGGTGCTTGTTGCAAATTAACTGAAAGCAAGCAATTTAAGCAGTTAATACATTCCCACTGCAAAATACCTAGGATACACATGTAATTTGTCAGATAGGAGGGTCCAGAAATGTTACTAAAATATCAGTCAGTGGTTTTAGATTATAAAGGTCTATCCTTTTATCCCTTACCTCACTTTCTCTCTCTTTTATTCAGTTTCAATTTTTGCACTTTTTCCTTTTGGGTGAATATGCTTTTTAGGAATGATAAGTAAGGTGTGACAGGGTCCCCGTGCTCGGCAGTGAAGTGTCAAGGATACAGTGCCACTGTAGGACAGTGTCAAGAATATCCAGTGTAAAGAATACTGTGCCAATTTTCCTTTTCAATACCTTTATTTTTCAATTAAGCCTCTTCTAACTGACTGCACCCTCTGAAATTTACAGTATATTTATTTTAGACAGTCTGCTTCTAGCAATGGTAATATCTGATGTTTATAGTTTTATCATGGAATGGTATGCAGAGAGGCCTGCTATATCTGCTATTTCTGCTATAATAGCATAGGTCAGCTGGCATTGTTATGTCACACCTGTGTGGAGGAGGACAGGACAGGTGACCCAAAACTGACCAACAGGGTATTCCATTCTATCGGCATCATGCTCGGTATAAAAGCTGAGGGATCAATGTGGTCAACCCTCTTCTTCAATGGCCAGTATCCAAGGAGGACTCTGTCCATTCTTTTGCCTTTGATCCCAGTTCATGTGTTCCTGAATTCAGTTCTTGAATTCAATTCCCATCTACCCCTGTATCCAGTCCCACTTCTTGCCAGTGAGACAATCATCACCCGGGGAACTCAATATCAGTTTTGTATATATGTGTATATATTTCATTATTTTTTATTATTATCTTATCTTTTTATTGTTAATATTTCATTATAGCTGTTTTAGTTTTGTTTTTTTTTTTTTTTTAACCCATAAGTCTTTCTTCCTTGTTTTGTTTCCCTTCTGCTTCTGGGACAGAGTTAATTGGAGCGCAGTGTGGGGCCCTGAACAATGACAAGCCTTTGAACAGTCTCCTGTTTAATTTATTCGAAGGTTTGTTACTCAAAGTTTAGGTTGTGTTGGCCACTAAATGAATGACAGATGCTATATATTAACTCCTCTCCCTTCCAGAAGGGGAAGGTCCTGCTTATACTTTTCCCCAGAAGGAATATCTGGGAAGAAAATGCCTGTCTGCAACTCCAGCAGGAATTTTGACGCTGAACTGAGTATATGCAGGCAACGTATTGTAGTGTAGTGTTCCTAGACAGATAGGAAGCAGTTCCTTTGTGGTTTTAGTCAATTCAATTTAGTTTTGTTTGCTTGACAGATCTGGTGAGCAGAGGAGCCACCAGCAAGAAGGTCCAAGGTAACAAATTAGAATGTGTTTTTGGGCAGTGGGGATCTCCCTCCAGGGTCTCATATAGAAACATGAGGAGGTATTAATTTTTTCTGTCCTTGCACTTGTTAATGGCCAAAAGTGTTCCCTGAAAGTTCGCAGGTAAGACATGCAATCAATAACCACTGTTAAATGGCAACTGTATTGACTAAGCAAAACATGGTTTATGTAACAGTCAGACCTTAGCAAGTCAAGAAATATCTTTCTGCTACTCTAAACAACTTCAAATTGGCTGGTTTTTATTGACTATCATATGAATGCCTTGGGAAAAAGGATTTTTTTCTGTTGTAGCTGGTATCAGGCTCTTTTGTGGGAAGAAATAAATGCTTTTTTAATGATTTCTGAAAGTTGCTCTATGGTTATAATCTAAGTCTTGCAGCTCAACCCAAACAGAGAAGAGAAAGCAAGAGAAGGCTTTCATCAAGAGAAAACAAAACTTGGTTGTACTTCTGCTGTTCAGTTAGGGATGTTCATGGTAGCTGTATTTTCTGTTAATTTTTTTTTTCTTGTTTTCCGAATTTCCTAGATCACTGCTTAAATTGCAGTTCAGGTTAAGATAAGAAATAATAATTTTATTTTTCATTTTGAGTAGGGTAAGTGTTAATAATTGACTCACTATGAAAGCAGTTCCAAGTTTCTGCAAGGCTGAGGGACTGATAAATACATCTCGATAAAACTCAAAGGACTTTATATGGATAGAACCAAGAAACAACATGAAGCAAGAAATAGTAGGTCTAACACAAACATATTTGTCAAAGTGTGTATCATTTAAATAGATCTCATGATTATAAAGTTGGTGAAATCTGCTAGGATTTTTTAAAATGTTATCTTTAACTCCATTCTGAGGTGTCCTCCCTTGCTTAGGCAGATTCAGCCCTTTCAATTTTATTCTAGTGTAGATTTTTAGATTGTTACTTTTATTAAAAAAAAATTCAGTTTTTGCTATGGAGATTTTAGATAACAGGATCCTATAATCTTCTCTCAATTAGGGGTATGCATGCTAATGGTTTTACTACAAAGCATGCACTGTTGCCCAGTCCTCTCCATTGTATAAGTTAGACAGGACTTTGTTAATGTTGACTGTGCCTGATGATTGCATTGTCCTTTAAATGTCTTTCAGTGTCAGTATGCCCACATGAATACATAAATCTGTGGATACTTCTCAGAGCTATGTGGATTCTTGATCCTGTAGGATTTTATACATTAGATTTAGTTATACTGGTGCAACTATAATTCTGGTAGCAGTTCCATTTGTGCCCACAGATTTCTAGCTGGAATATCAGAAAAGACTTGGAGCTGTTAATATGCCCTTGGTAAAAAAATGCAGTAACTGAGTTCCAACATATGCCACAGCTTAGGAGCATAAAATGCCAATCAAGGGCAGCCAGTCTATTGAAAAAGTCTTTGCAGATAGTAGTGCCTATGGGACAACAGTGGTTTGCATAGATGCTTTTGCTTCAATTGGCATTTATTATTTTCCTTTTATCCCCATAATTCCTGCACTGGAAGGCTTGACTCATTTTATAGTCATTCCAGCAGGGTGGCTATAGCAGCAACTACTAATATCTGACAACCTGGATTTTACAAATTTTTTTTTTTCCTATTTCATTAAAGGTATTTCTGAAGCTACTTCAGGACTCAGAGAAGATGCCTAACGTTCAACAAGCAGCACACCTGGACCATGCAAATGCTGCCAAATCAACCTGTAAGTAGAAAATTAGGAATACTCTGAAGCAGCCAGATTTATAAAGATCACAAACACAAAGATTAAAATGCACAAAGTTCCTAAACTTGAGGAATGCACAAGTAAAGGGAAAACATTGCTACTACTTGGTAATTGGTTTTTTGGTGTGTTTGTGTGTGTGACATGATCTGCCCTGTGTAATAGGTTTTATGTTTACTGTGATTTGCCTCCATATCACTTCACAATCGTCTTCCCACCCTTGTACTATGTTTACCCACATGCACAATTATTGTCTCATTGCATCAGCATTAACATATACTTCCTACCAGTCCCTAATTACCCTCTTTGACTCATACTAACAATGGATAAATATCATTGAGATATACCATAGATGTAAAATCTGTAAGCTATTAGAAAGGTGTATTCATCTCCATCCATGAGCAAATAAAAAAACCCCAAAGCTGTTGCCCCCCATAGTAGAAAATTTGCCCTCTCAAGTGACATGTTATTTCAGGCTGCTTTATATGTCTGTTTTAAAACAAGTTCCTTCGTGCCTTCTATTTTCCTACCCTGCAAGCCTGGGAGGGCATCTTTCTTAACATTTCTCAAGCCTTAGGAAGCTTGTTCTCCTTAAAATCTCTTAGAAGTCACTAATGTGACATGTGCAAAATGCAAGGCTCAAATTCTCTAATGTCAGTGTGCACCAAGCTCATCAATATTTCCTGGGATTATCATGCTTCTACATGTATCATGTTTTTTTCTATTTGATTATTTATATACCGATTATAGTCTTTAGATGTCAAAATATGGAGTCCTTTTTGTTTTAGTTCTACAGAACACAGGCACAGAGAGGTCCTGGTCTGTTATGAGGACTTTCATTGCTGCAATAATGGAAATAACAATTTTGAACCTAGCTTGTGTTATTTGTTAAGATAAATTCAATTAGATCTCATAGTAAGGAGTAATCAATGCCAAGAATTGTGGTCTAAGATGAGACCTGCTTTCACAAAGTGCAAACTGGATGAAACTTTTTCCATTTTTACTAAACTATTTCTGTCCCTCTTGAATCAGTGGAGATATAACTATAGAGCAAAAAAACCTCACTAAACAAACAAAATATCCACTGCTGTGTGATAAGAACAAGACTTCTATTCAAAATACAGCTTTGAATATACTTTTATTTTATAACAATCAATTGTGTATTTCTTCAAGGTTCAGCTAGGATATCCAAAGCAATTTCAAATCAAAATAGTTTGTCTTCTCCACATTGCATTTTCATTAAAGACTAAGATTTAGAGTTCCTAAAGTAATGAAAACAGAGTATATTGTACCTAACAACTTCATATCTTTTACCATCTGCATTTCAAAACACATAGTATTTGTTCAAGTTATTACATTTATAAAGAATCTAGTGATCAGAGACTCTATTTTCTAGTCTGATAAATTATAGCAAGAAAATGGAAAATGTGATGATAATGCCATTTCTTTGGGGATGAGAGTACGGGAAAATTGTCGTTCATTGCAGATGACTGTCATTCATCATTAAGGACAGTTGTGAAGTGTAGGCATAAGGGATCTGGGAAATGGTCATGAAATGTATCCATCATTGTCAAAGCTAACCAGAATACTCCATGGGCAATATCTTGACCTGTATAATTTTGTCTTTGAAAGCAGATTCAAAGGCAGTCAAACTTTCTGTTGTCAAAGTAGTCAAATGAATTTTCAAAGCCCCCTAGAGCAAACAGCTGGGTTATTGAGAGGATCACAGGATGCTGCTATTTGATTTGTAAAAGAATTTGGATTAGAGACCTGCTTTGACAAAGCATGGGTCTGAGCACAAGCAGGGGTCTTGGCTATCCTTTTCTGGTACTGAGCCATTGAGGAGTCAGGATTGTGTAGAAATCAAAATGTTATTTCTTGTCTCCCAAGATGTAATTTAGACATGGAATTGAACAGTGTGCATCTGCCTTCTAAATGAAACTACAAAAAAAAAAAAAAAGAAATAAAATTACATAATTTAAACTGATGACCAATGCCAAAACCAGGCAAGAGGCATCACTTCAGCAAAATATGACAGTATTGCACTGAAGTTGGAGCTTTGATAATTAGTAGTTAAGTTTACCAAGGTCTGATTGTACTGGGTCTGGCTGGAATGCAGTTAATTTCCTTCATAAGAGCCCTTACTATTCTATGTTTTGGGTTCGTGACTGAAACAGTAGTGCTTAGGGACATGGTTTAGTGGTGGTTTTTGTCAGTGTTAGGTTGATGGTTGGACTAGATGACCTGAAAGGTCCCTTCTGGCCTAGGCCATTCTGTGATTCTGTATAACACACCAGTGTATTGGCTGTTGCTGAGTACTTGCAGTGTCAAGGCTTTCCTTTCTTCCTATTCTGTCCCCCCATCTCTGCAGCGAGTAGGCTGAGGGTGAAGAAGAAGCTGGGAGGGGACGTGACCTGGAGAGCTAAGCCAAATTGACCAGAGGATTATTTGATTCCATATAGTCTTATACTCACAATAAAAACTGAGAAGAGGGGTTTTTTTGGGAAAGTAGCCATAGCTACAAGACTGGCTGAGCATCAGCCTATTTGTTGGATGTGGCAAGTGATGGCCTTCACATAGCTTGTGTTTTTGTTGGGTTTTATTTTTCCTTTCTTTTTCTTTGCTTCTTAAACTGTCTTTATCTTGACCCACAAGTTTTTTTGCTTTCTCTCTTCATATTATCTCCCTGATTTTTCTGGAAGAGGGGGAGTGTGAGCAAGCAGCTCTGCAGTGTTGAGCTGCTGGCTGGGGTCAATGCACCACAATAACTAAAATAAACTCAGAATTACTTGACCCTTTCTAAATGCAAATATTAGAGATAAGTAGAAATCTGTTAATTTAATCTGTTAGTTAAATTAATTGTAACAATTCTAATATTGGTAACTTTAGAGATAGAAAGCACACCGTGTAATTTCTAGTGCTTTAAGTTTCCTTTGTGAAATGTTTACTTATAATTTTTATTCCAATCAAAAAACTTGGAATAAAACTTACCTTTTGGTGAGAACAGTTATCTTTTTAAAGTCTTTTTAATGCTTATGGGTGCAGGCGTAATACATGCATATATTATAATACAGATGTGCATAATTAATTTCTTCACAGCTGGGGCACACGATTGATGGTTATTGCTTTCTAAATGTATACAGAGCATGCAGAAAAAGGTTAGATTGAGCTCACAATGACTGCATGAAAAAATTGTTGGAGCCAAATAGCCTTGAGAAAATGGAGAAATCAAATCTGTGGAGTCCAATAAAATTATCATAAACTACAGCAGGCAGTATATGTACAGAAATAATCTGGAGAGGTAAGAGCAAGTTTAAGGGGTGACTAGCTAACCATGGATGAGTAACAACACATTCTGAGCATATGCAAAAGCTAGATAGACAGTGGCTACACTGCGGGCTCACTAGGTCATTAAAGGACAAATATTGCAGAATTAAGATATTCAGATATCTTCCTGAAGAGCTAAATGAAGTAATTTTGTAGCATTCAACATCTTAGAAATTTTGGGAGATACCAACTTTGGATCTAGGAATAAAATATGATCAGAACCTGAGATATAGTGAAACTAAACTGTAGAAAATTAAAACCAGATAAAATTACGTTTTTCATACAACGACACATATAATTTGAAATTCATAGCCATGAAATATTATGAAGACAAAGATTCTGGTAATACGTTTAAAAAAGCCAGAGTGGTTATTAGTGTATATATCATATAAATAGCTATAGTAACAGAAGTGCTATTAAAGCTTATATGTCTCTGAACTTCTCGGATAAGTTGCCACTGAAAGTGTTGGAGTGGAAGCAGGGTGATGCGTAACTAATTTTTATGGCTGCTTAAACCTTCTTCTGAAGCAGCTGGTGTTAGCCATTTTGAAGGATATTGGGCAGAATGTTACATTGCTCCTATTAGGATTTAAGAGATCAACAATATACAGTAATTGTAAAGCACATCTGAAAGCTAATTTAATTAAGAAATTTTAGCTGACAAAAAGCAGTCATCAATAGCAAAATATCATACTGAAGAGCTTTCACTGGGTTTTAGATCTTCCTTTTGATTATTATAATCAGTGATACTGAAATAAATATAACCTTGTGTAAGAAAAAAGCAAAATGACCGCTGCAGGGGACTGGAAGAATAGTAATGAGTCAAACCAGTCCTAAAGAGAGAGAGCACTTGAAAAGCTGAATCTATACAAAATAAATTGTGCTTTAATTAAATGAAATGCTAGGTAAATCTATGTAATGGGGAGTAATATTCTGGAAAACATTGACTATCAAAGTTACTTACTAATCCATGTGAAAAAGCATTTTAAGACTGTATGGCTAAGAGCACTTAAGTTTCAATTTAATCTACAACATGATATGAAGAGGTAATTTTGACTACCAGTACAAAATTAATGAGACTGATGCTACAGTACTACATACAACTTCTTTCTCCATGTTTTTAAGTCTCAATGTTTTTAAGGAAAAAGTTGAGAATTTGAAAAGGGAACAGAGAAGAGTTAATATTGGAGGTTATATTGGAGAAATAAATAGCTGGAAACTAAATGTAAGCACTTCTCCTAAGAGGTTAATGATCAATTGGAGTTAGTCTACCTGGGGAAGTACGTACATTCTCCTGGTGCATTTGACACAAGCTTAGGGCTTTTGCAGAAAATATGCTAGAGTGAGAGGTACTACTGTTTTTTGCACATGGGTAACAGAGTCGAATTTGATGTCTGTTGATAGGTGATCAAGTGATTTATTTTTCTTCTTTGTAGAGTAGGTTTCCCGTTGATTTCTTTTAGTTCCTGTATTTTGTTGAAGCTATTATAACAGCTCTAGACAGGGAAAAGGTATTGACAGCCTTTATGATCTTTTATGGTATTTTTTAAAATCCTGTCTTTTAATGAATTATTCAGGAGTCTTGTTCTTCACTCTGTAGGACTGCTTGTCTTCCATTTCATTTTGCAATGATTCCTATTCCTAAGTAATTTTTACCAAAAAAAAAAAAAAAAAAGGAAAACCAAAAGAATATAAAAGAAGCAGAACTCTTCCTCAGAGGATAGATGAGGAAAACAGTATTTCTGCGTTCACTTACTGCTTTAGAGGATGACTTTTTGGAGGTATTCCACATTTTCCACAGTTGCAACATCTCCAAAAACCTGTGTTCAGTGTATGGTTTAGGTGATCATCTGTTATCTGAAAAGCAACTGAAAGTTAAATAGCAACAGGTTGCCTGATGTAACACTAATGTGCTACACTAGCAGCAATATTGTCTTCCTAGCTTAAGTAGTGAAATCCTTTTTGCCTTATATTCTTTCTGTTGCTCAGTAGCAGGACTTTGCCACAGAGAGCATTTACGACTTACATTCAAGATGAACTGACTGGTTTTTTTCCCTCAGAATATGAGGCCAGTGTGTAGGAAGAAAATTTCATTCTTAGATAATTAAAATAAAGTCACATATATGGTGTCAGAAAATACTTGTTGTTAATAGCTAGTCTTTAGGCTTTATATGCAAAGTAAATTCTGATTGTTCCTTGCCTTGCCTTAGCTTATAGATGGAGTATATATTTTATAGATTTCCCCCTCCCCCCTGCCTCGGGGATAACCCTGTGTGTATATATTTAGATATTTTTATAGGTGAAGATAGTGTATAGATATGTTAATATTTTAAACCACAACTTTGCTTTTTTAATGTTGTTGCACCAGCAAATACAGATACTTTAATACAAATCATGTAAGTAATTTAATTGTATTTGATATTAATACAGCCAATTTTTTGAAGAAATTCTTATCAAGACTAAGAATATTTACTTTTCATTCTGAAATGAAACATTACTTAGGGAAAGAGCTTCAAAGAGTCTTCTTAACATCCTGCTTCATCTAATGAGTAAATAGCATATAGATGTAAAAGGTGTGGTATACATCTTAGTTATGCTTGCTAGGCTGTATTTGGGGCTAATATTTATGCATGAAACTAGATTTTCGCATGTCCAATACTTTCTCAAAAGTATTTCCTATTGTGAAATTGTTGTCTCTACGCCATCTCTAAAACTTTTTTTGTGTGTTACAGAAGCCCACAAAGACATTTTCAGTAGTCGCACATTTGTTTTCTCTGATACCAGCAACATTCTGCAGGACTACAGGTTTTTCATTTCTCAAAGCTAACAAAAGACTGTTTTAGGAGTTACAGGGACAACATCCAAAGTAGATTCAGTATGAAAGACAGAATGCTGAGCAGTTGGCACTTAGGACAGCACTTCTTTTTGCTAACTTTTTATGCAATAAACTTACATAGGTGACAAGGTGACACCCTGATAAGATTTATGATATAAGTATATGACACTGTTGTCGGTTAATTCCTTATTTGAAATATATAAGTGGGAATTTATGATACGTAGAACTGGTGTTGGACTTTTGTATAGTTGGAAATTTTTACCCATATCATTTTTTCTCTTTTTATCTCTCTCAATCTATTTTTTCAGTATATCTAGGTTCCCATAGTCATTGGAGGCATTATTAAAAATGGAACTGTTGGTTCCATTAATCGGGATCCTTTTAGCTGTTAATACTACCATTTATGAGATACCAGAATGCCTGCAGAAAGACATTATTCATCAAATAAATTTTTCAATTGTTTGCTATAGCTGTGGGTCTGAATAAAACATGCCTCCCGCAGAATTCGGTTATCTTTCAGTTTTGAATTGTTTCCCTGCACAAATGCTGATATGATTTTATTGTTAATAGAGTAATTCTAGTAGAGATAGTGTCTAAAAATATGCTTGATTATGGTAGTTGCAATATTTTAGACTGAGTACTTCATTCATATCAAGGTAATACTTGCACAAATTGGAAAAGTTACAGTGAAAAAGGATGTCCTTGTCTATCAGGGTGAAATCTTGGCCCTGCTAAAGAGGTTTGCTCCATTTGTTATCTGAACGATTCCAGGAGGCTTATTCCAGAGTGCTTTATACAGTGCCTCCAAAAGCCACTCATTGCAAACTGAGCAGCTGCATAACAAAAGTTCTCTGCGGTACAAAATTGGGCACCTGCAATTTAAAAGTCCCCTTTCTGGGAACTAGGTTACCAGGGGAAATTACTTGACAACACTTGGTTTGAATGTATATTTCCTTCAACCCTAGGTAAGGTTGAATCTAGCATGCATGCTAGCTAAGTGTTCTAAAGCTAAAATATATAACATTAAGTCTCACATGTAATGTTAAGTGCTGTGGTAAAGGGAACATTCGGATTGTATTGCTGTCCTCCTTTTGCACCAAATCTTCACCAAACACAGAATAAGTTCTGGAGCCATATTGTCTACATTGGATTCAATCTTGAAATGTAACCTGAGTTTACAGGTTGAATCCGGTGGGCTAAATTCTAATAGCTCTCTGAGTACTGTTTACACTTCCACAACTAAAAGGAATCGATCTCAAAACTGTGCTGCTTATTGTAATATGAGACAGTTCTAGCCTCATATG
>JAOXNG010000012.1:85144852-85159996 GCA_028566535.1 Scolopax minor
CATTGCATTAATTAGAATTTTTTTTTCATCTTATACTCATCTGGTGCCTTTTTTGTGTTTCTTTTCAGGCACAGTATCAGTCCTGCCTTTTTCATTGTTGTAAACTTCTCTAAACGTGTGTACAAGTTTTGATGTTTAAAAAAAAAAGGCCTGACAGGGTTGCAAGAGAAGTCAAATGTGGTTCTAATATGTAGGTGATGCAATTTTTTGAGATGCATTATAAACATAAAAGTATATATAATTAATTGAAAAATAATCAAAACTGAGAAAGGCAAATACAGTTGAATCTACATAAAAATTAAAAAATATGGCTATATGTAGTGCCACTGATTTTTAAGAGTGTTTTATTTTTCGTATACTGTTTTTCAGATGTGTCCAATTTTGAATACCTCTGCTCCCTACATGAAGAATAAGAAAGGACATATTTTGTATAATCTTTCAGGATTCCTTGTGGAAGAATATTTAGTGAGGCCTTCCAACAAAGCAAGGTAACCTTTAAATATCTAACCTTTGTTTATGCTTTTTGTATAAAAAACACAGTCTTTCCTGATCCTAAGCATGGACTTATGTAACTGAGAATATAAGGGGCAGTTGCTTTTGTCTGATGGGTGTTATCAAGGCACAGAGTCAGGCTGAGGTGAAATGGAACCCCCTCCATGGTAACTTCTCAGAGCTTTCTCCAGCAGTTGCATGATAATTCCCTCTGGGCATACCCTGGCTCTTCTTGCCACACAGGAGTTATTTTAGCATCTCAGAGAAAGAAAAAGTATATGTATATGAAAATCAGATGAACAATATAGTTTCATTCCTCAGAGTCTAAATCAAATATAGGTGGATATGCCCCAATTAATCCTTTCTTTAAATTAAAAGGGCTGGTATCCCCCTGGCAAGACTTCATTTTTTGTGATACCAGTTGTATATATGTGCCTTTACAGTTCAACCACTGCCCTTGACATAAGTGCAAATGGTAGACTGGGTAAGATTTTATCAAGAAGGAGAAGGAAGTGTTATCCACTTACACATTTGAAAAAAAAAAAGAAAAAGTGTCTCTTATATGATAAGAATAAACATCTTAAGATGAAAGATTTGAGCTAGAATATGAATGAAACAGGAAGAAATCAAGATGTTTTAAAATGTTTCTCAAAGTACCTCTCTTGCTTACAAACCCTCCTATTGCTCTGGAATTTCAGCTTTCAAAAAGTAAAAATTCTCATCTGAGGGCATCCTTTTGCTTGAACAGAACAATAATGTACACCTGATTCAAGAGTAGATTCAGCTCTTTTTAACAGAAAAGGGGTTTCTGATGCGTGAATTTTTATTTTCAGTTGAAAAATAAAGAATTGCTGTAGATATTACCACTTCGTCATTGCAAGAAAAGGCTGCTAAGCTTGAGGCAGATAACTTGTTATTACTTTATTTTCTATTACCAGATATGGTGGTTGGTCTTTTGGAGGGAGGAAAGCATTTGAACTGCAAGATAAAATACTGAATAACACCAAATCTAAACCTCTGGTTAAGGTAAGGGTAGCATATATGTGTGCACATTTGTGTACATGTATTGCTTATTTATTCAGGCTCCAGGCTTCATGGCACTTAGCAAATAATAAATTATTATTTAAAATCCATGCATTTAGAAATTGAGAGGAAAGCTCTCTTGTCTATTACAGTTGTCATGGTTTTGGAGGGACTAGCCACTGAGATGAATTATGATAGTCCATTTCCCTCTTCATTATTTTGAAGTATTCTCCTGTGTTCCGAGAAGCAGTTTTATGACAGTCAAATGATACAGCTTTTGGGTTTTTTTCCTGTGAACTTATTTCAGAGCTCACGTTTAAAACTTTTTGTTAGGTAGGCAACCCAGATATTCCTTTTTTGTTTGTTTTCTTTTGTCAGAATTGACAAAAGTTCATTCATCTCAAAAATATTATTATTGCTAATTTTTTTTATTTCTGTTAAGTATACTTTTCTTTGCTACACTACTTTATTTCTCTCTCCTGCACCCCTCCCCACTCAAAAAAAAAAAAAAAATACAGATTTAGCATCTAGGAGTAGTTACTTCTGTATATCAAATATGCTGCTTTGTGGTTTTAATCCTCTTTTCAAATATGAGTAACTTTCCACTTTCAACCCAGAGAAACAGAAGTTGGTATGAAATTGGTATGAACCCCAAATCTCTTCTTGACAGTAGATCATACTGTATGGCAACAGTCCACAAAACAGCAGTATACAACAGTAGACAAAACCAGACAGTGTGCTTTCTGACAGAACCAGCTCTTCTGTCTGGAGCTTCCTCTAAAGTCAGGAAAAGAAAGGTTATTACAAGTTCAATTGAAATAAAGAGCTTTTCCTTGAAGCTTTTTGGTGCACACTGGAAAGATACAATATCTCCATACTGTAAAAAACTGGGATGGGGTCCTAGAGGCTAACAGGTAACCATCAATACAAGGGATTTTATTTTCTTGGGAATGCTTTGAAAGGTTCTTCTGAGGTCCATTCATACGTGGACCACTGATGAGTAGAGGAACAACAGTTTTGGAGTATTGAAGATTATCAGTGAGAGGTCTCTATTTTTGTATTTGAGACAAAACAGATTTGTTAAGTGGAAACTGTGGGCTTTCTAGATTGAAATACAAAAGCAAGATGCTTCTATCTTTAAATCGTTTTAGTCGCTAGATTTTAGTTGCTCTTACAAAAGAAGAGAAGGAACAGAGTAAGTAACTCTATCCCAAAATCCACTTGGGGACAAAATGTTAAAACTACATACAAATATTCTCCAATTCAATAAAATTTCATGATTAGTTTTGCAAAATCAATGTCTGTTTGCAATGCCTTTTGCATGTGGTTTTGTTAAAAATCTCTTCATCTTATATACACACCTTACCTTACATATTTTCATTTTGGTCATTTGTGATCTCCCTTCTACCCCCAGATTTCTTATAGCTTTGAACTACAGTTCCATCAGTCGTTCATTAGGAACTCGAAGTGCTAGAGGATTTCAATAAGATGTGTTTTTCTGACTGCTGTTTTAGTCCCATGTATCTTTAATCATTTTAGACTCTTGTTTTGACAGGCCTGCACTGAGGATTTTGTCAGGGTCCTTTTTTTTTAAATATCTTTGGCATAGAGGTCCACCTTCCGTGAACACAGGGATAAATTATAGTTATACTGTTAGTGAATAAGCCTCATATTTCAGACCTAAAGAAAATAGTGGAGTAGATTTATAAAGGGCACTGTGTTATCTAAAATACCTCCTGGAAGTGGATTTCAACTGATACAATGTCAAATTATTGCATTAACCTTTCAGTAATTAATGACCAGATTTTTATTTTGACCTTTCAGGCTTGTTCATGAGACAGTGAATGTACCATTTACATAGCCTTGTGTGAAAAAAAATGAAATATTTGCATTTCAAGAGACTTTCTGTACAATTCATTTAATTTTTGAAAAATTCTGAGTCTTTAGACAGTACTTTTCAGTCTCAAAAGTTGGGATTTGAGTCTTTACTCTATAGTAATAGTATAAGTGTCCAGAGGAAGTTATACCTCTCCAGTCTTATAATGCTTCTCTCTGCCTCATTATGAATCTGGTCCAGCAGTGGTTAGCTTTTTCTTTACAGGCCTTGGGTTAGCATTTTTCTGGAATATTAATAGCAAGTAAGAATGGTATGGAATAATGGAGAGCATGTCTTTACAGAACTTATATCTAATGTGGTGAGGGACTGTGTTTTTCCTTGGGAAGGAATTTTGTCACTAATGGATAGAATAAAAAATAATGAAAATAAGCATTTAAATCTATATATTCATTCCATTGCTCATATATTTTCTGCCTTCTGTAAATAATTACTTGTGTGGCAGACAGGAATTACGAAATGTATTTCAGCTGGAAGTAATATTTTCCTTTTTTATATTTTAGCTTTGCAATCAATTTAGAATAAACCACATGAGTTTAGAAAATAGAGCTTAAATGTATCTTCTGATGAAGTGAACGATCATAAATGTATCTCTTGCCAGATTATAAATAATTAAATATCCAGCTTCAATTTTTATTTGATTCAGTTACATGATGTAGCTTGAAGGAAGAATTCTAATTATTGTATGATAAATTGAAATGTATTGTTACACACAATGCTGTATTGTGGGTTTTTTGTTTCCATATGAATATTGCTCACATTATATTTCTAAGTTTGTGAACACTTGAGACCTTACCCCTAGTTTAGTTAAATGAGGATGTGTCATCAGAATTTTGCTTTATTGTTTTCTTAATTGCTATTTTTTTCAATACAATGACCACAATTACAGTGGAATTTCATTATGTGTGAAACCTTTTAAAAAGCACAAGCCTTTTAAAAAAGATAGAATAAGAAATGTGTGGGGGGGTTTGTGTGAAAAAGACTGGCTACCTTTGTTCACTTGTTTATGTTACTTTGCTCTGGTTGCTATTTGCACAGGAGATCCAGAAATGCAAAGATTTGCAGTTTTCCTCAGGACACCTAGGTTCACTTTCTCTTCATTTCTTTAAAGAACTCTCTTTTTAATTGAAGAATGGGAAATCTAGTTTGTATAGTGATTTGTGAGAACTGAACTGCAGGAGAACAAAGGAAATGCATATGAGTTTGCGAAGTGGGGAAGAGTTTGGGGTTTGCTCTTTTTTCTTTTCTTTGAACGTGGGGACGTAAGATACTATTGAGATTTCAAGCAGTTGTGAAGTCCACATAAAGAAGGGTAGAAAATAAGAAAGTTAGTGCAAGCAAGAGCAGTGGTAAACCAAAGTTGCTCATTTTAAAAATGATGACTTGCAGACCTTACAGCAAAGAAGATTCAAGGATGAGAGGCAAAGGAGAAATGACAGTGGATCTCAGAATGATGTTTGAAAGCATGATATGGGATAGATGGGAGGAAATGCAATGGACAATTAGAGTGCTGGAAACATTGCCACACAGCAGAGTACAATGAGGAGGTCCAAACAAGTAGGTAGTCAAGATAATAAATCACAAAAAAATAGTTATTAAGAGAGGGAAACTGAATATTAGACAACCTGTACTGGGAAACATAGAGAAGAACATGGTAGGAAATCAGCCAATGTCCAAGTAGGTACTGTAGCTGGATACTACGAGAAATCAAAACCAGTATTATCTTCAAGTAAATAGGAAAAAAATAGACTGAACTTTACACTGGTATCAAAAAAAAGGCACATACATGTGGAAGAGCACTAGAGGAGAACAGCATCAGAGTGACAAGGAAATAATCTTTAGGGAAGTTTCCAAGATGTAACTGTATAGACGGAAATTTTAGAAAGGATCTAAGAAAACTGAAATCCTAAAATATAGGTCTTAAGGCAAGAAAGACCTTTATTAAAAACTGCAATTTTCAGTATTATTCAGAATGATTCAGAAAAAAAGTGAGAATTTCCCAGCATCAACCTGAGATGTACAAAATGCAGATTTGCAAATAGCTGATATCAAATAGGCAAAAGTTCAGAATTTTTCAACTGTATAAACAAAGACAGGAGATGAAAGGTTGCTGTGGAGTGAGGAACGCATAGGATTCAAAGATGATTTGAAACACGTCACTAAACTGAAAACAAACATACATAATGATTTGACCTAGCTTTCAGTAAGGATAATACGGGTTCAAAGGTGCTATGATTAACAATAATAAAACATAGAAACTAAATCAATTTCAAAAGACAAAGCAAAACTCACACCACATTTTATGTGGTTTTGGGACACGTGTACATGGAAGTGTGAATTTTGAGTGTATTTACTAAATCACAGTGATTCTGCATGATTTGACATAAAGTATATGTTACAGCAGAATTGCTTGCTGGTGCTTCTCAGAGACAGGCTTGCCTCATCTGCCTTAAAGTTTGTCTGTATTAATTTCCTACATGCTTAACAAACCACTCATAATTGCTTATTGAAGGTGGAGATAAAGCTTTGTCCTTGGTGGAATAGGTTCACACTCACCTTGTAAACAGTGCCTCCTTGATTGTTTCTTTCCCCACTTTCTAGGATATTCCAGACATTTTAAGCTGTGTGTCGGTTGCAGATATTATTTAGATAAGCCTTTTTGAATTTCAGTAATGTTCTCAACTTGTAACACTAGTTTTACTCATCTTTTTGTATTTTTAATTAAATTAGAGAATTTTATTTTTGCATGGTTTTTCATCTATTTGTTCAATCAAATACGTGCAAAGGAAGTGGCGCAGTGTTATATTAAATCAGAGAATCTCTATTTAATAATTAACATAGTGTACAGCTCCAGCAGTAGAAGATAAACAGTACAAATGAACTGATTCTATTCTGCCTGGTTTACTTTCTATAAGCAAGTGTCATAGCATAAGGATTAGATATCTTCACACTATTCTTCAAGGTATGGGATCTTTCAGATTCAACTTTTCTTGAACCTGAATCAACTTCAGATTCAGGTTCAACTCATTTGTGATTCACAATTTATATTCTCTCTTCCAGGTGTGGTACAACCAAAAAGCTTTCCATTCTCTACCATCCTACTTAAATGAACTCAATAACTTCATTCTGTGGCTGAATTTACCTCCTAATGTGGATTGGAGACAGTACGGTAATAGTCTTTCTTTTAAGTCTTTTTTTTTTTATTTTTTGAAAAGTAGTTTTCAAATGAACTAATATAATTTTAAATATAAAAATTTTCATAGTATGAACTAGGCTTGCAGAATCACACATTTCTTGGGGAGATTTAAAAGTGTAACTTTTAATTAAACAGGTTTGTTTGTGTGAAGAATGCAATGCACAATAACATAAAGTTAGAATTTACAGCTTGCTGTGCCATATGAAACATGTTGCCCAGAAAGGCATTAGATGCTTCAGTCCCTGGAAGCATTCAGTGTCAATCTGGAAGGGGCTCTGAGAAACCTGATCTACTTGAAGATGTCCCTGCTTATTGAAAGGTTGGACTACATGACCTTTAAAGGTCCCTTCCAACCCAAACCAATCTATGAGTTTCTTACAAAGGACGTTCCTGTGGAATAAGTGTAAATTGGTTTGCTACACTTGGGATGTTAGTCCCTGTGAAACCACTGCTAGGGCTTGCTTAAAGGGAATGATTAATCCACAACAGAGTATGAAATTGTAACTTCTCTGTCACTTTACTCTGTCACCTTATGTAAACATCATGGGTAAATCCAGAGTATCTTGTACATTCACAGTGCAACATGATGTTCCATGGCATCCTGTTATTCAAGGAACAGGAGAGTCTGACACATCTTATTTTTGTATACAACAAAAGAGAGATTAGTATATTTGACCTCTGAATTCTCTGATTCAGTTATTCCTGAACCATGTAAGAACTAGTTAAAATAAAAATTTTACAAACTGACTTTTAAAAGAATGGTTAGCTTAGGCTAACTTTTGTTCATTCCAGTTCCTTTCGTTCTTACAGTTCTGTTAGAAAGGAATCAGTCTGGTTTAGAGAAATTTAAGAATAGCTTCTGAACAATTTTTTAGTTTTTGAAAATGTAGGATGGTTTTCTGTAGTGGTAAATATGTTTATAATGAAGATGGAAGAAAGAAAATGAAAATTATGGAAAGGGGGAAGAAATCCTGAGTATCTGAAAACAGAAATTAATTAAGAATATTTTCCAGAAAGTCAATGAAAAAAGAATAGATGCTTGCTTTCAAGATGGCTGGGGTTTAAAATAAAACCCAGCTAAATGAATTATGAGAATTAATCAAAGGTAATGTATTTCTGCAGAAAGTTTCAATGAAATGAAATCAGGTATTTTAATGAGAATTTTTAATAGAAATCAATTTTTAATCAAGTTTCCCTGCACTTCATCAATAGTACTTTTGCTAGCTTGTTTTCTGTAGCATCAGATATTCTGTTCTGGAACTTAAATGTTTAAGTACCTTTACTTTTACATCTGTCATGGAGAATTGGGGCAGACAGATTACAGTTGGACAAAATGAGAGTTGTTCCAAGGATTCTAGAAATGTATTTTATGCTGTTGCATGGCACAGAAACACAAGAAGCAAAACAGTGCATAATAAATATTTCAAGTCTTGGATTGTCATCTATACAAATGTGTCTTCATTTTATAATTTTCTGGCAGAATATGTTGGCTATGTCTCTACAGATGTAGTTTATGTACTAGAAAGCATCTAATAGAAATGATCTATTGGAGAGGTGAAATAAAGATGGGTTGATCATACTCTTGAAGCATAATGCAGAGGGACCTGTCTGCAAAATCCAAGAAAGAGAAGTTGTTATCTACATATTGATCTGTACATGTGTGTGCACATATATGTATACGCCTATGTGTGTACATTCTATTAAAAAAAACCCAAACAGTTTTCCACTGCTATTTGGGGCACTTAAGCTCAGCTCACTTTGACTTTTAAGTATTTTTTATTTAAGGATATTTCTCTGACAGAGAAGAATTACGTATATAATTTTCTTATTAAAATGGTTATGCAAAATAATGCTGTAAATTAGCAGTCAGAAGACTGCATACTATGTTTCAACACTGCAATATATTGGTTTTGATTTTTTTTTCCCCCTCTTGCAAATTCTGCTTATATGGAAAGCCAGTTCTAGAATATTATTGGAAATTGCTGCCTGGAAGCTTGTTAGGATGTTGCAGAAATGTAGCTTTGTAATTCTGACTTGCATTAATGCTATTTTTTTTTTCACATGATAACATTTTCCTGTCAATAAAACCAGTGCTTCTATATTACTTTTAAGTGGCATAAAAATAATTTGACCCTTGAAAAAGGAGAGTGAGGACACAGTCTTTTGTTCCTTCACACAAAGACAAATCTTCCTTTACTGCAAGAGGCCTAGTTCAAGAGGGTGGAGCCTTACCATGGATGTAAACAGAGTGGCCACTACTACGATATTGAAAGAACCTTGAAAGAGGTCAACAGCTTATTTAAATGGTCATATAAATACTGAGGAACATTTTCACTTAGCAGTCATGTCCTGTGGGTATTTCTTGGCAAGAAGGCAGCTGTAGTTCTCCCAAGTTCTCTGGAGAAGGGAAGATTCATTACAGGCAGTGTGCCCAGTTCTACCTGCTTTGCTCACAGGGACAGAGCTGGTAACTTTCATAGGAGATTAGTAGTACGGGTCTAAGTTTGTGTCAAATTTTACTCTCAAGGAGCTGAGAAGAAGGTTAAATGTTTTTGTTTAATGTTTTTTTCTTCAGTGAGTCGGATACAGGGAATATAAGTTTAGGATTTTCTATGAGAGTTTGAAAGAAGCTGTTTTATATCCCAAAAGATTTGTATCTAGTAAAAATTGTGATCTAATTTTGATAATCTAATTTTCAAATCCTTTCTTTGGAAGGATTCTCCCCCTCTCAATGTGATTATCAATAAACTTGGAAGTTTACAATGTTTGCTTCTTGTAATTTTCACGTGAAAAGTGGTATGGTTGTTGGTTGAAGATGTGTGTGCCAGCTGGAAGTGCATGTAAATAGATGTAGCAACCGAAGTTAGCCAGACTGATTTAGGTGAGTTTATCACTGTTAGTGAATCAGATGCCTATTTTGGAACAGCAATTCAGGAATACTTCTATGAAAATAGTTCATCTTCTGTATCATGCTGATAGCCATCTCTAGCTTCATAATCTTATAAATCTGTGTTTCTCTTGTGGAAAAATCTAAATCATCTATTTTACTGGAAAGAAAACAAAAATACATTTTGTTTTCTAGTGGGTTATAAATTCAGTGACAAATAATGAAAATGAAGATGCTTAAACAATTTTTAAAAAGTGAGAAAGTCTATTCAACAGAGAAGATAAGATGTACTGGGTTTTTGTCAAAACTTTTCAGCTCTGGCTGGTCTTCTAGCTTATGTCAGTGATGATTGTATATTTTTAAATCTCTTTCTGAAATGCTGAATTGTACAATTAAAAAGAGTAATTCTGAGCAAATAAAAAAGGGATTAATGAAGAGGAATAAAAAAGGCAATATTTTTTTGCTTAAAATTAAGATAGAAATTCTGATCAACTAAAGCTATGTTATTTTGCTCACCTAACTGTATACAGTTGAGTAGGCATGTGTTTATTGTGCTGGAATTATAGGGGAATTACTATTACCTATCTCTTAGGGTAAAACTATAAAAAGAAAAAAAGGAGTGGTAGTCATCTATAATGATGTCTGTAAAATACAGTGGTCAAAAAAATTCTTGCATCATTATTCAAAGAATAGAAATGTATGACTATAGAAAGACCTTGTGCAATGCAGCTGCCCCCATCTCAGGATGTCTGTTGAAATCATCGATTTTTTTTTTTTTGAACCTTTCATGCTGGGGCTCATTGTACATGTTCATATAACATTCTCAATTATTTCAGATTCAGCTCTTCAAAAGAGCTAATGGGATCAAGAGACCCATTTTCAGCTGAGTTTTGGTGGAAAATGACTGTATAGTTTCCTGATTGCTTTGCAAATAATTTTAAACCTGTTTTCAAAGGAACCTGTGAAATGGCTTTTAATAGGAACCTTCTTAAATATGTCTGGTTAGTGGTGGGAAAGTAAAATATAAATAATTCATAAGAGTGCTGCCTGTGAAATTCTGCATAAAACACAAGTTGTAATTTTCAGTAATGTCTCATTTCATACAAACAAAAATCTCATCACAAATTTCAAATGCCCACAAAGAAGAGCCTGTAAAATGCATTTTTATATAAGATACATATATATGCATTATCTCAATTTTTGTTATGCATACTCTTTTATTCTATTGTAATATATTTTATTCTAATCCAAAATAAAGTGTCTGGAATAAAGAAACCTAGATTGGTCTTCTATTCAAGTCTGTAACAATGATGTTATCTACCATTAGTAGTGCAGATTCAAATTTATGTACTCAAAACTCGGCTTGCTACATGATAGCAAGAAGAGATAGTTTACAAAGGAGTGCCAAAAGACAGGCTCAGACAAACCAAAAACACAGTTCAGAACCATAAAATATACCTAAGGGCAGCTCTGATAATCCTATGGTGATGGCATACAAGCTTGAAGACCCTTGAGACTTTTTTCCTCCAGATCTCTCCACCCTATACTGAGAAAGTACTGCTGTTTCCATGTCACTGTCCTCATCTTTATTGCAAATTTTTGGAGTAAATTTTTTAATGTGTGATTACATGGAAGTTTGCACTCAGGCAGGATGGACTAGGCTACCAGTGCCTCATGTTTTTATAACATACAGGGAGGAAACATTCCAAGTCTCTAAGTCTATGCCGAATTACATCTTGTTTTATTTTCTGACATGTGGTGAGGTGGTTTGGGTTAGAAAGAGAAGATATAGAGCACTTTTTCTTGAAGGGACAGTTTGCAAACTGTTAATAAGTTGTTGGTAGGGGGAAAGGTGTCTTGTATGGCTCCTGGAATGGCAGCAGTCCAGAATTTCTCCTACTACAGCCAAGATGCTGGTCATGTCAAACATCTGTAATGTAGATCCTGTGAATTGCTCTGTCCAGAGTGGAAAAGGACAGTAGTTTAGTCTAGAGAATGTCATAATGCTTATAACATTTATAAATAATTTATTTCATCATGGTAGGGATGCCTTTTAAACATATTAGAATCTAAAGCTACTTTAATGAAGAACAATGTAAGGAAAGGAGAAAGTTTGTTTAGCCTGGAAAGGAGAATACTAAGGGGAGATCGTGGAGAAGGTGAAGAGGGTACAATTAATTGTTTATTTCCTCTTTAACTATTAAGCCATGAGCCAGCAATGTGCCCTTGTGGCCAAGAAGGCAAATGGTATCCTGGGGTGTATCAAAAAGAGCATGGCCAGCAGGTTGAAGGAGGTCATCCTGCCTCTCTACTCTGCCCTGATGAGGCCCCATCTGGAGTACTGTGTCCAGTTCTGGGCTCCCCAGTTCAAGAAGGACAGGGAACTGCAACAAAGGGCCACAAAGATGATTAGGGTCCTATGAGGAAAGGCTGAGGGACTTGGGCCTTTTTAGTCTTGAGAAGAGAAGACTGAGGGGGGATCTGATCAATGCTTACAAATATTTAAAGGGAGGGTGTCAGTAGGATGGGGCTGTTCTTTTCTCCGTGCTGCCCAATGACAGGATAAGAGGAAATGGGCTCAAACTTGAGTATAAGAAGTTCCACCAAAACATGAGGAGGAACATCTTTACTGTGAGGGTGGTAGAACACTGAAACAGGCTGCCCAGAGAGGTGGTGGAGTCTCCTTCTCTCAAAACCTGCCTGGACAAGTTCCTGTGCAACGTGCTTTAGGTAGACCCGCTCTGTCAGGGTGTTGGACTAGATGATCTCCAGAGGTCCCTTCCAACCCCATATGATTCTATGATTCTATGAACATGTCTTTCAGAGCAAGGTGCTCCATCAGACATTTTTGATCCAAACAGATCAGAGATGGTCAGAGATGGGCTGCGTCACATTGTGCTCTTTTTCCCTCTGGCTTTGGTAGCTCATTTCACCACTGAACAGAATCAAGGTGAATGGAAATTTGCTCACCTCTGAAATTAAAGTCCAGAAGTGGTGGACTTTGTTGTTTGATTGTTGTGTTTGTGTTTGTGTTGTGTTTGCTTTTAATCATCTGCTTTTTAACTTTCTCCTTCAAAGCCAGATACAGAGTCAGAAAAAAATGACCAAACACTGTTGTTTTCTACAAAACAGAGATAACAGTCACATTCAATGTGTTTTTTTGGTTAAAATAGATTTACATATTTTCTATCCATTATTTTCTATTTATCAATATGTGATTTGAACACCAACCAGTTCTGATTTTAAGAATTTAAAATTAATATACTTGGCTGTCAGCAGGTGGCTCTGTGTTAAGACTGAACTCTATTCTGGATGTACACACAGAATTGGAACTGTTTCAAACAATCTATTTTATTTTTTAAGCCAACAGGAAGATAATAAAGGCCTACGATTTGACAGTAGGAAAGATATTTGTCAAGGGAAAGATAAGAAAATGAAAATCTCTTGCTTGAAGGAAACCACGGAAAAGCTGACATTATGGTGCTAGAGGAAGTGCCTAGTCATTTTAAGAGTAACCATATCAGCTCCACTAGATATGCAACCAGGTTTAGGGGTAATGCATCAAGCATTTTTTTTTCTTTTTGAAGGTTTGTTTTCTTGTTTTCTTTTAAAATTCCCTACCACTTATATAAAGGACATTTTTGAAGTATGATGCCACCGAGTGACAGCAGTGTTAGCGGAAGCACTGAAACTTGGGATCTTATCTATTTTACTGCAGGAAATGGGAATTTTTCTATTTCTTTCAATAGGAGTAGGATCGGCTCCTTGGTGCTTCATAATATGAGGCTGAGGGTTGCTGCAGTGACTCTCCAGCAGGGCTGCAGCTCAGATGGAGTCTGAAGCTAACCCAGCTACCCAGCTTCATGAATATATAGCAATATATCCTCATTTGAAGTTGTTTGTATAGCTGTCAAAACAATGTTAGTGATCTCACCCAGGAAGTTCTGCAGCTATCGAAGATAGAGGTTGACTTGGGGATCCCCTGTGCTGGGCACATGACTTTTGTTTCTCAGTTTGACATTTTTTGGTCTTTCTTTGGAAACTGAATTTGTGTGCTGCTCTGCACATGTGTCTTGTCCAAAGGCAATTACAATTTAAATAGATAAACAATATAACATGTACTGGGTAAATGAGAGGAATGTTCTTTCAGTTAACTTCTTGTTTTAATGGTGGGAAGCAGTTGTCTTTCTAAAGCAGGTGAGCGGATCCTGTGCAAATGTATGTTTAAAAGCCTTTATTAACATAAGAAAATAGTGAATTTGACTTAGGGTTTGAAAGAGAAAATGGGCTTATACTGGATGACTGGGCTGTGGAGAGCGTACAGTGTTTAAGGAGGGGGCAAAAAAGGAACAATATGTTAACCACAGGTAAATATTCCTGGCCATTTCCATAGTTCACCATATATGTTGAATTAAATGTACTTCCAGCACTGACACTGAAGACATTTTAATCTTTGTCATGAGATTCAGAAAGAAATGACATCTTTTTCTGAAATTCACTTCTGATATATCTTCTAGTCACACAAGTCCCTTTCTGTGATACTCTGCTTGGCAGTGAATTACTTCTCTGTAATTAGAGCTTTATTTTCAGTTTATTTGGGGATAAGGAGATTTTTGTTTTTAGTATTCCACTTCAAGGTATTAGTTTACCTAAGATAAACCTCAAGTAAGACTTTTAAGGGAGCAAAGAAGTAAATCAGATTCCTGAGGTTCCCTGTGTAGCTTTCTTTTCAATACAGCCTTGCAATGGGAGAGAGGTACTGCTCATCATGTTACTGTCACACTGCGTTGCAAAGAAGAGTTTTCCAGTCTTTTGGTTACAGACTGGTGCTACCTAGCCCATGTTGTTCAGTTTGCTCTTTTTAAGTTTTAGAAGAACAAGGAACAGTTTAGATCACCAGGTGTCCCAGGGCACAGTTGTTTACTGCTAACATCTATATGCTGGTAGTGCTTGCTTTCTTTTTCCTTTGTGCCTTGGAAAAGATGTTGTCAAAGGATCCTCTAACAGTCACTGAGGGGAGCTCAAAGAATTGTTGAAGTTGGAAGGGACCTCTGGGTTTGCCTAGTCCAGCCCACCTGCTCGAAGCAGAATCAATGAGCAGGTTGGTCAGGGCTATGTCCAGTGGGGTTCTGAGTATCTCCAGGGATGGAAATGCCACAGCCTCTCAGGGCAGCCTGTGCCAGTGTTCAGTCATTCTTCAAATAAAAAGCAAGCAAACTTCTTCTTACGCTTAAACAAAATTATTGTAGTTCAATTTGTGCCCATTGCATCTTGTTCTGCTCCTGGACAACACCACTGAGAAGAGTCTGACTCCATCTTCTTTTCTTCCTCCCACCTGATATTTATGTACTTTGATAAGATCCTCTTGAGCCTTCTCTGTTTAAGGATAAACAATCCCAGATCTTTTAGCCTCTCCTCCTATGTCAGATGCTCCAAGCCCTTAATCATCTTAGTGGCCCTTTGCTGGACTTGCTCCAGTATGTCCATGTCTCTCTCCCTTGTACTGGGGAGCCCAGAATTGGACATGGCACTCCAGCTGTGGTGTGACCAGGGCTGAACAGAGGGGAAAGATTGTCCTTCAGCCTGCTGGCAACACTCTTCCCAGTGCAGCCCAGGACACTTTAAATCTTCTTTTTGACAAGGACCCATTGC
>JAOXNG010000012.1:85181414-85192803 GCA_028566535.1 Scolopax minor
GTTCCTGTGCAACCAGATCTAGGTGGACTTCTCTGGCAGGGGGGTTGGACTAGATGATCTCCAAAGGTTCTTTCCAACCCCTATGATTCTGTGATCAACAGAGATTGTACATCTGTTCAGTGACGTCTTCAGTGACTCTGTGTCATGAAACTTAAGAGGGCTAAACACAACTTGGAAGGGAAAGTGCCAAAATCTTTTTAAATGTCATGTCAAGGTCAATGTAAAATAATGCGTAGGGTGTCTAGTGGTTTATTTGCCTTTTTTTCACTCCCTATTTTGCAGCCTTTGCCGTTGTAGTTTGCTGAATAGACTTGGCTTTAAATTCATCCTAAGAGTATCACTTGTAGTGGGATGCATAGAGGAAGAAATAGGTAGGCCGGGTGTTGTCTTGTTAATAAGTTGCCCCAATGAGTCCTGAAGCATTTGGCAGTCTTCCTTATGTAATTAAATTATTTCACATAAATTTCATCTTTCTGCTGCACAGTGAGATTCTCCATGACAGCAACTCCCCATTCCATTTGAATTTAATGTCAGTCTTCCCAGCTGTTGGCTTATGATGTCATAGGACAAAAGAACTGTTTTTCAAAGAGGGGAAATATTTTTTTATATCTAGAACTTGGGCTCTTTTGCTAGTTATGATATTCAGCATGATAAATAATTTAAAATGTAATTCAAATAGCTTTACTTGAAAGGCAGAATAAATTTACATCGATATAATGGCAGAGATAGCTGTTATTACACTGTATATCAGTATAATTAGTTTAATTATAACTAAGCTACAGTTACATTAATTATATTTTAACCTTGATTTTTTATATTGTTAATTGAGCTTTAGCATGCACTGATTTTAATATGCAGTTAAGAGTACAATGGAATATGTAATTACTTTTGCAATTTGTAAATTTATATTTCATTTTCACTCATTAATCAAATTTATATCTCTACAGAAGCCATTGTAACTACCATATATTTCACTGCTTTTATTTTAACTGTATTCCAAAACTGCAGAAAAAGCATACAAAAGACAAGCAAAGTGCATAGTGGAGTCAATAATGAAGCAAATTTTCCAAAAACAGCTGATATGAAGAGTACTAAGTTGTCTCTTAGTACAACTAAGTTGTACTAAGTTGAAATTGAGGTGTACCTTAGAATGTCAACCCACAGCTACCTATAAGCTATGCTGTTGGTAAACTCTGCAACAAATTACAACCAAATTAAGTCTTTGCAATAAGCACCCTAGCCTTCTGAAAACTACAAGTCCAGTTAAGGTGGGAGAAGGCAACAGATTTTGTCCAAGATCATTCTCACTTGTTTCAGTATTTTTGTTTCTTTTCAGTGCCCAGCAAGGAGCTTTCTGACTCGGATGCTCCCAGCCACCCCAATGTAGCCTGCAGGGCTGGAATAAAATTTGAGGGTTTTTTTTAACGCATGAAAGAAATAGATTGATGTGAAAGACCTTAACTGTGATCAGTGGAGGAACAACTTTGAATGAAAACTTTTATTCACTCAGAGTTTAGTTTACTATTCCCAATATCTTGCAAGTCTGGCAAGATTCTTTCATTTGTGAAATGAGCACTTCAGATTTATGGAAGCCTCCTTGGGTCCTGGATTATTTTCGAGGTTATTTGCACCAAAGTGTCATAAAACTACCTGTATAAATGGAGACCAAAGCTCTTAGAAAGAGATGGAATACAATATCTTCCATGCTTTGTGTGCTAGACTGTACTGGTTTTCTTGAGGATGCCATACATTCTATTGACCTTTTCCAAAAGTGTACTAGAAATGTAATTTTGCAACTTAACATATAAAGTTTTCTGGACATGTTTGATTGTTTTTATGTCCTTTTGCAACTGTTCCACTCTAAAGGAAAAAAAAAACAATAAGTGAAAATTTGACTGAGCATAACAATATAGTCTAAAAATGAAGTCTTCACTAGGAAGGAGAAAGCTCATGTTCCATGTTAGTTCCATGTTTTAACTTGATCAGGATATAGAACCAAAATTACTAACAGAATTTAAAAATAATTACTCAGTGTTATTATAATGATACAAAAGTTCTGTGTTAGTTAAAAACTCTGGGTTCCTGCCTATAGTTTTTAGATATTACACTAGAAATGATTGTGCCTACTGTACTATGGACAACAAGGTCGGCAGGGTGAGTGAGGGGTTGGAATCTGTACTTAAATGTGCTTTCTCTCTTTATATATAAAAGGAGATGATTTTTTCTTCCTGTATATGCTGTTGATAATATAAATGGCCTAATGAGAATTGCTATCATGTTTATAATAACAGAAAACAAATGTCTAGTTTTCCTTAGCTTGAGAAAAAAAATATCAGCATTTTACTGCATGCTACTCTATATTTCAGAAAATACTAAAAATTATTTTTCCAATCTGATTCTGATAACATAATTTATGAAGATGTTTGTTAAAGAAGAAGAGGATTATAATTAATTTAATTAATGACATCATATATTTTTTTTTAAAGGGAAAAATCATTTACATGATGTAATTTAGTGAAAAGGTTTTCTGGTATCATGCCATCACTACATGAAACATTCGTTTCATTTAGACCCATGAAAATGAAATCTGAGAAATTAACTGAATTTAAGGGAAATAAATCTCTGGAGATGAGGGCAGTTTTCTGTTGTAAGATTATAATTAAAAATTATGCTGCTTTTTTTTCTTTCACTTATTCTTTCACTATTCTGAAAAAGCTTAGTAGCTGGCTAAACAAAACTGAAGGGATAATCTCCACTTTTTTTGTTTTGGAAATCTACTCAGTGATATTGCTGAGGAAAGAATAGGCATTGTACTATACACAACAAAAAAGTCTTAATAAAGTACCAGAATCCTCATATGACTTTTTCTTTTTTCCTTCTGATCAGATTGTTTTCTGCTTTGACAGATACAGAGAAGGAAAAAATTAGGTCCATGAGCTCTTTAGTGAATGCATTAGAATCTCTTTATTAATGGGAATTCTTTACATCTTCAAGGTCAGAACTAATGGATAAAGTTGCAAGAGAAGGACCAAACTGAGTAAGAATATTAAATGATCTATTCTAACTTTTGTACTCTTCCTTTATGAAAGCTAAAGGTCAGCAGGTGGCATATTGGTCATCTAAGACTGTCTGCTTTACAGGAGGCACAGCATTAAAATCACATCTGTACAATTACTACTGGGGACACTGATGTGTTTTTATTTCCTCATGCAAACTGAGTAACTATTGTCTAATATAGTTGTAGCTAAAGAACATTAGATCTTCGTTATTTTTTTGCAGCCGTGCATACTTATTTTTTGTTCATTGTGGTATGGATCCATTCCAGACTTGATGCATCTATCTGGCTACAGGGCTCACGCTGAGTAAATGTTCCTAAAATTACCCCCGAGTGAGATTTGTTCTCTTGTGACTGAACTTGGCATATTACCAAAAGTCCAGTCTCTTGTTTCTCCAAAGACAGCAGCTGCACCAAAAGTAAACCTTGTTAGTGTGCCTGAATCTTCTTACTAAAACAGTCTCTGTTTTAGTGTTCAGCAGCATCTAGACAGAATTTCACAGTCAATAGTATTTCACTATGTTATAGTTGATTAAATAAGACATTCCACTACTTCTGACAGGTTATGTAAAAATATTAATGTTAATCAGTCCATATCTTACGGTAAAGATGACCTTAAAAACAATTTAATTTAATGTTTTAGGTATGATTTAGGTATGTCTGGAAACTGAGCTCGTAAAAATTCGAGATAAGCTTCATTTAAAATAACCTATAAGTTGGTATAAATTAATGAGGAAGTACAATTCTGATATTCTCCTGTCACTCCTTTTCATTTTTTTGCTAAGTATTTGTCTAGAGAGATGTCTACAGGCAGTTAACTTCCTTGGCACCATTCAAACCTACAAAGACAGTAAAATTTTATATCTCTGTTATTAAGAGCAAAGGACCATTCTAATTAGTGCCCAACAAGATTTGTCATAATCATGATAATTTATCTTTTGATAGCATTAAAATATATTTTGATGCTGTGGTTCATTATGTAAAATGGAGAATTTGTGTTTTGTTTTTCTCCCCAGACTCCCAAATCTTGTAACAGGAGATACATATTTATATTTTCACTAGTGCTGGTATTTGTAGATCCTGCATTTAGTACATTAACTTTTTGTCTAAATGATTAATCATATATTTAGTCCTTTTAAACAGAAATGTAAAAAACCACTAGGGGGAAAACCATTCTGTTACTCAGAACCTTTTAAACACTTTTTTCTTTCAAAGCTCAGATTATTTTTTTATTATTAAGTATCTTAATTTTGACAGGTCTTTTCTGTACATGTAAATTAGCATCATTGAATGCTGAATTAGATGTTGGAATAAATAGGATTGATTTAGTGTCATTATGGGTAATGAGACACCCTTGCAATCAAGTTTGCTTCTTAGCAATGAATGTAATTTCAAGTAATGCTCTATAGCTATAAAGTGATGGCCAAAGTCTCTTAAATCAGGATAATTTTATATGTTCTTCCTGTATTGTCTTTTGCTCAGCTTTAATTTTCTGTGTTTTGTTTTACTCTTGCTTAGAGAATGCACGCGTGTGTGTGTATGTGTGTGCACATACAAAGAACACACAGCAACATCTCCCTCTCTCTCTCAACTACTGCCACTTTAGTATTGAATGTGATACATGCAGTATGGTTTTGAAATACGTCTTCTTAGAGCAGGGTTTACCAAAGAGATGAGTGAGGTAAACCTGGTAAGAATTGATTCTTGTAGATCTATCCTCCTCCTGCGTTGATGTGTTTGTTCACCTTGACACACACATCGTTAGAGCAGTGACACGTGGGTGGTAGTGCTAAACTGAAAGGGACAAAAAGCATGCATTGCGTGTGACTGGTGCTATGGCAAGGGATCATAGCAAAGAGATTCAAGCTCATTTACCTATGGAGTTGAGGGTAAGTGTCTTTGTCTTTAAGACTATACTGAGGGTGTCTTCAAGAAAACCCAGAGATGTGGGGTTTTCAAACAACATTCAAGTCTTTCACTTTTTCTTTAAACAGGTCTGAAATGGATATACTGTCTGCTAGCTCAGAAGGCATTCTCATCGGCTATTGTCCACAGCAAGATGCCCTGGATGAACTTTTAACAGGTTGGGAGCATCTTCATTATTACTGTACACTGCGAGGAATTCCAAAGCAGGATATCCGCAAGGTAACTATCCAGGATAGATTTGCAGGGGGAGCTGAAGCCAGGTTGTGGATTTTATAAAATAATTGTTTGGTTTTTTGGTTTTGTTTTTTGTTTTGTTTTGTTTTGTTTTTTTTTACATGAGAGAATATCTAGTGTTTCATTTTAACAGCTTTTGCAATATGATTTGTCATTACTACTACTTTATTTAAACCATATGGATTTTTTCCTGTCTGTTACACTAGTTCAAAACACAATAATATCACTGAGGATAGTAAAACAACACTAGTTCAAATGAAATCTCAGACACAAAAACTCTGAAGGAAATTAAATCTATGAATGGTTCAAGACCTTCATTATCACACAAAACTGGGAGGGAACACCACAAGTTCTGAGTCATGCACCTATGAAAAACTCTTTTCTTCAGAGATGGGATTAAACTCTGAAGGAATTAAACACTGTTGAATGATTATATAAATAAGCTAAATGTCTGGGTACTGAGATTACAGCTGTCAGGACTCTGCTAGTCAATGTCTTAAACTTAACAAGACAATGGCTACATTCCATGTTCCTGCTGGGAGCAGTCCTTAAAATGCTGCCACACCAGGCTTAGGGCTGTCCAAGGAGAAGAGGCCAAACCCATGTCAGAAAATGCTTGAAGAGCTGACTATTATTGCCATAAATAATGACAATAAGATATAAGAATATCACTGAGAGCTTTTGAATTTACAGATGAAGATGTAGCTGTGCTACAGACCAGCAAACAGTGCTCTGCATTGGTAATGAAGCAAGCAGTCAGCCAATACCAGAAATGAATCACAAAATTAATGTGGTGGTTTTTTTTCATTTTTCTCTCTCTGCAGACAGAAGTGTTGTCTGATCTGACCTGGACTTGAGCAGCTCAGTCTCTAGTGCTTAATTGATTTTCTATTAACCTAAGAAATCTGGAGTGTGATATCAAATCAGTGTCTTTCCTGCTGTATAGATTGGTCCCTTGTAGTTGCTATGGCTCTAAGATGTTCCTGTAACCTCTGGAATGGTTCCTGTTGTCTTCTTTTTCTTTTCCAGAAGCAAAACTACATGTAACTGAAATATCTTTTTTTTTTTTCTACCTACCCAGCATTTTTCTGGCTATTGCTTCAGGGTCCACTAAGTGGTTTACAGTCAGTGCTTCATCTGTATGTGAGAGGGACACATTCTGGTTCTTTGCACCTTTTTTTGCCCAGCAGCTAGGTATTATTCCAGAAAATGGTATGAATCCTACAGGGGGACATTGAGTATTCAGAAACAACTGCCATCATGCCCCAATAATAACATGCAGACAGTGAATATTTCTAATTTTTCTTCTCTTAAGCTAATCATTTGGATGTTTCTAGATGAGAGACTGAGGGGAAATAGAAGATTTTTGCAAGTCTTTGCCCCTTCTTTTGTGCAGTATCCTGCCTGCCTGGACCTTCAACTGACTGTTTTAACAGTACATTTCTTGCAGGATGCTCAGAAATCATCATACAGTCTTTTATTTAGTTGTTTGCTCTTCATAATTCATCAGTTGTAGTTTTTGCTTGTGAGTACCAAGAGAGTACTAAAAACTTGGATATGTTTCCCTTGATCTAAAGGAAATATATTAGGGGATAATTCTTATTGCACTAAACTCCTCAACTATAATTACCTGTTATCTCAATAAAATGACAACTCCTCTCTAAGAGTTGGGCTAAAAGCTTTGTAGTCATTCAAAAGGATGCTGTTAAATATCCATACATATGTTATTGAATGCTTTTGGTCCTAATTGTAATGTAAAACAGGAATCAAAGATTGATTGTTTGATCATTTAGCAGTGCTCTTAAAGTCCTCTGTCTTATCATTTTCATAAAAAAGACAATATATAATTGTAACGCGTATGACCAAATGGTATACCATGTACTATAAATGAAGCAGTTTTTAAGACACCCTAAGAAGGATGGAAATTTCAGAAGCACTTGAATGACAGCAATACATAGTTTTAATTAAATTTTATGGGACTCACTTAACTTGCATATTTTGGGTCATATACATAGAGTATTACTCTCAGCAATTATTCTCACTCCAGATTATAAAGTAAGCATCCTCCCCATTTGTGAATAGGCTGAAGCACGTAAACCCAGGTGGGCGGTGATCCTTGGAGAGAGAAATGGACTAGGAATGATCCCATAATGATAAGGACTCTTCCCCACAGTTAAAATAATTTCCTCAGCCTTATTGAAACAGTTACTTTTATAACTGACTTGAATTTGCCAAGAGGGGTGCATCTGAGTCAGAGCTGTGTGGGGCTTTTAGTGCTCTGCTAACTTTCTGACTCCTGGAGTCACAGACTGTTAGCTACTGTTTTATTTTAGTACTCACAGGCGTGAGGAAAAGCAGTTCAGGTGACACTGAAGGTGACACCTTCTTATTGGTAACACCTCATCTGCAGACAACTGGAGACACTATGATTGAGAAGTGTGAACTGATCCATGCATTGCAATGGGCTGTTAATGCTTTAATCTTACACTCTGCACAAGTCCTGTCAACACCAGGTAGAAGGCGTGTTTGTGTGTGCGCGCACATGAATCCTGCTGTCACTGCTTGATTTGTGACTCCTTTGGGTCATTTGGATCCAGCAGCAACTGTTTTGGAGGATGAGGAGCAGGATCAGGACCCATGCAGAAGCTTGAGAATGGAGAGATCTACGGTGTGCTTAGGGAACTGGATTTCCTAAGTAAACTGCCTCATGTGGTATTGAGCTTCTCTTGGGTGTCCAGGAAGTTCTCCAGATTGTGATGACCAGGATGACACCAACAGGTTTCTGTGCTGTACCTGCAGGGTGTCTCTCTGCATGTGCATGTGTAAATGAACATTCCTGCACGTGCTGTCTCCTGTCTCTACTTGGGTAAGAGCCACAAGGGTAACCTGGCTTCGTACACTTTCTCTGTAGATAATCTGAGAATACTGCTTTCTCTCAAATAGCTGGCATTCATAAAACCCATTTCAAATGCAGAAGTATTTAGGAACAATTGGTGTACCTAAGAGATCCCACTTTATGTTCAGATCCAGATATTCTCTGGGCAGTTCACACAACTACTGCAATGGCAGTTCTCAAGATGGTTTGGGGTGCAGTTTCTCAGATGGTGAGGCAATTCACGTATGGGTCCTGCTTCGAGTGAATCAAAATCAATTCTGCATTATTTGGAAATGAGTTATGTTACTCATTATGTTACTATGTGTTGCACTGGGAGGAGATAAATGTTAATCTTCTGATTATTCTGGACCTTAGGTGTAGGTTTAGACTAGACTTTATAGGTAGCCTTTTGTGCCTTAACTTTGCATTTGTGATATAGAGACTGTTCTTCCTTTCAGTTGTCCTAATTTTTTGCCTGCATAGATTGCAGAGCAGACTTTGTTGCCATATGCTTGCGATCAAGGCACCAAAGGGCTCCTGCAAATAATACTTAGCTACTCTAGTTTACCTCCATCAAAAACTGAAATGCAGCTATCCCAGAGGAAAACAAATGTTTTTGTCAGCAGGCCCTTCTGACTCTGTGGCTTTGCTGTCAAGCATTGAACAGCTGCTGTGCACCAGAAATGGCTGGTGCCTGGAGAAAAGTATGCATTTTAGTTGCCTATAAAGAAAATCAGGCCTGGGAATGCTTTGGAATAGCAGCTGTATGGAAATGTAAGCTGTTATTTTCTCATTCCCTCCTGCCCATGATACAGTGCTCCAAGCGGGCCTCTGACTGTTTACCAGTGAGTCTTCATACTAATGCACACACACATAGGCTTGAGAACACACGGTTTTCATGTGGAAAGCAACATGCGTTCACTTTGCTTTTTAATAAATTTGCAATCAGGCAGGTGACTTGCAGGATGTGTTACTGCTAAAGTAATCTTTTGAAGCACTAACTTCAGGGATCAAATCCTTTGCTAGACAGATTTATCAGCAGCAGGAGTTAAGTGCCTGACATAAAGTTGAGTGCACTTAATGTTCCAAAACAGTAATTAAGTGAACGGGAAAGGAGGAGAAAAATGGGTCATTTGCTATCAATGTTAAGCTTCAAGTCATGTCAAGTTTTACTTTACTTCCTAAATCTGCTCTGAAAGATTCTTTTTCTGCAAACCTGGAAAAGTTAGAGTAGAGCTTTTGAGCTATTTAGACAGATACTAATTTAACATAGTGTTTGTAATTTTTACTTCTTTAATATGTTAAGTTTCAATATCTCAATTTGTTCCAAAAGACATAATAAGCATATTTTGTTTTTAATAAGCACTTTGGGGAAAAAGAACTTTTGCTAGAGGTGTTAGAAGTGATAAGGGAAAAGTACATAATTTTAAAGAATATTAGAAAATAGGGAAATTGTTAACTGATAGATGTCTGTTATAATCTGGATTTGGGGAGAGGTGGAAAGGAAGGAAAGAGTTTAAATACATTACTGCAGCCATGACTAAGATGTAAAACACTAGATGTAAAACACCTCAGGTGCACTCACAATGCATATAACTCTGTGTCTTTTAATTTGGTCTCAATGTTAGCAACTTGCTAAATAAATTGATGTATCTCCTCACTCTTCACTGCTAAAAGTAATTGAAACCAGAAATAGAACATCATGATGAATATAACAAGGAGGGAGAGAAGGTACTTTTTATATATCTCACATTTACTAAAGGAAGGAAACCATTAGAATTGTAAATCTCTTGCATAATTGTGTGTATCTGAAGATTTGTTACATGTTCAATTCTGAATTTCATTTAAAGTAGTTGAAGAGGGATTTTCATTTTTACTTTACAGTATACTGTGTTACAAACCACAAGATACTGCTGGTTATACAGATGAAATTATAATGGAGCTGTATATGTTTCTCCACAATATACCCAATACATAATATTTCTAATTAAATTCAAATGACATTTTTGTTCCTGTTTAGGTCAAATTGATGAAGCTGAGATTTTTATTGCTAGAAATCTTATGATATACATTAAAGAAAATACAAAGAGGTTTGGGGTAATTTCTTGAAAGAGGAATGAGCTCTGTATTCTTATATTCACTGACGTATGCGCTGCAGTGTTTCTTTGAAGTGTAAGGGTTGAGGAGGATAGCAGAAATAAGAGACTTTTTAGATACATCTGGGAAATCATTAGGAATAAGAAACCTGGCTAATCCTTCTGTCTTTATGTTTCTG
Organism: Scolopax minor; assembly: GCA_028566535.1. Lineage (NCBI taxonomy): Eukaryota > Metazoa > Chordata > Aves > Charadriiformes > Scolopacidae > Scolopax > Scolopax minor. The sequence goes on from JAOXNG010000012.1 coordinate 85,191,780, forward strand.
ATGTGGTTCAGCTCCAAATCTGCTCTGATTTGATACATTTTGCACCAAAGAAGTGTATCTAGATACTAAGCCAGATTGTGGTGTGCACATGGTTTATCCGGGAAGCTCTGCACATTCAAGGCAGCAGCAACTACATTTAAGTTCTCTAGCACCAGTATTTGAGTATTTGAGACCCTTGTACCTTAGGACTGTCTCTGACAGGTAAAGAAGAAAGGCCAGAGAGGTCAATGAATGTTGCCTCCAGCTACGCTCATGTGCTTGCCCAGCTTATTAAGATCACACATACTTATTTGAACAATTTCAACTAAACCAGCTAGGGTCAATTTACCCCTCTCGGTTATTAGGAGGTTATATTAATTTAACCATAAGTTACCTTTTGCCTTTAAGAAACTCTAAATCCTTGACCTGTGACTTGCTTTTCTTCCATTGCCATCTTTTTGTGGCTGATGTAGAATTTTGTCTCCTGAATTTTCTGTTATTAAAATGTTTGATTAAATAAATAATGGAGAACAAGGTGAAACGAGGAACGTTGTAGATTATTGACCAACAGCACAAAATGAATGCAAATGACTGTTACAAACAATGACAAAGCCAGATTTTCTAGATAGGAAAATCCTTATCCTTTGTGGAGAACTAAGGAGTCCTGGACCAGCTTTTTGCATGTGTCTGGGAATCAGAAGTAATAATACGCAACAAATGGGGGTAAATAAGGGAATAACATCTACTTTTGTTTAATATGCATGAACAGAGTCTTCTTTCAAACTAAGGACAAACACTATTGAATTTGGCTCATTTTTGCTGGCCTTGACATTTCTAAAACACAGGTTGCAGAGGATCTTGTTAACCAGTTACACCTCAATGCCCATGCTGACAAACTGGTGAGAACGTACAGTGCTGGCACAAAGAGGAAGCTCTCTACTGCTGTGGCTTTAGTTGGCAAACCCCAAATACTTTTACTGGTGAGTAAACGTAATATTGTGCTTATGATAAGTGGATTACATTGAATTTTGTCTTGTATGTTGGT
>JAOXNG010000012.1:85240401-85251656 GCA_028566535.1 Scolopax minor
CTTAATAAACGGAGCTTTTTGGAGCTTTTGGATGAACAAGACATCGTATCGGTGTGTTTGCTCCCCTCCACCTGTCCACGGCACCAGTGTGAAGCACCTTACTTAAGGTGGTTAATAATTTGGTTTAGTAGGTTGAACTCTTTGTAAATTCAAGAGCCACTGGCAAATAATTCCGTATATTTAAGAACATTCTATGGAAATGTTAGCACATTCATATTGCTGTGATTCACAAAAATAGGTTGGTTTTAATCAGATCCATAAAGCACTAGTGTTGTGATACATGATATGCTAAGGGAAACTGCCATGTAACTGCGACTTTTCTGTGTGCAATTGGGTGCTTGCTATTCCTTACAGTTACAGCAACTGAACAGAAATTCTGTAGTGTGTGCTGGGTCTCTACAGGTTTTTCATCCTGCAAGTGCATTTTGTGCTTCAACATCAGCATTGGGCAGAAGGGTAAATGGAAATCTTTCATCTTGTATGCACAGACAAACAAGGTATTGTCTCGTCTTGTTTGCCAAAGAAACTGAGAAGAGGTGAAGACTCAGACAGGAGGGAGGAGACCCAAGGAAAGCTTGTGAGTGCACAGCAGGTTGATTCCTAAGGCAGCACTTTTTGAGTGATTTATGTGGGTGTCTTTAATTTGGGAAAGCTTAAAACAAAATGAAGACAGAATACAAAGTGTTTTCAGGAACATAAAAAAGGGAAAGTGTGAGAAGGCAAACCATTCTATGATTCTGTGATTCTGTTTGCTTCTCACTCTTGATGCATTTCATGAGCTGGGTAGGCCACCATCTCCTGTCTCTCTCTAGGTAGAAGTCTCATCATGGTACATGGGGGTCTTAGTGTGAGCAGTGCTGTAGACTGAGGGTTTTCCTTTGTGGGATCCAGAAGGTGCTTTGTATATGGAGCTTATATAAGGTTTCATATATATATATATATATATATATATATATATACTCTCATTAACACATCATGTATGTAATAAGAGAGGGAGAATAGATCAAAACATATAGAGATATGTATAAATCCTTGCCTTCTGTATTGTGGTGGGTTTTATTAAAAATGTGCATAATGATTTAAATTCAAAGGATGAGAAATACAGCATAGCCCCTGTCCATCTAATTGTAGCAGCATCAAAAAATGTTTATGAATAGAAAATAACAAGCCTAAAATATATTTCAAATACCAAGCCTATTGAGTTTTTCAGAATTAGACCATGAAACCACTTGTGTAACTCTCCCACGTTCATGCTTCAGACCTGTATGTATGCATACCACTAGAACTCCTTGGTGTTTCAGTGATCCCTAGAAAGGTCTGGTAAAATATGCTGATGACAAGCGAACTTATTTTTTGTTGGATACACATAGCTATATAAATGCTTTGCTGGTATGTCTGAAATGCATTTGACAAGCTGACTGCTTGAATTAAAGTTAAAATGGAAGAGGAGATGACTCAGTCCCCAAGAGAGCAAAGCACTCTTAATATTTTAACTTTTCATACTCCTTTCAGAGCACATCTTCACCAGGAGCTTTGTTTGTGTACACGAAACTATAGCTGGTTGTTGATACAGGTGACAATTCTTTATTCTTGCAAATGAAGTTGTGAGCACTTCAAGAATGTCAGCATTTGTGTCTGGAATTGTTGCTTAAATTCATACTCTCTTATGTTCCTCAAGTAAAATAGTTGATATTCTATACATTTTTATAAACTCAGGTTGAGATCCAAAAAAACACACAGTAATTTTCTTGTAAAACTTATTTGGCAATGTAGAACTTTCCTTCCTCCAGCTGTAAAGTGATTCATGCTTCCGTGCATAGTTTCTCTTGGGTGAATTTTCCTGCTATTGAAACAATAACAACAACAGCAAAGTTCTTGGCACATAAAATTCCAGGGTGTCCAGTGAAAGTAGAGTAGCACAGTCATGTTGGGGTTCAAAAAGGACAGGTAGGTTAGAGGCGATGGGAACCAGCTGACAAAAAGTCTGAATCGATTTGCCCCAGTACATGCTGATATTTTAAATGTTCCCGGAAAGAAAATATGTTTTTCCCTTTTTAAGGATTCCTTAAGTTTTACATGGGTTCTTTCACATGACATAGGTTCAAATATTGTTTAAGTATCTGTCCCTTTTCCTTCAGCATTTTCTGATTGAGGCCCATTGGCTTATTTGTCAAAAAATGAGGGCTCTGATTCTTTATATTCTCTATTTTGACTAAATTCACAGAGTCCCTTAATCTTTCTGCCTCCCATCTGCTCTAATTTTCCCTTTGATTGTAAATTTTATGGACCAAACATTCTACCAGTGTATATTAATGAATTCTTTTTGACTTAAATGGAATAACTCTGGTTTACAGAAGCTGAGGATTTGATGTTCTGTCTTAAATAAATATGTAAATGAAAATCAGGATGCTGCTATTGGCTATGCCATATCCCAAGAATGCTGTTAAAGTTATTTATTTTTCCCATGTGTGTTGTTGCATGGGATTTTTTTTTCATTGTTTCAGCCAGTAGAATCTAGATCTCTCTCCTTTATTTGCGTTATTTTCAGAATATGTAGATTAGGAGTAACATTCTTTTTGTCATGCTATTTTTCTCTGTAGTAAACGGTATCTCTAGATGCTTGCTTCCAATCATAAAATTGGTGGGATTAATCATCATCTGGGAAGGTGTAGAATAATCATCGTCTCTAAAGGAAACATAAGTGATTAATTTTGACTGTATAGGGAAAGTTAAGTTAAATAAATTCCACCTGTAGTGGCTATCTACCCTTACTGACTTTTTCAAATGGGTCTTTGAGTATTTGTTGATATTTCCAAAGTCAGAGGAAGGAACTCTTTTCATTTTCAATGATATGCAAAAAAAAAGAAGGTATAATGTGTATTTTATGATTCTATGATTCTGAAAATGTATCTTTACCATCAGGCCTATGAAAAGTAAGATTCAATCTGCACCATTAGTTCCCATTTCTTTGGCTAATCTCTGTTTATAGGTGCTTCAGGACATTTTGCACTGTCAGAAGTGTACCTGAACAACTTGTCTAAGGCTCATGTCTTGTTTACAGTATTGCATTTTCTTAAATTATAGTGTTATTTATAGTTTAAAATAGAATATTAAGGAGAATTATTTCAGTTGTGGCTTGAAACCTAAAGCTTCAGACTTCCAGTCATAAATTTTCTTTTACTGTTTGGTAGTCTGTTACAGGACTGTCCCATTCCATTTTTGCCAGGCACTAATATAAACTGTCATTATTTCTAATAACATGTAAGGAAGTCTCAAAATAATGGAACCTGGAAAGGTCAGTAGCAGAGAAAAGTTCCCCTACATGAGGCATTTTCAAACAAGAAATGGAAGGCATGAAGTGGCAGCCCTGTAAATAGGAACATAATTAAAAGTACAGATGGAAAATATAAGGTAAAGTAGGTCAGGGATGATATTACTGATGCAGCCAGAGAATAACTGATGCGTGTACTACAGGCTCTGTCATTTCCATGAAGAGTTTTATCCTACAAAGCCGGCAAAAAATAAAGTTGAAAGCAGAAGTAGCATTGAGTGGTTTGGAGAATGTTTACATTTCAGAGAGATAAATAAGGGCAATGTATCTGCAGTCAAGAGTTTGAAACTGCAATGAGAAAAAATCTAGAGTGTAACGTATTGGACACTATTGTCCCTCTCTTTTTAATCACTCACTTTCCAATATATATAATGCAAAAGTGTAGTTGGATTGGCATTTGATCCCAAATAGCTGACCTGGTGCTGTGTAAAATGGATCTTTTTAGGATGGTGTCATTAGTCTGGTGTGAAAATGCTGTTAAAGATTTTGAAAATCTTTTCCTCAAAGCCGTTGTTGATTTCTGTTTTTAGCTAGGGCAGACAGGAATGACTCATGGGTGTTAAATTGGGTTCAAGGTGGTAATTTTAAACCTCAATCTCCGGTTTGTAAGTGCTCAGATTCTGTGCAGGAATTCAGACCTACTGTTATTTAGGGGTTATTTCTATTCACAGAGTATTTTTGTTTCAAAGGATGGCATCAGTTAGGGCATTGTGTTGAGCGGACATACATCAGTTTGAAAGTGTCCTGATCTGCAAATTCATCACTCTAATTTAAATTCCTCTCCATGTACATTCAGATGTGGTTACTTGTGATGTCTTCTCTCTGATAGACATTTGCTTAACTTACGTATGCTTTTTCTTTGGGCAGTAAATATTAAGACTAAGACAGTTCTTTCTCTTTATGCTTGCGGTTGTTTTGAGCTACTTTAATAATTTAAAATGGTGATAAATATTTTTGGGACAAATCTTGGGCCTACAGAGTTCCCTCTCCACAGGTAAATATTTAAAGTGTAGCCCAATATGAGCAGTTAATAAGAGGTGGTCAATGGCATTAGAAAAATCACAGAAAATAGCACTGTCGTCTTACAAAGGCTAATGCACTTCTAAAAAATGCCTAGATAATATCTGTAGATATGTTAGCTGTTTGGATAATTTATGTTCAGCCAAGAAATGTTTATTAATTCTGAATACATTATTCACTATGAATAATTCCCATCACCACTATTCTGTTGCAGCAGTTATCTAAACTTAATAGTGTGGAGTTGGGTTTTTTATCGTTTCTAATTAAGCTTTTATTTATTTTCTGATTTTAAGTAGCAGTGAACTCATGTTTCCATCACTTGGGAAATAATTTTCATTCTGAATCTTCTTTTCTACTCCCTCTTCCCATTTCTGATCAATATGCTTAGTTTCTTCCTGAACTTACTATTTTAATGCTTTACTGTCAGTCCAGATCATTTGATAAGTAGGATTAAAATTGTTCAAAATCTATCAATACTATAGCTCTGATTAGCACTTTAAAGTTTAATCATTGATTCTAACCCAACTCTCCTCAATTACAGTGTCTGTCACTTCACGTTGTCAGTTAAGTTTGTATCTATTACAAAGAAGTTAACTTTGAAAGTCCTTTACATAGGCAATTTTTTTGTCCTGTCTATTTTCCTTCACAGTTTGTCATGAAGTTGAATTATTATAAGAGTCCTCCCTATATGTTCACTGACAACATATGAATTCTATAGCATAGAATTCTTGGGCATTTGCAGAAAAGAAAATCTGCTTCTTATAACATAAGTTCAGAGCCTTTGAAAACTTCTTGAGACCCTGTCTGTGCCTTCTTCACTTCTTCTCACTGCAAGCTTTCTCTTTTTGTCACTGGTCAATTCTGTGCTTTCCACAAAGGATTTCTGTTAAATGTCCAGTGAAGAATAGCAAATTTTTTTAATGTTTTGAACATTGTTTTTCAATGAATAGCAACAGCTGCTGAGAGAACTTGCCTGTGTAAAGTTAATCTTGAAAACAGTTTTTAAAGTCTATTTTTTCTTCCCAGTATCTTCCAGTCAGTAATAGTGCTTACAGTGGATATATGCATGTATGTTTGTGCATATGCACATACATGCATACCATTCATATATTGCTATACAGAACAGACAGCTTTTTCAGTTTTGACTCAGTATGACAGTGCTGAAATGTAACATACAGTTACTAATCAGACATTTTTAGGAGCTAGAAACATGATTGGTCATTCTGACCAATTCACATCTTTCCGTTATAAGCAGTAACATGGAAGGTAGAAAATATTCCCTGAATTTTTCTTCTCATCATTCTTTAATCATAAGACCTCATAATTAAATCCTAAAATTTGGATTTAATATTCTCTAAGTTCAAATTTCATTGTAAGTAATTGTTTAAGTAAATTATAGAAAAATTATAATCATCGACAAAAAGCAATTAATTGATTGATTACTTTTGTTTAAATATATTTCTTAAGGCAAGGAAGTAGCACTGTTTTAATCTAGTCTCAAAGATATATAAAGCAAAAGCTATCTGTAAAACTCAATTTTATAAAAAAATACAAACATAATGAAGCAGTGGTAAAATAAATAAGAAAAAGAAAAGATAATTTGTGTGATTTTAAAAAAAAATGTTGACTTGCAGGATATGAAAACTACATAGGCATAACTTCTGTTAGTGTTTGTTGAGGTTTTCTTTGTAACTAATGGAGCTCTTTTGAAAATTATTGTCATGAGATTAGCCTGAGAATAGTAAACCTGAAGGTTTCTCATTCCCTGCCATAATATACTAAAGAATTACTTTACAAAAAGTACTGTTATATGGTGTAAAGTTGACCTGCTCCTCATTTCTTCCCCTTTTCTTCCCACCAATACTGAGAGAAGAAACATTGCATTTCCCTGATAAATGGAAAAAAGAGGTGAAATGTGTCATTAAGGCAATGAAGACATATTATTGAGTAGAAAACATACAAAAGCAAATAGCTCCTAAACCTGTGGAGTAAGATATAAATATTTTCCTTCTCTTACATCTCAGTCACCCTTTCACAGCATCATTACATTTTCCCAATTTTCAAATGTAAGTAAGTTAAGGAAACTGACTTGCTTGGTTCATACACTATATATTCACTTCCATAATGCTCCTGATTGAAACAATATTAATAAAAAACAAATAGAAATCATAGCACAACAGTGAAGAGAGTGTTCCAACTGTTCTTTGTAGCCTTGTCATGTCTTGATATCCTTTGAGCTGCATCCTCTTCCCTGTGAGCTCACCTAATCTCAAGGAAGGCATTTGGAGTCAAAGCAAAGGACCTGGCTCTGCCTGTGAGAGCAGAGATGTTTATCAACAGAGAGTGAAGCATAGTGCAAATTCTGAGCTTGGAACGGGGATCAAACAATAATCCTCTACATAGTCCTTTCTGATGGTCTTGGTGGCTGAGGGCAGCTTGAAAATTAGATTTCCTGCCAATACAAGTGCACAGTCCCATCCCTTTGGTTTTAAAATTCGGTTTGTGCTCTGTTCAACACAAGATGAAGATAGCTTTTAACAAGATGAAGGTAGCTTTTAAGCTTGAAGGCTTTATTTATATTTGCATCATCAAGGCTGACTTCCTAAAACACCAGTTCAAAGCAATACTATAAAAGAAGGGTATTTTTTTTTCAATTTGATAGAAATTCTGTCTCCATTGTGCATCATCTTGAAAATGAAAGCTCTTACTCTGAATACAAAGGAACACAACCAAACCAAAATCAAAGATTTACAACCTGTCTCAAATGAACTCCAATCAAAAATACACTTTGTCAATCAGTGTGTCATTCATGTTATCTTTTGAAACACAAGGGAGATGACTGATAAAATAGCAATATGGATGTTGGTGAGTTTCTTTTGAGTTTTTTTGGGAGGCAGATGGGAAGATGTTTAGTTTGTTGATTTTGGCAGATTTTGTGTGTTTTTTAATTAAAGCTCTCAGATGAGGTTTGGCAGGTTAGAATTTGGTTCCTAATTAACTGCAGACCAGGATACATCACTTCAGTCTGAAGTTTCAAAGTTATTTGATACCTCAATTCCTCTGATATCAATCAGTGGACATGGCAATTCATAAAGGTTTTGTGTACCACATTATCTATTCAGACAATGAAGGCATTTATGTTTGCTTCTTCACGGCTTTACTCTCTCCTATATATATATATATATACGGCTGAGCTCGTTAGGCAGAAGTCTGTCTGTGCTGGGTTTGTGCAATATCCAAGTATAACCATGCTTCTCTCCTAGTCACAGTCTCCAAATAGTACTGTCATATTCAGAATTATATCAGTAGGTATAACACCAGCTTTATATATGAATATTACTCGATTTGTAGAAGCAGAAGTAGGTGATTTAGCGAAAACGGATGGCTGTTTCTCTTTTTCCCCTGACTGAAAGGATATTTTAATGCTACGTGTAACCACTACAGATAGCTGCTTAGTCCCAAAATGGACTATTTTCCATCCATCCTTGATCTGAATCCTTATGCAAATAACCCAACTTTGTGGATCCAAATATCCAATCATTGTCATCTCTAATTTTTTGATTATGAACTATGTCCACTTGAGTTACTCTCTGTCTGGAAACATAATTCTTGAAAACAAAGTACTTGTGTCTTGTACTTATGACTTGTGTATTACAATTATTCACATCACAGTATAAATCCAAGTATCTCTCCTGTATGATAGGAGAGATATGAGACCTTTTTATACACTCCAGGAAACATAACTTGAAATGTTTTGGGCTTTTTTTTTTTCTCTTTTGTTTTTCAGTGTATGGATCTAAATCTGATGTTTCAGAAGTTGGTATTTTGCTCAGAATTAATCCTTGTGCTCTTCCCTTGAAGTAAGAATTTCCTCCAAAGTTTTATATTTCAGTAGACACCTAAATCACAGAAGCAGAAGCTATCATTAAGTAATAGATTACTTGCATAAAATTATTTTTTAAAATTAATTTTCTAAAGCAGATATGCAGGTCATAAATCACTTGTGTGCTGGAACTATCAGTAAGTAATTCACCATACATGCTAAGGAAAGGTATATTAACTGCTACATTCCACACAAATATCCATAATTAAGCTCATTCTCTTTGCAATTCAGTATTTTCAGAGTTTATATTGATCCCTGTTATGTATTTCATAAGCACAAAGCAAGAAATTCACCTGAAATCAGGAGTCAGAATTAGAGAATTTGACATCTGTCATGCAGACTACAGTTGAACTAAAAACATTACAGAAAGTGTATGGCTAAAATTAAGTTGTTACATTCTTATTTATATATTTAAATATGTGACTTCTTATTTTTAAGAAAGCAGCAGTCTTAGCTGACTGTATTTAAAGCATAACCCTTCTTATGTACAGTGCTACATATGCACATTCTGTATTGTCTGCTGAGTATTTACACTGCCCTCGCTGCTGTATGGATGCTTCTGCTTTCCAGAGAGCTCAATCATTGTAGGATGGACTTGACAAATGAAAGCCTCCTATTTTCAAGGTGCATGTTGCAGAACAGATAACAAAGGACACAGACCTGAGTTCGTTCCTGTCTTTTCTCTGTTTGAACAGAGGTTTAGGGCTACCTGTCAGGGCTGCAGCGACTCCAGCTCATCTACATTGCACAAGATCATTTTAAAAGAGCTCTTTCAGAGTAGCCACGGCAACACAGAGTTTAGCCCAGCCTAATTGCCCAAATATTTGCACAGCTTCTCAGGGGGGCTTTATAGCCTTTGCTGAACCGCTACATACCTTCCCTCACCCGTGCTAGCGGATTTAAAGGTGGTTGAGAGGTGTATACGTAAGCTGCATTCCCACCTTTGACAGCAGAATGGGTGTATACTCTGTTTGAGATGAGTCAATTGGACTCAACTATGGGAGCTGGGTAGCCTGGATCACATAAAGCAACAGGTCAAACTCAAACTGATTATTGCTGCCATTACATAAATCAATAGTATGCCCTCCTGTGGCTATTGCCTTCTGTTACAGTCCTTCTTAAAAAAAAAAAAAAGAAAAAAAAAGAAGTAAACAAAAACACTAGGAATGGAGAGGATTGAAAAACAGACATTAAAAAGATGAGAAAATGCCCTGTGTGAAGAAAGATTGAAAATCTCAGGACCATGCAGTTCAAGAGAAGACAGACTCTCTGCGGGTGATAGAATCAGGAGTAATGAGTGATATGTAGAACATAAATCAGATGTTCTTATTAATCGTCTCTCAGGATGATGGTTTATGCTATTACCACCTCTGAAATAGTTTCAGGCCTGCATGTCTCCTGGGATCATGTAACAGGGGATGTTACATGAGCACAAAGACTTTTTCCAATCTGTAGATTTCAACACTTTTTGTTTATTTTTATCCCTGTCTGAGGATACCAGCTGCTTCAATTTCACAGCAATATACACTGCAGCCAAAACAGCTTTGAACTCAGACATTGCACAAGTTTGATTGCTCAAAACAACCTTCTTGATAATCTCAGGTTTATGTTTCTGCATCTTGCTTTAGATGAACTGTTAATATTTGCTGAATAAGTCTTTGATTATCTAGTTTGTAAACTGATGCCTTGGATACATAAATGCGACAATGTATTCAGAAACTACAAGAAAGAGGCAATTTGCATTTTCATGCAACTTCCCTTTCTTGCAATGAAATCTTGAAGTAGTTAAAGGTCATCAGCAAATGCAACCATTAGACATACACCACCTCATTGCAGATTTCTCCAGTTATTATTTCTCTTGCGAAATGTCTACTGTGGAAATGATGGTCTTGAAGACTCACGCCACTGGTTTCTTGAGTTCCTCTAAACTTGATTTTGAGTTTTCAAATTGTGAAGACAGAGGAGAATCAAACCCCTCAAATCAAAGGGAGGGGGGAATCACTTACAAGCAGAACAGTCTGAATCTTCATGGAAGTCTGAATCTTTCAAAGAATAGGAGTTGTGAGTCTGAAGGTCAGTAGTCAATACTCTTTGTGTTTTCTTGTAATTATGATCATTATTAACAAAGTTGACTTTTTGAGGAGTGGGACAGATTGATGCTTCAGAAAGCTTATTCTGCACAGAAGCAAATATTACAGTTGATTTTTCAGAATTTTGAAGGCAGCTTGGATTTGGGGGATCCTCAGTTTAACTTTGATGAATAAACAAGATAAATTTTTAAATCTAAAAAAATATTGGTGAAGTAATAATAATTTTTCAGATGGATTTCACATACTGTTTTTGTGTATAAGTGAGATATTCAGGAAAGAACATGAGCTTCAGCAACTATCAGCAAGTTTATTGCTAAGTTCCTGAGGGTTCATAAGGAAAATTCCACTGTTATCACAGAGAACTTAAAATCTGACAGCTGAATATGGCTCCTGTATTTAACCTGCCCCTTTCTCTTTCAATTTGATGGTTTGACATCTGCATCAAGCTAGATCTGACTTCAGTGCTTTAAAAAATGTCAATAACTAGTCGTCTTTTTTCCCCACCATTATTTTGTCTTCTAGGATTTTCTTCTGTAGGCCCGGCAGAATCGTGGTTTGTACCTCTGCAGATTTCTAAATTTGCATGGAGTTTGTTGAGGTTTTGATTATATCCTCTATCCCCTACGACTGTTGCTGCATAGGGCTTGCGAAGAGAATTGAGGAGCTTCTTTGGTGCTTCTTTGGTTCCTCATGGGACTGAGTGAGTGAGCACATTGTAATGGCTGTATAATTGTTCTTTTTGGACAAGTTTATGGGTTGCTGGTGGATTTAAGTAAGACAGCCTCTGAGAGCTGTTGTATAGCACAACATAGAGGTTATGGGCAGGTAATGTTTTTTCCAATGATACCTGAAATTGAAGCCAGCACAGTTTCACCTTACTGTAGGGTACCCTGAAGCTGTCAAATCTCCATAAACAGTGACTCCAAAAGTA
>JAOXNG010000012.1:85252381-85262588 GCA_028566535.1 Scolopax minor
CTCCTTGAGTGTCCATGCTCTCTTGCAGTGCCTCATTGCAGGTATAATGTCAGCTACCAGTGGCCTAGAAAAAGGTACCGAACATTGAATTGTTAGTGGCACCTATGCAGGAATGGTTCTTCAATATGTGATTAGGAATAAAGTAGCCACTGTGCTTTATGATATGTACAACACAGGTTAAGAAAAATACTGCATAGAAAAGTATGTAATGTCATGCAATTTTTTCTATGCAAAGTAGATAAAGTATAAAAAAAACTATCCAGGCCAGGGTTTTTATTGTTACTGTCAATAAATGATTCCGCTAATCATTGAAAAATGATCTTCTAGATAATATAAATGCTTTTTATTCACACAAGATTTTTTATAAGATTTTCATAGGAGGAAGTTCAATCAAGGGAATATTCTTTTCCACATGAAACAATGTTAATTCAAAGAAGTGCACCCCACAGCACCCCAGTGACATCTGTGAGTATTCGAGCTATTGCTAGTGCAGAGTTAGGCTTCCATTAGTTGTTAGCTTGAAATTCTGTCATTTATTTGGAAAGCTCAAATAAAAATTGCATTAATTCTACATTTATGTTCTTGAAGACATCTATTGACCAGGCTTTCAGAGTATGTGATACAGGATTTTTTTAAAAACTTGTATAATAAAAGTTGTTTTCCTTCCCACATCTATAAAAAATTAAACAGCATTTTTATCTCACTAAAATATATATCAGAATGTACTATTTTGTGGTATCTCTAGTACCACACATTGTAAAGGTTTTTTTCCCTGAGAGCTGAAAATGATGTTTGCCAAGAAATCTGCACTGAACGACAAAGTGCGAGTAATATTCAGTAAAGAAAAAGGATTGAAGAGGGATGAGTGGGTGCAAAAGGTGAGACATATTTGTGTACTAAACCTGCTGTAAGTGGTAGGAGTGAACACACAGCTCTGCAATTAACCACTTTGAAATCAGATTTGAAATTATTGAATAAAAGAGGTCTGGACAGCTACATATTTGAATATAGGAAATATATAAACAAGTGTTTTTTTGTAAGAAATAGAATGCATGAGGACTACTGTTACTGCATGTTATTCTAATTTTACAATAGGTACAAAATGAGAAGAGATGGGGATGGTGACTGCAATTGTACTTTGAATATCCAGCTTCAGGTACAAAAATTGTTCTGTGCTGTAGACAGAGCTAGAAATGTGAATTCATTCCGTTGTGTAAGATCTTATGTGTCATCAAAGGGTAATTTCATGAAGACACTTTTTTCTCCCCACATCTTTAAAAAACAAGGAAATGTGAGAGTTGAAATAAAAACAGATTTAATAAGAATAAGACGACTAGATAAAGAACATTAATAATATTAAAGAATCAGTATTGTTTTCAATATAAAATATAGAATTATATATAGGATTATACTCAGCCCATGCTGTCAGTAGGAGGCTGTGTGCTCCCAGCAGTGGACAGCAAATGTCAGACACTGCAAGTGCTAAGGCTTCGGGAGAAAGGGAGGACCTCAGGGGTCCAGCACTGGGGCAAGAAGTTCTCTGGACCGCGTCCATCAAGGAAGAGCGAAATTCCTCAGCAAACTTTCTAATTTGTATTGAATGTGACACTCATGGTATGAAATAATCCTTTTGGCCAGCTTAGGTCAAGTGCCAGGACTCTCTCTTCCTCCTCCCTGCACCTGGCATGGCTTGAAAACGCTGAGAGACCTTTGAAACTGCATACCATAGCTTGCTATGAAATAAATATTTTCATAAATTCAGACAATAGTCTTCTAAAAATGTGTTTCTCCCAAGCATTAGAAGAGAAGCAAAATAATTGAAAGATAAATTAATCTTGTGTCTCTCAAAGCAGGATTATTTCCTTTTCCTTGAAAAATATTATTCTGTTGTTTGATGGGAGACATTCTCCTTTGGCAGTCAGTTTTAGGGGGGTTGAGGAGCCAGGGGCCATGACGCAGGCTGGCATTCATCCCCCCATACCCATCCCTACCCCAACAAGGCCCAGCCAGGGGACTGACACGAGACCTGATGATGGCCACAGGGATGAGACCAGGATGGTGCCTGGATGGAAAACCATGCTGGTGGTTTGCAGTGATGAGAGAGGTGGCCGTGACGTGGCACAGGCCAGGAGTGCTGGCTGAGCTTAAAGCAGCCCTGAGAGGGGTGAGGCTCTGCAGGGGCTCCTCACAGCCTGCTGCCACCCAACTTCTCCCAGCTGCCAGGCAAGTAAATTCCTGGAGCTTCTTGAGCTCCTTGGCTCCATGGATGTCAGTGACTTTGAATTCTAATCTGAGTTTGGAGGCACACTTGCTTTGGGGTAGAAACTGATCCCAGCCATCAGTGCTGGACTATGCTTTAATCATATTGCACAGGCATCATTTTTGGCTTTTGATCATGTGGAACCATCTGGTGTTATTAACTAATGCTAGGGTATTTGTGGCCACTTGCTGATGGCGCAGTGCTACTCTTGAATATTTCTAACTGTTTGTAATAGTCGAACCTAGAGTAATTATTTATTTTTTAAAATCTAGGTCTCTCCCTTATATATTTGTCTATAAATATCTGATTATATTTTATATCATATATTAAAACCAATAGGAAACCTACAATAAAAACACAACTGCAATGTTTTCAGAATAAGGGTGATGTTCTGTTCTATGTTTACCTTGCATAGAGGCAAAAGAACATATAAATATCTCAGATTTATTTTACAAAGTTTTTGAACATGGTAAGTTTCAGATGACGGAGGTCTGATTCCTACCAGCATGAATTGTAGGAGTCTACCAGAAAAGGTGAATCTGAATTCAGATGTTTAAATGAATCAATTACTTTAGTCTCCAGTATGTGCTCCTGAAGTCGTGTAAAATAGAGTGATAATGTTGATGTTGGAGGTAACAGAAAACATGTTCCTAGCCAATCTGTTAAATGCATGACGATTTTTGTGAAGTTGACTGACTGGATTGATGAAGCTACTTCCAGGGACTTTTTCACCTACTTCATAAGTTTCTTGTTTACTAAACTTGTTTATTAAGCAGTATTATTAGCAGTAGATAGTAAAAAAGTGTTCAGAAAAATTAGCATCGTAATTTAAACTCTAGTGAGCTTGACATGCAAATGAAGGTAACTGAGTGCATCTTACTCTCCTGCTGTTTGGGTCTAACAGACAGTTCTGTGTTTCTCCATTTTTTATATAAAGAAGGACAAAAGACAGTAGCTGTTCTCCCACAGACAGGTAAAGTTAGCCATTCTCCATACACCTGTAGATTTCTATCTAAACATACAAGCTTTTAATTTGTATTTATAAAGTACTTTAATTAAAGGTCTTGCATGTATTTGCATGATTTATTACTATCTGAAATAAATATGTAACATTGGATAGCTTCATCTGTGATGATGGTAGGAAAAGTCAAGGTTTAATTAATGAGCAATGTTTCTCACTGATTGTGCTGCTAGATAAACAATTATGTCTTAAAGCCATGGGTGGTCTTCCTCTCTTCTCTTTGATTTCACTTTATTGTGATTTACTACAATTTTCAGTCAGTGTTTTCTTTGTTAAAAACTTCTCATGGTGGCATATATGAATCCAGATACAGCTTTAACCTTACAGATATTTATTGTCCAAAAAAGAAGGCAGCAGTTTTAATCATGGGTATAAGATATCAGGATGAATAGTGCTTTTCATTCTACATTCTAGCCATACTACTATGCCTTCCTACAGCAGCACACACCAAAGAAGGCTGTGTTGGAGAGACTGCAGTGTTGTGGATTCAGGCCTGCAGATGAGATCAGAGCAAGCAGTAAGTTGTCATAGTCCTGTAGTTCCTCTCATGGATGGCAATAGATACCTACAGCACCAAAATCTTTGTGGTTCCAAACCAAATAGACATCTCAACAACTATCTCAGGGCAACAGATTCCTCACTACAATGAAGTCTCTGAGAGGTTGCTGAAAGGAATACACTTAAAATATCAAGATATATCAAAGGCATTTTCTTGGGTTTTTTGTTCCTCAGTGAGCAGAACATACCCAACTGGTAATATCAAGGCAGCAATATTTCTACATTTGTTACTCTCTTTTTTTTTCCTATATATGCAAATATTGATGCCGAAGAAAGTCAGTACTGCAATTTTCCATTGAAAATACAGGTTTTTTGTTGCAAAACTTCTTATGTCTTAGGATTCTGTGCGCAGATACATACAGTGAAATCTGTTTCTCTAGTTGGACTGTGGCAGACTTTTAATGCTTTCAATGATTTATAGAATTTAAAAGAGTCTGGTTATTAACGTCTCCATCATTTTGATGGTATCTGGGAAGCTGTGAATATATCCTGTATTGCTTTTACGTGATAACATAGGAGCATACCAAACATCTGCTAGGAAAACTTCTAAGGTAAGTGCTGTTAGTGTTGACATTATATTTTGTCAATAAATATCGCTCAGCTGACTATGTGAGAAGTTAATGCCACAGATCAACACCCTGTAGCAGATGAGATGGAATATTGTAGATTAGACCAGCCTATGCATGTGTGTCATAAATTTATGTTGAAATGACGGAAAAGCTCCGGAAGGCAAAATCTGCCCTGAAAACTCAAATAATATATTGTTTCTTATATCTTTGTGTTCCCCTCTCACTTGGTTTGAACAGTCAGTGGTATTTCCTCACTTCCCACCCACCATTGGAGGATACTAGTAAATGTGAGGGAGGCTCCTAGTCAGGAGCACTCAGGAGCACAGATGTTCTAGCCTGGTGCCTGGATCCACTATCTGGCATCATTAACAGCCTAAGTTCTCTTGCAGATATAACAGAATTATATCCCAGACCTATAACTCACAATGGGCTCAAACATTGATTTCCTACTGTATAGTCAACATAGCTATCAGCTATGACAGAGATTTTCTATCAGCTCAAACCAGAAATACTTAATGGTATTCCATCCTTTCTGCCCAGTTCATACTTGGAGTCAGCAGTTCTGTTTGTTTTTTTAAGCTTATCCTAATCACAAACCATACTTCCCAAATAATGGAAGTTAATATGGAGAAGCAAGCATCTGAGGACTTGTGGTTCCAGTATATGCTCTGGGTGGGAAAGGAAAGTAAATGTAAGGAGGAGACCTTTGTAGTGGGTTACTCTTTCCCAATCTGAGACATGCAAAGTCCTTTAGAAGCTCTCAATGTGCAGGGGTAAATGAAGGTGTTTATGCTTCTTTTGGAGCAGATAGACCCTTACACCAGCTATGAAGAGATACTGATGATCTCATTGTAATGCAAGATATTTTTAGGCATTGTAAAACATCATCTGCATACCATGTGCTTTTGAATAACTTGGGCGAGTCAGCCTGCTGGCCTGTTTATCTGTTCTTTAGGGCATTCTAAAGGGTATTCTGAAGTATTATAGTTAGGTACTTTTTAGACTGAAAAAGCCATTAAAATTGTAGAAATTCAGGGGATGAGGGATGGATAAAGCACCAAGAATGGAAACTCTTCTAAACAAAAGAGGCATGCTTGTGTTTATAATGCTAAGGAGTAATAAAATTGTCTGAAATGAAAGCTTATTTGGCAAGAGGAATTTATGAGGCTCATTGCCTGCAGGTCATTAAAGATCCATCATCGAGGTTGTAAGCTCTGGTCCTTTAATATTTCAGAAAGACAGACCAAAAGAGAGAAACAAAGCCTAGTAATATTCATTAGATGTGTATAATTAAAAGAGTAAAGTGAATGAATCTATTATGGCTTGCATTACAGCAGAGAACAACTAATGGCCAAAATCAGAGATTAGCCCGAAGGAGTCCAAACTGTTGTAATTTACGGTTTACGTAAAATCTTCCCTGAAGGACTGATCCATTGTTCATTTAGAAACCTTTTATTTTAGCTGTGCAGAGGAGATTTTAATTCTGGACATGAAGCATCTTTGTTGGCGCTGAGTTCCCCATTATGAAGCTTGTGGTACAGAAGTCAGAACAGAAATTTCTGGATCATTGCTGTATATCACGAATATTCTGTTTCCTGAATCCTAGCCTTGGAAGTTAAGCTTGTGTCAGAGATAATTCCAGAGGCACGTGTGCATCCTGGCTCATCCAGAGAGACAAATATTGCCATTTGTCACTCTTGGAGATAATGAAACAATGAACGCAGAATTAAAATTTAATTAGTTTTTAATAGAAAGTGAAATGATCGATATCTACCAAGAAAACAGAATTGGGGTGAGGAAGATGGAACCTCCAGATCATGTCTTGGATTCAGGGCATTACTAGTATTGCTTTATTTCAGACTTAAATTTTTACACAATTATTATTTGTAACAATAAACCAATCAAGCATCTGAAAGTTCCCAGTGGACTGAAATTAACTTAAGCAAAATATGAAGGACTCAGCAATAAATATCCTAGTTTATATAAATATCTATTCAGCATAGGAAACAATCCTGACTAAACATAGTATAAAATCACTAGACCAATTTAGACAAGAATAAAAGTCAACAACTATGTGAAAAGTGTAAGCAAGAACAGAAGAAGACATAAATAATGAAAAAAAATTGCAGCAAAATACTGAACACCATGAAAACAAGAATGCACTAGCAATGTCAGGAGAACTAAAATTAGACCTATAGAAAGACATATTCAAGACTTTTTTTAAGTAACAAAACAGAATTCACTGAAGAAATTAAAGGACCAGATGAAGGTATAGAAAAGAAGATGGAGCGAATGATAAAGTAGACAATTTCATGGATGTTTCTCTGGCATATTTACTTAAGAGATCAGGAAAAATATTCTGTCTAACACTATTTGTGTATGCAGTATTCTGAATGATTTTGTTACCAGTGAGGCAGAAGAATTCAGTAATTTAGCACAAATAAAAGCTATCAAGTCTCCAGAACTAGATGAAATTTCTTCTAAGGTTTTATCAGGGAGGCTATGGAAGAAACATGAAGGGCAATGAAAAGCAGCATAGAACAAATGTCAGGCTACAGTGGGTTAAGATAACAAAACCAGACCAAATATTGTAAAGTTCATTTGTTGCCCTTATGCAGGTATTAGTAAGGTAGATCTTTAATTAAACATTGTAGTTGAGTTCTGTTTGAGTTAGGATGTCTAGTGGATTTGATCAGGATCTGAAGTGATGATTTGCATGCCAGAGGACGATTCTTATCTGGTGAAGGTGGTTTCTCTGAGATTCTCCTACTGAGATTACTCCATTGATACAAATAAATACATTTTCAGAGGACAAGAAAGGAGGATAAATTGATTTAGCCAATACTTTGGCTTCGTGCTGGCACAAATGAAAAATCCATTTTCCATATAGGTTGATAATTTTGTAACATTTATCAGAGCAAGAGCGAAGAGGTCAGAAAGGCTTGTTCTTGTGGTGAAGCATGGAGAAAGTAAGTAAAAGGAAACAAGATGCAAAAATTTTGTTGAGTGAGTTGAGTTGACTGGCCCAATCTCTCATGAATTGATCTCAGAAAATGTTTTCTCTTGGTCTCTATGTACAAAATACCTCATGAGGAAAGGTCTGCTTCTGCCCTAAGCTGTTCCTGTCCATTGGGCTAATGGAAACTGCAACTGTCCTTTACCACACTAGATTTGAATTCCTAAATATGCAAAGCGGTACTTCTGCTTTACATCAGCTGTGCATTTGTCTGCTCTGACAAATGATACAAAAGGAGAACATGATCTGTTCTTTTTTTTCTTCAATAGCTTGCTCCTAGTAACTAATGAACAAGTACTCATGTTGCTCATGTTACTTGATGTCTCCAGATGGCCCTTTCAAAACTCCCTAGTCTTCCTGCAGTTTTTGTGATTGTGACAGGTGTGTATTTCTAATTGGAGTTTCAGGACCAAAAAGTTCAGATATATCACTTTCTCTCACCTTTTTGGCCACCTACAGGTTTTTATTTTCAAGTACATATTTTCTTGCCAGTTTGAAGTTGACACATTGTGTTTCGTAGCTACACATCCTCACTGACAGAAAAAACAAAGAGCTGTTTTACAGAGGAGTTTATTCATCACTGTCCAGAGTAAATGTTTCTACCTCTATTTCTGTTTAATTTTTGCACATGAAGAGTATAATTAAGAAAATATGACACTATCCTAAACAGGTAATTGAGATTAAACAGTCATAAGTCCATTTTCTTCTTATTTCCATATGTTTTCTTGTTAATTCTGCTGAGTAATCATGTTGTTGAAACAATGTGTTGGAAACTTTCAGCTCAAGCATCACTCATCCCATTTGTATTTGAAAATATTATCCTGGGAGTGATACTGGAGCAAGAAAGAATGCAGTTTAAATATTCGATCCAAGGCTGAATTTGCAGGTCAAACAGTTCCATGGAATCATATTTCTAGTTGTAAATGCAGCACATTATTTTCAACACTTAAGAGATAATGCACAATTATGGTTTTTATGTGGGCATTTTTCACAGGAAAGCCAGACTTTACATCTTCCTTAATAAAACTGAGAAGGAATAAATGTTAAAGGGGACCTAAGTTTCTAAATTGCTTAATTTTTTATGAGTTCCTCTTTTTTATGTAATAAGGCCTGATTTCCTGTCTGTGTTTCGGCTTGTATCCTGTGAGTAAAAGAAAATGGTGAGAAAGTGGTATATTGCATATATTCACACAACATTTTTCGTTTGGGGACTGTGACATTTCATTATGGGCTGGCAAAAAATGCAGTAATATATATTGCAGCTCATATGGGGTCTCTTTAAGTTCATATAGGAGTGGTAAATATTTTCCAGGCACAATGTCTGAGGTTGTCAGAATTTAACAAGTGTTTCCTTGAGCAAGAGGCCAAGTGGGATGTTGAACTGTGCCAAGAACCTAAGTTTATGTACAACTCTAAACCTCTAGACACAATGGTCATGTATTTTCTCCTGAGGCAAAGTAGCATTATTTTATAGGTGGATGTCTTTTATTATTATAAAACTTTGATTTATGAATTTTAATATTAAAACAGTGCTTTTGAGTGAATTGATCTTGAAATAAGCAAATATGTTGCCATTTAACCATATGCTTAATGGTATGCTACTTATAATTGTAATGATTGTTTGCCAAGCATAGTTTCAAATAAAGAAAGAAATGCACAGATGGTTTTCTTATTTAAGTGCATTAAAATGCATACAGAATGTTTAGGAATGCAAATCCTTTAAATCAACTACTTGACAAAATCAGGCTTTGTTCCAAGTTGTTGTAATAGAATCTCTTGCATATAAATAAAGATTGTATTACAGAAAGAGAGAGAATAAGTCATCTCTAGAACAGCAGTCAAGAACTGGAGCCTGAAAAGGGCGAGAACATAGAGCTTTTATAGTACTGAGGAGCTAGCAGGGTTGGAGAAGTAAATTGTCTACAGTTATTTCTATGGCTGATTTTACAATAGCAGCAAGATTATGTTGATACATTTGCCCTATTATAGTGACTTAGAGGGAATTTACTCCTTTTAATACCTCTGCGCCAGAAGCCAGTATTGCATTATTTTGATTTATAGCATTATTAACACAGTTTATATTTCAGTGCCCCCTCTTAATCCTTCCATTTATAGAACTATACGAGTTTCTCTTGTATTTCAGCAGTGTCTTTAAAAAGAGAGTGGTTTTCCAAGGGAACAGATGTTAAACCAGTGCTAACTGTGATTTATGATGATCAAAACATACAAATGGGAGGGCATATGGATAGGCAGCCCTGAGATGGAAAGTTGGTGTTTATTGTGCTGGAAACACATATATTTCTGAGAAATTCAGAAGGGCTCTGCAATTGCATCACAGTCTCAGTAAATACAAACCTTAGGTGACTGTCTCCCATGATGAAAGGGAGATTTGAGGAAGCCTGTGAGGAAAGACTGAGCAAAAATTTGAGACAATAATAATAAGTGGGCAGAGTTGTTCTTGGCAGAAGGAGCAAAAAAGAGCCAGAAGACGATGAATGTGAAATAGAGAACTTCATGAGGTTGGAGATAGGTTTGTGGTCACCAAATTGACTGGTTTTTTTACTAGCAAAACTCCAGTTTTGTTGTATGGCATCTCTTCTTTCCTATGATTATAGAAGTCTAGGTCCATCTAGGAAAACTACTGATAAGTAAGAAAGCATTTGTGGAGGTAAACTAAAAGGGAGATGGTCCAGAGAATGGTGAGAAGCTGGTGAGGCGAGGGGCAGAGGCCTGAGCTGACCTCCTCCTTTTCCTTCTGGTCACCGGAGCAACTTGTACCAGTG
>JAOXNG010000012.1:85272402-85284616 GCA_028566535.1 Scolopax minor
AATGATGTTGACATTTTACTTTGTCTCAAGGAGCATTTAATAAAATATATGGAAAATACTTTAAGGAACCTAACATATTATTGCCAGATAAAAAAGGAAAGGTGCTATTCATTGAGTCATCAGGCCCATTTCTCTAAACACATTGGAACTGAGTGGAAAAGGCAGGTGTACATTCCCTGTATTTGCAAGACCAGTCAAGAATCACACTACTTGAGATACTCCCTGCTAAGTTTTCAAATTTTCCTTAATGTTTTTGTATATACACATCAAAAAGTGAAGGATCCATCCTTTGATTTCACCACTGTTAGTCTTGCAATCTATAAAGCATTTTTTACATTTTCTTAGAACTGAGAATCCTGAATGTATCAACTCTGCCAGTCCTCCTTAATTTTACTATATACAAATAGATTGTAACACTAGCAACTTGTTCTGCTTTTACAATATTTATAGCTGACAGTAACTGTTATGGTTTAGCTCGAAATACACTGGTGCCTCTTGACTAGCAGCATATTCCTCTAGTGTCCCCAGTTTTCTTCAAGAAAATGGTAATCTGCATGATAAATGTGTTTTACTGTCCTTTATAATTTCTTTTTTAAGAAGTGCATTTCATCTTAGCTCATAAATGTACAAACTGTAACAATAAACTTAAGCCAGAAACTGTGAAAAGCTTCTAAAAATATGTCATCCTCATTATCCTCATATCATTAACTTTCTCATCACTCATTTACTATTTTAGTAATGGCCTTTTACAATGTCAGTAGTGAAGAAAGTCCCTTCTGGAAAATGGTTACCTGTTTATTAGCAGTTTGATATCTTTATTTTCTATTAATCCCTTTCTATCTAGTACTAGAAAATGAAAAGTTACATCAAATTTCTGAAATATCTTTACCTACTTTTTCCTCGACTGAACTCTTGACAGTGAACTGAAAATAGTGTTCAAATTCAGGATATATATCTCTGAGTTCCTCTGTGACTACCTTGTATCTTGAATTTCTTCTTAAATGTAGTTCAGAATAAAACTATACTCTTGTTTATAATTCCTGCAAAACTGTGATTTAAGCCAATGCTAATTTTACAACAGAACAAATTTCACCGGCAAGATAATGGAAGATCAAAGAATCTTAGCTTTATATAGTAAAACCACATCCTTAACTGGTAAAATGATTGCTAAATTGAATGGTAAACAGTATAAATTGTCACCTTGGGAACCTGTTGGGTCCAATACAATCTAAGATATTGATCATCCTGCACCACAGATTTGAAACATGCCTTCAAAAGTCATGCAGTCCTAGAGCAGAATTAACTATACCTCTGTTATTTTATGAATATAATTTGCTTACCTAACTATCAAAAGGATGTTTGCTAATCCCAAATTTTACTAAACCAAATCATTCTCTAAATACATGCCGTCTTAACCACTTGTTTCTCATTCTATATGTGCAGGTGGTTATCCATACTGAGTCACCTAAGTTAACTACAGTTACTTGGTCTCTGTAAATTTAAGTGTACTTGTGATCCCTCTTTCAGCCATGGGAAAATTTAATGTAGGTAAGCTTTATGTAAGCTATATTCTAACATCCAAAGTGCTGTTGACAGAGTGCAGACCATCACAGTTCCACCTAATACAGCTGTCCCCTTTGACAGGAAACCATTTGTAATTAGTCTTAAGGTGATTTGAGAAGTTTTATTCCCAACCAAGTTATTTTTCAGAAAGGCACTTTGATGCAGTTTCAAAATCCTTAATTAAGATTTATGATTTCTCCCCTGTCTGCAAAGTCTTTTACCCTGCAAGTAGTTTGGCTTGACATGAATTCTATATTTTTGAATTAATTATCACACATTTCTTTCTGTTTTCCAAATGGTCACAAATTGCTAAAGAATTTTCCCATATTTGTCAAATTGGATAAATTTTATTCAATCAAATAATTACATATTTATGGTATTAGTTAATTGCCCCAGAATCACAGATGAAAACACGTGTAAATTTTTCAGCATTGCCAAGAAATTAGTCTGGGTTTCTTTTGGATTTGTCTAGTGGTCTCTATGTTCATAAAAAAAGAAAGTTTATGCACATGCATTTTAGTATTGTTTTCCTGCCAGAAATGCAGCATCATTCTTCAGTAGAACTTGTTCTAAATATACTGTGGTGTCAGCAGATCTGGGGAGCATAAATTGTAGTTGAACACTGTCACAGGGACAAGTGCAGAAAGCAAAGACCTCAAATTCATTGGTAGTGAACAGCGAATTCCCACTTTTTTGTTCTCAGGAGCACGGACCCTGCATATTCAGAAATACCCTAGTGCTCCTATTCTTAGCTGCTACTCCATTACACAGCAAATCGTTTGGCAATAACTTTCCCATAACTGATATAGGACTGGAATGAGGCAGTTCAGTATTTTAAACTGAACTGCATTGTCTGAATATTGGATTGGCACCATTCTCTTTAAACAGTTTGTTTTCCATATTGAGGGGAATAGATTCAAACAAATGACTGAATAAAAAAGGGAGTGACAATGATCTCACAAATGCTAAACAGAAATATCTTAAGATGGAAAGTTCCATCCTATAAAGTGGAAATAGATGCATGAATTGTTTATAGTTAGTTATATCACTTTTGTTCCAGTTCTGAAAATAAAGCCATTCAGTGCATCTGATGAGACTCTTGAAGCAAAAAGAAACACAAGGGAAAAGTGGAAAAATTCATGCTGAGCATTATTTATAAGTGTTATATAAAAGAATATATTGTTATTGAGATTTTCTTCTAGTCTGAAGTCTAAAGAAAACAAGCAAGACTCAGACACCATGATGTTCTTCAATCCTTTATCTTTTTTCAATTGCATGTAATTTTTAGAAAGTGCTTCCAAAACACCAATGCCTATGTTTCAAATAATAAACCCTCTGTTCCTTTTGAAATGCTGAAATAACATTGTCTATGTCACAATTCAGTTGTACAGAAATCAGTGTAGGACCTAACTGTGAGTTGATGTGATAAAGATTTGCTGAAGACAAATCAGCAGGTCAGCATAAGAAACTAGAAATGTCCAGGACTTCAAGAAGAAAATAGAAATCAATTGTAACAGAAACCAACAGAAATCAAGCTGTGAATGTTTAACTCTGCAGTAGTTTAATGGACTTGTGGTCCTCTGAAATGTCCTGTCTGGTGCTGACTATAGAAAAGAGGACAAAAGTGCTGCCATCTCAGAATTTTTTTCTCATTTTGAAACATATGTTTTGGAGGACAGACAAATCCTTTCTGGTTAGGTCAAAAATGATTGTTCTAGCTAAAAGTTTGTGGTTGCAAAGTGGTTGTTTGTGTTTCTCATATAAAAATCCAACCTGTTGCCAGCTTGTGTAAGGGAGTATAGTGATATCAGGACTCCCATCCTCACAAATAAAAGAGTAAAGACTTCCTAAAAGCGTACAGAAACAGAATAGAAAGAAAAGGAAGACAAAACATTTTTTTAAAAAATCCCAATAAAAGTACTTTGTAATTTCTGTAAGAAAGAATTGTGTTTGATTTTAAATAAGAAATTGTTAACTTTCTGAAAATGAACATCATTGCCAAAAGCATTTATACAAAACTGAACATTAATTTGCAAATATATCTCTCTTTCTCTGACATTTCTCCTTTCCTCTTGCTAACGGCTATATTACATTGGATGTTTTCCAGTGCACTGTGTCTTCTTAGATTTTCCCATTAGCTTCACTATTATTATGCTTGTAACTCTTTCTGATACCAGTTGTGCCAAGATTTCAGTGCAGATCAACTGTGTGGCCACAGAGGTTTCTCCTCTGGTGATTTTTAACTGTCATAAGTTTAATTATGGTGTGATTTTTAATTCTCTGAAGTCCAAATGTGATTCTGCTGGAATAACTTGTTTTCTCTCTTGGATATTCAGTTTCTGCTTTTGATGTCATACCTTCTGGGTTGTCTAAGTAAAAATCTAGCTGGCATTTTAAGTGATGGCACCTTTCTCCATAGAACAGTAGAATAACTCAGGTTGGAAGAGACTTCAGAATGTCACTAGACCAACCTACTCAAATGGTCAGCTGTGAGAGCAGACCAAGTAACTCAGGGTTTTGATCTCCCTTCCCTCATTGACATCATTATTTTAATAGGTTTCCATACTATTTTATTATTTGTATTTTCCAGGCAATCTTAATATAATTTTTGGCTTTCAAATATGGATATGTAATATAATAATCTATAATGTTCCTATTGTTCAAAAATGTTTTAGCTAGAAGTAATTACTGATGGAGTGGTAGCTTACACTGCACCATTCACTAGTTGTTTGATCACATAAAGTACTTTTAAATGTGAGTAATCCCATCACTCAGATTGCTTTGCCTATGTGTAACAGGAAAATTGCAAGGTACCTCAGCAAAAAGTGGCTGATATTTGAAATGTGTGTGACTGTTCAAAAGAACAAAATGAGACATATGAATGAGCACAAAAATCTCCTGGAGTATCCTATCTTATAAGACTACACTGATGAAATTTTCAGCCATTTTTCACTAAAAAAGTTGTGCAGATTAATAAATGATAATTCTGAACATGAGTTCAATTGGTTGTTGCACTCCTCCATAAATTATAGCTGAAAGAGGTATACAGTTTTCAGCAGGAAGGAGAAAGGCAGAAGAAAACTGACTGTCTGACCCAGTTGCTGGGTTACATGCTGGTGACAAGGGTCACATTTTTACACTAGTGAGTGTTTAGCCTATAACAAGTACAGTATTCCAGAGCAGGAGTTCAAGAGAAAATCACTGGTGGAGTGTTTCTGTCCTGGTCAGAAGGCTTTGATATAATGACAGTACAAGAAACAGAAACATTTTGAAATCTTTCAAAGAGAACTACCATCCTCTCAATTCTCTGCCATGTAGCTCTGAAAGCTTGAAGGAAAAGTTTCTATTTTGTCTTCTTTAGCCATTGTGTGTGTAAGTTTTCTTTTTTTTTTCCTTCGTGTTTGAGACTGACTCCTTTGTACAGCAAAGTTTTTAATTCCAAGCTGTGGTGCAAACCCCTTGAAGTGGGTCTTGATGATGCAAGTGCTGAGCACTGCTTGCAGCTTGCCGAAGTGGCACATCTGTCACTATAAAAGCTGTACTGTGAAGTGGCAAATCAAAGCCAATACTTAATATGCTTTTTTATATGCTTTTTTAATGATAAAACTAAGGCAGAGTTGGGAGGGGAAATTTGTAAAGTAAACCTGGCATGATCTAATCCTTTTTGTGCAGCGTTTAATTTTCAGGTGTCTGATCTATGTAACAAACAAGCTAGGAAGGTAATGAGAAAATAATATATTTCTTTATAACCCTCTACTAACAGAAATTACAGTCACTGAAGGAGGCGTTAGCTCCTGCCCCTTTTAAAATGTGGGGGTATTTTTGTATTTTTATACAGGCTGTCCCTGGATCACTGGCAATACTTTATAATTATTGTTTATTGGCATTGCAGTAAGTAAACCTGTTACAACTGAAATATGCTCATTCAATCTCTCTCCTCAAGTGATGCCTCTTGACAACTCATTTCAAAATGGGAACTGACACCTCATCTCTTTGTCTCCCCTAATCAAATCCTTTTCTTTTTCATAGGCTGCTGTTTGGAGGAAATTGCATTTTGCAGTAGTTTTGATGTCTTGTGAAGCTGTGTTACAGGTAAAGGGGCAGCTGAAGGTACAGAAGCTCAGTTTGTCCCCATAAAAGGGAAAGTCAATTTTATTTGTATCAAGTTGAGCTCAGTAGAAGTTGCATGAGGATAAATAAAACAGAACTGAAGGTTAGCTGCTTACATTTTTGGTTGCTTAAATGTTGAGGTGTTGATAAAAATAGTGGTAGTTTGTACAAAAAATTAGAGTTTTCACTGCAGATTTGGAGAAAGAGAAGGTAATGAGGCCTTTGGTGCCATTTTCTCCTTTACAACCTGATTTTCAGTAGCCCTTCTTCTTTTCTTATCTAATCTTAATACCCCAAAATATGTATCTCAAATTATCACTCCAACTTGAAAAATGCTCACTAAAAAATTTGAATCTAGGATAATTTTTTTAATGCAGGGAAATGGGCTTTTTATTTTAAGTATGAAAATAGTCAGTCTGCATCCACTCCCCCACACCATTGAAGAGCCTTCGCTGTGTATTCACTGTAGGTTTTCTCTCTAGTGAATGGGAATAAGTGGCCTCTGATGAAGAGCCTTTAGTCATTTTCATATCTGAATTACTGTTGTGGACCTGTCTCCATCTACTGACAAGAGATAGAGTCCAGTTTCAGTAACTTCCCCAAAGAAGAGGCATACCATACGATGAATTCATGTCATATTGCAGAACTGAGTGCAGAACTAAGTACAGAGCAGAGTAATGGGAGAAACTTTATTTTGCAGAACCAAATGTTAACCTGGAAAAAGAAGAACCAAAAAAAATTCAGTGAGCATTTTCACAAGTGATGTTTTATTCTCCTGTGTGGCAGATTGATTCTGACTGTGTTTCAAAGATTTTAATGAGGATCAGTGTAGATGCTAGATTGTTTCCTTCTTGGTTATGGTTACAAATCTCTGTGAAAAGCAGAATAAGAAGTTGCTGATCTTGAAACAGTTATAACCTCATCTGTGAGGACCTATTTGATGCAGTAGTGAAAATGAGGTTCAGATTTTACTCTGTTTCAAGCAAATTTGTTTCTTTACTTTTTCTTATTTCAGGAGGAAAAAATCAGGTCCAAAAGCAGCTGCAGTTTTCTTTTTATTTATTTTTTTTTAAAGTGTAAATGAATAAAAGCATTTTTAATTGCTTTATTTGTTCTTTACAAAGTTGACTCTCATGAGGTTGAAAACAAACAACTTCTTCAGCAGCTGTGTAACCACAAAGCTCAATGGGCTGTGTTCAATACAAGCTGATACTGGTTGTACGTGTGACATACAGATTTGGGTTCTCAAGTCAGATATCTGGCTGAATTGGCATCTTTAGATAAGGGTCTTCAGTAGGAAGAACTGTAGGGCAAGGCTGTGGAGGATGTGCTAATTTGAATTTATTCTTTCATTCTTCCCCACTGGCATTTCATTTTATTTAGCTGAACTGGAGACTGTGCAGGGAAGTACAGATTGCACTTCTCTGCTACTAAGAAAAAAATAATTCTGATCTCTTTAAACTGGATGAATGAAAAAGGTGAGTTCTATGCAGTGGAAAAGCAAGCCCCACAAATACCTAGGCTGCTGTACTTACATTTGGGAGAAAAAAAAATCTGACAGATTCCACTGAGATTGCAAGAGCCTCCATCAAACTTGAAAGACAGCTGCCAGTTACAACAGTATAATTAATATGCATAATTATTTTTAGTAGACTAATTACTTCTGTTTTCTTTTGGGGCTGGATGTTTTTCATCTTCGGTATGGCCCACACATGTTTGTGTGGCTTTTGATCTGCAGTATGGAGAAAGAGTGATTCTCATTGCCAGCAGAGAAGTAGGCTAACTCATCAGTTCTGCTGTGTACGCAAAGGGACAGATTCCATGAACTCTGGACCGTCTCTGAAGTAAAATGCACCCTTTTTGTTACTTTTTTTCTTCTTAGATAGCCAGTTTCCCTGATCATTTCCCAGAATGGTTTCTTTTAAGGACGCTGCTTCCAAATATGCATAAAGCGTCCTATGCCTCCACATTCCTTCCAACTCACTAAGAGAAGCTCAACATTAATTTTGGGTAATTTATATGGAATGGAGTATAGTAGGATGTGAAAAGCATGCTATGCTACTTTTCTTATGCAGTGCATCCACTAGAAAGGGGTATTTGTTTGTTTTCACAGTTATAATTTGCTGTGCTTTTTTTGCAGTGAAATGTGAGTATCTTTTTCTGAGAAAAGAGAGAAATTTATGACTGATGTGTTTTCTGTAGATATTTTAATTAAATTTTCACAGCAAAACAATGGAATTTGGGTTTGATTATTCATTCTACATTAAACAAGAAAATTAATTTAATTTACACAAGTATAAATTATGCAGCTTCACAAAACTGTATAAACTTCAACCAAAGAATATGTTCAGGACAATGACCTGGGCATTGGAGAAAAGTATAAGTAACACTGGTGAAACAGTACAGAGAGGAAACCAGAAAACTAATGGTGAGATTTCTCATTAGATGCAAGGATAGTATGTATGTATGCAACAATTTCCTTGAGTGACAAAAATTATGTATTTCTTCTACACCTATTTCTGTAAAACCATGATTGGTTGGATTCAGGGTAGAGCTCCTGGGACTTCATTTGATCTAGGTCTTCAATGATTAGCTGTTAACTTTGTGTTGCTGTTTTGAGTTATCATCTGTGAGACTTTTCTGACTTTTGCTTATATGGTACTACGAAAGGTGTCTCCTGTCTTTCTCATCTGCAGTGTTTGACTGCTGCAGCTTATACAATTTATTAAATTATTTTCTATTTAGCAAAATCTGATTTCCACCAAACCCGTTCTTACTGTTTCATGTAACCATAAAAATAAAATTAACCTTCAACAGGCAGCTCACCCACATAGTATTCGGAATATCACAGATCCATCACAGATAAAGTGCAGCTTGCATAAATTTTCTTTTGGCAGATACCAATATTTTTCCTGCTATTGTGATGCCAGGATTATTAATACTAAATCTGTGCTAAGCAATGCAGCAGTACTAGTTTGGTCTAGATAGACATGGTACATATTTTTACTTTAATTTTTGTTTAAATGTAGAATGCTTCCTTTATAATTCTTTTTTTGTTTCAGATGATTGCAAGATAATAATACCTGATAATGTGTGAAATTACTTGGTGCCAAGAGGTGATAGGAATTTTGCGTAGAAATAACTTATAGGAAGTTTAACTACCAAAAGCTTTTGAGCTGATGGCAAAAGTTTATCATCAACTTCTGTAATATATCCAAAGAATGCAATAGCACCCAGCCTGGAGTGCTTTCTGGTGTCATAAGGTATTTATGTCCAGTCCAAACCACCAGCTTTTAAAATAAAATTATTAAAATATCTATTTGTATCCTCATATCTAGTTTATGCAATTCCATCTAAGTATAGTAAAGTGAATTCTGGCTAATTTTCCCATTCTACTCTCAGAGACAATAAATGAGTCACAGCAATGTAGGTCACAAAGATTCTTTTATATATTGTATTTATTAGTATTCTTAGAGGAGAGAGCAGGAATGAAAGGGACTTTCCCAGATGAAATGCATAGAATATTGAATTTGTGGCTTTTCCTCTTCCTTTTCCCTTGCTAGTCATAGTGTCCCTGTGGAATGGAGACTAAAAGTGGGAGTCAAGCCCTTTGAGCTCTCTTGCATGGCAGCAGGCTGCACGCCAGTAAGTGAGGACACTCACTTAAGGTTCTACTCCTCAAGGTTGAGAGATTCCTTGCCACAACAGATTCTTGGTAAGTGACTAATAGCATGCTAAACTTTGAAATCTTAGCTAAGTAATAGAAAGGGTTGATTGTGCATATATAATCTTTTAGACATGAACTGTTGACCAAGTCTGGGACTAGGATTGGATCCAGCTGCACCTGACTCCTCTCTGAGAAGGAGTTTAGAAAGCAAGGGGGTCCTTTCTGAACCTTGTGACTCAACAGGAGGGTCTCCCTGACAGTAGTTTGACCCTGTCCTCTGTGTAGTAAATAATAGAGTGTACCCTGCCATCAAATCTTGTAAAACACTATTGCATTTACTACTGATTTTATTGCACTTACTGCTGATTTTGTTAAATCAGTGTTTCACCTCAATAAATATTTCACTACTTCACTCTAACTAGTGAAGTCAACCACTCCATCTGCAACAACTTCTGATTTTAAAGAACTATATTCCTTGTTATGAATTATTGATTTATTAATTCCATATTTCCTTCTTTACCATTTAACTGCATGCATATTCTGAGGCATAAACTTTATTAAATGCAACAGAGAGTTCTCAGATTCATTTTCTTGTCTTTCTGCTATAATAAATCAGTTTCTCAACAGTAATTTTACGTTTGAATTTCCTACATACAGTAGAAAAACTTTTTTACTGAAGTAATGCTTAAAATATGTTAGAAGCCACTTAGGTTCACTGTTTTAATTTGCCTTTTGATTAGAATAACCTAGTTGAAGGTGAAAGTAATGCTAGTAAAATTTCTGGAGGAATTGTGAAATGTTTAAGAAGGTCAAAAAGGCTCAGACAATATCCTACTGGCTCAGTATGATATTGAAATGATCATTGTGTACATTCTGTTATAATCAAATGCAACACCATAACCATTATTTATTTTGAGACCATAACCATTATTTATTTTGAGACCACTCACAATCAGAATTGTTCATTTATTGTGCAATCTGCACATGCAGAGGAGGATGAGATTTGCCCAAACACTCTCAACTTTAATTTATTTATTGTCAATATCTGTTGTGTTTCTTTAAGCTGCTCTTCAGTGTACAGGGTTTATTTTTTTTTCTTAGTTTTAATTCTAAAATTTCAGTTCAATAAAAACTTTTTTAGTTTTGGAACATCTCGGTATGGAAACACTATAGTAGCTATATATATATGCTTTGTGTTTTCAGCTGTAACTGCAGCAAAATTTTCTGGTTTACAGAAGTTGCCAGAAGCAGAGGGAATAAAGGTCACATCTAGTTTTGATAACCCTCTTCATGATTTTTCTGTGGCTGTAAGGACATATTTATTTATATGTGCTCTGCTTTTTCTCTGCTCTATGCCAGTTTTTACTCCACAAACCAGCCATTTAATTTTCAGAGAGATCTCAAAAAATCAAAACTTTTTTTATAGTTGACCTACAGTGCTTATAAAGCAGGATCAGCCAGGCAATGAAGAAGAGAGAGAATGTATACATTAAAAATGGAACTCTATAAAAATAAAGCTAATAACATTCATCAGTACAAGAAGTCCTTACAGTACTGGAAACATGAATAATGTAGTTCTCTGTTGGACTCAATATGCTCAAAACAGAGGACAGGCATTATTTTGTAAATACTACTGGCCATGAAACTAAGGAAGGACATAAAAAAATGACTTGTTCATTTTCATGCAGCAGCCCAGTGACAGACTTTGCCCAATTTTGAGTTTTTCAGAGATCTCTTGTTTGAGGTAGAGTTGACTTTAGGGTAAAAAAAATCTGCTAGAGAAATTGTTTCCTTGGAAAATATTTAAGTCCAGGGAGTCCTGGTTTGTTTCCTGGTTTTGGTGCTGAACAACATCCCCTGTACTTGGAACATTAGGCTCTCTTGTCTGTGCTGGTGCTTATTCAACCTGTGGGTTTTTTTTTTTACCTGTTTAGTATGTGATTGATAGCACCCACTTTTACAAAATGTTGCACAGAAGTGTTCTTTAGTACTTGAAATATGTCAGTAAACATATACTAGTTTGCAGGAATTCATCCTATTCCTAAGAGCCTATCAGCCTCCAAGACTCTTTTTCCCCTTTTCTCACACCATGGGTAACTGAGGTAGGTGGTTTTGCCACTGAGCAACTGTCCTTGCAGGAGCATAGCTGTGCCATTAAGGAGACCATGCTCTTCTCTACTGAGGTTAGGTGCAGGTTCCTTCTACAAATTGAACTTCTTCCTTGGGTTGGCCAGGCTAAATTCTGTCCAGTTTGCAGATTAGGCATTAATTGGCCCCTGCTGGGCTCACTGTTGTTACCAACATAGTGAAATGATCAGTGCTGGAGGACTATCTGTCTTGTCCCTCCTGTTTTGTCCTTTTGCCAACACTGCAGCAGCGGAGCTGTGCTGTGGTTGTCAGTGCTATGCAATAGGAGAGAGATTGATAATTCTCTTCCCAAAGCAGTCTGAAAGTGAAAGCTCTTTACTGACTCATCTGTGTCTAACTGGAGAGGAGTGCCAGGATCGCCTGAGACCTGCTGTTCCCAGCTACTTAGTGCTTGCATGCCATTCCTGAACACAGAAATGTACAATGTCTTTAGTCATAGCATCATCAAAAGGAGAGTATATAGCCTTTGGAAAAAAGGGCAGGCCACTCTGGAAGATTATAAACATGTAGCAAAGTTATGTAGGGAAAAGATTAGAAAGGCCAAAGCCAAACTAGAACTCAACTTAGCCTTGGATGTTAAAAATAACATAAAGAAATTCTATAAATATATTAGTAACAAGAAGAGGACTTGGGACAGCCTCCATCCACTATTGGATATGGATACGAATGCCTTTTTTGCCTCAGTTTTTAGTAATCGAGTAGAGTGCTCCCTGAGTACCCAGAGCC
>JAOXNG010000012.1:85297667-85319460 GCA_028566535.1 Scolopax minor
TTTTTTTTTTTTAAAGTCCCAAATTCACCGTAAGAAAAACACATAAACCAAATGCAGCCTTCTGCAGGAAAAAAATCTGAGACCGTGAAAACATGGTTTTCCCCAATGCACTATATCCTACCACTCTTGATTTCCGTGGACTCTGAGTGCAAAGTTTCTCACCAGCTTTTTGCCCTTGCTATTCTGTATTACACTGACACGGGTATTGAGACTATGCACTTTTTTCCAGCTTAATCCTTATCTCTTTCTCCTAGCCCAATACCTTTCTTGCAAACTCTCATCCCCAAGATATTCCTCCTTCATTTCTGTTTCATACTGAAAAGTGTAACTCTCACGACCAGTGGATTTCTCTGCTACAAATTCACTCCTCTTAACTTTGTCACTGTCCTTGCTGCTCCTCTACTCCAAAATTAATTCAGGTCCACATACTTTCTCAATACCTTCAACTCAGTCCACGAAACTCTCCATTGCTGATTTCCATTTCTCCCCTAATCTTTGCAGATGTACGCCATCTCTTTAGAGACCTCATTTATACCCTGGCTGAGCTTTGTCCTTTCCTCCATGTCCTTGTCTGCGGCCCATACAAGTCTATTCAAAGGACTATCATAAGGATTATTTTTTTGTGTGCCTACAGTATCACTCAGAGTATACCTCCAGCACTTTCATTAAACAGAAGCTGCCGGCCTCTATTTCCCAAACCCCACAGCCCAGACATTTGAACATAAATGAATAATTAATGTACGATAAAAAAATGGAGACAAGAGCTGGAAAAAAACTCTTGCACAATCATCTGTTCTTCTTCTACTTTTTCTTTACCAGGTCAAAGAAATTAAAGTAGTACTCACTGTAGCTCTGTTCATTCTTCACAATGCTGTTAATTAATGCTTTTCCTCTTCCTGACAGGAAAACACTCAAGAACATTCTTAAACTTATGCATAAAAGTAATCACACTTGAAGAGAAGCATATGCTTTATCTCTTCACTGCAAAATAAATAAGAACCAGAAATAAATTCTTTTGGGCAAGTACCATCAACTTCTAGAGAATTTTAAACAAAAAATGAAAAGCCATCAACACTTATGGCTGAGAAAATAACCTTCAAAACACAAACCTAAGCTGGGTACCCACTTGCAAACACACTGCCTCTCCTGCTGCTCAGAGTTTCCCCACACACAGCAACAAACTGAAAACTGCCTTTTCACAGCTGCTATTCTGAAACATGGGGGAATCAGCTGCAACGCACAAGAACTGGGCTGCTGTCAATTTGGTGCCAGCACTTCCAGGCAGAAGTGGGCACCAAAGATAGGCACCAGGCAAAGGCAACAGGAGTCCAGCAGATGCTGTTCCTTTCCCTGCCTCCCGTCCTCAATGGCAATAGCTAAAAACAAAGGAGAAGATTGAGTAGCCGACCTTTGCGTGCCACAGCCATCAGCAAGAGGGGTAAGTTGGAAAGAAACATAGGAGGCATCTTTGCAACGAATGTGCCAAACAAACTATATGAAAACAGCCTTGAAGATTAGAAGTTTTAAAAACCTCAGAGGCTGGCACTCAGTTCAGATGGAGTAATGTATTGACTGGGGCTCAGCACAACTAAATATGGGGTCAGAGTCAAGGTACAGGGATCGGCACCCCAACACACACCCCTCAATCTGGAGAGGAAAGCCAAGCACTCCCCCAGAAGAAGACACGTCATCCCATCTTCCCCCACAGACACCTCTTAGGTTGATAAATGGGAAGGAAGTTTTGTCCCTAAGCTATCAGCTTCCCAGTTCCAGCAAGCATATGAATAAAAGGGAAGCAGCAGGAGAGAGGGATGTGTTAAACCAGCAAAGTAGGAGACATCTGCGCACAAAAAGGAAACAAGGATAACAGAAGAGTAGAACACAAATACAGAGGTGCACTTAAAAAAGCAGAACAATATATACCAAAAGCAAGTTCAGGGTGATATTTAACAACACTAAAAAGAAATGGTGCAAAGTCAGAAAGAGACAAAAATAATAAGCAACATGGAAATGGAGAGCTGACTGGTTAGTAGTGTCCCCAAGCACGAACTGGGGACAACAAGTATGCATGGGGGAGGAAGGAGGGAAATGGTAAATTTGCTGTTCTCGAAATACATCATTCAGTGAACGGTGAATTAGCAACCAAGTGTTTTCTGGTTTGGCAATATTCTACAGTTAAAGACAGTAAGGGGTAATGAATATTTTGATACATTGCCTCCCTCCCGATGCCAGGAAAGGAATACTGTTGGGAGCATACAAGAATATTTTCACCAGCTTTGCTCTTCTGCAGCCACGAGTGTGTTTCTCAGATGATGTCAGAGAAAGTTTTATAAAGGACAAGATGAGCTGATGTGGTATTTCTGCTTCTCTGTCACCAATTCCCAGTGGTTCAGATACACAAAATATAATGCGAGAATAACAACTGCCTGCAAAGGGTGAGAAATGCAAGGCAGCCCAGCCAGCTAATTCCCCCATACCGTTCCTGCAGAGATGGAAACAATCAACTGATTCTTCAAACTCCCTTCCTGTCAGCTCCCCTGTAGAAAAAACTAATTAAGTAGTCTTCCTCAAGCACTTTAAATGGGATATTTGCCAACAGAGTTAACAGAGTTGTCAGACACTGTGAGTGACAGAAAGAAAGAAAAAACTCGAGTTCATTTATTATGAAAAAAAATATATATATTAGTCCCTCAAATAATAATTTAATAATAAACAAATTTCAAAGGCAAGTATGTGTAAAATAGGCAGGGAAAACAAAACAAGCAAGCTAGAGAGACTAATGAATTTTTCAGTACAGTAACCTTTGCAGACTGTCCCTACATGTTCCCTTCATTACACAGCTGTTTGCCAAAGCCTCATTTTGCCAGCTTTTGGCCAAGCCACAACGATCAATGCTTAAGCTGGAAGGAGCTGCAGAGCAGTTAAAGATTAAGACAGAACTCTGATGGATTGTCATTTCTGAAGTAGCACTGGTGACTAGAAAGCTCTGCTTCTCTCATCACCCTTCAGTATTTCTTCAGCCATGGTTGACTCAATTGCCCATCATGAGCAACTTTCCTACTGCAGGTAAGAACAACATCACCAAAGAGCCATTTCTAACTGGGGTAAAAAAAACTGTTTGCCAATAATCTTGTCTCAACATGTATAGAGCTGAGTAGGTCACCATCTTAATGAACTTTGACGGGATTTACAAAAATACTCTATACTTACTTCACTGAAAACAAAATACATGCATATTCGAGCATCATGATAAGGTGTTATCAAGGTATTTGTGACAGGGAAAAACAAAGAGTTGAATAAACTCAATTTAAAATTACTTTCTAAAACACTTCACATGAAAAAAAATAATTGAAAATTGTAAAGGAAACTCTGAAGGTAGAAATGGAAGAAGTCTTCCTAGAAAGCTCTTTAGCAGAATTCTGACCAGATGGCCAAGTTTTATAGACAAGCTCTTCCTCTGAAATGTGTCGCTGGCAACAATGGCTTTGGATGTACTCTTCTTGCTACCTTAGCAGTGGGGAAAACAACATCTGATGAAGAAGGTTCAGAAGCCAAGAGACATTCTTTCATTCCCAAAACAACAATAGATACACATCACCAGCTCAAAAGCAAGGAAAAGTGAAGTTTGGGGCAGGAGAAATAAAGACATGGAGAATAAAACTGTGCTTTAGAGAATTAAGTCTATGCCCGTAACCAGCACTTTCCTGATAAAGTTATTTAGTAGAGATGTATCATTACAAACCTGTCCCTTAGAGGTAAAGTCCAAGAAACAGGAAAGAACAAACTCACAGGGTTCAGATGAAAATAAATCACTGAATAGTATCACTTCATCTTTTGAGTACTAACTAGAATTCAGTGTTTTTGATATACTTATGATTGAACAGGTGGAGAGAAGAAATAGAACGAAAACAGGTCGGCATGTATTCAGAAAGTAAACACATTTAGTTACGATTTCTAAACAGCCAGCTCAGTTACTTCTGCTACTTACCACCTATGAAAGCAAGACTTGAATTATCAGCTTTGATGTACTAAGCCTTTCATGCATTAGGAAATCTTGTTTAGCATGTAAGTGTTACTTCCCCTCCAAGTCTTGGGTGTCTACCATGAGATCACTCAATTACTAAAATAAAATGTAAAATGTTGAGGAAGTTAAAACCCTGACTGAACACCTTTTTTGTTAGTAAGTGTAGTAGTAGTGCAAAGCACTTCACTGTCCCTGCCTTCCCCAGCAACTTTAACTTTGATTCACCTCCCGGATACAGAACCTGCCTTTGGCACATACTCCCTGAGTAAACTGACTACGTACATATAGGCCAGCATACAACTGATCAGTTGTATCATCTAACCTCTGACTCTGCCTGCCTTCACATATACCCCTCTCCCTTGATGGAATCGTATGAAGAGCGGCTGAAGGAGCAGGGGCTCTTTAGTTTGAGGAAGAGGAGGCTAAGGGGAGACCTCATCACTCTCTACAACTACTTGAAAGGACACTGTAGAGAAGCTGGTGCTGGTCTCTTCTCACAGGC
Organism: Scolopax minor; assembly: GCA_028566535.1. Classification (NCBI taxonomy): domain Eukaryota; kingdom Metazoa; phylum Chordata; class Aves; order Charadriiformes; family Scolopacidae; genus Scolopax; species Scolopax minor. The sequence continues at coordinate 85,302,194 of JAOXNG010000012.1, forward strand.
AATTAGTGACAGAACGACAGGGAATAGCTTCAAGCTCCAACAGGGTAGGTTTAGACTAAACATTAGGAAAGAATTTTTCACAGAAAGAGTGGTTGGGCATTGGAATAGGCTGCCCAGGGAGGTGGCTGAGTCACCATCCTTGGATGTGTTTAAGAGTTCAAGGGATGTGGTATTGGGCGATATGGTGTAGGGGAGAACTTTGTAGAGTAGGGTCGATGGTTGGACTCGATGATCCCAAGGGTCTTTTCCAACCAAAATAATTCTATGATTCTATGTCTTATTTTAGGTAATCTAGATTAAGTTTTTGAAAGCTTTCTATACACAGGGGCTTCAACTTACTTACACAGTGATAACTTATTACATTAATTTTGAACATTTTTTGCTGCCTTTCTTTATGCCTATCTACCTATCTAATCAATTGAGCTTTCTTAATTTCAAGTAACTTCCCTGAATATTCAGTACAGACTAATCCTCCTCTGTGGTTGACTCAGTTTTCAAGGGCAAAACCATTTCTTCTATCAGGAATTCACCATTAACATTAGAACAGCTCTTTCTTAATACACAAAAAAATTACTTCTTAATATGGAATTAATTTACTTCTGTGGAGCACTGAGAAAGTATTTAGGTTAGTATATTAAACTTGATCAAATACTATGATAATTTTTGATTCTATAAGAATTGTTTCTATTGATTTTATAATAATTGAAATTAAAAACAAGGTCTTTTTTCATAAACTTGTTTTTAAGTACTACTTCCAAATATATGGATTACTCTTAAATTCAGAGCCACTCTCCTTATTGAAAATTCAATGAAACAGCTCTATTAACATAAATATAGCTTCCTGTATGAATAATCTGTCCCTTCCCAGAATATGAAGGCCAACAATTCTCTCATGTCTCAGGGTTCTGAGACATGAGTGAAAAGCACATGTATAGATGAAAACCTGTTGAATATATTTTCCATCTGACATTGTCCAAGGCAGTATACTGAAATTTAGAAAAATACTGAAGTACAAAAATAATAAATATTGAAACAGCATGATTACTAAACAATATTTGCAATGAGGCACATGAAGATGCAAAATTAATTTCTGGTCATGACTGATGACCTCACAGCAATCATTCATAGCTGTGCTATGCTCTGTCACTCACAAGTTATATACAAGGTTATCAGTAATGACTAGAAATGAATAATGTATTTACAAGCACTTCATTCAATATCCTTTGTCCTGTATACACATCACCTTGAAATAATAAGGTCAGACCCTATGAAAGACATATAACATTCATAAACAGTTAAGTAGATATTAAGAAAACTGTGTTTTTAGGAATAATTCTTGTGTATGGTTCTTAATATTTGTTTAGTTATGTTCATGTTGGGGTAGATACAGAGAGCAGTGATTCAGTAGAATCTACCACACTGATTCAACATGCTTTGAGTTGAGCTTCATGTCCATATTTTGGCTCTTTTTGGCTTAGCTGAATAGGGCACATGTACAATTGGAGACAGCTAAGGAATACATTTTGTTTTCTGTCCATGGGTCAAAATGTAATGGGTAAATTCATCTCCCCAACCAAAAAATTAAAAAAGAAAGCCAGATCTTCACAATTTTGCTCTCATCACTCAACCCCTTCCTCCTCACCTCCTCCAATCTCAAGACCTCTCAGAAAAGCAAGACACAGGAAAGAAGAGAGTTCCCAGTAAATGTTCTTGCTGACTGCAGAGTCAGGTTGGATGGGTTTCTCCAGGGATGGCACAGTACAGAAGGAGTTACTTATCAGGGTAGACTTAGATTGCACAAGGTTTAAAAGTTTTTCATCACATACTTGTTAGAATTTTTGCCTCATCTCTGACCTTATCTTCTCTGTTCCCAAGGGTTGCATTATAACAACATTTTCCTTCTTTCAGTATGATTTACATTCAGTGAGCTGACGCAGCACCAATTTTTCTTTCATACTGCTACAGTGAAAAATTCAACTGAAGAACTCGATGTGACTAACAGCCTCTCAGTTGCCTCATTGTACACCAACTGAAAATGGTCTCTCCAGTCTAACAACAAGTACAATAAGTGGACATGAAGGACAAAAGAATCATCTGTAATCTCTTTCTACCTGCTAATAATGAATATTCTTTATATGCAGGATAATGTCAGATTTCAGTTTGTTTTGAGTGGGTTTCCACGAGGGAGAAAGGTAGGGTTGCGTATACCTAATTCTAAGCAATATAATCAGTATGAAAAATGTCATCTTATTTCCTTTCAGAAGGTTTTTCACTATCTTAAAAAGAATTTGTATGGGGCCAACACACTTATTAAAATTCATAGGGTCTTAACTTACCTGGCTATGTCACAAACTGACAGGCTGTTTTTTATCTGTCTCTGTTTCTACAATCTCACTCTCACATGAAAATAGGTTATTTTTGAATGTAGTAAATAGAAAAATGATGTCAATTTGATTTCTTTGTCCTCTGGTTATCTTATTCTTTGTCAATCACATTATCCATGTTATGCCTTTGAAGCCCTTTGATTTTCTTCTTTTGTTCAATTTACCGCTTTTATTGTATATGTACGTACATCTCTCCCACACACCCACAAAAACACATATATAAACTGTTGACATACAGCACTGACAAACCCCTTAGATTACCACATACAGATAAATAGATGTGACATTGAATATGTCATAGCTTCTCTATTCAAATATTTCTCTGGCTTCAGTATCGAGATAAAATAATATTTGCCTTTTTATTTTCCCCAGTTTCATTATATGCAAGTGACTTGAAGTAAGAAATCTTTTAATTTCTTAGTTATAGGAACTCCTTTTTTCCCCTCATAATGACATGTTTTGTTGCTGTTTTAAAACTGCTCTTCTGAGCTCATTTAAAAGACATGAAGTTAGAAAATATTCAGAGGTTAAAAGTAGTATTAATGTAACCTTTCCTGATATTATAAAAGGGTATCACAGAAAGGAAATTATTCTCAACCGTGGCGTAAGTCAATATTAGTAAAACCAGCCTTCCTAAATGTAAGCTTTCCCCAGAGTTTAGTGGCTTTGAGTTTGGTCTTCAACTTACTAAAGTCAATGGGAACTTTGGCATTGATTTTAATGGGAACATTGCTTAAAAATAACTTTTTAGACTATACTATTACTGGACACCCCTCCCTTACTATTAGGAGCTGTGTCTAAGGCTGATGGTTCATCCTGAAAGGACTGCTAAATGACTAAAACAGAGGGAAGGATGTCTTTTCAAGGTAGCCTCACATTACTACAGACCAAGTGTCAACAGTGCAGTGATGTAAGTTTTATACCTTTTTACCTCTGGATAAAATTAACAACTAATTTTGTTTCTAAAATGTTTGCTGAATTCTGGAATATTCTGTTTTATTCTCTTTCTGCTACATCTCTTTCTCTGACATTGTCACCAGACCCATTCCCTGCTGGACAGCTTTCTGTATCGTTTACCAGTGCTGCAGATGTTTTGCTTCCTAGGTAACATATTTCATTAATTTCCACTGTCATTCTAAAAAAGCCATGAATCCCTCTGTAGTATGTTTCTGTGTCCCTGGAGGTGGACTGAGCTTGTTTGTTTGATTAAAGGGACCAGGAGACAGCTCTGGTCCTGAGATGGAACAACAGCATTTAGTTGGGTTTTTTTTGAGGTAAGACATGTAAACCTACCAAAATGCTGGCAATCATTAAATATTGGTTTATTAGCACATAAACATATTACTGAAGCAAAATAATTCTTGAAATAGAGAGGCTAAATGAAGCTGTGAAGATAAATCTTTCCCAGGCCAGAAGTGTCCAGGCAGCTTGACTTCATCCTCCAGACCTTTCCCTATTTTCCTGAGCTGAGCCAGCACTGCTGTCCCAAACAGGGGCCATTGCAGAAAATCCCTTTTCTACATCTCCTTCAGAACATGTGCACAGGTAAACATCATATATGTTTATGGTCATGATCTCATTTTGTTGACCCTGCATTCTGCCTGCTACTTGTGGATCCATTGTTATACTCTGGGTTCTGAGGGCTTCAAAATGTTACCTGCATTCTCCATAGCATAAATGTATATATAACCTTGAATTGCTAGAGGGAAATTGCAGCTCATCTGCTCTGCCATGTATACAGTAGCATTTTCCTCAGAGCTGCTGGTGATAAGTTATGAAATGGTGAGAAAAATGACTAAAAAATTTCCTTCCAAATCCTATGTTGCATGTGATAGAGGGAAAATCTTATGTATCTGCTCCCACACTCTATCTGCTGTTCTTGCTTTGGACCCCAGTTGCACAAGATATAGCTACATTTGAGATTTTGGAAAAAAAATAGAATATTTGATAGAAATACTAGTAAGGACTTGGATATGCCATTGTAATGCAGGTGGACTCTCTTTGTTTTCCTTTTTAATTTTTCTGTCATACTTTTATTTTACTATTATTCTTATGCTGTAGCTGAATCTTTCATTGAAGATTTTGCTGAAGTGATATCAAGGTTACAGAAAAGTTTATAAGTTGCTTACTTAAAAAAAATATTTTCCTTTCTTAGACTTTATATTCAGGACTTATATCTTGTCGTACCATTTGAATAATTATTTGTGTATGTAGGACACTAAAACAAAATGTTTCAATACTCCTTTATTAAAAGCAAATAGGTAGTGCCACAACCTCATTGGTCACCAAAAACTGCAATAATGAATTAATGTGCCTGCATAAATGAGAACAGTATTGCTGCAGCCACATTCTAGTAACCCTTCTCTTAAGATCTACTTTAGCCATTTAAAAAATAGCTAAAGTAAAAGTTTTAGAATAATGAAAAATACTATAACATATTGTCTGTTATTGTTATTATCCTTTAAATAATCTTATTTTATTACATACATATCACATATTTTATCACAGGATAATAATTCCATATTAATTAGAGTATAATCTGTAATTTCAAAAGCCAGTTCTTTTTTTAACAGAAAGCCTTTGGATATTTATATGAGAACAGTAAAAAATCAGTATAACTTTATGAGGCTAATAAAGCAAAGCAGGAAGACGATACTGTTGTGTTTTAAATTCCTTTTTTTTGCCTCTCAGTGCATGTACTGCTGGCGCTAGTTGTATAAATTAGGCAAGAACTAGGCTAAAAGGGTGAAATTTTGACATGAATTCTGGCTAGGTTGACTTTAGGATCCTCTGATTCTTACCACAGATGTAGAAGTACTATGAAGGAGCTTGATTTTTAGACATTTCAACACATTGTGAAATCAAAATCTCATCATGGCTTGACTGCCTCATAGTGAGACACAAAAAATCCTTAATTTTGAAACTGTTGGCCACTATGTCAGAATCTCCCTTGTGTTTGAGACCTGAGGATCTTCATTCAGATTCACTAGCAGAAACTGGTTCAGTTGAGCTAAGCTCCTTGTCAAATGCCTACAGGAAATTTATCCTATTTCTGCAATATGTACCTACAGCGATATTACCAGTATATTTCACCTGGCTAGAGTATATGTTATTTTTGTATTAAAAATTATGTTGAGTTTCTGTCAAAAGCATGAAAATTATTATTTTTTTCACAAGGTAGCTGTTTCCCCCTGCTTCAGCAGACTGTGTGAAGCAGGGAGGGCAGCTCCCTGGGCTGTAGGATTAAGAAGGACACCTGCCTCCAGCCTTCTTCCCTTCAGTGGGGCTAGGGTCATGAGGTGGATAGTGTTATTCCCTCTAGAAAGACACAAAGAGAGGTAGTGAGAGGGTGCAAATAGTGAGACATTACTCATCTCCTCCCTCACCGTTTGGCATGTGAAATGGTATGCCTTCTTAAAGTCAACATATACCTATCTAGTGCACATAGGACCTATTCTTACATGAGCTCTTTGGGCACTTCTGTTATCAGCAGTAGAAAAAAAGGGTGTTTCTGGAGGTGCTTATTGCAGGTTGTGCTGAGGCTGCCAGTGCTATTCAGTGAAACGCTGTTCCCCTCAACCCAGAACTGTGGTCGAAAGGAATTAGGCTGTCAGTACGGCTCAGCTCTTACAAATTGCTAATGGATTTTGTGCATGTGTTATCTCAAGTGCCAGTACTGCTGCCTTTGTGTGAACGTACTTTATGGAAAACTATGTTATTATAACATGTCCATGTCGTTTGTACAATTGGGAAGAAAATTTGTTTCTGATTTCCTTCAAGTTTGTTTTCCTTTTATTCCAGGAGGTACAAGGTCCTAGATCCTCATTTTCCAAACCCTTTTTGTTCTTCAGTTCTTTCTTTGCTTGTAAGGGCAATGTTTTTCAGTCATGCAGTTCTGTACTGGGTAATCCAAAGGCACATCAAACCCTGTGCTCTATAGTAGCAGAAAATAGAGGATACTTACGGGAGAGTAAAAGAGCAGGAGATGCCTAAATCCTTCCTCATTACATTCTCAGTTTGCTGTTTATGTTCTAAACAGCAAAGAGAGATGATGACTGGAAGAGGGAGTCATCACCATTAGTTTTTCACAAGCAATGACAAAATGAGGAATAAGCAGATGGACAACTTCACCCAGGCATCCAAACTGTAACTGAAACCATTTCTCTTCGGCCTCGCCCATGAAGCAGTAAAATATCAGTTAATATCTGATATTTATGTAAAAGAGTCTTCTTGTGTTTAAAGTCACTCAGACTTGGACTAGATTCAGGACTGAATTCTGTATTCTAGCTTGGAGCCATTGCACTTATTTAAAGACAAGGAAATTATAGTCAGTTCCTAATCTGGGGATCACATGATGCTTGTGTAACCACCAGGTTTAAATGATGTGCCAAGCAGACCAGGTCATGTTCACAGGGCCTAAATTAGCATAGCAGGAGCTTTAAATGTGCAAAACAAGGGCAGTGCAAACCCTGAGATATTGTGCATGGAATTCTCTGTGCAATCCAAATGGTGATTAGGTAAGCTTTATACATAAGATTTTTTGAAAAATGGCAATAATTTTATAGATATTGAATTATTAATCCCTATATTATTTATGGTAATATTTTTATTCTAATTAACCTATTTTGTATTAATGAGATTTTATTATGTGAGATGAAAGTCCTATTAATTTTTTAGTTAAAAAGCCATTTAATTTTTATGCTGCAGCATCAGTACATAGACATTATAGTGTCATAAGAGTGACAGACACAGAATACTTTTTCAGCAGGCCACAACAGAAAAAAATTCTCCCCTTTTCAAAACTTCAACCCTCAGTTGATGTCAGGCCCAGCATCACCAGTGGAGTTTTGTATATTTATACCAGTCAGATGTCAGCCAGTCACAGTAGTGAAATTCTAAAAGCGTAATGTTTCTTTTTTTTTTTTTTCATTTTTCTACCTCTCTGCCCTTTTTGGCCTCTGTCTTACTTCTCCTCTCACGGGATCTTCAAACTGTGAAAGCAATAGCCACCTTTTTTTAATAATAATGTCTCATGTTACCGTACTGAGCATGTGTTACTCAGTAGAACCTGGGGCTATAGTCAAGCATTGATGATTTTTTTTTTCTTCTCGGTAGAAATCCCTCATGGTGTGGATGGGGATTTTTACTGAACAAATGATTGTTTGACCTGCACCTTGATTTGACACAGAGCTGCACACCTTACAGTTATTGCATTCCAGTGCAAAGGAACATTGATTTTTGTCTTTCTTTTTTTAGCAAGTAACCTCTCCCTTGATAGACATGCAAAAATGCAGAACACATTCATCATGACTCATTACCAAAAATAATTGATAGGCCTGCCTGGCTACATAATAAGTCTAATGTTAGGAGTAAGAGAGTCATGTATTACACATTTCTAACATAGTATGGTGAGGAAGCATTGACAATGCTGTTCTAGAGGAGCAAGGCCTGAGGTCCTTTCATCCTGATGCTCATTCTTCATGATCTCTTTGAAACTCCTAAACTCTCTGTTTAATAGATGTCCTCTTTGTTCTTGTCCTGTAGGGAATAAGTTTTCAATCACCAATGATTTACTTTCACATTTACAACTTAAACCAACAGCAATGTTCAGTGACATGAAACTTTTCTGAATTGCTTCAGAAAGCCTAAAAAAGATCTCTCACCCACCTCTGCCGTTTCCCAAAAGGCCACAGCAGAAGTAGGCATGACTTACTGATCAAGGTTTTGGTAAGTGATGCCATTCTGATTAATTTTCATTTGATTTTACCAAAAGTCAACCATTTTCCATTAAAATTTAAATTTATTAAAGCCCCAGCTCAGACAAGCTCTCTTCATTTATGTACAGGTACCTAAATTCCTTTTTTGTTGCTTAGGTTAATCAAAATGGAGGGGAGGATTTTTTTTGTTTCTGTATAAAACCACTCCTTCTTGGTAGGCAATGCTGCAAAGGTAATTTATTTGTATCTGTTATCAAGTGTGTTTGTAATAACTTTTAGAATAAGAATTTTTCCATCTCTAATGCTAAATGAAAAACACATGTAAGACTCTCAATTCAGTATCTAAACAGTCTAATATAGCTTTTCTATGTCTATTTCAGTACCAACATTATAAATAATCTTTTTTAAAAAGTAAATACACAATCCCACATATACTTACATCAATATATGAGTTGTCTGGTGAATGTTAAAGCAGTTTGAAGCAGTTTTTTTAAGCAAGTGTAACCATATGGCAGCAACAATAATGTATTACTTATCTGCATTTTATACAAAGAACTTGTATACACACAGAAATTTATGTTCCAAGTCTATGACTAACCTTACATATTGAGAGCTGAAAAAGCTTAAGATGAAAGGGTGACAGGAGTTACTACCTGATTTCAAGAATGAGTGAATATCATCTATTAAAAGCACTAAAATTTTGTGGCTTTTTTTTAAGTAAATATGTTGTCAGTTTCTTTTGCTTCTAAAGAAAACTTAAGCAAAACCATGGGGGCTTAGCTGGAATTCTGCAAAAATTTTTCTGACTTATGCCGAAAGTTGAATGCACTGTTTTTCTGTTTATATCCTATGAATTTATCCTTGCTAATTTAGAAAGAAGATTAAGTGGATTGGCTGTGTTAAATCAAACCAAACCACAATGCTTGAATAGGGATATTGCACTAGAACCACAGGGAAGAGGTGGTCTCAGTTATGACTGCATGCTAAATGGAAGTACTTTTTAATTTTTTTAAATATTTTTCCCCCCTTTTGTTAATGTTTTATTGCTATGATGCTTAAGCGGGACTTGGAGAAACTTCATTATTCCAGCCCCTTTCTAACCCATGCGATCACTTCAGAGATTGCCAGGCTCTGTGTGAGCACTGGCTACTTCTCTTGCTCCTGTTGCTCCTGCTGAAAGGGGTTCAGCAACATCACCAGCCAATGGCCAGGTCCTCAGCCAGCCCTCAGTTGCCCACAACAATGTGTGGAGGGGAGATTCAGCAAGCTGCAAAAGGTCACCTAGGATTTTCTTATGCGGTACTCTTATCCTAGGGAAAATTCCATGAAGCACCAAACCTACTTTGTTGTCTATGCTCTAAGTGCAGTGTCTGGAAACCCCAATCACCTCTCTCAGCTCTGAATCTCTTCGGCCTAGTTTTACAGTGTGTGGGCAGATGAGTACATTTATAGCTATTTGTTGGTGTATGTCAGACTGCCCCAAGCTACTCAGATACCTGGCAGAACAACACAGCAGTTTTTGCCTCTTATGAAGATATGACTCTTACATGTAATAGTTGCCACCTGATGTTTGTGAGGCATGGGGAATTAATTGAACGAAAAGGTTGATCAAAATAATTTAACGAATGAACCATTGTTTTTCTACTTACATGAAAGAATTCACAATATTTTAACAGCATTAGGAATTATTCTCAGTAAAGCTTGACTGTCAAGATCGTGTATCCTCACAAAGTAAGTTAGAGCACGTTATCTCCTCTTTTGAGAGATAAAGACTGAGGGAAAATGTGATCGCTTTCCTTATTTAATTTTGCTGGTTTTGATAATATAGCTCTTATGATTACGGATCATAACTTTATACCATGCATGTGTTAGGAAGAAAAAAGTTGCAAAACATATCCACTTGGTATATTTCTATAGCCAAATTATTTTATATGGGGCATGCTGCTGATGTCGCAAGCTCAAAAATCAGCACAGATGGGCCAAGATGGCTAAATAAATCTTTTAATGTAGTCCTTCTGTGGATGGGGCTATTTCTTGACCTGGCATCTGTGCACAGGAGTCTGACTGGGAAAGAGACATTCCCTTCCCTTCTGCTGAGCTACCTGCGCTGGGACTTCAGTCATGGTGTACAGAAGTGAGTATAAGCCTGTGAGGGAAGGAGACATGTACCCTACTGTTTCTAAGGGGCACAGAAGTTTCCAAGCTATCCATGTCAGGTTATATTAGGTATCTAGTTATGGTGTAATTAATTACCTATCCAGTAAACAGAGAGGACAGGTGTCTCTTAGCAATGACTCAGAGCTTAAGTTGGATGGCTATATGCAGGTGGTACATACCCTGCTCAGAGACCTGTTCTGGGTCACAAAGGCTCCTCAGGTGGCTCTAGAAACAATGCAAGTTTTGTTTGATACCAACGAAGTGACTATACGGTGCAATACTTGTTTTATTTTTCTGCTGAGCAATAAGTCTTATTCTCCAAAGTAATTGAAGAACAGGCAGCCAAACCAATTTCCCATTAAGTATATGTGTAACAACAATTTAAAAAAAGTGCATTGATGCAAGTTTCTTTTTAGACTTCTATTTGGAGGTTTTTTCCCTGTTAATTCTATTTGGAGGTTTTTTTCCTGTTAATTTAACTAATTTGCCATTTAGGCGAGAGGAAGGAAAGGGTCATTCTAAAAGCATCACATTTTTTAACAAGTTATGCTTGCAATTGTTTGAGTTCTTTTGCCTAAAACAAACCCCCAAAAAATGCAGTTTTGGGATAATAAAAGTTCATTTCCAGAAGTGTATACTGGAAATTATTTTGATTCTGTCACAGATGAAGCAGAGTAAATGACAACCCATAGCGGATGGATCTGGATGCTGGTGTTTATTTAAGAACAATTTAGATCTTTTACCCTGCTTGATCATCCCTCACACTCATTCCCTTGCTCCCCCGCAGGCTGTATTCCCAGGTCTTGAGTTTTCTTCCCTGCAGGGAGGTTGCTCTAGGAATGTCAGTCAGTCGTGTCAGTTCATGTATGCCACTGCTCACAGTAACCACTCCTGGGCTTTAGTGGCCAAGGTTTCTGGGCACTCACTGGCATTCATTTCTATGCAACAGCCTGATCTCCAGGATCTTCTGTGGTCTTTCCTGAAGGCAGGATCTGCCTTTTCAAGACTACTCTTTTTTGGGAACTTTTCTTTTTCACACTTTTTCTTTTTTCCAGAACCTAAGCCCCTTGGGTTTCCTGATCTAAATTGTCCCTGTACAGAAGCCCTATGTGTGATCAGCCTCCTGACTGGCAATTCTTATCTCTATCAACCGGTGGACTGGGGTCATACCACTTGTGTTTCATCCTGGTGCTGTGAATGTTTGCAATCAACCCATACTGGCAGCAGCTAGCAATCATCAGACTTCAGAAGTTCAGTTTCAGGCATTTACCCACATACGTGCAATAATCTGTTACCTGTAACCCTACCAACTCAATTTTTTTTTTACTTAAAACACCTCACAATGGCAATGATCCTAACATGCTATTGTTTTATGCTGCAATTTCAGTTTGGGGCCTATTTCCTTTTACAGGCCAAGGCCAACCATAGATGCTCACTAATGATAAAACAAGAATTCAAAGGGAAGAAATTCCATTCCAGTGTGCATTTTCCTCCCTCCTTTGCTACTTCAAGGTAAGAGTCAGTTAGGCTGATATGCCTGTGTCTTCCTTCAACTACACTTGATAAAGAATAGCCTAGTTAAAATTTATACCATTGTCTTCTCTGAATATTATATGTATTACTCTGAAAAAATGGTATGAGTAATGGAATTTGTCAGAAATAAATCAACAGAAGTTGATTTAACGACAAGAATTTTTAGTCTGCCACAAATAGTGTTTCATCACAATGACGCACATTTTCATTTTAGAAGCAATTCATGTAGCTCTGAAAATATTATATACTTATTAGTTATTAATATAGTAAAATTGTTTAAATTGTAAGTATAGAATACTGGATTTAATAATATGGCTTCTGATATTTATGCTGATCAATAGTTTTCCTCACATCTTTACCAAAAAAGGCATCAAAGTAAGTTATTTGCTAAATCTGACACCCATGATGTTATTGCAGAAATAGAATATTGTACTGCAGCAAATAGCAACAGAGACCTAATAAAACATAAAGTGGAGCTGAAACTAAATAGAGGATGAAAAGTTATCAGCAGAAATAAAAACTGAGTAACATGAGAATTAATCTCTTTTCACTCTAATTTTTGTGACAATTCATCACCATTGTACTTATCCTTACAAAAAGTATATTGTGAATAATCTAAAAGGCACCTGCAGCTGTTGCTATTGTTGTTTTTTATTAAAGCCAGTCCTATGGCTTATGTGAAGAAGCCCCATGGTGAAGTACATCCCATGGATCAAGAGCCTCAGGAGCTTTGGTGAAAACAGAGATAGTTGTTGGATACTCAAAAAGGTGTATCGCATGACAGAAGGGAGGCAGTATTTGTTACACTCCTGCTTACACACCAAAGTCAAGTGTGGGCACTTTGTGAAATTACAAATGAGAAGTAAGGGAAAGGAGGGTGTCTCCACAGCTAGAAGTCATGTAAACAGCAGGCTCCAGGACTTCTATAGACAACGTAGTTACCCAAATTGTGTCAAACCACAAGGGATTTAAGTACATTTGTTTTTTTAGTCTTAATGGAAGATCCCATTCTTTTACTTATTGCCTAAGAATAAGATTTGAGTACAATGATTTGTCTGAAGATTTTAAACCTCTATAGGTTCCAAGAATAAAAATATTCCAATAATGTTACACAGTATATTGCTATGGAGTGATGAAAATTATTATTCACATGGTCACTTATATTTAAAGGGGTATATCAAGCCAGCCTAAAATTTAGAATTATAATGTTCTCTTACTCAGTTACTGATATTTGATTTGAAAGTAATGAATACTTTATCACATATTTTTTCTATGAAAGAAATTGTTGGCATGTTATTATTTTATACCTGAAATACTTGTAAATATTTTTATTACCTCATTACAACTTCATGACTGAGCTTGCTTTGATGAAATATTTAGAGAAAAGAGACAGTCCATATGCCAGCTGAATTATGTTGAGAATTTATTATAATTTACCATCATTCTCTAAGCAAAGACTCTTATTTAAATTTTCTGTTAGCCAAAGAGCTTAATTCCCTGATGTATAAGTCCCTGAATCAAAATACACAAAAATTGCTGAGTAATAATTTCGGAATCACATACCATGTATAAACCATAAAGATGGCAGACATGTATTATGATAGCAGTTATAAAAATTCAAAAGATTTCTCTCTTTTCAGATTCAAAAGTCTCTGCAGTTAGAGTATCCTAAAGAGCCTTGAATAAGTAATCTCAGTTAAAAAAAAAAAAAGAAAATACAAAATCATATTGGATGTTTTGTGTTATATCTCTACACTGAAAATAGTTAAGACATGTTCTTTAAGAAGAACTTGAAAATTGATAGTAAAACCAGTAAGAATAAAATAAAAATGGCCTTTTCCTGAAAAGACCAATTTTTGTTGCTGTTTTTGTTACAAAACTTTATTTTTTATAGTATACTTTGCCTTTTGCTGCTATCCTCCCTCCCTTTCCTGATTATCATAATAATTATTACAATTATAATCTTTAATTAATTGTTTAAGTCTTTAAAATCTACCAATTTTCTTTAATAGCATGTTGATAGATGAATTATTAAAGTGTATTAATTATGAATGATTTGCAGGAAGCTAAAATCTAAAGCTTGTAGGAATCTAAAGTGAGATCACCGTCAACTTTTGACTTCTATAAAAGTCAACCAGCTCATGCGATGGACATTTGCTGAGTCTAAATATTCAAATTTTGTTCAGTGACCTTGTAATGTATTCTACCCAAACTCTCAATTTAGAGCTCTAGAGAGCAATTTTCCTGCCTCTTTTATATAAGTAAGGAATACAGCAATTTCAACATCACTCTTAAATATAAAATTAATATACAAGAATAAGCAGAGTGGGGATGGGTACGTACCTAGGATATGGAATGGTATTTTTAGCAGTGGCAGCAGTAAAGCCAAGTTGTTCCCATGGGAGATCTGATTCTCTTGATTTGAACATTACTTAGTATGCAGAGAATGATGGACAATGTATAAAAATTAAAATGTAAAATTATCATTAACTTCATATAAGAGTAGTGGTAGCAGCCAAATTAGAATGTATGTCTCACTATACACTAGCTGACTTTATCTTGATTAATGTTTGAGCAAACAATTTTAAATTTTTTCCTTGTAGATTCTGGCTGCAGTGCATGTGTATTCCTGTGCTAGAAACTGCAAAGCAAGCTTTGTAACTACATGAAAAAACTTCATCAGTGATTAATATTAAAAAATTAATAGTAGGAGAAAGATTATATATAATATTCATAAATGCTGAAAACCCCAGACTTCAGTGAATGCAGTTGAAATTATTTCTAGGGAGATGAATGAGAATATCTTTAACTGGCAGTGGTGATGCATAGTCCTCCTGGCTAACCCGAGCTTAAGAGCAGAGTTCCTGAAGCTGAGCAGTGCAAGCATGAAGCATAGTCTAATTATAATCATACACCTATGACCTTCAGGTTTTCTAGCTGCTAGAGAAAGGGAATTTTTTTTTTTTTATCAAGTTAAGCATGGGTACTTAGCAAATCTCTTAATAAAAATATGAAGCTGATATTGTTAAAGAGAAGAAGTTGCTCAGGTAATCATGGTAGTTTACAGTAGTGACATAAGTCACTTCTCCTCAACTACTAGTAACAAGCAATTTTCTGCTCTGTTGCAAGTTAAGTGCATACTTTTACGTATTCTGTAAAGTACCTTGATTCCATCCATTAAGTATGGATTGCTCTGACTCTGCAGATCAGAAATTTCAAGGCACAAAAGTGATAACAAATTTGGTATAATTTTGAGACATATAAAGGTTGTTAGGATCAATAGTTGTTTTATTTTAGTAAATATTTGTGTTGTATCCACCCAAACTTACATAGATTTTAGCAGTTTTGATTAGTTCCTTGTGACTCATAAATTTCTCTCCCTGCAAGAGGGTCATCTTCACTTGTGCTAATTTTAACTGCCAAAAGAGAGTGTGAACTGAATATGGTACTGTAGTGTCTGAAGTTCTATCAACGGGTTTGTGAAGGTCCCATAGTGCTCATTAAAAGACTTGGTTTTGAATGGAAAATGCAAAAGATCTGGTAATTTAGGAGAGATGTAGGGTTTTGAGACTCGTATTAATCTAGCTATGTATAAACTCTCCAGTTTGAGATATTGGTATAAGAAAAACTAGGTCATAATTATTTAACTGTATTTTCTAGGAAGCATATTCCCTTAAAATACAAGAAAATATTTTTTTACAATATACATATATAAAATGTATATAAAATGAAATATATGTATTCTTGATTGTTACTGGATAGGGATAATACTCCATGTTCATTCACCTTGTGATCTTTCTGCTGAGATCTTTTCCCATGTGGAGTGCCATGGTTTATGTGGACAGCTGTCTAGTAGGAAGAGATAGTCATGTTTAACTGAATTAAATCTACTTGATGAGAGCTGGAAATGAATTTTGCTCACAGTCAGCAGTACCTGAATTATTTAAAGGTAAGAAGCTCTATATTGTACTATTGTTCTCTTTAGTATAATTTTGCTGCTGTCTGTAGCCATTTTTATTGACAACAGAAGAAAAGAAAACATGGGTAAAACCGCATACTCTGAAAGCACTATTTGATGAAACACACCAAAATAATATCAAGTCTAATATGACTAAATCAAATCAGTGCTTAAGGGAGTGGAATAAGCATTCCTGTTTGAACACATAAAATATTAACACAGATAACCAATAAGGGCTTTCCTATATATGAGGAAAATGGCCCAACTGCAAGCTAGGTCTAGGGAGATTTATTTGTTTATATTATCTGGAATTGATTTTGAGATGTTTTTAGAAGTGTAAACTTACCAAACAGTTAAGGCCCTATCGGTACTTTCTCAATTTGTGTGCAAGAAGGCAGCTGACAAACATGAATTCTCTATCTGTTATTTTAGGTGGTCTTCTGGTTTCTTAATTTTTTGAGAAAAAGCAATTAAATAATTTTCAAGGAAGCAACTCTTTGTAAGTGGGAACTCTAAAGCCTGCTTCACACCAGGAGCAGCGTAGGAGACCTGACCTGTAATAACAGAGAAATGCCTCCCATAAAGACAAAATGTCCTTTCACTATTTATGAGCAGTAACTGTCAGAAGATCCCTAGCTTCTCCAAGAAAACAATCAAAGGAGGAGATGATAAATTCATCTATCCTGTCCACATCTGAGAAACTAATGCCATTGTCAAAAATCTAGGACACTGTGCTATAGCCCCTGTGTCCAAAGTCATATGAGGGTAGAAATCCCAAGGAGATAAATTGAAAATGCAGATGTTTCTTCTTCTTTTCCATCTCTTGTAGGAACGCCTTTGTTGTTTCATTTTATGACTGAGTACAGTATGTATTTTGGCACCATATTTTGGCACCATAGTCAGTTTTGTAAAAGTAGGTTTACAAATCCTTGCTGTTATCTCCAAGTCTGTTAATTGCATTAGAAGCAGTGTTATACAAAAGGTGAAACTGTGAGTTGTCCCACAATTATTTCTGTTACTGATGGACAAGAATAATAGACAAGGTAAGATAAGACTAGAAGAGTAGGTGTACATTCTCCCATTGTTTTCCCACCTTGTCTGTACAGTATCATAAGTAACTCTAGTGATACTTAAGTATTCAAGTAGTAATTACTAAAGAAATGCAATAAAATTTTGTAAATTCTTGTGTGAAATAAAGTACAATTTTTGCTACTCAAAGATATTTCTAAGAAACCATATTTTAAAGTCTATTTTTTCATTTGTTTCAACTTTTCTGTTAATTTAAAAAAATATTTTATTTTCCAACTTCTGATAATGCTACAATCACCTATGTTCACCATAGTTGTGAGACCAAAATCAGTTTATGCAAGTCCAAATTCAGTATCAACACAGGTATACTTTATTCATAGTTGGAAGTTTCAACCCCAATAGAATCAAAATACATTTAATTCACAATGGATAAATGCTTCAGAAAATGTAATGCTTCGTCTATCAGTTCACTGTTCTCTGTATTCACTC
>JAOXNG010000012.1:85377431-85392315 GCA_028566535.1 Scolopax minor
TTTGCAACTCCACTTAAACCAGAAGGTAAATACTAAAATACATCTTAGTATACAGAGTAGAGATATCCTTTGTCTCTATGTAGCTTAGAGAACACCCTAGGATTTGAAATAACAGTACCAGGAACTAGAATTGATATTCTTTGATCTTAAGAAGAAAAAACTATACATTTCATGAACCTTAATACAAAGCCTCAGTCAGTGGCTATTACAACTACTTCCAGCCAAAGGTATCACAGTGACAATATCTTGTTTCTTAAATGTGCTATTGTCAGTAAATGCCCCACTATCAACTTATAAGAACTTAATTAATGTCAACTTGGAACTATGAGTTTATTATCCTTTTTAGGCTACTGTAACTACCTTTTAATTCCTTTCTATGATTTGCTGAGTTGCTTAGACAGGTAAGGAGAACAGGACTCACTTATCTATTTCAAGAGCTCCTAGAGGGATAGCCAATTCTTGTATGACAAACTATACTATATTTTCCTAGATAGGAATGACAGTGTAATATTGTAAAAGGTCTGCAGCTTGCCCCTGATGTCAGTCTCATAAATAACCTTCTGAATGCTTGCTTGGAGCAATATGGATCTAAGAAGGCCTGACACATGACCCAGACTAAACAAATCAAGGTACTGAACTGATTCTCAAAAGAAGAATACAAGGAAGTTTCAAAAGTTTCAGCTTTTTAAATTTTTTTATTTTGGGGATGGTGGTGTGTGATGGTGGTGGCAGTGTGTAGTGGGCATCAAAGTTCAAAAATTCCTAGCTGTGAGAATAACACCTAACCTATACTCCACAAAAAACCTGTATTGAGAAGTAAAAGTCTGCCCTACTGACTATCTGCAACGTTATTTTAGGTCACTGAAAATTCTGCCCAGCAGGGTCTCCACTGATGTCCTACTCTGGTCTTACCATATGTCAGAATTATGAAAGCCATTTCACAGGTGCTTGCAACAACCACTGGCAAGGTGATTTATGCATCTACTATACCACTCACTGACTTGTCTTGATCACGCTAACTCGATGGTCTCCACCAGCCCCTTACAGAGGCTCTGCCAGTCCTTGGCCTTCAGCCTGTTCACTGCAGGAGGCAACCAACTTGGATTTGCAAGGCAACTTGGGATGAGAAAGAGCAAGAGACTCTATTCAGCAACAAGCAGTGTCTGATACACTGCTGGGGATGCATAAAGTCAGCTCACCTCTCGAGGTTTATGCTACTCTGGATGACAACATTCATAGAGCCACAATACAACTGCTGAATATACATAAAATATCACCTCTGAAAACATGATTAAAGAATATCATTAAAATGATTCTCAGGAATACATTTTTTCATCTCTAAAATCCTGCTCATTGCACTAGGACATATTTTAATCCATACTTGAAGTTTGGCTTGGCATTGCTATGAACAGAAGACACAGCATGTTACAGTCACAATTCTCAATGGTGTTTGTCTGTGGGTATATGCAAAACGAAAGCAGGTTTTACTCACACCTAAACTCTTATGCCTTCCACTTCATAATTCAGAACTGCATTTCTTTAGTCACAATCATTATGTTTTGGGTGGATATGATGGTTACAGTAACATGCAATTTAAGAGAGTACTGGAGCAGAGTAGTTTCATGTTAAAATAAACAATTCACACTGCAGATAATGAAGATAGTCTTGGAGTCTATTTTTAGCAAAGCAGCAATGCTACTGAAATTGGCTTTAATGGTGAATAGGTGTATTAAAATGCACTCAGGTAGGCAGAGGAGGTGGACAGCAAACATTTAAAAAAAAAAAAAAAGAAAAAAGAATTAAACTCCCTAGCATGTAGAAAGGCAGACAGCTAGCATGAATATTTCCATAATTGCTTTCTCCTCTATCGTCCCTTGAAATAGTACACAAGAAAATATATCTAATTTATTGCAGTAATATGACACTTTACACTGAACAGCAGCTAAAGTAGAAAGACTCTCAGGCTACAACCTGGCACCAAAAATTCCAAGACAGCAGTGTGCTGATTTCACCTATCACACAAACTTCCTGCTTATGACCCTGGCATCTACATTTTTAAATCTAGAGGCTCAATTTCTTGTGTTTCAGTGCTCAGCGTATCTTAAAGGAACTCTGTTTTGACCTTAATAACTTGCCAAATCTGCATAATGCTCAGCAATGAATACGAAAACATGAATTGGATTTAATATTATCACAGATAGTCAGGAAATCAAGGAAATCATATTTCCTCTTACAAGTGATCTCCACTAACAGCCCAGTCTGTGTTGTACAAGTCCTGAGGTATGCACAGAAATTATATTTCTTATATGCCATTGAACTACTTCTCATTCTGACACTATAATCACTCAACTCTTGCTCATCTCAGGAGGGCTAATTCAGCATTCCTGCATAGTGTCCTTCCAAATGAATGCCACAAAGTGCTATGCTTGGCTCTTGTATCTCTAGGCAAATTCAAGATATTGCAATTCCATCAAAGCAAGGAACAGAGCACACGAACCTCCAGTGTTTACTGAATTGAAGAAATTTGGGTGCATTTCTCCCAAAAGCATCATGTTATTCCTAAAATTAAAAAAAAAATAAAAAAATACATGACTTCTACTGACAAAGTTTTATGTTTTATAATAGTCTACATATATGATTGACTCTAGCATTTGCCAGTTAAGATGCTGTATTAGGTTCGCGTGACAAGTTTTGGTACCAGGGGATGGGAGGCAAGGGAATACAGAAGTGGCTTCTGTAAGAAGCAGTCTCCTGTGGGAGGGACCCCATGCTGGAGCAGGGGAAGAGTGTGAGGAGTCCTCCCCCTGAGGAGGAAGGAGTGGCAGAGACAATGTGTGATGAACTGACCACAATCCCCATTCCTTCTCCCCCTGTGACACTTGGGGGGAGAGGTAGAAAATTCAGATGTGAAGCTGAGACCTGGAAGAAGGAAGGGGTGGGGAGAAGGTGTTTTAAGATGTAGAATTTTATTTCTCATTATCCTCTTCTGATTTAATTGGTAATAAATTAAATTAATTTCCCCAAGCCAAGTCTGTTTTGCCTGTGAGGGTAATTGCTGATTGATCTCTCCCTCTCCATATCTCAACCCATGAGCCTTTCATTATATTTTCTCTCCCCCTGTCCAGCTGAGGGACGGCATTGACAGAGCAACGTTGGTGGTCATCTGGTGTCCAGCCAGGGTCAACCCACCACATCACTCTTTATAACAATCTTCTTCAAGTAATTTTTGAACAGCAGGTCAATTGAAGGGAAAAGAAAACAAATGTGGTGGTATTTCAGGTACTGTAATGCAATTTAATTTGGTCATTTTTAAAGACAAAACATACTGCAATAATGAAACAAAATAGTTCCTATTGAAACAAGAATATGTTTTGTGTGAAATAAGTGGTATTCACAAAACTCTGTTAAATATATTCAGATTTAATGAAAACATGGTGTTACTAGGAATACATGTCTGTTATCTTAAGCATAGCATCCAAATCTCATAACTAACTATTAAAAAAAGGTAGAGCTATATAACAAACTCATATATTTTTTTTTAATTTTCAATTCATGCTTTTTCTTTGAAACCAGAAGTACCTGAAGTATTTCTTTTCAATATGAAAACTTTAATCCTCTAACATGATAGAAGAAGCTGATGTTTCAAAAAAAGTGTTAAGTATTGCTGCATTGTATTTGGTTTATAGTTACAATTGGTAACTTGTAACTAAGGTCAAAGAAGCAAAAATTGTGCTAAATAATTAATATTCAGACCTAAGTGATGGACTGGATTGATAGAACAATGATGAATACAAAATTCTTCATATATATTGATATTTTTAATAATATTTATACTTCTGTATAAATATTATTTATACAGACAAGGACATCTACTGACAGTCAATGGAAATTCACATCAGATATCATAGAGTGACAGAATAATTGTAAATATTCTCCATTTTAGCTTAATTTGTACAAAGTAGAGACTTGCCAAGCATCAGCAAAATCAAAATGACACTACCACCTAGCTACACATTTAATCTGGCATATTTATAGTACATAGCTTATTAGATCAACAAGGAAGTGTTTTGTCCTTTTAACCGGTCACATGTGATGCAAGATATCACAATTTACCAAAGATAATATTTTTATATATATACTTGCATAAAATCTGAATGTCTATTAAATACCATCTGCAGCTTATCATGTCACCTAATCAACCAGTTACAATTCTGGAAGCTGTTGACAAAATTATTACACATAATACAGACTATAATATAGAAGTATCCTCTTAATAATATGTGAGATTTCTGCAGATGTGGTATATTAGTATTAATTTTATTCTGGATAAAAATGTTTAAAAAAGTTGTGTGTGCATAGGACAGTTTTTGTTTGTCTGTGTAGTATTTCAGGCTTAATATTTTGACTAACATTAGAAGAATAAGGGCTAGTTTAAAATAAAATATGTTGGCCTGACATGAATTTCTACATGTCTTAAATACTGTCAATTTGCATTTAGGAAAGAGGTAATGCAGCAAAATAAAGACAGGGTAGATCAAGATTGTTGTTTCAGGATCATTCCAGCTGGGAGCAACTGATGCACAGAGCAAAGCTTCCATATCCCCTGTCATCTAAAGGATGCTTCCAGTAGCAACTTGATATCCCCAAGTGATACCTCTGCCTTGTGAAAAGCCTCAGATCTTGCAGGGAAATCCTCTGTCCAGTATCAGCTACTATATTAATATGAAGGAGAGGGAGATGGCAGACTTAAGTCAAGCTGGTGAATACACAGACAAACATGTTAAATAATTTGTCAGAAAGAAGATGGTGTCTTATCTGCTGAGCACTTATTTTCAATGTTTGTGTCTTCTTCAGTCACCTGTATACAACTAAACACTTTGATTATGTTTTCAAAGAGCATTCTTTTAGATTTCCTAGTACAAGCTGGGACAGCAATGATACTCAGAAAGCTGATGATACATGAAGGAACAAAGGCTGTGAGAAGTAGAAGATGCTTATAGATTCTGGGAAGAAGATCAAAACTATCCATGATGGTTAGTAACTTATCAAAGGCAGAGAAGGATCACAAAAATAAAGCGTTTCTTCCAAATCAGGTATTTCAGTCTCAGTGCTGAACAGCACTACTTCTTGATAAGTAGAACACATAACTATGAGAAGAAAATAATCTGTTATCCCACTATTTAAATTCATTAAAGCCTAGAATGCTCAGGGTGGGTATAGCTATTGCTTCTAAAAGGGTATATATCGGAGGGATGTTTAGGTCAGAGGTATAACTGCTAGGGGAAGGCCATCCTATCTAGTGCTCCTTGTCCCTCAATTTTCCTGTGCCCCAAATGTGGACAGTGACAAGACTCTTCCCACTGCTTCCATCTCACCTCTACCCCTTCTTACAGCCAGAAAGTCTTACGCCTCTAGCTGCAAGGTCCTTGAGCAGCAAAATGACACTGTCTGCTGAGAAGCCTGGAGCTGGCTCTGCCAGCAACGAGATGAGGAACGTGCTAGTTATCAGCATTTAGAGCAGATGTTCAGTCTCAGATCTTCAGGGGGCCTGACACAGTGCTCTTCCAGCAACCACCAGAAGAATGCCAGTCTTTAACTTCCAAGAATCAGGTTCTCTGATGCAAACAGCTCATAAAATTGACTAGAAATTCAATCCTCCTCACATGAATGACTACTAAATAAGAGGAAAAAAAAAGCAAGTACAAGAAAACAAAGAAATGGAAAAAAATCCATAAACTATAGGGCACATACTCACAAAATCAAAAATTGTTAATGTCAGAATGTGTTAGGGGAGCACCTTGCACTTCTTGACTTTTGCTCTGACATTTTACACTAGGTTGAACACAAAATGTTCAGAGGTTTTTTTTCTTACCCGACATTGAAAGTGTTTTCAGCAACAAACAAAATCTACAGTGTTTCTGCAGCTGGTGTGCAAATAACCTTTTTGGAACTGTAATATTCCTGGCATTTTTTTGAATTATAAAACCATCTTCAGACTAGATGAAAAATGAGCAGCTCTAAAAGAACAAAGTTTGACAGCCTGAGGCCATGTTCACAGAACTTTTCAAATATGCAGCAGAATGACAAATTTGCAAAACAGCAAAAATACCAAACTATGCCTCAACAATGAACAACATTTTCTCCTGTACTTTTCCAAATATCACCTCTAACACTGAAGAAAAATTACTTCTTGAATAATGCATTTGGAGAACAAAATCTCTTGCTCTTCAGGTGTGCTAGTCAACACTTCCTTTTTATTCAGCCAGCTACTCAAATATTACTTGTCAGATGTTACAATAACAATCTTGTGTTCTTTTCAAGTAGTGATCAGTCACTTGTAATTACTACATAAGCCTAATGTGGGACTTCCCCAAAATCTGATCACAATCTCTGTTGATTAATTCACATCTATGTCACTTTGTGTGTGTCACAGGGAACTAGGAGAAATGTAAAGAGAAATAATTTTAATTTTTGGCTAGAGCGATTTAGATTGAGTATGTGGAGGGGAAGGCAGAGATTCTTTAAGAAGTTGTAAGATACTGCCTCAGGACATTGTACAGTTTCCTTTCCAGAGGTTTGGAGAATGGGAAGAACACCTATCTAGGCATATGGGCAGAGAAATTGTAAGAATCATGATGTGGAAAAGCATTTTCAGGAGAATATGATATCAAGATAAAACCCCAAAAAAATCAGTGAAAAGGGAGAAATAAATCCAGATGCTTCAACTGCTTTTTCACTAAAAAGCTAACAGGATTCTCACAGCAAAAGCAGAGGGTAGCTGTGATTATGAGTTTTTCTTCATTTTGGTCATCAGAGAGAATAATTTGTGATAATGTGGTTCTTTACAGGACTAGGCAGTGAGGTCTCACTCAGCCTTTTTGTTAATTCACATAAACTGCAATGATTTTTCCAAGACATGTTTTTGGCACTATAATTTATTATGAGAGGTTGTTACAGACTAGTTTGTTTGAGCTAGATCTACTGTGGAAAGAGCTGTGAAGGAACGCAGGAAGATTGCACAGTCAGTGTATTTGGTTTTGAGGTGGTAGGAAATGCCACACAAAGAGAGGAGCAGTTACAAAAAGCAGAAGTCACACAGGAAATTGATTTTTCTTGTACAATATCCTATGGAGTTCCTTGCCAGGTTTGCTGGACATGCAAAGTTGTTTCATTTTTTTTGTTGTCAAGGACAGGAGCATTTGCTTTCCAGAATTGGAAATTGCTGTTTCCAATCCTGGAGTGGTTCAGTGACACCAACCTGTAAGTTGCATTGCTGTGTCCCTGACCCTACACTGGGCATGGAGACGAGAGCACAAGCAAACAGAGCAGCGCTGCTCTGCAGTGCTTTGCTTAGAAGCATAACCTCTTCTTGTAACGCAGGTTAGAGCATCTTAATTTCAAACATCACAATATTATGCATTACATATCTGTGTTCCTGGCCAGTCAAGATTAGGATTCTTTGTGAGGTGCTTCAGACCACTGATCTCCAAGGGCCATCATTTTCTTTATCATTTATTTTTGCTAACCCCTAGCTGTGACACTTTAAATGCCCGGTACACTGGCCTGAGGAGCTGAGCTCCATTGCCAGGTAGGTCTTGAGTGTCTTTGGAACTATTCAAATATGTTTTTTCTTTTTTCTTCCCCTTCAGTTGTGGCCCAGACAAAGTTACACAGCCTTACACATGCTGTTCGTACCTTGCTGTCTGGCAAGTCCCTGTGAGAGAGGGCAGGTAGAGACAGTGCCCGCTGCCTGCCCCACTCCTTTGAAAGTCTTCTAGGGAAGAGTGACAGGAAAGTTGTCACCATGTTTAGGGGCTGAAATCCTGTCTGGCCTTATGTAGGCTTCTCAAGGAAAGGGATTTCAGGTTCTCTGTGGTCTTTTCTCCCACAGTCTGGCTTCCACTAGATTTTGGAAGGATGTGGCCCTTTAATTTTGCTCTACATTAATTTTCATAATGGTACTATGAAAGTGAACCATAAATAATATGGAGGGTTTATGAGGACAGATGCATTAAAGTGTTTAGATACAACAGTGGTGAGCAAAAGAGACACAAATACAATAAATAATGTATTAGATTTCTACCAGATTAATTCCGTATTCTTCTCCACAGTCAGTATTATATAGACCCATACAGAAAACCACAATCTCATGTGATTCAGTCTACTGAAGCAGTACAGGTCAAAGTGTTCACAGAGAACCCTGAAAGGGTTTACATGCAAGGCGTAACTCACCTTAGCGGCCAATTCTGCTACCCTTATTCAGGGTACTTCTCCCTGCAAGTGGTACTTCTCCCTGCGAGGGGTCTTACTGCAACAGATGACTGTGTGGAGTAACATGTCATTTGCACGTCCATTTGGAAGAAACAGTTTGAAAGGGACTGAAAAAGTCTGTAAAGGCAGCAGACTTGAACACAGAAGAGTGCTTGATAGGTGCTCAGAAATTTTCAGGCCCTAGGAAACATCTGTTTCTTTTCTACTCCTGCATCTGTAAATGCAAGGCAGCACGGCAGAGCTGCTGGCAGCTCCGTTGTTTAACTGAGGTTCACGGCTTAAGGTTATTTCTGCTATGCTATACAGTTTCAGCAGCACTACAGGGCTACTTGATCTTTTTTCTGTGTTACTTGGGGACTAAGTCACCAGCTATTAAAGACTTAGTGACATCCCTGAGAAGGATCTCAGCTAGAACATATTTAAAGCCAGGAAGATTATCCCTGTTTGTACAACTTGAGATAAACTACCTTCAGTGTTCTAAAAGAGATTAAAGTTCCTAGGTGTTTCTGCTTCTAGAAACATGCCAGAAATGTGTCCTATACATGGGAAATGAATAGAGGCTGCTTTTTAAATTTTTCTTTAAAACACTAAGAAAGAACTAGTCCAAATTACTGGGAATTTTCTGGATAATCATCACATATGTAAAAGCTGGAGAGTTTCATGATGCAGTTACTGGTTAGACCCTATGCTGAGGTGAGTAAATTTTGGGGGGGAACAAGTCCACCCACTAGCTCCTGAAGAAAACCAGAAATATCTCCAAATTCTTGCTTCCTTATAGCATATTAGCAATAAAAAATGTATCTGGTATTTTACTGCTTTTCACATGCTTCATATTCCAGAGGTATTAAAAAAACATCTTTTTGTCACCCCATATGAATTCTATCTCTGAGAAGTTTGATTAAATAGAATAAGAGTAACAGAATGGTATAGGATATAAGAGAAGAAAAGGTTATTTTTGTGTTTCACCTTTGGGAGAAAACTGGGGTCAAGCTGGTGGGTTTGTGAGGGGAGTCTGAATGATGATGGAGGTCTGTAACCAACAAATTTCCCCTTGCTTCAGCTCTCACTGACTGACAGGAGCAGGAAGTCAGAAGCAGAAGCCTTCCAAGAAAGAAGGAAGAGTTGCAGAGCACAACCTTAATCCCATTTCTAACCAGTGTTTACCAAACCACCCATATAATCTATTCCAGGATTTGTAGTTAAGGGCTCCTGACTTCTATTTCACTGAAGCCATGAATGGTATCACATGGCCTTGAGAATTGTCACTATAAAAAGATTACAGCTGTTAAATAATCCATGTGCAATTATATACCTGTATGTAAAAGTATGTTAGATGGCAGGCATGCCAAACCTCTCCTCCTGAGACTGGATTTAGTCTCAGCAGAGGCATGGAATGGAAAAAGCACATGGGACATGATCCAGCTTGCTCTTCATTGATGGAAATATCCACCTTGATTTCCATGAGCTGCAGGTGAGTCTAACAGTGCATCAGAATTTCAGGGTTTGCTCATACACAGCTACTGAGCAAAATTATCTTTCATAGTTGGTTTTCATGCCTACCCTGCCCCTTGCCACCTTCACAAATTATGCCTGTTTTAACTCGTACGCCTTCAAGAAAAAACTCACTGTGAATCACCTGCATGTCCACCACTACTGCGAAAAAATTCCACAAAATATGTGTTAACATCTCTTGGCAAGGCAAAAAAGAAGTTGCATTTTACATGAAGAAAACTTTTGTTGGTGGTGTTTTTTTTTTTCATCTGTGCTGCTGGTGCAATTGTTAAGGTATATTTCATGCACATGAAAACTTGATCCTGTAAACAGAGATAATGTTGACAAGTTGCATATATTTCAGTCAAGGTAGTACCAATATGCCCTGTGAACTGTTTTAATATACAAGAGCAGGGTGGGGTTTTTTTCCCCTCACAACTCAAAAAGCATTCTTATGACACAAATACTTGTTTGAGTAGATCCTTTCATTCATCTTTTTTAGTCTGGACATTTTTAGAGACACTTGTACATTGGCTGCCAGATTTCCAGTGGTAAAATGTTACATCAAATTCTAAGTGATAGTTATCAGTTATAAGAGAACATCAGTTAAATTAAATGGATTCAGTACATTAATTTTTATTTTAATTATATGGAAATACGTGGGAAATACGTCTGGGAAATATGTGAAATTGTTCAGGGTCACAGAATAACCCACTTCATCTACAAGTTAGCAAGTTACAAGTCACAAGTTAATCATCCCTCTACTGTACAATCTTTGTGTATATTTCAATCATAGTTACTCTGTTTCTAGTTAAATGAGCACCAGGCGAGTTCCATTTAAAAAAAATAATTTTTTTTTGCAATTTTTCATGAGATTATCTGTCACTGCAGTCTTTTGTCACTGCTTATTTTGGCTCACTCAGTGTGCTCAAAAGTCAGAATAGATATTTTTTTTTTTTTTTGGTTCAGGAGAAGATTTTCCTAAGGGTAGTACTTTGCCTTTGTTTTGTAAAATCTATAAAATGCCTGCCCAGAACAATACAATCAATAAAAGAGGCACTGCAATAGGGATAGATAATAGTATTTTCTTTTCAGTCTAGGAATAATAAGGAACAAAATAACCATGCATTTCTATGGCATGCACATTTGTGCCTGTGGCATTCTGCGATAATTGATGCTAACTGAAACTGTTTTTTTTTTTTTTACTGAAACACAGACTTTGCTCCATCGTCTTTGGAGTTTTGCATCTTCTCATGCTCCATTCCTGAGATCCAGTATAGCAATTGAACCCCTGGCCATCAGCTTTATTGCAGAAGAAAAATGAATGTGTGGATTACTATGATATATTGCTACATTTCTTTTAGTTGCCTGAGGTATTTTTACAATGAGATTTTCTTTACGATGTATAAAAGCTTGCAACAGAATTTTGGAACTGCAAATGAACAACAAATGAGCTTGAGAGTGAATGATTCTGTGTCAAGAAAGTTGGAAATAAAAATAGGAAGAAAGCGGAAAGACAGGTGCTTTCTGTAGACTTTGATTGCCCAGAAGTGGCTTCGTTTAGGAGGAAAAACTGTAAAGTAAAATTATTGATTAAAAAATCAGCTCTTTTCTTCAGGCAAGCAAACACACCCTGAGATGTTCTAAATATACAAGAAGCTAAATACTGCAATGTGGGTAAGCAGAAGCAAAAAATATTAATGCAAAGACATAAAATGGACTGTGACATGATGGAACAGCTACACATAAGGAACGTGGTGTTCAGTGTGCAAGGACGCACAGTTATAAACCAGACTCTGATAAGACATACTGGACTTTGACAAACCGTGACAGAAGGTTTTGAAGGATACAAATGTTAGTTACCCTTCATGTATCTGCTCCTCAAGCCTTCAGAAAAATTTCACCAATACAGGGAAAGGAGAGAAAAACAGGATTTTTCTGCCAAAATGTTTGCTTTGATATGAGGTTATTAAAGAAATTCACATTACCCAGTGAGGTAAGGAGGTGTGGCAGAGAGTCACAGGAACAATTTAACAGCTGGAAGCTTGGAAATCTATGCCGCAAGGGTGGCCTGCTTAGTCACTAAATTTTCATTGCTTTCAGCTGATTCTCTCATATTTCTTTGCTTTATATCTGAGCCTCCAGCTTCTCTTGGGTTTGTGACACAGTTGGAAATATACTTCAGGAAGGATGGAAAACCAGCTTCTAGGTTCAGGAGAGTCAACCTTAATTCAGAGTTTTTATGACATGCAGAAATGCACTATGACAAAGCTGTAAGCATGATGCTGTCGTGGTGCTGGGAGCCCTTGGCGGGAGAGATGCACAACGAACAGATCTTTCAGAGATGGAGGTAGCAAGTCACACAGCAAGAATGTCCATGTTCAGAATTTGTAGAATGAGTACTTTTTTTCAAAGTATCAGCATGAGAAAAAAAAAAAGAAACCTGGATTATTTTCTGATCATTTAGGGTTCTGGGCTTTTTTTGCAGCTCATCTTTAGCGGACCTTGCAGCAAGTTATTTGACCTCGTCGTGAGTTGTAGACCTTTACTATAAATGGAGGCTAACGATAAAACCCAGGAAGGAGTTGCTTCACCCTTAGTATGATCAAAAACATTTCTGGCCACAATATCTAAAACATATAGAATCTTAAGAAAGATAATCCTAAAATGATCAGATAAAAGAGATGCACTTCTGGCAACCTCAAAACAAAAGGGGTGGTGTCAGCAAAGACTAGGGGTGGGATTGGGGGGGTAGAGGAAGACCAAATTTCAAGCACAGCTTGAGAAACTGTCTTTTGAAAATGTCATACCACCTTTGGAAAGTGCTCAAGGGGATTGCCTTTTTCCTATATTTAGGGAAAATTTGTCTAGCTTGTCATACAAATACAGGCATGCTAGATCAGGTTGAAGTCAAAATGACAGTTTATTTTGTGAGCATTTTGAAAGTCTAGTATTAAACGTGATATCCAGAAGCTGGGCGTTACACGTGAGCCAGTTCCATCCCTGGTAATAAGATGGAGTTTACCTCCTGAAGCTGAGATAATGGATAAGCACAGTATGTCAGGAAAGAGTCCGCAAGGCTTTTATACACAGAAATGCTGCTTTGCTAACCCGCAGGAGTTACTGGAAGGATGCTGTCAAGGCCCTGGGTTCTTCCCTCCTCCTCCTCAGCAGTTTAGCCTGCTTTGCACACAGGCAGCATCCTCACAGGTGTCCATGAACACAGAGACAAAAGAGAATCTGATGGAGTTAATATATTCATCTTCTCAAAAAAGCATTTGAACACATTTGTTATTAAGAGTTACTAAAGAAAAAAAAAACTTGCCATGGGACTGAAAGAAAAATTGTTTTATTGACTGAAGATTTTATTAGCAGGTAGGAAACAAAAAGTACGTTAAAGATCATCTTTCATGATGGTGAAGGATCAGCAATGGGGTCCACTAAGCTGGAAGCAGCTTTATTGAATAATACCATCAATGAATTGGAAAGTAAACCAGCAATGAAATCTCATAATCTGAGATGACGCTGAGACCTCTTGAGCAATCAAATTCCTTTGAAAGGACTACAGAAAACCCCTTTTCAGTAAAACATGATTCCATCAGTAAAAATGTGTCAGATGAGCTTCAGTGTTGCCAAATGTAAGGCAAAGGGTAAATAATCTAAACTCTATTTACCTGGGGCTGAATACCAATGGTTACAGCTCAGGCTGTTAGATTTGCCCCAGCATATTGTGCAATGGCAGCAAAAGAGGCCAGAAAAATTCTAGACATCTTTTGGTAAAAACAGGGGCAATCATTTTGCCATTGTATAAAAAAATGAAGACACTCACTCTCAAGTACTACAGCCTAAGAAGGACATAAGACAGTAAAAGAAAGTGCAGAATGGACAACTAAATCATCAAAAATATTGAGCAACGGCCATACAAAGAGAGACTGAAAAAGACAGGTCATAAAGACATATTAAGAGGCAATATCTCATAACATTCTGGATTGGCGTATCTTGTAAGGAGTAAAAATAATGAAATAAATTACATAGAAGTATTAGAGTCCAAGTGGCAGCACCTTCTAATGGGCATCAGGATCTTTACTGTCACCTCCAAAAGGGGAAGTAAGGTTTTTTCAAAAATTTTGCCTGAGAATTTAATGAAACTATGCAAACAAGAAAGCGTCTATCCATATTTCTCCCTGCTTACAATAATATCATATGAAATTAAAATCTGAAAGAGAGAGCTCATGTTTTATACCCAAGTACCTCAGTTTGTTAGCAAAAGAACTAAAGAAAATAAAAATAAAGAAATTAGGAAAATACTATTCTCTATATCTTTCAAAGCACATTAATTCTGGCTTTTCAGGCTTAGCCAATAAAACGTATGAGTAAGTATGGAGTCTGACAGAGCTAATATTTCAAGCTAGATTCCTAAATGCCATAATCAAACAGATGCTACAGCAGCATAAACAGACATGAGTAATCAGAGAAAACAAAAATGATTGCTGTGACCAAGAGAAATAAGCCAGTGTCCAGACATGGAGGAATTGTCACTTGTCAGAATGACAGCTGGCAACTTTGGTTGTTCCGGTTTTTTTCTCCAGCCAAATTGTCAATCAATGCGGGGTTTTCATTTTATTAGAAATTGCAGCCAAGGAGGATATTCAATATTTTGCCCAATTTGACAGTGTATCCCACCAAAAGAAAAGAAAAAAAAAATGCTTTAGTCAGTGGCTTTTGCAGGGTCTATTAGGAACTACACTGCAGGGATAAGTTCTCAGTAATGGTACAGAAAATTCCTTTTCTGTACAGAAATGGAACACAGGATGGAAACTCTTTTCCTGAGGAATGTGATGGGCACCAGTAATTAATTCTTCTTGGCATCAGAGGAGCAAATTCAGTTTTACACCTGTGCAAAAGATACAGGTCAGACACATGGTAGACCAAAGATTTAGGATTGTTGCAATGTGCATTCATGTTTGCAACACTTTAGGGTTAATAACTTCACAGAGGTGGCTGCATGCTATTAGAAGAAACTTTTGAAACAAAAGTGGAGTTAGCCTGAAAAGAAATATAAGAGAGGCATGAAGAGTAGAAGTGGAGGGGGAGAAACCCTGGAGTGAGCAGCAGCCTTGTG
>JAOXNG010000012.1:85394605-85408449 GCA_028566535.1 Scolopax minor
GGGCTGAGAACACCCCGCAGGCTTAACCTTTAGGATTACTTAATTCCTGAAAGCAATAACAAGCCTCTGCATCTGCCAGATAACCAGTAGAATGAAATCCCCATTTACACATTTAGTACCGAAATGCACCGCCGGGCGTGTTGGGTTGGGTTGCAATCCCACCCTGCCCCGAGCTTCTGCACCAGCACACCCAAAAAGCAAACGATACCCCAAAAGAGGTGAAACCTGAGGTCACTGACAGTCCTCAGTATTGAGGTGATACAAGAACGGAGACCCCAGAGCCCAGGTCTACGCTGAAGTAAACTCTGCTGGTCCCAGAATATCCTGGTTCTGAGTTTCCAACGTACATCAGTGTCATCTTTGATCACTCTGATCCCAGCTGATGAAGCCAAGGCCCCCGCTTTGCTGCCCACTTGTCAGGCCAATTCAGCTGGATGCTTGGCCCTGGGCACCCCGTTTGCCAGCAGCATGGCTAGAAAAGCCTACGGCAGGCAGCAGAAGGGATTAGCATAAATTGCTCCCTAAAGTTTGCTTCTCAACAGGTTGTGGGGAGGAAATGCACCAGATGCTCAACTAATGCTATGTTGGATCCCATTTATACAGCCAAGCATCTGCTTTATTATGTTTTAAAACTTTAGATGGAGTGTACTTAAAAAAGGGTCATTACTAACCATCAAATTCCTGCGATGTGTAAATCCAGGCAGCTTCAAGGCTGCTTTCTGCTTGCACCAGTCTGGGGTAGGTAATGTTAATTAACCACCTAACCCAAGAGCAGCTCATGAATATACCCCTGAAGCCAGCTAGGTGCTGGGCACTGCTTTGGCAGCCCTTCTGCACAGGCGAGAGCTAAAACAGGCTGCAGAGAGTGTCAGCAGTCTAGGGGATTTTATGAAGAGCAAGAGAACTGTCAAGTACTCTAGAAATTTTCAGGCCCAGCTCCAAAACTTAATAAAATTTATAGGCAAAAGGCATCAAGTGGAGTTGTCTTGCTAGGAGGTGTGCAAGCCATAAAATCAGAATTTGAATCTGAACAAAATTTGTTTGATGCCATTGGTACAGCAGTTTTTGATTTGGAAGGAACAAAATATGATTCCTTAAAGAACTTATCATGCTGCATAATACAACAACAGCTCAGTATGGAAACACAGGTATTATGTCTCAAGTACAGATAAGGCAGGGGCACAAGGCACTGGACCAGGGAAATCTAAATCACCCACCTAAAGTTATAAAACAAGGCAGGAAGGGTCTGGAAAATTAGATGTTAATCTCTGGCAGTATTGGTTTAAACCACTCTTAGCAAAGCACAGTGAGATTATTTGGCCCACAGTGCCCCTAAGGCCATGATTTTTTGTTGTCTGTTATACAAGAGGATATAATTAGTTTAAGGAAGAGTGAGGTGTATGGGAATAGAAAGTGGCAGGGAACAGAAACATTGTTAAAAATCATTTGGTTAAACTACATGAACAGGGCAATTTTCCCCAATTTTGAGGTTTGCTTTGAGACATTTATATTATGTTTTAAATTCTATCCATATGCATTGTGTCAGTCACTGTTGTGACAAAACTGAAACAAAAGAGAAGAAAAAAAGAGAAAAAAAAAAAGAGAAAAAAGTAAGGAATACTTTTTTCCTGTCCTTTTTCCGGGACAGAGGGACTGTCTCATTGTGCAGGTCCAGCACTAATCACACTAACGTTTCCTCTCTTCAGAGACCTCTGGTCTATTTTTCGGTACAATCACAAAAATTAGGATACTTCTGAGCATCCAGCCCTCATCCAATGCCTGCCACATGTGTAGGTAAGTGCATGTGTGTGCATTCACATCCTCAATCCAAGCAGCAAAGCTATTCCCTTTGGAAATGATGAAAGACATTTCCAAGAGCCCAGATGCAGAGAAAATGCCTTCATGGGTTTTCCTTCAGGTTAAGGCATAACAATTGCTTTTCTCAACAAGTATCTCAGCATTGTATCCACCATTTTTCCCCATGATGGGTAGCAACGTCACAGAGGAGTAAAACCGAGTTTTGTCTGGGGTTTCACTTTTCTTCCCAGGCCTTGTGACTGGCTAGTCTCAACTTGGACTGTTGCATAAATAAAGAATGTAAAGTTCTTGCTCTCCACATTCAAGTTTATCCTAACTGTAATAAGATGAAAATGTGTTCTTGACTTAAGTATTTTACTTATATTGCATTTCTCTTATCTCTCGTGAAGTCGTATCTTTCCAAGGGGACTGTCAATCATGCATTAAGAATATGCGTGGAAAAAGAATACTGTTATTTTCAAGGATTTCTCATAAAAAGCATTAGCTACAAAACACATAGAAGAAGAGGATATTATTCTCAAATAATCAAACAAAATATAAAAAATCCCTCTCTCAATATGTCAAGGTCAGCTGAAACAACTGCTGTAAATATATGTTTAAAAGTAGATTTTCTATTCAAGGCCTTTGATCCCAGTTCCTTAAAGCAGTTTTCTTGTAAAGTAGCTAAGCTTTTCCCTCAGTTATATTTTGTTCATTTTTTTAACTGCATAACATTAAAATTTGTCTTATCAAACTTTTTCTGCTACTGGTGTATTACCAAAATGCTGACTCATAGACCGGGCAAGGCAAGCATATGAGTCAGTAGTTTATCCAGGGATGAAGCCCTGATAGGTGTGGGTTCATTGTCACTGTACACCTCCAAGTCTTATAAAAAGGTACAACAGCACATTGTTCAGTGCATAAACCTGCAAAGGAAATGTATTTCTTTGACTGCTTGAAATCTAAATGTGATTCAAGTTTCAAGCCCAGAATATGTAGCCTGGAACTGAATTTATTGCAAAGCTAAGGTTCAACCTATGTCCCCTGCCCCAAGCTAATATTGTTCACACTTTACAGAAGTGGAAGGGACACTGTCAAATTGCTGCTGAGGATCTGAATGCTCATATTGAATAAATAGGAATAAATACTCAATCTTAATAACAAAGTGAAAAGGTACAAACTACTTTGTTTTATTTAATTTCCTTTTATGTTCACTTATCTTTAGATTACAATGTATAACCCAAATACAGTTTATGCATTGTGTTAAAAAAAAACACCATAAAATGTACATTTGGCCAGCTTTCAGTATTTGTACAAGTTGTAAAAGTGTCCTTTCTTTTCATTTAATAGGATTTTGCATGGCATTTTATGTTTCTAAACATAATTTTACAGTATAGTTTTCCCTTATACATAAATCTGGTGTTTGGAATTTTTATTATGTGTGTCTTGATCATCATAAATACTTTTAACTTTCCTTTGAAATCTCATAAAACCTACCAATCCAATTTCTGTGATGATTCAGACAAAGAATCACTGCTTCATGTGAAGTTGTGCCAATTTATTTCAGGAGAGATTTGGCCAGGAGAAAATTAAACCATTTTTTTTTTCTCTATGCTGTTTTTCTAAATGATCAAACTGAGGGGGAGGCAGAGTTTTAATAATTGAACATCAAAGACTGTGTCTCAATTCTAATTCAGACAACAAAATCATTGCTCTTCAATAAAGCAGAATTAGCCCCTGAATGAAGCTCTGTACTTCCACTGCTGTAAACTGAGTGTGTTGCTTTGGTAAGAGGTCTTGCTCTACCTTTGCACAACGCAAATGATCTTTGAACCTCCTATGTTTCTACAACACAGTCCACACAGTCTCTCTTCATGTTCAATCCCTAAGAAAAGTCTTTAGTAATAGCTACTTTGTTGTGCCTTAGTAAAACACTCTGTTCGCTTGTGCTTCGGTCATTTCATTCTTTGCCTCTCTCTGTCATTTCCATTCCAAGCAGCTTCAGCTGCTCCAGGCCAGCCAGGGGCCACGGCCATCTCCCTGGCATGGTGCTCACCTCCCCTGGCTGCTGCCCCAATCACGGGATGCTACTGGTGTCACCTCCCAGGGTAAAAACCATCAGTGTGCACCCTGAAGTGCCAGCTGGCGCAGCAAAAAGATGCACAGAATGTGCCATACCATGAAATACCCTTCAGCAAAAAAGGCAGCATTACAATGTATGTACAAGAAAAAAAACCACAACCAGATGCCAAAATCACAAACAGAACAAGATTTTGGGTCCTTTGCATTATGCAAACTCTTGGGTATTTTCAGTTATTATTAACATGAACTCTGTTTCTGTCTCCAGTCTGACCCCACCTGGGGATGGTGGGAAGTTTGCCCTGTTGTGGGGTCACACTATATATATGTATATGTAGGGTAGGGTGAGGTAGGATGGAAAACAAAGACTAGATCTGGAGGAGAGTAGGATGTTCTGTCGACTGCATATTGTTTTCTCCAGTGACACCTGAAACCCAATCAGTTGTAGTTGCCATTGCAGTTGGATTAATAAAACAGGTTTTTCACCCCGTAGGGTTTTATTTTCCAGCTAGTTACCAAAGCAACTTCCAACATATGTGTGGTAGCATCTTTCTGTCCTCTACTATCTGTCAGAACAATTTACAGTCAAGTGTAGCAAAATCTTCTCCCAGAACAATATTCCCCCTCTCCCCCCAATCAACTTGACCCTAATCTGGAATTATCACTGTAACAGTCTACAGCTTTTCAATAATTGCTCCAAAGATGGAGCTAAAATTAGCTTGCCTGGGAATGTGTTGCAAAATGCAGCTATGTCTGTCCTTCATTCATTAAGGCATTGAAATATTTCCCCAGAAGACAAGGATTCAGAGATGAACAACTGCTCATTCCACTGAAAAAAAGCCCAACATCTGCTTCATTCTAAGGACACTGGTATTTGCATTTGAAATTACAGTTCAATGGAAAGTGTGCTATTTTCTGGCATAAAACCTAGCTCTAAAGATGTTGCAATTCAATGTGCATTCTTTTTCTGGATTCTAATTGTGCTTATAAATTATCTTCCCATTTTGTATGATATTGTAAAACTTTTTACAGTATCTAAGCAGTAGTATGTCTCATAATGAGCTGTCACAAGGACAGATCCACTCCATTTTTCTAAGACACTCTTTCTAGAATAATTACCTATTTGAACTTTGTGTCTGTCAGTTTCCTATTTGACCATTTACCAAGAGAGAAAGAACATGGAATGGATTGTATGCCAAGAATGGACCTTACACTTGACTAATAGCAGGAAATCAAATAGAGATTCCTCTCCTGCAAGCTGTGTGTCAAATCACTATTCTCTTGATTGGCATAAGAAATGCAAGTGGAAGCTTTTATCTTCTCAGAATTCTCAGAAATGCACTTCAGCATTTAAATGGTGGCAGCATTAAACACACCCTGTGAAAATATATTTCTTCTCCTTTGCTGCAAAGCTACTAACCAGTCATCTCCTTGATTACTGCCTAATTCTGGCATTTGTGAGAAACTATGAATGTTAAGAATCTGAGTTGTAATACTTTTTTTTTAAGTTTTCTCCAATATCATATTAGAATTGATATCCTCTCTGCCATTCTAAGAATGTAAATGTCAATAGAATTAGAATGTAAAATTGTCAATACTGGAGTAGCCTACAAGATTCAGGTAACCCAATGTCCTACATATGACCATAACAGATGCCTAAGAAAGAGTAGAGGACACCAGGTATCTA
Organism: Scolopax minor; assembly: GCA_028566535.1. Classification (NCBI taxonomy): domain Eukaryota; kingdom Metazoa; phylum Chordata; class Aves; order Charadriiformes; family Scolopacidae; genus Scolopax; species Scolopax minor. The sequence goes on from JAOXNG010000012.1 coordinate 85,400,169, forward strand.
TAGAGAAGGCTGATCCATGTATTTGTAACTGAAAAACCCACTTAGGTAAAGTATAATGTCTTTTCTGTACCCGTGGAAAAATACTTGTTCTGTGGTTTAGGTCCTGAGGGCTGCAACAACAAATGGTGTGATTTGTGTTTTTTAATCTTGCAGAAGCACAAGAGTTCTTTATGGAGATTTTCCTCTCCACTGCTGTCGGTGATCAGTGTGCATGATAAATTGTGATTAAAACGTGTCCTTAACTGCAACAACACATTCCGTAGGGTTTTATTTGCATGTGGGATTTTTCCAGTGAGATGGAGAGAGATACAAAAAAAAGATTTTGAGTTTTAGCAGCTTAAACAGTTGCCAAGTAATGGCTATTTTTTAATGAGAAAGTGACATGCTGTGCCTTCAGTAGTGGTATTTCTGTGTTTGTTTAGTGAATAGATTGAATTTTGTAGAGATAAAATAATTTGCATGGGATGAGGATATCATTGATGGCAAATCTATTTTTGTATGTTAAGAACTCCTTTATATTTATCTAGGGCTATTCTTTCACATGCCAACAAACAAAGCTCCAGCTCCTCCTAAACCCTGGGTAAAAAAGAACAGTTGGCATCTTGTCTATCATTATTGCTGGGTAGAATTCATGAGAATGTTTGTTTCACCGTTTTCCTGTTCTCTTTTCAGTCTACTTGTATCCATTTACCTTGCCTCACACATTCATGCCATTTTTGCTCTCCTTTTTATTTTCCCACAAATCATCCTAAATGCATGAGTAATCCAATAATACTTGAGCTTTGAACTTTTGAATGGAAAGTGTGTTCTAAATGTTTCAGCTAGAGACGACACATTTCCTGTCACTTTTCTGTCCAATGTGCATAGGTAGTCTGTAGCCTGCATAAAGACTGATATTCTTTGCACTGGGGTCTTAGGTGGCCAAAATCACCATTTCACTTCTACAGAAGTCAAGGGAAGAGAAATTTGCACTTGATCCGACTTGTGAATTTTATTGCAATTAAATGCACTGTATTTCTAATTCTAGAGGAAGTTTTCAAAAGCTGAAATTCTAGAGGCTTTCACAGAACAAAGTCTTAGAGCAAATTCAGGGTCTGACCCTTCTTGTAAGACTTACATGTTAACCTATCCTTTCTACTGCTCTAGCAGTGTGAAAAAGGTCTGTCCTTGACCCCCTCCAACCCTCATCCCACGTGTTGCTCCTACACGAGCAGGCTACCTCATGTTTCACCCTGTTTGCACATCAACCAGCCACAAACCCAATGTGATTCCCTGTGGCAGTAATGGAGTTCTTATCGGGCACTTATCAGTTATGTTGAGGAACTGTAAAGTGGACATTATTAGTGAAGCATCCTTGGGTCTTATTTCATTTGGCAAACAGCTAGAGCTTTACATTAGTGATCTTGGATCAATGTTAAATAAAGAATTATGACTGCTGGAGCAAGCATGGATGAAACAATTTCTTAATTAATTAATAATCATGGAATCATGGAATTGTCAGAGTTGGAAGGGACCTCTAGAGATCATCTAGTCCAAGTCCCCTGCTAAAGCAGGAACGCCTAGAGCACATTACTCAGGACTGAATTAATGTTTGACACATGTCTGTTATCCTCTCTGTCCTCTTCATTGTAAGTCCTTTGGACAACTGAACTGAATTTCATATGTATCTAACTTACATTAGTAGTACAGATGGATAGAAAAAAAATAATATGCCATAGTCAGGGAATTTTGCCAATATTTCTATTCTTGACTGGTCATGACCACCATTGTATCACTTTATTTATAATAACTTAAAAATAAAAACTTTAGTCTATCCATTTCTCTAGCTGATGAGAAATGCTTCATTTAACCTTTCACATTATTTTGAGTAGATATGTCAGCCAAATAGTGTATTTCTTTTGCTTTGTCACATGTGACTTTAACCTGTTAATTGGCTCTCACATATCCTTCCTGAAGAAGAAAGGACTGACCTTTCAATGTAATATGATTTTATCATTTTGCATCCTTTGATAGAACTGGAATATAGAATAAATCCTCTCTGCAGATACTATTCATCTTCCTCTGATGCTGCCAGGGAGCTTGGTACCTTATTTTGTAATAGGACATATGCAATCATAAAGGAATGATAAGTAAAAATCTCTTGCATATGGAAGTGAAGAACACATTATTTTCCTTAGATCTGGATTTCATGTGTTCACAGTCTTCTGATCTCACAGAGATTCCTCCAGAGATACTTGTTCCTGTAGCACAATATAATATTTTTGAAAAAAATAATAGATGTATTTAATTCTGAAAATTGTTCTTTCCAGAGAGGAAGTTAAACAAAGAGTAAACTATCCTGATATAGTCAATCCATCCACTACAAGTGCCTGATAGCCTTTTCTCTTTCTCTTTGTAGAGAGGTGGGCTCAACATGGTCTGCATTCACTTCCTCTGAGGAAATCTATTCCTTTCAAAGGACTGCATAGGAAGCCCTGGCTCGTAGTTTAAGTACCTTAATCCCATTAATTTCATTAAATTTGCATCTCTTAACTAATACTTCTGACCTGGGATGTGTTTATTTTGGATGGGATGAAGTGAAGCAGAGTCCAATCTCTGCTAATAACAGTCTGGAGCAACCATGCTCCTAACCCAAGTGAAACAATTGCTGAAGAACACTCTTTTGTTAAATGTCACAAAATGATGTGAAGACCTTTTGTTCGATCATCTTTTCTTCACTGACATGAAAATATGGTAGTTCTTCTATACTGAGTTCCAAACAAATTTTACTTTGGTTTGGAGATCTACATCAGAAGGCTCTACACTACGGAGTGAAGGAGGAGAAAAATCTATACTCATTAATTATATTCCTGCTCTCCAATTATGTCTCTCTCTTAATTTTCTTCCTTCAATTTTTTTTTTGTGATTACAGTCTGACGCAGAGAAATATGTTTCATAAATTTAAGAGTTAAAGGATTTCATTTTTAAGAAGTTTATGCTTTGAGTCCTTTGTTCATCTAAACACATCGTGTTAGCTATACAGGTTATTTCTGAAGCCACTACTTCTATCTGTATTAATATTAGCACCTTTTTAAAGAGCAGCTATCTTAAGCAGCTATTGTTTCAATAAGGCAGGTACATCAATTTATTTTGTCTGCTTTTTTTAAAAAAAAAAATAATTTTTTGACAAGGACTTAGGCAATGCTTGGTTTTCGATGACTCAGATCGGTACTGAATCCCTTCTCTTATCCTTTTTATTTTTTTAATCTATTGATGAAAACCATTGCATCACAATAAAAGTTTAATGTTAGGACAACTTGATGCTGTTGCAATATTCTTGTTTTCCTGTAGTAACATAACTATTTTAAAAACAAGCAGCCCAAGCAAACTGAATAGCACAGTGAGAGGTTTTGTTTTGCAGATGGGGGTGGTTTGCACAGTTCCATCAGTCCATATAGAAGCTTCTCATCCCAAGACACCAGATATAAATGCAGGTATTGGTTCTCAAGCCAAATGACACATTTCCAAGTCTGAGAGGTGGAAAATCAAAGCAAAACTGCATCTGGCCCCATAGATTTCCCTTCCCAAATCAGAAATGCATAAAGTTTTCTTCCTAGTATATGTGTTCCAAGTGCTCTGCCAAGAAGTCTCCTGTCCTGAAAGAAAACGGGAGTCTATGGGAGTGCTAATTGAGAGGTCCACTTGATTTGGATTTCCCAAGGCCTGCTGAGAAACTTGACAAGGTTTCTTTGGCGGGATAGAAATTACCTGAGCTAGCCAAATGTTTCAGTTTGTTTGTCCTTGGATTCCTGGGAGCTTCTGGTGCCTGCTGCACCAGCTCCCGCAGAAACCAAGAGAGCAGTAGGTGGCAAAGGATCTCCCTCAGGAGCAGAGGACACATTGCAAGTTTGGGACCTGCTGGGAAGGACTGGGCAGCACTTACTGGATGATACCATTGAATTGGCTCTGCAGCATGCAGAATATGCGTGGACATGAGAAAAAGTTGACTGCTGTTCGATTACGTGTATTTGGAATTAATTTGAACAGATTTAACTTCTGCTGCTTTAGGGAGTTCTGTATCCAGAAATACAGTTTCCTTAAAGTAATTCCTAATATTGATTTAGGTCATTGGATAAATAACCAAACAATAATTAACATTTTAATCCAAGCCACTTTTTAATTGTTCTCCTCAATTCCCAGGAGGCTGGAATTACAATAAGTCTAAGAAGCTGGCCAGCTACCTGAATAAATTCTATTTAATAAAAAACAGGAAAAAAAAAAAAAAAACAACCAAAAGAGAAGTTCAGTGTTTATCATACCTTCCAATCAATTTCCAAGCAGGCAGTATTGTTCCAAATCACCCAGTACCTCCAGCAAAATAACTTCCAAGAGAGGTGTTGCTAGATATTCCTAGACAACTGCTAAACTGGTTAAGAACTAAAAAAAAAGAAAAAAAAAAAAAAAGAAAGATGAAAAAAAAATTCAAGGGTAATTCAAGGGTTTGCCAGAAGCTCTGCTGGACTGTTAATCACAAAGAAGAGGCCAGTACTTTCCAAATAGAAGGAAACACACAACAGCTTTGCAGAAATCACAATTGTCCACAGCTGTGTTGCTGGGGGCAACTGGAAAGTGTGAGGATGGATTTAAGTTCTCACACACATCTTTTTTTTTATTGGAGGCTTCTCATGGCAACTCAAGTGGTCTTCACCAGGATAAGGTGATGGGGAAAAGCCTGGTGTTTTGCTTTACTGCAATTGTTCTTTAAAAAGGAGCATAAACTATATCCAGAGGTAACACAGGAATCTGTGTACTTGATAATTCTTCCTTGCCAAAGCCACAGCAATTCTTTTCAATTAGCATCGAGCCTATTGCGTACCATGCTACAAAAACTTGCTGATGGTGGCCTCTGGCATTATCTAATGCTCCTGATACAGCTGCATTACTTGCATATTTGATAGAACCTTCTTGTTGAAGACAAAGAAAAAATATTTAGGAGATAACCCATCAGAAGTAAATAAATAGCTATGGGAAGGTAAAAGAGCACAGCAAATCAAGTTTCCTTATGAATAACAGATATTTATACCCTAAAGCAAATGGAAGGGAGAATTCTCAGAATAAAAATGGTGTCACATGGAAGAAAAGAGATCTGTCAAAGGCTGTTTACCGTTAGTGAATACTGAGGGGGGCTAGGTGGAGCCAATTCCAACTTACATTTTTAGATTTAAAAAAAAGTGACCAAACTGTTTCTGTGATCCTATGATAGTAAAATGGAAAGAGGAAAACTCCACTATACCTTTCTGAGAGTAATTTAGGCGAACCTTAAAGTGATCTGCCTTTATTCTACTGATCTTAAAGTATAGCCCATTTGTTTTAGGCCCATTGCAAGGAAGGGGAGGGGGAAAGTAGCCTAACAGAAGTCTTCAAAGCTATTTGAAAATGTATTTCAGCATGTTAATAGACCAGTGAGGGAAGATATACACAGCCTTGAAAAATGATTTTTACAGCACTCATCCTACCCATTGCAGCTGATAGACACTTTGAAACTCTCATTCTGTGATTCAATTAAATAGAAAACTAGAAGCAAGAGTTTTTTGGCAGAGAAACTAAATTATATCAACTATGTGAATCACTTGTCAGGAATCTAGCAGCTGTTTTTCTGAATTCATGGACAGCCAAGGGAAAACTAAAGCTGTGAGAGTTACAAGCTGCTCACCAATTCATCCACTCCTTTACACAGGAATAATTTGAAACTCTCCAACACCCGCTGGAGTGAAAACTTATCCGTGCCAAAAAACTTTTCTCAGGCAGGCTTCAATAATCTGCCTGCAAGATCTCACTTGAGGTTCCCTAAAGATGGTACTAAGAGATGATATTGACAGTGAGCTGATTTGTTTCTTCAAATCATATTCCATGGCTGATGAGTATGGAGAGCAGTGAGGGAGATCCTGACTCGCTCAGGGGAACGGGCTGTGCTTTCAGAAGCAGAGGGGAAGGAGGGAGAGAGAGGAGGGAGAAGCCAATGCTGGGGTCCTTCCAAAATCAGGAGCACCTAACACTTAATTTGTGCTATTGACTCCAGTAATCCACTGGTTGCCCATGAGAAAATCACCCAGCCCATTGCTACTATGGACCACAAGGCTGAAAGATGGACACCAGTGGCATTAGGGCTCCAAGGGACAGCTCTGGAGTTTTAAATTTATGAGCTAGGGCTTACACTGAATGGGGGTAAAGAACCCTTGACTTCCAACATGGGGTAACTATTCCATAAAATACAATGAGATAAACTGTATAAACCTCAAAACTTCAGTGGCTTACCTTAGTCTCTAGGAGAGGTCTGTGTACCCAGTGCTATTATTCCAGCAATATAAACAAGATTTCTTCAATCAATACCTACTGAATTCTAAGTACCTTGAATTCAGATGATGCACAGTGAAAATTGACTTCAGCAATTATTTCAGAAAACCAATAAAGATAGGTATAGTTATCCATACACACACACACACACACACACACATATAGTTTTGATTATAAAAAGATCATATTAATAATCTGTATAAAAAGATCATATTAATATTTTCCCCTCTTCATGGAATATGCCAAACCGGAGTATGATTCACACCTACAAAAAGCTCTCCAATGTCTCCAGCAGTTTAAAGGGGTATTTCAGCTACATAAATTAAAAGAAATATATTTGCTATGAGTGATTAATCTTAAATTATATTGTGTTTTCTTCCTTCATGTGGATTCTACCAAAGCCATGCTGAATGCTCGTAGTTACCAGTTGATACACCATAAAGATCTGCTATGATGTTTTGGTATTTTTCTAATGTATGCCAAGTAGCTGGATACCACAAATATATGATGCACAGAACAGAAATTTAAAGCCACAATTGCTTTCCAGACTCTGTTCCTGCAATAAATCTGGGGCTTCCAGGGGCCTAATTACATATTTTAAATGAGGCATACACTTAAATGCCTTGCCAAGTCAAAGCCTTTTTCTGTAAACTCTCTTGCTAGCTATTTTTACCCATTTTCTAGCATAATGCAGAATAGATCTCCCACTTGGATGCTCTGATATACAGTCAATAATTAGAGTTGAATGGGAAATAGAAACATCTTTCAGGAAAAAAAATTTCCATCCCTCTCTCCCCACAACCCCCCATCTCAAAATATTCCAACAAGAAACTACAATAATAAAATTAACATTTATAATAACAGCAATGAAAGGCAATATATAGAAATGCAAACCAGCTAATAGTAACAATGCAGAAACTATTTTCAATTATCTTCACCTTAAGTAAATTATTGTCTCTGTGAATACTGTTATCAATTTCCAGAATGTAATTTGTTAGATAAAGTGTATTTACTCAGTGGGAACAGTGGTATCAGAATCTGGCACCAGTGGGTTGGTATTCTAATTCAGTTTGTTGACGGCCTGTATGAGTAGTAGTTTAAATGCAGATTTAGAGTAAAAAAGCTGGTCAATGAATGCTTTGTAATAAATGAAGACTGTTTGCTGATGTCATTTTTTTGCCATTATGATGTATGCATTTAGAAAAAGTTTGGGAAAAAAGAGAGTAAAGAAGTAAATTTTTGCTGCATAGGTGATTACTCCACTCATTATTTTAGTGCTCATAGTGAATATATTTTATGGGTATGTATGGGTATATGAGTATATTTTGTGAAAATACATATTCTAAGACTTTGGGGTTTTTTAATCCACTGATTTTTCCAAGTAAGCATTGAATTACTTCATGCTCCAATGATTAAGATGCAATAGAAGAGATACAATCTTTTATTAAACAGTAATATTGTATACTGATAAGAAAAGAAGCATATCTTTCAGGCAGCATAAAATAAACCACTTCTGTTCACCAAAGATTCTGGGGCTGAAATTGTGGTGTTTCAACAACCCCTTTTCATTTTATTTCCTTTTTCTTCCTCTCTCTCCCCCCCACTTTTTTTTCTCTCTCTCCATTTTTTTTTCTCTTTCTCATTTACCCCCTGTCTTTTTCAACTTTTCTCCTCCCTTATGTCTTTCTGTGAAAGTTGATTGTCCATGGACAAGAGTTCACAAAGGACATTTAATACCTCACAGTACAATTTCAAATCCTGCTCATACAAGTTGACCTTGTACTGCATTTAACAGATGAGGAGAAGGCAGAAGTTCTCAATAACTTCTTTGCCTCCATCTTCACTACCAACCCCTTTCCTCCTAGCTCTCATGTTGATGGCCCACAAGTTGAGGACTCAGGTGACAAAGTCCCTCCCACTATAACTGAAGACATGGTTCGTGATCATC
>JAOXNG010000012.1:85510687-85524908 GCA_028566535.1 Scolopax minor
CCCCCCCCCCCCCCTTCCCTTATCAGGGATATCCTATCTAGGAAAGCTAATGCTCAAGGCCTAGCTAGACTGCTTGTTTAGAGCTAACTTGACTTTTCAGAGCAGAAGATTTTTTTCCAAGATAATGAAGTAGTGTTTTGTGAAGATTGTTGCTACTTTGTGCTCTAAGTACAAAAGCCAGCTTCTCTGGTACATTTCATGGAATCTGCTTCTTATTCTATTATTGCTGCTTTTGTCTTGTTTTCTTCTAGCTGACAGCCTGTTCCTGAACCTCTTGCTTCTTAGAAAAGCTTTCTAAGATTTTTAAAACTCGAAAATGACATTTTTTAAAAAAAAAAAAATAAACACTCACACAGAAAAACCACAATACCTGAAATCTAAAAAGTTGGTTATTTGGGTTTTTTTTTATAATTTTGGTGTCAAAGCTCTCACGTACCAATTAAAGCACTTAAAACAAACACAATCATGCACAGCAGAGGCTGAGGGACAAATGCTCCTTGGCTCAATTAAGCTGATTTATTTCTTCCTTTTTTTTTTTAATAGCTTAGTGTCAAATATAGACTTGTTGTGCTATCAATAGACAACAAAGAGTGAAAGTACTTTTCATTCAGTAATGTCTTGAGGTATTGCTAAGACATTCAGCAAGATCTTGAGGCACAAAATGCAAGTTACTTTAACAAGTGTTGGGTTCATTATTTTCTAGCATCCTTCCCTCAAGAAAATGAGTCACTGTGGCATGTAATTGTTACCTTAGTGTGACTTCAGTTTGCAGAAAAAGGTATTTTGTATGACAGTGGGAAATTTCAGCACTCAGATATCCAAAAGGAAAAAATAGATTTTCTCTTACTAGGGTTTTAATTTGGAAATCACAACCAAGCCACTAGAACAAGTTTTAAACTCAGCTTTCCAAAGCATTTAGCTGTTTTGAAGGACAAATACTGTTTTTCTTTAGAATAACTGCTTATGGAGATCCTGATCATAGATCAGTAAAATTTTGAATGCTTTCACTAGTCATCTCTTTTGAGGTAGCATTTGCATTTCAGTCTGTCTGCTCTTCCCCCTCCAAGAAGCATAAATCAGAGAATAATCTCTGGTGTTAATCAGTTAATTTTTGTTGCTCCTGACAACATAAGAAATAATCTAGAAAATTAAATTACAAGACCTAGATTTTATAACTACTTTTTCTCACCATTCTTGTCCATTTGGTACTTGAATTTTACCCTTTTTATGTTGAGGTTTATTTGTGGGGATTTTTCCTCTTTTATTTTTTTTTCCTATGGCAATGGTATATGAAATTAGTTTTCTCTAGATAGCTAGATAATAATCCAGCAAGACTCTTTCTGTCATGGAATCAAGGTTTGTAGAGTATATCTTATTTCAGAAGAGTAGTAAAGACACAACAAAAAAAAACATCAGATTGAGCGCACCTTCAAAAACAGGTTCTATGCAGTCTTATTTCAAGAACCGATCAGTGAACGATTAATTCAGAAAAAGTTGTCGCAGCTTTTGGGCAATGCAGCCAGTTGTCAACGGTTTTCCTCAGCTGTTTTCTAAGGAACAACATTAATAAATCTGGTCTTACTCCATCTCACTCAATGGAATTAATAGGAGTTTATTCTAGGCTCACAGGTGGCTAAAGCCACAGGAAAATTGTTTCATACTATCTTTCAGCTGAGAAAAGAGCTTCAGAACTTTTCTTTGGTCGTTGGTCAAATTGAGCCTCAGGTTATTTGGACATTTGGTTCACAGATTTTTCTCAACACTATTTATCCAAGAAGTCTGTAACCTCTTTACAAGCCCAGCTGGCAGAGGATGAGCCTTGGAGTGAGCTCTGGCATGTATATTTTTCTCTCTTCAGTGGTGCACAGGTTTGTGAAATGCATGCCAGATAGTTCTTTTTTGTATCCCAGTGTCTAGTGCTTCAAAGATCTGGTAGTTGGAGTGACTATATGTGAAGATAGCTCCTTCAGATCACTATTAGGTATGTACCTAACGATTTTTGATGGATGCTGAAAAATCACACAAAAGAGCAATAACACAGAAGTGCAGTAAGATACCAATGTTTAACATAAACTTTCAGAGAGGAGTAAAATCAGATCATTTTGTCAAGAACCTAGGCAGAAAGTCTTCATCATTCTTACCATCCCATCTATGACTTCTAAAGAATTTAGAATTGAACTATGTTGTCAGAAGCAGAAAGTTCTTAGCAACTCCCACAGTATCTGATAAAAATTAGGAGAACCATGGACTGCTCTGAATAAGGTATCAGGCAAACCACCACAGCTACAGTTTACTTAGTCATATAGTCATGTTTATCTGGGTTTTCCTATTGTTTCTATCAGTTCTAAGTCTTAAGAATATTCCATACACTTCCACACCTAAAAGCAGGAGCTTATCAGCCATATCTTTCAGCTGAGGGTCCTGATAACAGCTAGCTCATGTAAAAGAGGCTTAGTCATTACTGTAGTGCAACATCTGAGAAGAGTGCTTACTAAGTTTGTGAAATCCATGCATCTGCATTAATTCCCTCTTAGCAGGGGAATCTCTTTGTAATAACCTACGGATCATAAACAACTTTGCATATAAAACCAGAACTGGCTCTTTCCTAGAAGTATGTCTTTGATTATGCTCCATTAATTACATAATATGTAGCAATTAGGCATAAATTAAACTATCAGTGTTGTTGAAATTAGACTCCGTTAGTCTCATCTCATTCTTCTGGAACACAGTTCTCTCCGAGTTAGGACATGAAAGTAAAGTCAGTTGCTCTTCTCTGTACTGGCAGTGTGATAGTTTCTCTAGTATAGTGATAGTATCACTAGTTTTTCAGAGTGTAAGGTTCTCCATAGTCACTTTTAAAGTTGGTCAGAGTTTCAGGGTGTATAGGTCAGACATCTTCAGAGGTATTTTCTAGTATGATGAAATGAGTCCTGTGAAACTTCAGGACTGTGTAATCTGAGAGAAGCACTAGACAAAGAACCTAGAGTTTGTCCAGCTCAGGAGCCAGACGAACATCAAGTTTTAGATACTTCCAGAAGCCTTGAGACCAACAGATGCCCTAGAGAAAGAATAGGAAAAGCTGGACAGATTTTTCTTTTAATAGGAGTTAGGACCAAGGGACTTGTTTCCAACCCTCCACCCAAAGGTTCAAAAAAATCCAATAGAAACCAATGACAAAGCGTGGTGCTATTTGTGGACTGGGTACTTATTTGTTCACACTTTACCTGTATTACTGTGCACTTTATCTTGGAGAAGGACTACCTGCTCTGTTTTTCCCTTGTATAAACCAAGTTACCTGAGATATTTCAGGTCATTTCCTAAAACAGTTTTCAGTCAACTTACTTGCACTTTCTATCTACCAATGCAAGAGATTATATACCAACTTCTTCTTCCCTAAACAGAGACGCTCCAGATTAAAGTTTGTGGGTTTTTTTCTGTAGGCAAAAACACGCATACATGCAACATATAACATATACATTTACATTACAAGTTTTGGTGAAATTACAGTTCCGTATCCACATCTGATTGCATCCCTGAAGTATCTGAACTGCTTTTGAAAGAAACAGGTTCATCAGTTTTGGAAGCACATTATGAAAGTAATTGCCTGAGAGCTGTCCTTTGGGGAGAGTAGATAACTATTTCATCCATAACTAAAAAGCTCCACTGACAAGAATGAAAACTTTTACCTTTGCAATCAACTGAAATATCAGTGGGAAAGTTAATGAGAAAAGTCTTACACCTGACTCATTAATTTCCTTTCTAGAACAATACAAAGGTTTTCTCTACAACCTCATACAGGCTGCAACTAAGGTTGTTTTATCTACAGGCTGCCCAAAGAGGTGGTAAATTCTCTGTCTCTGGAGATGTTCAAAACTTACCTGGACATGTTCTTGTGTAACCTGCTCTGGGAAGACCTGCTTTGGAAGGGGGGTTGGACTAGATGATCTCCAGAGGTCCTTTCCAACCCCATATCATCCTGTGATTCTGTGAAAGTGTAAGAAACAACAGAGGGAACACCAAGGTCAGAGAAAGAGGAGGAGAAGGAGGAGGTGCTCCATGCTGGAGCAGATGTCCACACTGCAGCCCAAGGAGGACCATGTTGGAGCAGAGATATCAACACCACAATCCATGGAAGACCCCATGCTACAGCAGACAGACATGCTGTGAAGGAAGCTTCAATCCATTGAAAGCCCACATTGGAGCAGGGGAAAAGGGTAAAGAGCAGCAGAGAGGAACTTTCACCTACCAACTGCAAGCCCCAATTCCCTTTTGGCTCTGCGATGCTGAGCAGGATTAGGGAAGGAGAGGAGTCAGGAATAAAGGAATCAAATTGAGCCTAGGCAAAACAGGGGCAAATGAAGTGCCTTTTCTCTGTTTTTCACCATCTACCTATATTTTAATTGGCAATTAATTAAATTCATTTTCCCCAGTCAAGTCTGTTTTGCTCATTACAGTAACTGGTTAAGTAATCTACCTTTACCTTCACCTGTGAGCTTTTTCATGTTATTTTCTCCTCCTATCCTGTTTGGGAAAGTTAAGCAAGAGGCTGGCTAGTAAAGGTCAACCCACCACAGGAGGGTTCACAGAGGAGGGTTCCTGCAAAAATCTTTGCAGGAAGATAAAGTTTATGTCTTCCTAGTAGCATCAGTAATATGAACAGAATTATTTCTGGTACTTGCTGTACAAAACACAGTGGAAAAGTTTTTTGTGATCTTTTACTGCCTAGAGTCATCCTATTTCACTTGTAATATGTAATTGAGGCATCTAAGTTAGAAACTTAGTCACCCTGGTCAATGAAAAGGAACAGGTGTCTTCAGATCACGATTCAAATCTCTAATTGGGCAAAGTTTCTCTCTGAAGGTGTTGGGCTCTCACCATCAATTATAAAAGAAGCCTCAGACAAGTTCTTTCTTAAAAAGGTGTTTCAGTTAAGTGCTGTAAGTTAAGCAGGATGAACCAGGGCATCTGTAGCTAAGGTCTTACAGCATTTAATCTTTCTTATACAGCAAGTGAATCTGGTAATAATACTTTATAATCTGCTTTTAATGTACTCCTCACAGTAGCCATGCAGTTTATCTTAGCCTTTCATACACAATTGAAATGTCCCTTTCTCCTTAGTATTTGAGGTTATTTTAAGATTTTATATTTTTGGACTCATGTCTTTGGGTAGATGCCTATTTTATTGTTGCAATTCCTTTTTACCCATGTGCTGTTTTTCCCAAGTAATATTTCTTGCAGATGAAAACATTACCAAATGAACTATATATCATTAAAAATAGTCAGAAGATTAGGATAGAATTAAGTGTAGGTGTGCAATTTTTAAATCCAAATGACACAGTTTGAGTATCAAGCAAATATTAGGTAATACCTAAAATCATCCCTCTTGAATTTGAGTAAAATAATAGTTTCATTTGTTTTCATGACAATTCAGTCATCACATAGCACTAATCCAAACTTGAAGTTGATGGTAGATGGATGAATTTTTTGTTAAAGTGATGTTAGTCAAACTGTAGGTTTAACTATTTATGAGTTAAATAATGCCTTTCTTCAATAGTTTTCCTTTTTTCCTCCTAAATTTGTTGTTGTTGAGTTGATGCTGCCCTTCTTGAGCATACAGCAAAGAAACATAGTCGATTCCTGTTAGCTGAAACTTTTCTTTTGGGTGATTTTAGTGACTTGGTAGTAAGCAGCGGCTCTGATCAAGCTTAGTCATCATGCATGTAAAGAGTCACTTCATAAATACAGTAATTGACATGGTTGTTAAGAGGAACCTGGGCAGCTGGAAAAAAAAGCAAACCAAAACAAAACAAAAAACCCCACAAAAACCAAATGCCTATAGTTCTCCAATGAATTTGTAATGATATTGTTATAGTGTTGGGTTGGGTTGGCTTTTTTCCAGCTACATTCTTCATAATGGTTTTCATCTTCCTGTCCATCTGCCTCCCATTGTAAACTTAATTTGTTTACCTCTTGTTGAATTTCTCAAACTTTGTATTTACCTCTATTCCTGTCTTCCATGCACTTCCTTAATTTTTGCCTCCTAAGAGATGTTGCTGCAGAGTGCTGTATTTTCTTTAAAAGCAATACCTATTTTGAATTTTCTTCTTGCTATTGCAGGGTGCCAAGTTGCTTCTCCTGCTTAAATCTCCACATATAACAATTTCTGCAGCAATTATCTCATGGGTTTTTACTTTGTTCTAAATGATGAAAACTATATTTTATATGATGAAAACTAAGTCCTTTGTGGCTTCTCTAATGCATTCTGTCTATGGCCCTGCCTCTAATTCATCTGGTTTGTTTTCAGGTTTCCTCTAGCCAAAATATTGCAACAGGATATTTGCATTAGCTATGCAAAAGGCTAACTTCATACAAAAAATACAGAATCCTCCCATGACCTGTCCTCCAGGAAAAAAGAAGTAAAGCTAGGTTATCTGCTGGTGATTTTGTCAGTATCTTCAACATAACAAAGGCTTTACATACAAAAAGGGCAAAAGAAAAAAAATTAAAACAAAAAAAAAAAAAAAGAAAAAGAGATATTCAATACTGTACTTCAGATTTAACCTTACCATTTCTGTGCTTGCATATCAAGTGAGGAAAGTTATTAGCTCAAAAGGAATCTGTAGTTTTTGCTGAATATAAATACCTGATTAGACATATATACAAAGTAAGATACATACAGTCATACTATAAGGGCTGAGCTATTGTAATAAGTGACTGTTGATTGAGAGATTTACTGATATTTTGGGAACTGGAAATAAAATGGTTCTCACGAGGACTCGTATTTTAATATACTTGATGTGAGCAGTGAGCTGGTAACTATTATTGCATTTTGTTTTACAGTCTCATCAGCCTCTCTACTTTGGACTGTAAGCTTTTGAAAATACTTTCTGTTCTGCCACTTGGGTTTAGCTTTAATTGATGTAAGGGGGCAAATGGAATTGCGTTTAAGAAGAAAGACATAAGTTCCTATTAGAAACATGAAAATGTATATATTTGGTTTGTAAAACATCAGTTCTCTGTTTTAAGGAGGATAATCTTTTCAACATTAAAGCATACAAAATCTGGAGGCTTGATTTCTTATTGGAATTAATTTTTTTACCCAATGCTTTAAGACTTGTTTCTTTTAGCATTTTTATAACTTGAGCTTCCCTAACTCTTTGATTCCACCATTGAGTAGCTGATATCTTACGAAAAGGACATGGCTATATATTACATACAGGAGCCACAACTTGAAAAGTGTCACTTAATTCAGTTTTTGTCCCAGTTGTGTATATTAATAAGGTAATTTGCAATATGCATGATATTAAAATGAGGCAAATCAGCCCTCTGAATCAGAAAAACCTATGTGTTGTTGAGAACTGATTTTGCCTCCAAAATCAGGTACTAATCAGTTTTTCAGCAAATTTGCAAATGACTGTGGAATTCTGAGGCCATTGAACAAATTCCTGATAATGAAATGGCAGGATAACCAACTTCTATAGAAGTTGAGTACTCATTTTCATTGGTTATTTAATCTAAGATATAAGTACTTTTTCAACAGCATATCATATAAATACATACCCTAGAAAGTGATAAGGTTATGGAGGAGGAAGCGACCAGTCCCTCTGTTGCCAGTGCAGCCACAGTGATCACAGGCTGCTCACTGACCACACGCACAACGCCACAGGGTCTCTCAGCCACGTGTTACACAAACAAGGTGGTTGCACAACCTGTGTGTTGTTATTTTGGAGTCCCCGTGTTTGACTTGGAATCGTGATTCTGATGAAGTTCTGATAGTCCTGAAGCTCACAAGTTCCTAAAAATAAAAAAGTCTAAACCACCAAAAGCTTTAATCATGGCATGCTCAGGCATTTTTGTACAAATTTCCTTTTGGTCCATGAGTACAAGAAGCTATTCATAATAAAGCAGTGTGATCAGGCACATTTTATAAATATTGCGGGTTGCCTGAAAAATGTCAGAGTGTTTTTTCCCCAGGATTTCTCTGATGTAGCTGCCTTGCACCAGGCAATAACACTATATTTTCATTCTATAGTCCACCTCTCAATGAGGCTAATCAGTCACACATACTCTTCCTGCTGGCAAAAAACCTTTTCCTTCACCATGTAGTTGGCTTTTGCTGTCTAGACTTAAGAAATGCTTCTCTGACACCCGTGAAAGAAGAAAAACTGGAACAAGCAAATTACAGCAGGAACAAGTTGTATGAGCACTAAAGCCTTATTGTAATATAATGAAATTCTATCATCAGGCAAAGAAAAATGCAGGACTGATATGAAAAGCAGTTAAAACTTGTGTATCATCACTGCCCTTCCTCAAGTGATTACAACATGAAAAGAGGTGTAAGAATAAATTTGCATTGTTTTTTGTGTTCTTGGAACAGAAATTGATGTTTTGAATGGCTTCTTGAAGAACTAATAATTGAGTTGGGGGGTATCTCTGGTTCAGCTGCTGTCTCACTTTTAGATAAGATAAGGATTAAGAATACAAATTGCCTAATAAAGAGGAAAATCTTTTCTGTTAAACTTGTTTTACTCCCCCGTGTCACAAGGGAAGCTGAAAATGCTTAGCTTCCTATTAAGAAAAAAATTGTAACCATCTTAAAACACATTCCTATGCCAGGAAAATACCACGCAGTTTTCAATTTCCTGTTTCATGGCACTAAGTATGACCATGTTTTACCCTTCCTACTGGATGAGACCAAAGGCCTACCTATATTAGTACATTTCCATTTATAGTGATGAGAAGGAGATATCTGGGGAGAATCAATATTCAGGCCTTCCACAATGTAACTTATTTCTAGCTTCTATGATGCATCAATATGAGAGCCTCTGAATCAGAGAACACTGCTGGATCATTTAAAATTAAATTCTGTCTTTTCATTAGAAGTATTGAAAATGTAAGAGCTGTGCATAATTTACACTTCATTTGACAAATCAGCTATAACAAATGCAAAATTGTATTAAATGTTTTTATTTACTGGTTACAGAGGAGATAAATGTTCACAGCCTTCAAAAAGCTTTGACATTCAAATGTGAAGTACAGAGAGACAGAATAGAGCTTGTAGAATGTCTTTTTGGAGAGGAAAGGGTGTTGATATCAACATATTCTTGCCACAGAAGGTGTTTGTTTTGCCTCACATCAGTTCCGTTAACTAAGAATCCTGCAAGAAAACATTGCAAAAGCTGTCCGGAAAGTGGCTATTGAGCACACACTGATCATCACACAGGATCAATTGTAGGATGTATCAGACTTGCTTCTTGGGTACAATTGATGTAGTTTTGAATTCTTGCCTTTTCTTTTCTAGATGTCTGAACAATAAAAATGCAAGAGTAATACTCTTTTTTAAAAAAAAAGTAACAAAAGCTACTTAAATAGACAGCAATCTGTTGGAGAGCAGATACATTTGATCCCTTTTTGGAAATGTCCTGCTCTTTTGTTTCTTCCATATCTCACAATTCTTTGACTATTTGTTCACTTTCAGAAGTTCACTAAGTTCACTTCAGAGTATGTAAATGAACAGACAGATGAAAACATTCATAAAACCCAAGTTATTTTCTAAAAAAGGTACCAAAATTGGCTTTGTTCTGGAATAGAATAGATCTGAACAGGGTGCAACATGAACCATGACACTTAATAAAATATTGGTGTTCTGTTGTATCTTTTTATGCATCTGAGACAAGCACATTCAATGTAACCTAAAGGACTGTGGATATCTGTGTCTCCTATGAAAGGGTAAATCAGCATTCAGGGAAAGCACAGCATTTGCCTTCCAGTCAGTCAGATAGCTTTGAGGATCAGGCAGTCATGAGTCCAGAAGCTTGAAAACAAGAAATAGCCATAAGGCTATCTCAGAGTACTATATGGAAATACTGAGAATCTCTTGAAATAACATCTGAGAAAGGAGTCCTAAGCCAAGGATTTTCATAACAGAGCTTTAACTCTTGCAAAAACTCACAATAGTAAAAGGCTTTAGTTTGTTGGGGCATGGTTTTTTGTTTTTTTTTTTCATTTTTAGAGTGACACATGCAAATGCAGCATAGAGCATGGCTGGGTTTGTTTATCCTTATTGGATGGGAGATAAATAGTCAATTAGGAGGCTAAAATGCATTCCTAATTAAAAAGCAGAAGTCCTGTTAATTTTTTTATGTCTAATGTCCTATTTTCAATTGTTACAGAGATATCACATTAAAGGAACAAATTATTTCTTTAGGGACCTTGGGAAGACTTGTCATTTAGGAAAAATGGAAGTGTCTATCTCATGGTGCTTTAACAGTACTACACTGGCTTCAGCTAACTTGCAAGATCTGGGTTATGAATTCCCACAGTCATTTTACCAGTGTTTTCTCATTTGGAAAGCAGTTTTCCTTCATTTTCCTGTAACCTTTTACCTCACATTCTTCATCTATAAATGGGTTTATTCTTTACCTGCCTTTATAAAACTTCTGTACATTTCAAGAAAGATTGAAGTCCATCTTAACTGAATCTGAGATCTATACACTAAGTGTGATTGAGACGCTTTTTGTACTTTGAGGACAGATAAAATTCTGGTTATACTTTGGAAACACATACCTCATAAAAACAATTAACATATAATTCATAAGGTGGAATGGCTGCAAAATGGCTTGTGATTGCCAGACCCAAATACAATGAGTTTGTTAATTTGAAGCCTCTAATGTGTTTCTTCATAGGAAATACAGACTTAGATGCAGAATCATATACTTAAAAAATAAAGTTCAGGGTCATCTCATTACCTTTCTTACCACTAAAATTCCTTTTTAAAAAAGACATAAACAGAAAAAAAATTGTCACTTGCAAACTTATACCTTATATATAAAGTAAGCAAAGAGGATGCCATGTTGCATCAACAAGGGCATCACCAGCAGAGATGAAGAAGTCATTATTCCCCTCTACTTAGTGCTTCTCGGACCACACCAGGAATACTGTGTTCAGTTTTGGTTTCCATTATACAAAAGAAATGTGGACAAGCTGGAGAGGGTCCAGAGAAGGGCCCTCTAGTTGAACAAAGGGCTTGGAAGCCTACCATATGAGGAAAGGCTGAGACAGTTGGGTTTGCTCAGTCTTGAGAAAAGAAGGCTTAGAGGAGACCTTATGCCTATGTTCCTGTATTTAAAGAGTAGCTACAAAGAAGATGGAGACTTCCCTTTTACAAGGAGTTGCATGGAAGGATGAAGGGTAATGTGTACAAATTACTCCTGGGGAGATTCCAATTGGACACGAGGGGACAATTTTTCACAATGATGATCAGCTGTTGGCATAATCTCCCCAGGGCACTGGAGGATTCCCCAACATTGGACACTTTTAAGATTTAGCTGGACAGGGTGATGGGCTATCTTTTCTAGACTGTGCTTTTGCCAAGAAAGGTTGGACCAGATGATCCTTGAGTTCCTTCCCAAGCTGGTATTCTACGATATATTTCAACTTTAAATTAAGAAAAAAAATGTAATTTCTGTTTCAATATATACTACATTAACATATCTTTCTAAAGTGTGGAGCTTGTGAGCAAGTAAAGGACAAGAAAAAGCATAAACATCATTTACCCAGTCTAGTATATATGGATGCTTATGTCAGATGGAGTAGGTTTGTATTGCAGATGCATTTATAATATGCTTCAAAATCAACTACAGTAGCAATGGACTCTTTCAAAATAGCTTTTACAGAAGGTTCAAACACCATGTGTACTTTGTCAGAACTGCCTTGTCTTTTGGTCCCTCATTACTGAGTTACTAGTTTAAAAATTGTCAAAGAAATGAAATCTGGAAGAGCTGTCAAATTTCAGAAAAAATGCCTTGAGCTGAATTCTTTGTTTATCTGAAACGCCAATAAAACTGCCAAAGAACTACCAGCATTTAAAGGAAATCAAGGTGTCAGCAGAAAGAAATTTATCAATAAAATTTTCATACTAAAAAAACACAATACGTTTTCAGCAGCTTGCTATTACTCTGGGTTTGCCTGGCATCAGTGTTAATTTCCACAGACTCCTAAAAGTTCAGTTAGCAACATTTTCAGCCCTAAACAAAAAGTTTCTGTCTCTGCAGTCAACAGAGAGTTGCAGTCCTGTGCAAAGATATCAGTCAAGTTTATGCCAGCCCCTTCATTTAACCATAAGACCAAGGCTGTCCTTGAGCTTCACATTTCCTACCAGCTCCTCCTTGTTATTGAGAACAAGGTCCAGCACAGTACCTCTCCTTGTTGGCTCCTCTATCGCTTGGAGCAGGAAGTTATACATTCCAGGAACTTCCTGGATTGCTTACACCCTGCTGTGTTGTCCCTCCTACAGATATAGAGATGGTTGAAGTGTCCACTGAGGACCAGCACTTGTGAACAAGAGGCTGCTCCTATATGTCTGTAGAGGCTCTCATCTGCTAAGCCTTCCTGGTCAGGTGGCCTGTAGCAGACTCCCACTGCAACATCACCTATCCCTGCCTTCCCTTTAATCCTGACCCATAAACTCTTTGGTTGGCTCCTCATCCATCCCTTCATGATCTCCACGCACTTCAGCTGATCATTGACACAGAAAGTTACACCACCTCCTCATGTCCCTTACATGTCCTTCCTGAAGAGCCTGAATCCTTCAATCATAGGAGCCCTTTCACGATGTCTCTGTGATGCCAATAAGACCATTGCCCTGCAGGTATGCACACATCTCTAACTTCCCCTGTTTGTTCCCCATGCTACTTGCATTTGCATAGAGGAATTTAAGTTGGGCCCCTGATTGATAAAGCTGACTTACTGGCTGGAGTGGCTGTTATTGCTTTGTGCTGTCTTCCCTCTAAAGACTTGCAACATTCAGGCATTTAAATGTATGAATCGGAGAAAAAAAAAAAAAAAAAAAAAAAGTGGTTATAGGGTTACAGGATTGTATTTACCCAGAAGATTATATCAATGTCATAATCCTCAAAGGTGGCATTATCTCCTACTCTCACCTCCACACACAAAATAAATAAAAAAATACATAGAATAACCTGATCATTGCCTAAGATTATTTTTGCCAAATCATTCTTTCAACACTTTTGCAGCATTCACAAGTTTAGAACATGACATTCTGGGATCTAGAAATAATTTCTGGAAATGTTTTGACCTGAAGTACATAGTTTTGATTTAAAAGACAGATATTTTAACAATTTCACTAACCATGTAAATGAAATGTATTTCAGCTGCACAGTAGACAAGGTTTTTTTGCCTTTTGTTGTTTTTTTTTTTCTTTTTTCCTGCATAATGCATGTTATGAAATCATAAAGTTTTTAATATGCCTTTTTAAAAGGTTACATACATTTTCTCTCAATTCTGAATAAATTTTTTTGCTGTATGTGTTATGCTCACAGAAGTTTTGGAAGTTCACAGTACACCAGGTGCTCTTGAGAGAAGGTAACTCATTTCTGACTTATTTAAAATGGATTAAATAAGATGATTGCTTACCAACTGGAAATATTACAATTTCATTTCTGTGTCAGAATATTTCTATTAGGCCTGTCTGTCTGTAAACGCTATTCATTCTGATCACCACTTTCATTTTCTTTATAAACATAACCATCACTATAGAGTACTGTGACAGAACCATTTAAAGAAAAGTGGGGGGAAAAAGCACCTGTCTTAAAAACAGTATTTGCTGCCACTCCACCCACTGCGCCCCCCCACCCCCCCCGTTCCATATCCAACCCCATCTTCTCTTTGGTCTCTCCCAGAGTCTGAAGGAAGGCCTGACTGTGCAAGAACGCCTGAAGCTTTTTGAATCCAGGGACTTGAAGAAAGACTAGTTCTCCCCGCTCCGCTTGACCACGCGCACCTCCCAGCTTGAGGCAGCACAGCACCAGCACCGTTTGTCTCTCGTTCCTTAACGACCTGTCCCTTCCTGTCGTTCGTCTTCGACGCCCCCGACGGGACCCGGCGCCGCGGTGGTGGTGGTGGTGCCCCCCTCCTTACCACCCCCGCTCATCCCCTTCCCTCCCCGGCACCGTTCCCTGCTTTGTGAGATGCTCCAGAGACTCGGAGAGGGAGAGGAAGGGATTGAGGGGGGGGGGGGACGGACACGGCATCCCCCCCCTCCCCGTGGCGCGGTGCCACCGTCCTTACCGCCGAGCTGTACGTGTGGCCGTCGGAGCCGCAGACGGCGGCCAGCGGGGCGGCGTGGCAGGGCGTGCAGCCCCCGTGCCCCATGGAGCCCAGTGGCTTGATCCTGCCTGTTGGGGACGGTGCTGAGACCACC
>JAOXNG010000012.1:85567681-85578345 GCA_028566535.1 Scolopax minor
ATCATGACCCCTTCATACACATTAACAACTTATTTACAGTGTTCTCAACATTATAGTAATTGTGTTATTTGCTGTTAACAATTAGTCTTATAAAAAGAAGTGTTACCTCCATTTCACAGAAAGGGAAAATACAGTATGGGGTAGATTAACTAATTCACCTGATGCGCAGAAAAGCCAGTAGCTGACACGAGATGTGATCTCCCAAATATCTCCCATAAACCAGGTCTTAGAGAAGCCATTCCTTCATAAAGTAAAAATGAACCACAGACATTGTGTGGATATTAAATTTTAAAGAAAAGTTCAGACTATTTCTTTTTTTTGTGAAGTGTTCAAGAACAAACCAAATGGATTCCAAAACACAGATATTGAATTTGAATCACTACATAAAGTATTTAATAAATTTTCATGAACAAAAAAAAGAAAAGAAAGGAAAATGTTATGCCTAAGAGCTCTCACTACTTTTGAAAGTAGTCTGCCCATTCTTGCTTAGTGAAGAAACCTATTGTTGAATAATGTTGTACAATAATGACTATATATTTTGATATTTTTGAAAAATTGTCTGAAGAGACCTCATAAAATGTATCTCTGTAGATAATTTCCTATATTGTGTGAATATAATAGATCATACCTTCATGAAAATACTGATTAATCACTGAACACAAAATTCAAACTTTGAGAATCAAATCCAAACCCCTCTAATGTTCTGAAAAAACTGATATTTATACAGTTGTCAGAGCAAAGTACAGTCAGATAAAATTGTCCAGCAAGCAGATTGATTATCATGAATCAAATAAAATTTTGAAAATTTGTTTTGAATAAAAAAGAACAAACAGGATATGAAGTCCTGTTCAAGTGTCTTTTTGTTTCCTGGCTATGTATAACCACATCCCTGGCAATGCCTCCTCCAAATTCAAGTGCTGACAAGGCAAGAATCTGTCACTGTGTCCAGCCAATTCAGTAAGCCAGAACCACTAATGGTGGATGAATCCATATGGTCTGCTCTTCTTAAGGCAAGATTTCGAAAGCTACCTGCCTGATGTTTAGCTTAGATATCTGTTCTCAGGTGCTATTTAACCCAACTCACCAAGCATTGGTAAGCAATTAGAAAGTTAATTTTATACATATTGGTTTTTAAAAGTTGGTTTTCTCATTTTCACTCCTTTGTGTGGATGCTCATATAGGAAAATTGTATGATAAATAAAAAAAATTGCAAGTTTGTTTCCTGTGCAAGAAAAGCATATTTAGATTTACAATTGTGCTTTCTTCTACACATTTTCCACACTAACTTAATCTGTCTTCACAGCTAGCTAAAATGATTATGTTTTATCTAATTAAAAATAATAAAGCACATAAAAGAAAACAACAATGCAATATGAAATTATAAAGAGAAGATTCATTAGGAAACTTTAATGAACTGCAATTCTGCTTGCAGTGTTCTGCGTCCAGACTGGACCTCACTAATTCCTTGCTTTTGGCTGGAGGCTCCAGATTTCCATTCCCAACTTCAGGCTTGCCAAGCCTCATTCATCTGGCAGCTCTGTCATGCATCCTTCTGCCCAGCCAAGGTATCACGTCCTGCTGGCAAAACAGTGATTGCAGCCGTTGACTGCCAGGGGCTTCAATGGCACCTGCTCAGCCTGCAGCCATCTGATCTCCTTTCCCACCACCCCCCAGGACCCTCCTGCAATGCCCACACAGGCTCAGAGTGGGTTTAAGATTGTCCAAGCTCCTGATCCCATTGCCACCACCTTGTTCACAGGCAGCATGTTATATATCAGTTAGCCAGCCTTGCAGCAGTCCTGTCAACCTCTTTTCTTTTTTGTGCTACTGTCCCTCTGTTTTCCCCACAGTTTCGCGTTCACCTGATTCAAAGAGCATGCAGTCTGAAATAGCAGTGTATGCACAAGATGCTCAGCCCTGTTGTTAGGTTCACTTCAGTCGCAAGTTTTTTCCTCTGAAAACAGCCATACAACAGCTTCAGTTCCTAGTGGGCTGTCAACAGCAGTTTACTGAGTCTGTTATATTTCATTTGGGTTTCAATGCTTCTGAACAGAGAGTTTTGTATTTACTTGATTTCTGATTTCTAGATATCCGACTCTGATTTCTTTTATTGTTCTTATTTTAACTGGGATTCTGAATTAATGTCCAATCCAAACTAATCTGTATTTTATAGCAGCAGAAATCATTCCTTCACTACATTTTGGAAAACAGGGACTACATTTAAACTGTTAGTACTCATGTCTCCATGATACAGAATTAAGAAACAAAACTTCTTTCAGTGAATAAGTATCAAGTAGCCTACCTATAAGGGAATTTTTTTCTATCGCTGTGAAGGAGAATATTGATTATAGTGACACAGACATCAGCCACATGGCTGCTATGTCATATGATGCAGAAGGGCCCATATTACCTTGGCTGAAGGATGGGGACCCCCTCTGCAGTTTGATAAATCTGAGCCTGGTTGGAGGTACCTTGAGTCCAGCGTAACTGGACTGATCACTTCTACAACTGGTAAAAGCTGTCTTTTATTATTGAGCTGAGGCATTGCTAAAATCCAATAGCAGCATTTACAGGTTTTCATTTGTATTTATAATAAAGCAAATGAAGAACAAGAGAGGGTTAAGAACTGGTTTAAACTGCCTTAATATTTCACATGTAAATAATTGCCAATTAACCAAAACTCCATTAGGAAGCCAGTAATGGACAATTAGTTTTAATGGAAATGTTCTCACGACTTTACAGCTTTGTCAAGTGGTTCAGTACAGGCAGCATGTTAAATCACCACATTTTTCCAACAAGCTATTTGAAATCTGTGGCAGCTGGATTTGATTGATGTAGTGTACCAGAGAGCATAAGTATTGCAGAAAATGATATTTCAGAGTTCAAAGCAGTAGAAAAATTGTTGTTTAATAATTCAGCAGTGAAATGAAAATAATGTAAAGAAGATTAGCCATGCTATTTTACTGAATGGTATTCATAGCAAAGTTCTCATTTCTAGACCTGTTTTTTTCAAGTGATATTTTTAATGAAATGCTTTGAATGAAAGCTTTGTTCTTTTTTTTTTGAGATTAAGGCCAGAGGGGGGTCCTCTTCTAAAAGAAGAAACTGTCTTTTATTCAGCATTATGGCAGAACTAAAATTTGTTCTGTGTATCATACTTTCCTTTTGTTTCTGTCACAATGATACACAAATAATTCAGCAGAAATCTATGTCCCTCTGGAAGCTATTGTTTGCATTGTGTAAAGTATTCAAAAGTAATTGTAAACACTCAGCTGCATCCCAACTTCTGCAGCAGTTATTATAGCATCAAGGCTAAATGCTACCAAACTGGAATAATGCTAAAAATACTAGCAAAAAAACCCCCACAAACCCATGACAATGAAGGCACAAAAGCGGGCAGAAACAAGCCAAAACTGTTGTACAGCTGTACTGCTCACCAGCTCACCTGCAGCACTCCAGCAGCCAGCTAATCCAGCTGTTACTTTTGCTCTCATTTCTCTTTCTGTTTACACAGATTTCAGGAAGGCTTTCCAGCCTGAAAGCACCCGAAGGCCCACCCACCTCACTCAGCCCCCTAGCCGTTAGCCCCTCCAGGCAGAGATTGTGGTAGCTGTGGGCTCTGTAAAGGAGCTGTGTTACTTGGGGAGTCTACAAAATGTAATTAATAAGTAGTACGAAAACAAACAGGGCATCATTCAACTCGGTGCATGTTCTCATGCATCTACCTGAACTTTGGCATTGAGGGCAGATACTGCTGTATAGATTTGGGATTATAATTTAAAAACAAAGTGTAGGGCCCTAGTTTATTCTTCAGTCAGGTGCTGAGTATTAAGCAAAGATTTTTCATGTCAGTGGTGAAGTTAAATAAAGCATGGTATTGCACAGCAGGAAGTTCTGTCACTTTTGTAAAAAAAACCAAAACAAATCATAGCTGAGTTGTTTGAGATTTTATTGAAATTAAATTGTATTGTTTGCCCCATCTTGCTTATAATTAAAGGTAGTAATTACTTTTTGATTGTTTAGGCAATTTAAAATTAATTCCATTGTTATACCCCTGTTGTGAACAGCTAACATAGATTCAGTGAGGGCTAATAATGGCTAGCTAACCTGAACCAGCCTTCTGCTGTGAGATGAATGGCTCTGACAACAAGAGAAACTGTAGGTATTGTATACATTGACTTTAGCAAGGCCATGGTTTTTCATAGTGTCCCTATAACAAATATGATGACTTTTTGTCTGGATAAGTGGACAATAAGGTGGATGGAAAAATTGGATGAACCATCAGGCCCAAAAGGTCACAAAATTACACCGATGTCCTGTTCTGAGTAGCATCCCTCAGGGATAAATCCTGACACCAACAACATTTAATGTCTTTATTAATGATGAGCATAATTTTGCAAGTCTGGAAATGACACTAAAGTGGGGCTGGAGGGAGGAGAAGGTGGGACTGCTATTTAAAGGGTCCTCCATAAGCTTGAAAAATGAGCTAACAAGAAGCTGTCTAAATTTAATAAGGCAAGTCTGAAGCCCTGCCTTTGGGAGGAATGACCCCATGCAGTAGCAGAGACCGGGGGCTGAATAGATAGAAAGCAGCTTTGCAGAAATATAATGGTTAGAGTTGGAAGGGACCATACAAGTCATCTAGTTCCAATTCCCCTACCATGGGCAGCTTTGAGCAAAAAGAGCTGTAACAGGACGTGCTTTGAGCAGGAGGTTGGGCTGGGTAGTCCCCAGCAGCCCCTTCAAGCCTCTGTAATTCTCTGAGACTTCCAAGTCTGAGATAATCCTTCCCTGAATGTTTTTAAATATGCTAACTAACTGGAATATGCTTAGTCAAAAGGTCTTAATTTTAAGTTTTTAATTTTCTAAAGCATTGTGGCTGAGTCATGATTTTCCAAAAGCAGCTCTCCAAGGAATATAAGTATGAGGATTTTATGGAGAACAGAAAAACAGCACTGCAGTTTGGCAAAAGCTGACTCTAAAATAAGCAGTAGAGAAGTTGATCCAGTTGTAGTCCTTAAGGAGCTGTACCAGCAAGTACTGATTTGGCCCGAGGAGCAAAGAAACTGTCCTCTTCCTTCCTTTCTGTTCCACATCTCTTACTTTCTTTTCTGATGATGAGAGGGAGGAGAGAGGAGAGCAATAATTATCAAGACTCCTTAATCCTGAATCTTAGGGGAAATTGTCATTTCGTCCCATTCCCTAAGAAGAATCCCTTATATTCAAAACCAACAAAATCTCAATTAAAAACCTGCCAGAAGACATAACCTACTATTAAGGATAAGAACACCCAGTGTTCCTGAGATAAATTGGGTGTTAGAAGACAACTTGCTTGGCTACATTTATAGTTCTGTGTATGAGATCAGCTTCACTCAGTTCCAGTTAAATTTAATTATTTATCACTGATGCAGGAGGAACTTTAAAAAACTTTTCCTTTAAAAATGAAGCTTTAAACAAGAAGAAAGCATAAGTATTTTGACTGGGAACTGTGTATCCATCACTGTGCAAGGAGAAGAACTCCCTATCCATTACGGAATGCCGATGCCCATATGAAATGGTACCATTTGTAGCACAGTTTTCCTACATGAATTATTTTGAGTTGATTATTACTTACTCTTGGAATTTAACGCTCAGCTGAAGGCTCTGAAGACAGTCTCTGGAGAACTGTTGCCTCTACTCTACTCATTTGGTGCTTGCCTATGTTTAATAAAATCAGCTTGTAGCATACACTGTGGCAAAAGCAGCAGTAAAGGATTCATGACACGGCAAATTTCCAGCCATGCTTAATACCAACAACCTGGTGTATTTGGGGATCAGCACAGTCCCTGGGTATAGATGAAAAAGTTAACAGGTGATTAGAAGGATAACTATGCAAAGTTTGGGAGGAAAAGTTTCTAGATGAGAACAGGGTACATCTGTGGGGGAAGGGAAGTTACAGAGCTTCTCTGCACTGATGACAGTCTTCGATTTAGAGATGGAGAGTATAACATAAAAAATATCACCCAAAACAAGATTGTAAGCAAAACCCCAAGGGACAGCATGGGGTGAGCGTGCCTCCTAGGCAGCAGATGTAAGCAGCATCATCCTGGCCAGAGCCTGCAGGTTGACACATGCCTCCCAGGACATCATGGGCAGTCGGTGCAGCAGCATGACGTTTGAGTAGCAAGACTAAATGCAACGAGCCTCTCAACTCACTTACAGGTCTGGTTCTCATGAACATGTACAAAAATGGTACATCATAAGAAATCATTGAATTCCTGGCTGTGCAGCCACTTTAACACTGTCTTTAGAGTCATGACTACATGTTGCAATGCAGCCTTCAGTTCTGTGTGCATATGTGTTTAGAGAATGTTAAACTCGTTACATTTGTAGCAGCATTTGTCCTGTGTTGTACACTGGTAGTGATTGAGCAATCTGAACCTCATGACCTAAACAGAAATTCAGTTAGTCTTGTAAGTCAGGTTCTGTGTGGTGTGCACACTTAAAGCCTTCATTTAGATCACTAGGAAAAAAAATATGCTCATTATCTATGAGAATTTGGCCCTCTTATTGATTGTCTACCGTTCCGCATTTGATTTTCTAATAATTTTCATACTGCATATTTCACTACTAAAGGATATTTTAATAACACTCTGAAACATAATTTATGGAGTTAAAATTAAGACCCTGCTTCATTGTGCAAAATGTATGCAGTGGGTGAACATGAAGTTTTTTCTATTTTAATGATTTATTTTCAGGGATACTTAGTCCAAATCACTGAATTCTTTCTCTTGGTTATAAGAAGCTTCGATCCTAACAGTTCCTCAAAAGTCATAGAATCTAGCAATATTAAATTGCATTCTGCTTAATTCACTAAGTGGAATATTTGTTTCCTTAGGTGAACACGTTTTGTGGCAGAATATGCTTGTATTTCTGTGATGACTGAGCTTGATGATTCTTTCAGGTCAGGTATTTTTGTATCATCTTTCCAGAAATATGGGCTCCATACACTTTGCTCCTTTTCTAATAACCAGGGCTTACAGTGGTATGAAAGGTGCTGTCAGAGTTGGTGCCAAAGCTGCCGTGGCTTGGAAGCTTTCACATCACACCTGTCTGTGTGTGTGTGTGATGCTGCTCCTGCCTGCAAACCACCACACACTCCCCCAGGAGCCAGGAGCTGCTGCCACATTCCCAACAGCACACAATTAACCTGTGGGGAGCTACTGCTGCAATCTGCCTCCAGACCCAGCATTTCCAGTAGAGCTGACTCATTATGAAGACAATGAGATCATTCACCATTTCACAGGACGAGATTCCCTCTCTAGTGCTATCTTCAGTTTAAGAAGTAGGAAGGTAACTGTGGTGCTGCAAGTGCCAAGCTGTGGTTGGGAGCACTTCCCACATCTGTGTTCAAAAAGGAAGGAACTGCTTTTTAGAGCAGGGCACTGCTGTCCTGCAAAATGAACTGTGAGGAAGAGCAAAGAACCTGGAGTGTCACCTACCCAATGTCAGAGGAGGCAGGGCACTGCAAAGACAGGCGGAGCAGCATGGATAATAGCAGGCTACTGGGAGTTAAATTAAAGAGAAGGGGGAGGAAGAAGAAGCGAAGGATGCCCAAAAGCTGCTTAGACAGATGGGGAGTGTAAGCCAGCAGGGAATCTTCCTGGGAAATGCAAGCACCCTTGCATGAGAAACGAGAGAGCAGGGCTGACATGTAAGATATGTTAGTCGCCATCCCATTTCCATCAGTCCCTATTATTCTGGTTTTTTTAAGTATTTGGCCAAACCTGCAAGGAAAGCAAACTGAGAACAGTTCTTAGAATAAACATTGAGCTCAGAGATTAGAAAAATCAGTATTGACAGTAGCTGTGCTTCTCACAATCTCCAATATGCCACGTTATCTGTTCTCCCTCCCACCCCCCAGGCTTTAAACCTGCTTCAGGATGATCAGGGTTGCATTGTATCATAACAAGGAATACATGAAAATTTCAGGTTTTTGGCTTTTGTGGATTTTTTTGTTATCTTTCTTTAATAAGCCTCTCCTCGTTGCTTGAAAATGTCATTCTAGACAAAGATCTTCTATAATTAAAGGGCAAAACTGTCCAACTAATTAGAAGTTTTCTCTTGCCCTAAGCATAGCTCTGGGCATAGAAACAGGGAGTTTAAGGCAAACTGCACAGCAGCAGGAGTAATTGAATTATTTAAAATTAATGCCTACTTTCTAAACCATGTTCAGTGAGAAAAAAGGAAACAGCAAGATCATGAACAACAGAAAAATGATTACGTAGGAAAGTAATCAAAGCAGAAGTTGCAAAAATCCTCTCTAAATTGCATTGAAACAGTGGGATTTTGTGAAAGCCATTGACTGTCAGGCCCCTAGGGCTTCTGGCCTCGATTATGCAACTGCTGCACAGGTAGGACTGGCTGCCAGCAGTGGCTTTCATACAGATTTCCTTAAAAAAATACTAAAATAAAATGCATGTTTAGGTGCTTTTCATTCAGAAGATATTGCCTGCAGTAGAAATGCTTGGGTTCTTTCTCACTTTCTGATGATGGAGGAAGAGAAGGGACTTGTCTAATTAGGTACATCTCACCCAAGATTTTCTCTTGCAAATCTCCCATCTTTGATAATGAGGTGTTCCTGCTCCCTCTGCAGGGGCTAAGAAGGCTGCAGTCATAAAACAGTCAGCTTTTGCATGCTTGAAAACCAGGTGGACGCATAACCCCGGCCATAATTGTCCTCTCATTAGAGCAGCACTGAAAAATTTGCTCAGCTGAATGTCTGGGGCAAATACTATATGGGGTCTTTTATAACCACCTGTCTCGCTTTTTTTTTTTTGCAGTGTGATACTGACAAAAACATAAGGTAGTTTATTTTGTTATTGTGCTGATTGCATTTCTTGTTTTGTTAGGCTGGTTTTCAGGGTATGGCATCCTTAGGGATCAGCAGCTTACCTTCTTTCACTGGTAAGCACATCAGTGCTACCAATGCTGCTTGGTAGAAAGAAGGCAGTAAAATGTGACAGAACAAAAGAGAAGCAATATAGAAGCATGCCTGTGCTAGCTGCAGCAAAAGTTCCTTATAGCAAACTTTGAATAAAACTCTGCTTAGTGTGCAAAGTTCTGGACTGCACCCATGCATTTCAATAGAGTTTCATTCCCTTAATGAAGCTGCACTTCACTTCTTTACTTTAAAATAGTTATGTGGCTGTCACCCAAGTGTTTGAAATAGAGATAACAACTACTCCCCTTTCTTCTTCCTTGGAGACAGGAGAAATGGCTTGATTAATTTATTATAGGTTTTTGTTTGCTTTATGTTTGTATGGGTGACTGGGCACAATGTGCTGGAGACTGGGTGAGAATAAATTATCAAAGGAGAGCAGTAGCAGACCTGGAAAAAGGAAGATATGCGAATGTTCATTTCACCTGAGGGTGCCTTCCATAACCTGAAGTCCTTCTAGCGAATTCTGTTGCTAATAGGATGTATTGCTGCATTTACTAAAAATTTTTTATTTTCAGGCTGTCTGGCTTCATGTCTGTATTGTGTTTGCTACCATCAATTCTAGCACCCATCAAACATATTTTATTAGTTTATACTCTTTCTCATAGTAATCTATCACAATTTTTTGTTACTTGAATTTTTTGAACAACAAATCATGTACATACTCTTTGACTTTGCATGAAAAAAGACTTACAGTTAAATTCTTATTTTCTATGATGGAAATATAATATTCTTAGGATTGAAAATAAAAAGGTATTATTTCTTATCACCCCTTAGCTTTGAAAACAGAAAGAGGAAATTTATTTCTTACTCACCTCTGTGGGAAAGGAAGAGGAGGCTTCCATTAAAGAATGAGAAGATTCTCTAAGCTTCCTAAGGGAACTTTTAGCTGGAAAAGCAAGATTTGAAACTGGTCTTTAAATGATGCTCTGCAATTATTTGGGCCCAAACTAGTGGGATTTTGTCAATAAACTCAGTGAAAACTTCAGCTTTGACTTTGAAGCAAGTCTCTTCATCCAAAGCTAATAACCCCTTTCCAGTGGTGAACAGGCTGTAACGATGCCTCTAGGGCGAGACGTGTAAACTAGTCAGAGAGGCCTTTCCTTACCAAACTGGAATTGCAGTGACAGAAAGGAGGGGAAACACCAGGACAAAACACAAGGATGCAAGGGGGCCTTAACTGCTCACAGAAAATGAGGTTGATAAATGCTGATCTTGGCACCCCTGATGCCTCTTTGGGGTACCATTATCAGCCGACTGCGCACAAACAGCATGAGAGACACAAAGCCTCATCTGGCACCAGGTAGAGCCTGGAAGCAACTCTGTTAAAACCACTGTTGATATTCAATGTTTTTGTCTCTTGGGGTTTTATAACACTTTAATGTCCCTAACTGCATTCACCTAAATATGTGCACGCACATTTCACTGGTGCAAGATTGTCATCATTTCAATATTCTCCTAAAAGCTGAGACAGAGAAAGGAACTGGTAACTGCTCAGTGAACTCTCTTGCCTGCTTTCTCAGACAGCAAAGATGACTGATTAGTATAAAATTGAGTTGCACAAGAATATTAATACCTAGAGATTTTGTATGCTGCCTTATCTTTGCATTACCCTTCAAATTAGCCTGTGATTTCATTTCATTTTTTCTTGCACTGTTAATGGGTTTGTATTCAGCCTTGCCAT
>JAOXNG010000012.1:85591032-85603103 GCA_028566535.1 Scolopax minor
CCTCAGAACAGGATGCTAATACTATCCTATTAAATAGATGACCTTGTGTCATTTTCTGCTCCTCAAATATTCAGCAGGTATTTTCTAAAAGATACCCCCTGGAGTTCTTGAAATTCAGTAGTAGTATAAAATAATTAACTGAAGGTCAGAGACAGTTCCTGCTATATCTAATTTGTAAGCAACTGTTGAGGAGAAGCTGCACATAGTATACATACTAATGCAGATCCCCATTTCAGGACAAATTTTAAGTATTATAAAAGTTCTTAGGGATAGAAGTGACAGAAATTCAAATATTAAGGAAATTGTAAATATAGGCAGGCTTCAATTCAGTTAGGTGCTTCTTCCAGTGTCCTTAATGTAAAGCTTGTGCTTATAATCACTGACGGTGTTCAGTCTTGTGTTTGGATGTAAGTAGATGTCAAGTCCCATTCAGATCAGAAGCTGTAAATTCAAACATGTGCTTTGCTGGTTCAGGAAGTGGCTGGCTGCAAAAAAAAAAGATCATTTTACAAACAGCAAGAAAATTCTTTCCACTTCAAGAGGAATGGAAAGTTCCCCACCCTTAGGTCTAGTTTCTCACACTAGACCTAAAGGATGTCATGTTTGTATTTTGTATTGACCAGTTATGCCCAATTCTAACTAAAATTTCTCAAAAATGTGATATAAATGAAGCAATAAATTTAGATTATGGCACTTCTAAGCTGAGGAAAAAAGATGCTGTTATTACAGGAATGTTTGTCTGTTTGGGGTCTCCTGTAAATCAGCATGATTCCAAAGGCAGTTTGTTCAGATACAGGATCATGTCTTGTCCCCCACTCCCCATATACACAAATATATGTCTCTGAGCTCATGCACTCACAGACATGTATATACATAGCTCTATCCATATATATACGAATATATTGAGGCCTCTATACACACGTCTATGCACACATGCTCATATATACAAATATATTTATATAACTCTATTATATATGCAGATTTTTCATAAGAAAATTCAGGAATGACATAGTGTTTTCAGTTGAGATAGCATAAGCATATTAAATTTCAAAGCACAATTTCTTTCTCTCCAAACCTATGAGAATGTTCCAGTTAAAAGGAAGTGGGGGGGCAAAGTATTTCAGCATTAGGAGAATGTAGATTATCATGTAGCTAATTTACCTTGGGCAAATGAGCTGCGTTTCCTAGAGGGCAGGGCCTTTTTCTAGACTAAAAACCACACAGATTAGATCAAGCTTACATTTATGAGAAGGAAAAGGTAAATTTGATTACAAAAACTGAATAAAGGGGTTTTCTTGTGTGCAGAAAGACATTTGATTTCATTAGGCATGCTCTTTGCTGTGCCCAGGAAGTCAGGAGCCCAGCAGTGATTTTCTCTGCTCCTCAAGCCCCCTTCCCCAAGATAAGCGAGGGTATACTTGTTCACCCTTCAGCTCCTTGGGGGCTGCTGCAAAGACACCAGCCAGCCTGCATGGTTTTGTAGCCTACTAGAGACAGAATAAAAATGGGATGACAAACTGGGATTTCAGGAAGAGCAAGTTTGATAACCTGGCCACAGAGGAGAGATTTGTGCCCCTGCCACGCGTTACAGACAGGCTGCCCTTCAAGCGAGGGAAGAGGGAGAAGTTCTCTATACCAAAACCTGTGTGAGATACACCTCGGAGCAGTCCCAGTGAGAGCAGTACGGCTTCCTCTGTGCTCTCTGCCCACAGAGCAAAACAGAGGGAAAAACAGCTTCTCCCTCAGTGACTCCAGAGCCCTGTTGACAAGGAAAATAAGTCATCAATGCTTCAGATTAACAAGCCTTTGGCTAAACATCAGGAGAATGATGTTTCCCACAAAGCAAGGCCTCCTTTGGCCTCTTTCTGCAGGTTTTATTTGGCAAATCAGGGGGAGTTTAATATAAAAGCAAATCTAGATAAACTTTTCTGAAGAGAAGGAGATTACGCAGGGTTAATTTGTATTTCAGAGAGAAAGATGAACTGAAAAATGCTGAAAGTGAATACATGTATAAGAATTTCTTCAGGGTATATATTCCTCTTCAGCAGATTGTTCAGCCAGGCTGTGTGTAAGACTTTGCCTGCTGAGGCTGTGCTTTTTTCTTTCTTTTTTTTTTTTCCCCAGCTTTATTTTAAGTATCATCCATAGAAATCTTGCCAGGCAAGACTCTGGTGCCAATTCGTATGCTGGATATGGCCTCAAGTGCTGGGCTCTTTGGGGTTTTGTTTGTGCACTGGGAGAAGAAAGATGTTGTTTTGGTTCACACACATGATCCCCGAGTCTTCCCGTTTCACTGAGTTTTCAGGAAATGAACATATGGCTTCAGAAAATCCAGCTCTTCGTCTTGGGCTTTGTCAGCTGTAATGAGGAGAGGAGCAGTACAAAATCCAGGCAAGTCACT
Organism: Scolopax minor; assembly: GCA_028566535.1. Classification (NCBI taxonomy): domain Eukaryota; kingdom Metazoa; phylum Chordata; class Aves; order Charadriiformes; family Scolopacidae; genus Scolopax; species Scolopax minor. Next base: position 85,593,434 of record JAOXNG010000012.1, read on the forward strand.
CACAGACACACTCTTCCTGAGTCTAGCACAGAAAGAATATCTTCAAAGAAAGCTGAAGGAGTTTGGATATTTCGCTCGGGAAGACAGCATCTTTTTGGAAGTCACAGCCGTATGCTTTCAGAACATGCTGCAGAAGGGGCTGTATTGATCTGTTGAGCATCGTTAGCCAGCCATCCTCACAATCTCTTAATTCTCAAGTCAAAAAAATGGTCTTCAGAAGAAAAACAAATGATAGCCTTTATAAGGGTTGGTCTTCTAGCCACCATTTGTCTGTGATGCTGCTCAAAAATAGGCCACAATTTTTTTTTTTAACATAAGGAAATACTTTCTCTTCCATCTCACCCACCAGTGGCTGAAACTGACATCTTCAGACTTGAGAATGCAACAAATATAGATAAACAATTGAAACTCTAGGGATTTTCCACTTGATAGCTGGAAATTTTAGCAAGATAAGTGAAGGAAAAAGATTATTTAGTGTCTTTGTACACTGCAAAAGTGAAGGGGAACTTTGCCATTTGCTGCAATAGGTACAGATCAGGCCATCCACTATTACTAGCCCCACTGTTGCATGCTGTATTGAGATGTAAAGTTTGCAAATAATAAAAGAGAATAAAATTATTGTCTATTTAGGTTAACTTCAGTAATTATTTCATTTCTGCTTTTCTTCTGAACCCCTTGACTGAAGATTCATATCACAAATGTCAAGAAAATAATCATTTCCCCAGGAATTTCTAAGGCTATCAGAAATGTATGGTGAATTCTATTGTCATTAAACTAAAGCTCAAAACTGATAAATCCCACTCTTATGGAAATTTTTGGTCCCAGTATTGGAGAAAAACAGGTAGTACTTTGCTATTCTGCTTCAAGCCTTGCCAGTGAAACAAATGGCTATAATTTGTTGTTCCATGCGTGGTATCTTCAGAATTTGTACCCAGGAAACTTAAAGGGTGGACACTTGAGACGAAAATGTAAATGAATGAAGTCAAGTTCCCAGCACTAGCTAGGTAGTAAAAGACAGCTGCAGTTCTGAGGACTATAAACTAAGATCAATTGACATTTCAAAAGAACCCTGAAATTGTTTACTACCATTAAAGCACAAATGCCTTTGACTGGATGTGAAACTAAAGTATTAGGTTTCTGCTCTCGTCCCAATGTCGTTTAAATAAACAAGCTTTAAATACATTGCTTTTTATATGAAGCACTTTTGTTTTGTTTTATGTAACAGATTATTCAGAGCACTTTCTTTGAGATAGAGCTTGTCAGTCAGATGGAAGTTATTTGATTTCACAAACACAATCACGTAGCAAGATGTGTGCCTTTTATACTGAACATTAATGCAAATACATGCACTCCACCTAATGCAAGGAGACGTCATTCTGCTAGAGCTCCATGCTAATCTGCAGCTTTGCTCTGGCTCCTTTATGCCAAATCAAAGTGAAGAAAAGGTATGAAGATATTCAAAAATCCCTGGAAATAGCAACAGGGGAACTCCTCTGACCATGCACAGCAGAAAGCAGCCGTGAAATTGCCCTTTGAGTACTTCATGAAAGTTTAAACATGGAAATGTTAAGTATTGGACCTGACAGACAGGTATCAAAGATTACACAGAGTTTTAGGGTGAATCTGTATTACATGGGAGAACCCCAGGGAGATGACTGGAGTTGAAACATTCCCGGAGCCATCTAAGATACATGGCATCCAGGGCAGAATGAAACGCACAAGTATTTATGCCCTGTTTTAATGACCTGATCTCAATTTCACAGCACTGCTGTTCTGCCTACCTGTGGGCAGCAGGATGAAGCTCACTATGATTTCTTTCCCCCCACAGGGATTTTCTGGCCAGGAGGAGGAAAAAATCAAACCTGCTGCAGTGTGTTATGTAACTTCTTTTTTTTTTCCTTCAGATGAAAAACTGTTGATCCTTGCCTTCTTCACAGGCTGGCTTCCCAGCTGCTGGCTTCCTCATTTCTAATACAAAGCTCTACCACTTTAATCTGATCCTTTCTCTGTGCTATATCATTCTCTTACTTTAGCTTGTGAAGTTTATTCCAAATGAACTTCATTCATTTTAAACTTGACTTTTTAAACAATTGACTGCTTTCAACTTTAACCAGGTTGAAGTTGTGATTTTATGTTCTTTACCTGTATTATGAAGGGAAAATCTGGTTTTGCTTGGGAGAGATCAGAGGACTCCCAGGACTGAGACTTCCTTAGGTAAGCTTGCTGATGTGTCGAACATATCACTTTCTTTACTCATCTGCACTTTTTTCCTCTGTCATTTTAATATTACACCCTCCCAGATATCTATCAAGGTTATGCACTACTATCTTGAGATGTGGTTTATTTGCTGCTGCAAATGGTTAAAGATTCTGAAGCATCCTATATTATTTCTTCATTTGTTGCAGACATAAGGTGGTATATTTTTCAAGCAGCTTCACTGTTTTTCAGCTGAGAGATTTCCATAAACACAGCTGCTTTCTATGCTGCTACAAACATTTGAAAACCAAAGGCTTATGCATAGCAGCCTGAGACACTTGTAAGAGGTGCTTTATGGCCCATTAACAAAGCTGTCATATACAGCTTGCCTTTAATTAAATATTGATAAGGATTTAGTCTCGGTGCAACATTTCAGACTAATATGGAAAAATCCTTTTAATCTGCATAACAGATCAACATGCCACTACACTGCTCACCCCTGTACTTCTGGCTGGATGAAGCTGACACACAAAATGAGAAGGCTGTTAAGTTTTTGGTGCCAGTTGAATCCCCACTCTCTTTACCAGCACTATAATTAAGGATGTCAGTTAATATCAGCAATGGTTTATGTGAATGGTGGTTTATATACTACAGCGTTTTAGTTCCCATTAGGGAAATCACCAACCTGTTTCACAACAGTATATCAATAGCATTTTTTCCTGGGTTTGAATGTAAATTAAGAGGTCTGTTAAAGTTTCACAGTTCAGTATGTCTTACGAATTTCAATAAATAAAGATTTTCCAGTTGAATAGTTCTCATCCTGAGAAGAATTTCATAACATACTGCCTACTCCCTTCTGCACTGCAGGTACCCCTGAAGATTTCATGTCTCTGGAACACTTGCCTGCAAGTTACTTGTCTTTGGTTGCAATTGTCATGGCTGCTAAAGGGTCTTGTGACTTAGATGGTCAGTGCTCTAATGAACAGTGAAGAGAGATAAATCCTTTTTTTTAAGCTGTAGCCCGTATATTTGTAGATTCTTTCACTTTTAGGCCTGCCTTTTCTCATTAGTCATTTAATAAGTACTTGTAACTAGTGAGCTCTACACTTTTTTTATTGCTCAAGAAAAAAGAAAAGATAATGTTCTGGCTGTCAATTTGAGTGCAGTATTTAAGACTTCTTGTCAGTTTTTTAAGAACACATTTCAGCCTCAGGAGACATTCCACAGAATCAGCAAATTTTGACAAGTATGAATGATTCACTTACACTGTATTTTTCTATTGTGTGGTGCTCATTTCTTCTGATGTTCAATTTTACAGGCAAAATTGTCTCTGAAGAGTACAAATGAGCTACTACCTGTATGTACAACATGCTTTGTATTGCAACTTTGCATGAATGGATTAGTCTACTTCTACCATGGATTTCTTCTAAATTTGGTTTTCTTCACTATATTCAATTCAAGTTAAATATTTTCCTTCCTGAATCGATGCAGAATTTAATGAAAGAAAAACATTAATAAGCTTTCTTCTGTCACTTAGAGCAATTTAATCTCTTCATATCTCATCCATAGAAATGACATCCTTTTCTCACTCCTAAGCTTTTCTACATCAGCCATAGCAGTTTGCACAACATAAGCATACGGAAAATGCAGCTCTAGAAACATTTAATAACAAACAACTTCAAGTCAGTTACTTGAAGTCTGGTCTGTAAAATCTGGTCCTGGCATTTTGCTCAGGAACCGTTTCAGACCAATGGTGCTTGATAGAGGTCCTATTTGCTGATGTATTTCCAAATGTTGTTATTACTAGACCGTGTAGTTGTACACCTGTCTTACTCCAGTAAGGAAACTAGTCTTTTTAAAGAAACAGTCTCTAACGCCACAGTCAATGGATTCTATTTCTTCATGCACTTACTATGTGGTTTTGAATGAATCTTATACGCAATGAATGAATCTTATAGCACTAGGTCTTCTCTCAGGATCTAAGCACTGGCTGGAGGCAAATCCAGTGGATGTTTTCTTTTGGCAGGGCTCATATTGATAGAAACAGCACTTGATTATTGGGAACATTTCTTCCAGCACTCAGTTTTGAATTTTTAGTTTGTGGAACGCTGCCCTGACATACAAAAGGTTCTCACTTTATTGCCAAATTCCTGAGCAATGGGCAGTCTTTATAACTGCTTCAAAACCCCTTCACACTTGTGTAGGTTTGGCCTACTCTGCATCCACATCACCTTATATTAAGGAAGAAAAAAATACAAGCTGAACATGAAATTCAAAGAAAAAAAAAACAGCAAAAGAAACAAAAAAAAACTTCAAAAACCTCAACATGCTCCAAGAGGTAAAGAAAATGGAGGAAATTAATAAATGCTAGTTAAGCACTACTTTGTATTGGGGAGTCACAGAAATGTTAGGCAAACAGGCTCAACAGGAGTATATCTAATAATTCTGCAAGGCATAATGGTAATGTTGGTCTATTTAGCAGCTATTCCTTAGAGCAAGGAAGCTGAAAGAAAATAAGTGGTAGCAAATTCTCTACAAGAGAGTTCAAGAATCCTGCCTATTCTGTAAATATAAATTTTATTCAGTGATGCTAAATAGCACCTGCAAAGTAGAAGACGTGTCAGCAAGACAGGCTGAATATTACACCTTCAAGAATGTATTGATTACTACAGTGACAAGAGAGGTTGTGCCAGTGAAACAGTGATATGTTCATTCTTCTGAATCCAAATAATAGGCTCATGTGTTGTGCCTCTGCATTTGAGCACACATAACATTCACTACTGGGTCTTTACCATCCTCAAACATGTATGGGATAGATAAACAGCTTCCCTATTCTGTACACGTAGAATTGGAGGGTAGGCTAGATTAAGAGGCTTGCCCAAGGGCATAGAGGAAGACTGAATCCAACCATTGCTCTTGTCAACTGGTGCACCATTTATCAGGTCGCTGATTAAGTGGAGGGTCCTACATTCTGTTATTGGTGATGCTGGTCTGACAAGAAGGATGCATTAGTCCTGGTAAGGTGGCATACAAATGAACCATGTTAATTTAAGTACCATTAGAAACACAAGACAGAAGGAAGAAAATCAATGCTTTGTTTTATAGTAAAGAAAAAATCAATACTGAAAGAAATGGTATTTTGTAGGATCTCAGAAAATGTGTTGGACTATGGGGAATAGTTAGAGGGAATTAAAACTATTTAATATAAGTTGCTGGTGTCCTTTTAGACAATGATGGTCTCAAGCTATCATCCTGTAATAAAAACCTGAGTAAAATCCAAAAGTACAAAGCTGAGAGAAGGAAATAATATCAAGTACGGGCTGGTTTTGTGGAGTTTTTTATAATTAAACTGGCAGCCAGTTACAGCAAATCTGTGAAAATTGCAGAAAAGATTCTAACAAATAAAAATAAAAAATAAACGTGCAGCAAATGAGAGGCTAAACATAATCCCAAAAAAGCACACAGCAGGTTTACTTAAGAAAACTGCCAGAGGTCCATTTCTAGTCTTGTTTTTCTGCCTCTTAGAGTAGCCCATAGCAGGTGGCTAGGGAAAAAAACATAAAAACAGGACAAATATGGAACAAAGTTTTCATGGTGTTTACTCTTGCTTTTGGCAGTCCATAGTTTAGAGACATCCTGAACCAGAGATTGCATCTGGACCATCCTATGTAATAGGCTGACATGACTTTCATCATTTTTAGCTGCTCTTTGAAGACAATATTCTGTCAAAGCAAATCCCACCTTTTAAGCATGTATTATATTAAAAATCAGTGGGTTTGGTTTGCTTTAAATATGTTTTCATATAAGTTGTACCTCTACTTCCTACAGTACAACTAAAGCTGAAATATTTTTCCCTTAACTCCTTCCTCATATAGTTTCATATACAGCTGATTTGCTTCCCCTTGCTCCCTGTGCCTAGAAGTCATTTCTTTGTTAAAGTGTTGTAGTCTTTGACATTTATTTTCTCTGAAATATAAATCATTTGATACCTCTAAATATAATTTTGCTCTTCTGTTCATCTTCATAGGTACCCTCTGTACCACACATAACATTTGGGATATGAATTTATGCAATGTCATAATGATGGTCTCCTATTTGTTTCCTGTTTCTTTCTAATAGTTCCTAATATTTCCTTTTTTCTTTTTGACTGCCAGCGAGTTTTGTACAGTAGATTTAGAATGCCTACTAACAGTGCCTCAGGAGTCTTTCCTAAGTGATAATATATGTGATGTTGAGTCCACCAGCTGTTTGGCCTTTGTTTTAATGTTGTCACATTATATGAACCCTTGTCACTCCTTTTTTCACCCCTTCTCCAGATCTCTTGCATTATGGTGAAAAAAAAAAAAAGAGCTGGCCTGGGGAATGCTGCCACTCCTGTCTATCTGTGTTGTTTTCTGCCTTTTAGGTAGTTTTCTGTACATGAATAGACCTTTCTCCTGTACCACACTAATTTAATTTTTAGCACCTTCTGGTGAAGGACTTTGTCTGAAGTTGTATGGAAATCTGCAGATTAGTCCACTTCAATAGCTGGATTATTCCTTGCCGTATTTCCATAGTCTGTTTTTTGGAGACTTTTAAGACATCTATAAGGCACGATTTATTCCTTATAATAACACATTTGCCATTCTTTTACACATTCATGTATGCATTATTGCTTCCCAGAATTTGCATATGAGACAAATCAAAATTGCTGATCCATAAGTACTTTTGGATGCCTTTTAAAAAATATGTAATTGTCATTATAAAAGTATCTTGTTTTTCTCTGACAGCAAGGCAAATATATATGGCACAGTGTACGCAGTACTTAACTGCTACCAATTTCATATTTGAATTCCTTTAGAATTCCTGGAATTCCATTTGAAATCTTAGAACTCTATTATGATGGTTTATTAAGAATTTTATTTATTTGTTATAAAGGCTCTTTTGCTAATACTTCAGTTTTGGCCATAGTTTCATAAGCTAGCATCCTGTAAAGAAGGACTCTGGCACAGAAATCTACCTAAGATTGTCGGTTTCATAGTAATAAAATGAAATTACTTTGATTTTTTTTCTCCTATAACCTAATGCCCCCGATTTCTCCTATTGTATCTTATTTTCTATTTGGCATTTTACCAGTTTTGTCATTTCTAATGTTTTTGAAAAAGTTCTTAACATATTTGAATTGTTTTACTAAGTCTTCCTTAAAACTCCCTTTTTTTGGTCTGTCAAGTTCTGGGTTTACATTTAACTTGCTGGGTTTGCATTTTTAGGTATTATAACATCTCTGTGTATATATAAAATATAAATATATTGTGTTGATATATGTCTATAATACAGTCTGTGTTGTATGCAAGCTCTTTTATATTTTATTCAAGTTCTACATTTATACCACTCATTTAATATTTCCTTCATTTGAACACAATTTCAAACTTAATAGTCTAATAACTCTGCTCAACTCCTCTACTTTGCTTTTAAAATTATGCTGCCTTTTTCTTGATGTTCTAGTAATTTTTTCTTGATAGGCAATCTTAGTTTAGTCTGGGTCACCAACATGGTTTCACAAAAAACTCTTCCTGATATCTGAAAACATTTTACCCTTTCCAATGTTTCTTTCAGTCCTTTTTCACAGCTTTTTATGTAATTCCCTTTTTTGAAACCTAAATGTTACATGGATGTTTTGGCTTTTTAGCTACTATCACAGAGTGGATAATTTTCAGATACACATTTACTAGATTCTGTGTTGCTTGGGATTAAATTTTGGTTTTGTAAATTTTTATTGTTCCAAGAAATAATCTAACATAATAAGCAAATCCATTATGATGTCTAAAAATTTAGTCTCTGCATCACTTCCTCTGGTGCACATGCTCACTGGGGATGAGTGAGTTCTATTACTGAATTTTCTATACTTACAGCATTATGCAGTCTTTACCACTATCCTGATTGGATGGTCAATTATACCTTACGTAACACATTTAATATACACTGATTGCTTTTGGGTATGAAATTTTAGTATGTAATGATTCTGTATGGTGAAAGTCTCACAATTCTTTCATGTTTTATCTGTATCCTTTTTTTCCATTTCACCTTTTTCTTTTTTATTTTCCTATATTTAGAAAAAAACAGTCCTAAAAAGCATATAATCTCTCCTCTTTGCAAGTTCTGGGCAATCTTGGCAATCATAATCTACCTCTAAATTTTGGCAGGTCAAAGTTGGTCATAAGCATTAATTAATTTTCAAAAGTGGTTAGAAAAATTGCAATAATAAACATTACAGTGTGGCACAACACTAAAAGCGTTTCTGAGACAATCCTAAAATCATAAAACACGCAAAATATGACAAGACAGTATCTGGGAGAGAATTGGAGGTGAAGTACTGGACTGTAGCAGAAGTTGCATTGAAACTAGAAGCCTCCCACCACTCTGAACACAAGATTAACTTCAGAGGGACTAGGCACTGTTGGGAAAGATGTTCAGAACATACAGAATAATTTATAGAATCATAGAATTGTCTAGGTTGGAAGGGACCTTTAAGATTATCTAGTCCAACCATAAACCTAACTGATAAAAAAACATCAATAAACCATCTCACTAAGCTCTATGTCAATCTGTTTTATGAAAACCTCCAGGGATGGTGCCTCAACCACCTCTCTGGGCAGCCCATTCCAATGTCTGATAACCCTTCCAGTGTAAAATTTTTTCCTAATATCCAACCTGAACTTCCCCTGGTGCAACTTGAGGCCATGAGGCCATCAGGAAGCAAACAATAAAGAAGCACTTACACACTTAAAGAAAACACCTTCCCTTCCTGCTTTGCCACTCCTTTGCTCCAAGCTTCTCTCCTTTGCCCCCTTGTTGTCACCACAGCTTATACTTGGTCCCTTTGAGGAGGCAATGATCCTCTGCCCAGGTGTAGGCCCTGCAGGGTCTGCAGTTCTTCTGAGGAGTCTCTGTTCCAGCTCCACAGGCGGCAGGGAATTCCTGCTCCAGAACTATGGAGAGATTCCTCCTCCTTCTCTGACCTTGGTGTTCCCTCTGCTATTCCTCAAAATTTCCTTCCCTCCTCCTCCCATCCTGCAGGTTTTGCCCTTTCCTAAGTATGTTTTCCCAGGGCACCACCAGTTTGGCTGTGTCCTGAGGAGGGTCTGTTGGAACCAGATGGAACAAGGGGATGGCACTGCCATATGGGGATGGACTAAAATGCCTGGATCCCAGTTTGGAGAGGACAAGGCTGAGGGGAGATATGGACAATGTTACAAAGTCCTGAGGGCAGTGATCCTGCCAGTCTTGAGTCCTGAGTCCACGGTGAGCTACCAACTGTTGCTCACCAAATCCTTTAGAAGACCAAATCCCAGCTGTAAAATAGTTTTAAAACAGGCAAAATGAAGATGATTAAGGGATTGGAGCATCTCCCTGATGAAGAAAGGCTCAAGGAGCTGGGACTCTTTAGCCTGGACAAGCGAAGGCTGAGGGGAGACCTTATTTATGTTTATAAGTA
>JAOXNG010000012.1:85629655-85641624 GCA_028566535.1 Scolopax minor
CCTTCTGATGTGTTTAGTTCAGGCATTTGAATGCCTGTGTATGCATTTATTCCATGTTTCTGTGTGCATGAGTCACTTAGCAAAATCTTGTGCACAAAATTCCTGCTTTAATAGCCTGTGTTTCACAAAGTGATTTATAGTATAGGACTGTTAACCAAGAAATATTAATGTTTCAGGGGGAAAAACACCATTAAAGTTGCATGAACAGCTGTATGTGATTAAATTGCCTGGTGAATATTCAGGTAGGTTGAAAAGCTGTAGCAGCTATTTTGACAGCTATTTATTGAAAAGAAAGAAATACCAGACTTGCTTCTGTTTACCTGCACTAGACCTTTAAAGTGGCTTCCAAATCTGGTAGGTGAAGTTGGTAAACTAGTGGAAGTAGTTTTTGTTGTTGGTTTCTGCTGTTGATGAGGTTGAGAGGAAGTTCATCTGCATCCCCTTAATTCAAATAATTCCTTTAACCCCATTTCTCTCTCTGCTCTGGGAAAGTTGGTGGCTGCACAAGCTCTGTGGGCTTCCCGTGTGCAGAAATCACAGAATTTTCTTCTTGGGCCTTTTTTTTTTTTCACTTCAATCAGAACCTGTTTAACTGTGCATGGATTACTGCCACAAACTGGGCTGAACAAACACTTGTGCCAAAACCACATCAGCCTTGTCGGTTTCCAGCTCACATGCATGTGTATGGAGATGGGATCCAGTGTTGGCTTGGTATCTTCATGCTGAGCTGGCTAATTAGTGGTAGGTGTTATTTCCTTTAAGGGTATTTATTTTGTGTACAAGTTGTGTTGACTCCCAGGGTATGATTTTTTTTTTTTTTTCCTGAGAATAGAAAGCTGTCAGAGGATGAGAAGGATCTGTCTGAAGACATGGCAACGGTATCCAGTTATACTGTGCCTAAATTGATAACCAGGACAAATCTATTTATATAGTGTATATATATATTTATTGCATATACATATTATATGTATATATTTTTAAATTTTTTTTTCCACCAAGAAGCCAAATTTTTTTTTTCCACTCCCAGCCAAAACTCAGCTGGGAGTTTTCCTGACAAAAGGCAGCACTAAATGTCCCTGTGTGTATAACATTCTGTCATTTTGCTCAGACAGATATGAGGACAATCAGTAGTTATACTAGTGTTCAGTATTTAAAGCTGTACTTCATACCTGAGTAGGAGGATGTAGAATATCCTATTAAAATACAAAAGCAGTGTATCGTATAAGCTTTCCAGAACTCCCTTTGCAATATTTTCTCATTACAAGCTGCTACAGTGAGCCTGAGAAGTGTTTCCTTGGCAGTAATTTTTTCTCCTCTCACCCGATACTGCAGGCTTAACTCGTATATCACTGCTAAATTCTCCTATATCAGTCACTTTCATGGCAACTGCTTGCAGGGCTGTCACTTTACTGTGGATTGAAGTAAAAGTCGATGATGATGTGCCCCAAACTGTCGTCTAGCAGTATTGGTCCCAGGTGAGTGTGGGAAACAAGCTGCCAGCTCTTCATGGTGGAGTTAGAACTTCAGTGTGTTGCGGCTTCTGGGTTCTTAAAAGATGATTTGCTTCAGCTCCAGGAGCAGAAAGATGAAAATGTTGATAGGAAAAAGGAAACATTGAAATCTTTGAATGAGGGGAGAAAACTAAATTTTCTGGCAACTTTCACGCATTTAAAAACCAACAAAACCAAAACACAAAAAGAGAGAGAGGTCTGCTGTAGCTTACAGTGCTCGCCACAGCAGTTTCACCAGTCTGCCATCTGGTGAAGTCCTGGAGCCTGGTTCTGGTTCAGACAGGACAGTGCCTTCATGCTAATATCCACCAGGGTATTGGAGTAAACAGTGGGCTATTGCTTGGTTTGTCTTCCCCAGCTGCTTCTCTTTTATATAGAGATGCGTTTGGGGATTTGCGTGTTTTCTAGTGAAACAGCTAACCTGTGTTCCTCAAAATGAAGTCCTCAGTTGCATTGGGCTTTTGGCTGGTTGGTTTGTTTTTCAAGTTCTCCATGTAAGAATTTTCTGTATTTGTATTGCAGTTTTGTTTACATACATAGATAGATGTTAAAAAACAATAAAATCATGGAGTTTATATTGAAAACTGACATTAAGGGTGTTGAGGATTTTCCTAGGTCTGGACTTGCTCTTCATGTGGTTCATTAGAGAAAGTATTCCCAGGGTTAATTTTGCTCCTTCATTCTGCTAATGGATGTCTATGTTAATTTTGTATGTGTCACTAATTTGAAACTGGCAAAGATTTGGCGAGCACGTACAGTTCCGAGGTCTAAAATACTTGTGTGCATCTTTATACTATATCCTTGGAATAATATTCCCTAACAGTAGAACGCTATACTATTTTAATAAATTATGAGCTCTTAGATTCTGAAACCCCGTCTTGCTCCAGATTGAGTTACCATAGGTAAATGCATTGCCCAAATGCATTGGCTGAGCCAGTGTCACTGCCCTTGTGAGCTCTCAGTTGTATTCATAGCAGATAATCCTGTGGGTAAACAGATATTATTTACTAGCTAGGTGCTACAGCAGTGCAGTAATAGGACTACATGGCTAATTAGCATTTTACAGTGTGATTAAAAGGAGCAATGAAGAAACATATATACCTTATTGTTTTGCTTTATTTTCTTTTGGGGTTTTTTCATTGCTATTTCTTTATCTTAAATGACTCATCCATGAGTTTGCTTGACTTTGAGGGGGGGTGGAAGTTTGTTAAAGTGTTGTGGCATGTTAGTATATTGGCAATGCATCCCTCTGATGACAAATGATATATTTAAAATCTCCTTTTACTTCTAAGTGCAATGTAATTTTCTCTGCTTATTTTTCACAGGAAGTTAAGGTTTAGGCATTAAGGAAGATGTGAATTGATCCAAGTCACTTACTGATTGATGGATGCAGGGAATTGGCTGATTTCATTAAACTTCATTTCTTAACACTTTGGTCTTCTATGCTTTGTGGTGGTCTTTCCATGCAGAGCAGGATTGCCAGTGCTAGGTCTGCCTTAACTCCTCATTCTTTGGTTTTACGTGAGTGTGACAGCAATCTCAGAAGTTTTCTTCCAGTCCTGTTTGACCAGGGGCTGACTTGTGTGCTTCTGCCTGTGTTTGGAAAAGAGCTCTGACAGGAGTGATGGGTTCTTAGGGGAGAGGTTAAAAAGCCTCTGGTATTTTTTTTTATTATTTTTTTTTTAAATTGCAGTGCTTGTTTTCCTTGTTGGTCTAAGTAGAGTCTTACTGTTTCGGACTACTGCACTGGGGAACTCCCCTACGCTGAGTGCTGTGGGAGTCCTGAATTAAGTCCCTGTCGATTACCTTTGCCCAGCAGGTCAAGCATCTTTAGCAGCTGGAGACAAAAGTGCTTTCCTAGTTTAAAACGTTGATCTTTAAGTTGAAAGCCGCTTTTACTTTGTGAACCTTTGGATTGCTTCCATGGAAGTAATTACCCATGCAGTTTTGTTTCCTTGAGCATGTTCAGCTGAACAGCAGTGATTAAAAAAAAAAGTTTTAAAATAATTCCTTGCATTCACCAGCACAGTTACCATAATGATTAACATTTCCAATGCTGACAGGCAACCAAAAACTTTGAGTGCTGTCTTCGTTTAGGAAAACCCTCTAATATTTTGTTGGGGTTTTTTTGCTGCCTACACTGGTGCTAGTTAAATTTTCATTAGAGGGTTGATTCCTATTGGAAAACATCACTTTCTCCTAATTGTCCCATTCTCCTGCTGAGTCTCCAGCTCTGTTTGCTTGTTTCTGTGCCAGTCACCCTTGGATTAGGTCTTATTTAAAAGTGACATGTATAAATCCAAGTTACGTTATAGTCTTGTATATGATGAGCATTTTTCTTCTCCATCATTTCTTCTTGCATTGCAACACATTACTATTGCACTCTGGTTACTGACTACCTTTCTTTGAAGTACTTGCAAGCAGCAAGTCACACACTGTTTATCACCCACAGAAAAGATAAGTGTATCTTCACTACTTGCTCGCCCAACACGTGATTTTTATTCTTCTTTTCCAATGGAATTGATCAGATGGAGCAGTGGCAAGAAGAAAAGAACAAACAGTGCATTGTAACAGGACTCAAAATACTATTTTCTGAATAGCATTAAATAAAAAAGATCTATATCCAAGCAATTGCTTTTGGGCCTCTTGTATTTGAAATACTTGCTTGCAATGTTATCTCCTTTCTCAAAGGTAGTTCCACAAGAGTGTGGTGTTAATTGCTTTTCCCAGAAAAAGTAAAGGTATTACTTCTTATGCTCAAAAATAGTTCCTGTTTCTTTCTGATAGTATAATCTCAAATCCTCTCTAACATTTTGAGTTCAAAAAGCAAATCACTGGTTAAGCTGGGCAATTTTGAGGGAGATAGGCAGTTAAAGAAAGAAGAAAAAAGAGTAATGACTGTTAATGGTATCTCATGAAGCCAAGTAACAAGACAGCACAATGGTAAATGAAATTCAGTCAAACTGTATGTCAGGTAGTGAAAGAAATTGCTTGGATATTTTGGTGGCTCTTCTTAAGATTTCTGCCAAGTAGTTTTAGTTAAATATCACTGTGAAATGCTGTATGTAAACATCTGTCAGACTTCATTAAGGAAAGCTTGCATTTATTAGAAGTATGCTATAATATAAAGACTGATTCCTTCCACCTGATTTGTGTAATCTTCTGTGTTTGCTGAGCACTCAGCAAGAAGAGGTTGCAGAAGTACAAAGAAAGAGCAGCAAGAAGGCTGAATATTTCCATATGAGAAGAGGTGAGGTGTCCAGTAGTGATAACACATGATGAAGTGTGGTACGGGGGAGAGGAAGAGTACCAATGAAAATTTTTCCTGTGTTCAATACAAAGTCAAGAGAGAAGCAACAACATTAAAAGGCATTTTACATAATAAGGTCTTTAATGCACTATGTCATTAACTCATGAGCACACTGCAGAAGACAGTGCTATACACAGTTTCCTAGGATTAAAATAAAGATCATATCTTTGATAGGAAGAATAAAATACCTTAACCTAGCTATGGTGTAGCTGCTTGGGATGACATGCTGTAGAGCCTAATAGAAACCTGCTTAAAGGTATTTGGTTTTGCATAAGCAGAAGTGTAATGTTTCTGTTTCCTACTGTCCACATCTCAGAATTTCCTTTTTGAACTGCCTCTTTTTAAAGTACTTTGCAGAAAAAAGGATAGGCTATCCTGACTTTAGCCCAGCCAAAGCCTTCCTAGAAGTAAGTGTACCTTCTTGTTAAGGCAAAAAACCAGACCTAATTAAGAGATCTTTAAAACAACAGCAATCTTTTTCCTACACAACCATTGCACAATCGTTGTGGTGTGTGCTGGGACACAGTGGCACCTTGCTCACTACATGCAGATGATGGAAGTGAGACCTAAGGAGGGTGCCTTTTGGCATAGTCTGCTTTCAGCTGTTCTATCAAGCTTTATTTAAGTGACCTAAAGGTAAGTCACCCATAAATTGAGTGTGTAATAGCTGTCCCTACTGTCTAAGACTTCTGAGGTTGGTCAAAAGGCTCTCTGTAGTTATAACTCTGTGTGTTTAATCTACTGAAGGGTTAATTGAGCAGGAAAAAAAAAAAAGGCACAGATGCAAATAAATTGAAATTGTAGCAGTTTATGGAGTTATTTGTTATGTCAATGCAATAGAGAATGTGCCACCCCAAAATGGAAAGCTAATTATTTTCCTGCCATGGCAGCTTGCTAACCTGATATATTGCTAATGAACGGATTAGATGAAGGTTTGGCAGCCACTAACATAAGTGAATGATTATTTTTAAGACCAGTTCATGATGATGCTAAGGTCCAAGCCAGGTAATGATTATGACAACTTAGAGGCAATTCTGTATGTGTTATTTAGTGTCTATCTCTTCCTCCCTCTTTTTCCACAGATATTTAAATCTAATTATACATGTAGATCCCTAAGCACCGATACATACATAGAGCTGGAATACATGAGGAAGTCTCACTACCCGGTTTATAGCCTAAATATGAAATCTGCAGGTTGGGTTTTGATTTCAGTGTGTTTAAATAAGGTATGTTTTCCTTCTCCCATGGCTGTTGTGTTGTGCTGTGGTTAGGCAAACTGCTAAAACATGAAAGAACCCTCAAGTCCAAGCATTGGGGAGGCAAGTTCCAGGTATGTTGCCAGAAGCTGGCTTGCTGGCAAGCAGGCATTTGTTGAGTGCTGAAAAATAATGCCTTCCTTGATTTTTCTTGCTGGCAGCTTGTTCAGCAGAGAAGTTTTATCCGTTGGCAGTTTTCGTTACGAGCAGGTGATGTATTTGTCAGTATGAGAGGACTTCTTAATTTCACATCAGTAGAGTGTTTAATCTTCAGTCTTTTTACTTAAGTTTGTTCTGACAGCTGATTCTTTCCAGTCAAAATGACTGGAGAGTCAAGTCAATTATCTTGAAATATATGGGTTTGTACTTGTGCCTGGGTATGACTGATTAGGTTCTGGCTCTGAGGTCTGTTGTGGTACGTGCTCCCTCAGGGCCCTGGTGCTCTCGCCCTGGCTGAGCTGCCGTCTGTGCTATGACTGTGCACAGCAGAAGTCACTTCCATGAAAATCCCTGTGCTATCAGGTAGGTAGGTGGAGGGGCAGGAAAAGTTTACTGGACTCTGGTTTTGAGAACTGCTACCAGAGACAAATACTCATGATGGACAGTTGACACAAAGGGAACATCTCCCATCATGTTAATATAAATGAAACACGTGGATTACAACGTGAAGGGAACTGTATAGATTCAGATAGCATAAAAATCACTCATGTTTACCTCAAGCTGGGATCATATCCAAAGGTGGTTCTTACCCTTTGAGGTCCAACTGGCAGATTTCCAGCCTCCTGGCTAAGCATATTCTCTATATACATATGTGTATACACATACATATGTCTAGGTATGTTACAGACTATGTTACATGTATGCTTAGTGAAAGCACTTACTACTTTTGAAACTCCTTCTCAAAACACTTCCCTGCAGTGGACTGTGTCCATCACCTTCTTACTTCACGTTCCAGACATGGGGGACAAACTTTTTGGTAGCGTTTGTAGTGATAGGACAAGGGGTAATGGTTTTTAACTAAAAGAGAGTAGGTTTAGATTGGATGTAAGGAAGAAATTCTTCACTATGAGGATGCTAAGATTCTGGAATAAGTTGCCTGGAGAAGTTTCCCCATCAGTGCCTCATCCTTGCAAGTGTTCAAGGTCAGGTTAGACAGGACTCTGAGCAACCTGATCTTGTTGAAGATGTCCCTTGTCATTGCAGGGCAATTGGACTAGAGGACTTTTAAAGAACCCTTCCAACCAAACTATTACCTGATTCTATATGGAAGGATGGTAAGGTGGGCCATGGGCTGGAGTGGCAGCTGTAGCTTTCTCACTGCTTTCTTGAGACAAGGTGTTTGACAGCTTGCTGTAACGTGCTTATCCTTCCATCTGGATGCATGGGCAAAATACCTGCTCCCATGGGCGCATAGACCATCACATTCTTGTTTTGTAGAGAAAGCTGCAGGAGTGCTGTACCAAGAGCTGCAAAGCTACTTTTGCTACAGATCATTAGGTTGCTTTGGTATTACAGTCCCTGAGATGAAAGATGACATTTTGGCTGGCTGCCTGAAGATGTTAGCAGTTTTCATGTCATTAGTTGTGCCTAGCTTATGCTGTAATACATTTGTTACAGTTACAAGGCTCAAAATCTAGTGTTTGTTGCCTTTTCCTCTTTTAATAAGTGAAAACAAAGGATTGGATTTAATCATAAAATTTCTACAGATTGTGGTGCATCACCCATAATTCACCCATGACTGTAACTAATACACAAGTTGGAGGTCCCCCCTTGCAGTGGGGGTAGCTATGGATTGGAGATGCAAGAGCAAGCTCCACAGTTAGAGTGGCCTGAAGATGCGTTCCCGACTTGACAGCCCTATAAAAAGGTAAATTTCCACCTATTGTCACTAGAGGTCAGTGTTAAAGTAATTTTAAGGTCAAATATCTTCTTACCATGTTGTGGATTGTCTGTAAATTCAGGCTGTGAGTGGTTGTGGCAGGGGTGGTATTTGCATTAAATTAGTAAAATATTGAGCTTAAATAGTTGGCATGAGTCATTTCATACATTCTTATGACCCCTCTTGTTTTGATGGAGTGGCTTCTGATTTACATCCAGATAAATGACAAGATGATTAGCTCTGTTATCTTTTGTTTTCCCTCCTTTCTTACTTGCCTGCTTTATAACTGAAAATCTCTGTTCCTTTTTAAATTTGTATGTTGGTTCATTAGCATTAGAATTGGTTAGTTTCAACTGAATATATGTTAAAATGTTTTTCAGCTGGGCGTTGGGAGCAGAAGTTAGATATACAGATACCATTACAATTCTGTTTTGACTTGCTGTATTTTGCACATCTGCTGCTGGATGTGTAGGAGGTGATCTCCATGTCTATGAGTGCATCTTGTGTGGAGTCACAGACATAAAACTTCCTCACAAGAGCCCTGCCTCTGACTTTGGCATAGGTCCCTTCAATCACCTTTGAATATCCCAGCCAAAGAAGAACTGTATGTAAAAGGCAGATCTTTCTACAGGTTCGAGTATTTAGTTCTTTTGACTTTTTCAAGTATATGTGTTTTGTTAAACTAAGGACTAGCTTTTGATGCCCAATTTTAGCTTGTGGAAGTAATGTATATAAATCTAAGTCTACAATAGCAACATGGATTCATTCATGCAAGAACATCCAGTGCGTGGCCAAGTGGAGCTGTGTGTCTATGTTGGGGTACGTAACAAGTTTGTAGGCTGTGCTTATAGAAAAGCATCTGAATAAGTTAAGTATCTGGCTGCCTGAGAATACCAGGCCATGGGGGTACAGGAAAAGATGCTGCCAGTCACTGCAGCTCACTGAGCCGACCCTGATCTCCGTGGGAGCAATGGGTCTCTTGAGGAATCACTGTTGTCTTCTGCCTGTGAACCTCCAGAGCTGCTTACCTTGGGGGTTGCAGTGTGTGCTTTGTTCATAGCAGATTGCATTTAGCAATAGTTGGCACCGTGTCTAATTCTTTCTGGCTTAGGGCGTATTGGCACGGAAAAGAATTATATGACGTGACAATGCTTGGGAAATAACGGAGCAGCCTCATGCGAGTGTGATTATTCATCAATATAGGTTTGAACATGATGGTACACATCAAAGAAGGAAAAATAGACTTGATGGGGAGAGGAAGGAAACCTCCCTGATTTGAGAGAGAGCGCAGTGTCTCATGTAGCCATTGTAATGCTAAAATAATTAATTTATTTTCAAACATAAGATTATTTGATTATATTTACCTTTATAATTCCACATAAAATAGTGTTATTTAAATAAGTGTTGTGCATTCCATTGAAATGGTGACATGGTGTTTGCATTTTGTGCTGTCTCAAAGCCTTGGCTTTCCCAATTGTTTTAGTGTGACAAACCAGCCTTACTGATAATTAAAGAGAGACTAGCTTAGCATAAATGCGTGTATATGTGCTTTCATCATTTTCATAAAAAGACAGCTGAGTAGTTCCCAGCAGCGAGCTCTCAGTGCCTGTTTTCCATAAAGAAAATTCAAGAAATACTTAAGAATACCCAAAACCCTTGTGAGATACATCCACAGGAATACCAAGCTGCTGCATGAGTCAGTATAGATGGGTTTCCATGGATTGTTTGGGAGTTTGATAACATGACACAGATTTATTCAGTCAACCTCCATTTCTGGTCTATTTTTATTAGGAAGGTCAGTGATCTGTCTGAGCTTAATTATCCCATCTGGCAAGTGCGCTTGAGGCACACAAGTTTCCTGCAGTTCATGTGCACAATGAAATGATGTGGTTAGCACGTTGTTTATTCATCTCTGACTCCTCAGCTGAACGGAAGGGTGTCTGCTGGCAGCTGTGTTGCCCAGGGTAGCCTTACATGTGGTTCTGGGAAAGGACTCGAGTTTGCATCTCCAGCTTTATGGGGAGAGCTTCCTCTGCTGCTCTGCTCTTTGGTCTCTCATTTTCATCCTGCTTTTTTTAACCCATTCTTTTAATGGTCTCAGGGGACAGTTAAAAGCTATGTATTGATTCAGAACTTTTCAATTTTTCAGAAGTTTCTTTCATTCTTCTGGTACCACTGAAATGTTAGGTGAGCTTTACAGAAGAACTTCAGTCTTCAAGCTGCAGCTTCATACAGCTAGCATTGTCTGTTTTAAGCCTTTATTCAGACCTTCACGAGCACAGTATGTAGTCAGCCCAACCACCTCCAACACAGTTTAGACACACAGTGCCTTGGTAATGTGTAGAAGTAGTGTTGGAGAAGAACACTGGTGGAGCAAGTTCCACATCCATGGTCATGCACACATAAAACATAGACGAAAAAGGAAATTAATATGTTAACTCCTGGGTTTACAAACTGCTAAAACCCTCCATTCTCTCCTAGGGCATCCAAGCAAAATGCCAGCCAAAATTAATATGGATTAAAGACAGTATATTTAAACTTTCACCAAGACTGTGTGCAAAACGGAAATCTTCAGAGACATCATTATTAACGAAGCCGCTCAGTCATATGCAATAATATAGATATATATTTTAAGACATCCATTTCCATGCTTTATAATCCTACTTCATCTCTAAAGAGGATGTAATATAATTCTTGCTGGAAAATGTTTTAGATAAGTCTGGGAATTCAGTCAAAGCTATATGTCCTTTATCTGCTGCTAAGCTCTTTCATTAGTGGCTCTTGACAAAACAGTGCTATGTAAAAGGTGACAGTCAAACTGATAAAAATTCAATTTTCTTTGTTTAACCAGAAACAGGTGTGCAGTCTATGTATTTTCTCTGTGAGCTTTGAGATCGCTGACAAGACTGAAATCAGTCTGTAGCTATCAGGTTTGCAGTTGAATTCTGTCACTGGCTGTTTTCCCACCAGTGTGAACTATACCTATTAGCGGAGGCACAGAGCAAAGCTCTGCCAAACGGTGATAAATATTATATGCACTAAGAAAACAAAATATTATTGTGTCCCAGAAATGTGCCAATATATGGAGGTTTTGAAAAGCTGTTATAAGAGAGGGAAAACTCAAAAGGAAAAGCTTGCCTTTTTTTTTTTTCCATTTTCCCACCTCTGTCTAGAATAATTTCAAAAATTAGTAAAACGGAGTGTGCTAGTCCTTGTAATGTCTGTATTTGTAAGCATGCAGACTTGCAGAGAGAATAAACCCATCTCTTCTGGTGCTGCAATGAAAACATGGGTGCTTTTTCAAGTATAACCATTGAAATGTGAAATCTTTCAACAAAAAGCTTATCATTCCTTTGTTTGGAAGATAACTCAGCAGTAAGTCCAGGATATCTTGGCTATGTGGAACAAAAAAAAAAGGAAATATTTTTTCCTTTCTTGATAAATTTTATTTTGTACACTGGTCCAGTAAGCAATTATCATTGCTTAAAGCAGTTATAATTGCAGATATTTCTTGATCATCTAAGCTGATCTTTAATTCTGCCAACGTCCTGATTTAAATAGTGGTTAAGTGATTTAAGGAAAGTAGATGGAAGGTATGGGAATGAGATAAAAATAAGAGAGAAGAATGAAGAAGAAAAAAGGGTGGAGGAGACGTCAAGGAAGATGTGAGAGGGAGGATTAGGCTACAGCATGCTGAAGAAAAAGGTTGTGTGCCCATAGTGAGGTAGGCAAGAGACGGTCTTACTTGCAGTCTGATGTATGTTCTTGTTATTGGGGAAAAAGAATATACCCAGCCTCAGAGTCAAGCCAAAATGTTTGCAAGTGAAGAATTAGGGAGTGTGAGGCATGACAAGCAGAGCCGTGGTGGCCATATATTCTGCACAGACCCCCTTGACGCCATTTCCTCTTGTCCTAAATTAGGGACAACACATCTACAACAGGACAGCACTATGGCTTTAACCTCACGAGATGGAATAACCCCTCTGTCACAAGCTGCTAGAGTTATCTGGGTC
>JAOXNG010000012.1:85668118-85683378 GCA_028566535.1 Scolopax minor
GATACCACAAGGTATCAGGCTTAGGGAGTGGGTAGAAGGCATCAGACAACAGAAAACTTGCTGTGCGCAGAACTGTGGACCTTATTGCCACTAAGTGCTGTTTATATGGGTTCAGCGGGATGTTGAAGAGGTTAATAATAAAGAAACCTATTAACTCCATCCATTAACACCATTAACTCAGCACACAGGAGCCATTTATGAATACTCTGATTCAGAAAGTGGGGAAGCTGGGTGCGTACTTGTTCTGTTCCCCTGCACGTCCCCAATTATCTCTGTTTGGTTGCTGCAGGTGCAGCCATACCTCTGATCTCACCCAGCACAGCTTCATGGTTCTCAAGACTTCCAAGACAAAGTGTAAGATCTGTCTTTTCATGGTGTAACCATTGGAAATATCTTCATGAATCTTGGGGGAAAAAAAAAAGGGGAAAAAAAAAGAAAAAAAAAAAGAACAAATGAGACTAAGCTATCAGGTACCTTGCAAAGTGACCTGTTTGACTGCTGCAAGGAGCTATTAAAAGGGCAGCTATTAGGGAGTTAAGTACAACCCAGAGCCCTAAGCAGTCTTACATCAAAGTGTTACATTACAGAGGTTGTCACTGTAGTTCTAATTGGAGAAAATTTGCCGTGACTTATTCTCCAGGCAAACACATTAACTTGCAGTTGAACAGATTTCTTTGTCCATAATTTGGTTTAACACATGATGGAAACAGTATATTAAAACACGATTTACCAAATTGCTGTATCTTATATTTTTTGACTGATTGGAGCACGTGCCCGTGCAAAAGCAGGGACGGGCTGCAAGGGAAACAGGCACAACTCTGTAGAGTACAGCTGTGGTTTTGTGGAAGGAGAGGAGGACGAGAAGCTTCAGAGAACCTCTTGTGAGGTTGTCAAGGTTACAGGTGCTATTGCTTCTGTAGGTGAGTGGCTTGGGCATTCGCTGCTGATAATTGGGATTGGCTGTTTTCTTCCAAGACAAAAAAAAATTTGCATTTAAATTAGATGGTCACATTTGTCAACACTGAAGCATAAAATACAAGTCATTGGAAGCTTTTCACAGGACCACCATAAGGATTTGGAAAAAAATTACAGTAGCAGCATTTACAGCAATAAGATTTTTACGCTTTTTTAGTTTTTAAGCATTTAAGAGGCAAGAAACGCATTACAGACTCTAATTTAACCACCAAATATCCCTTCCGAGTTCCTTAGATCCCAGTTGAAATGTTGCTTTTGGAAGCTAGTATTCACCATTTTGGATGCAGGGAGGCCCAGAGCTGCATGCCAATCTGGTGCTCAGTGTGAGAACTGAGGATTTGCACTGAACTCGCTGCTTCGAGACATTGCTGAGAAGCAGCAACTGTGCCTTAGCCCTAGGAAAGAAATCTCTGTTGATACCAGTGTGCTATGGCTCAAGCAGAGTCTGACAGCACCAGTATATACTTTAGGAAAACAAATGATGTCGTGGTAGATTTCAAGCTGTGCTCAGAATTGGTACAATATGTCATATTGAATTTTCTGCCAGATTTAAGAGCGATACGGCGAGATCTTCATCTACTGTGAAGATGTGCAGCACCGCTGACTCCTTAGAGCTCTATAAGTTTATACAGTTGGGGATGAGGCCCAGGAGGAGGTTTGTACTGTAGATCAAACAAGCTCAAACAAGCCACTGCTGCACTGAGCAAGTACTGGGTGCTGAACTCAGGCAGAGTAGTGGCATTACCAAGCAAGAGCTCAGAAAGCAGCCTGCTTTGTAGACCAAGGATGAGAAATTCACTGTTGGCTGTTTCTGCTACAGCAAAATCTAGTCAGAAAGCCTACGAACGCTTTCGAGTTGGAACAGCCCTGAATTACATGGAAATGGTTTTCATGTGCTACATCAGGTAATTTTGCGAACTTTTTTAAAACTCACAAAATGTCTAGTGCTATGTGATGGGAAGCTGCAAATCTTGCTAAATCAATATAAACTGCCCGGTTTTAAGTAAAGCAGTAGTTTCAGCAAATGCCATGCCTTCAGGGCAGCTTATCCACTCTGAATGTGGAGGAAACACCTGCTTCTGCCTCCCTTTGCTAAGGGAGAGCATCAGCCATTGTGCACCTACTCTGCCTCCTTACCCCACTCTCTGTTTAAAGTCTTTGATTCCTTGGTTTCCCCGCTGTCCTTTTAGGCAGATGGAGAATTGGATCATGAGCTGCTTCACCAGTGCCCTCTGTCTGACTGGCAGGGGCCAGGGAAGGGCCGCTGGAGGGGCAGCCCCACACTGAGGGTCCCACTGCTGCCACCCCACGTCCCCCATCACTGCAGGCTGGTCTCCTCTGCCTGGTCCAGCTGTGTACCTCTGGTTTCCATGACTGCTTCTCAGAGGAAAAGGAAAGGGAGGAGCATCGGCTGCTTGGTAGGAAGGGAGTCACAAGACTCCAAGAGCCAGGACTACCTCATACAGCTTTAAAATTACATCAGGTTTGAGGCAAAGTTTGGGGATATTTTCCCCTAGAAGTCTGAGGATTTGGAGAAATGATAAAAGGAGAGCTGTGGAATTATTTTCCCGTGTTTTCACACTATATTGTACTTGGCACTTAGGTGTATAGTGTTGTTGTAATATAGTCAGTTCAGCCTTTTCGTTGATGACCTTTTCTGTAACATGAACAATATTGGTCTCACGCAACATTGAAAGGGAAACAATGAGGCGGGGATGCCAGCTGACTGTTACCAGTCTAAGTACTATAAAGGATTTGCAGTTACAGCAATGATGGGTTCAAATGCAGAACCAAAAAATAGGCAATTTTCAGTAGAAAAGTTGCATGATACTAAAAAATAATCTAGCTTGCTCAGTAATAGACTTTGTGGCTGTCATTTATTTTGTAGGGTCCCTTTCTCAAGTGGATGGTTACTGCTCTTCTGTAGGTTACCAGTGCAATGATTTTCCCCCATACTAAATGATTTAACAATTTAGGGCTAACTTGTATTTTTACGTCTAATAACTTTCTGATGTAAGAAGAACTAGTCATGCTTGGCATTAAGGTGCTTCTTATTGTGAATGGAGGCATTTACATTCTGAATCCTAGTGAATTACATTACGTGTGTTGCACTGTTTTTATTTCATTCCCTGGTTGATTTTTATAACCAAGTATACCCTCTAACATTTACTTTCCCAGAATGAAATAAATCCTGCACAGAGAATTGACACCATATTTGTTCCTCTTGTGCCTTTTACAGAGTGTTTAAATTTCAAGTGGTCTTGTAGGTTTGATACAAATTCTCCATGGAAAGTAGATTCGGCTTTTAATATGTTAACTCTTCCTATCATTTAGCTTTGTAAATCATGGGGCTACTACAGGCCAGCGTGCAAAACATGCAAGTTTCTTTACCTAATGTACAAGCGAGCCCATTTTGGGATTAAAGTTTATTAGGTGCAAGAAGAATACTGTATTTAACTGAACTATAATTAGAATTACATAGATTAGACTTGAAATCTTTTAAAGTTCCTCCAAGGACAGCGTAGTTAATAACACTGCTTTATCTCAGCTGAAAGCTAGGGCACCTCCCAGGGTGCTGTGGGACCCAGAAGCATGTCTCCCACCCCGAAATCCTCCTTCCTGGATTGTCCAGCCCAGGGGTACTTTGCATGGACAGGCTCAGGGGGCTGAGAACGCAAACATACCACATTGTTAGTAAAGCAGGTAACTTTATATGAGATATGCTAATATCTAATTAAATACAGAGATATGCTGTATTTCACTGTCTGTTCTGCACCCAACGCCTTCAATAGGTCAGAAGCCACCCAAAAGTAGGGAAGAAGCCATATTGGGGATCTTTGTCAACAGTCAATCCTACAACAAGATGCTGGCTTACATATTCAGAGGATTAATGGGTATGATTTGGTGAAGCAAATTTCTGCAAGTCTTGCAAGTTTTTTCTTTCCTTTTCATTGAGGAAGGATCTTCATTATTGTCAATTTGGCAACTAATTCTCAGGCTGCAGTGTCAGTGATCCAAAGAGATAACTACTAAAATTGATTTTTGAACTATTTGCTTTTGTGTTTTAAATGTGCAGCATGCACCTGCCTCTGCTTTTCAGGGGAAGCACTTAAAAGATTGTATACTTTGCCTTAGAAGAAGCTATACTGTTTACCTTACATCTTACAGTAGGTAAGATCCCTGGCAATGGAAAACTGAATTTCAGCTGTGATTTATTTAATTCTGTGGCAAATAGTTTGGCAGTTGATAAGCATTTTGCACACCCATATTTTTTCAAGAGTTTCGGCTGCATCCAATCAATACGTGCTGGTCCCTACTGCAAATCCCTCCCTGGTGGATGGTGGTACCGAGGTACTGTTGAGTGGCCAGGCTCTGCCTGAGCAGATTTTGTGTGTGCTTAGTGAATGGGAGGGACGGGTTCCTCTGAGGACATGACTGTATATAAAGATGATTGGTAGAGTATAGAGCTGCTTTACAAGCTTATGTGGATTTTCAAGGCAGAAAGAGACTTCTTTTTTAACAGAACTGTAGGTAATGCAGCACTTGCAGGCTGTGGCTGAGA
Organism: Scolopax minor; assembly: GCA_028566535.1. Classification (NCBI taxonomy): domain Eukaryota; kingdom Metazoa; phylum Chordata; class Aves; order Charadriiformes; family Scolopacidae; genus Scolopax; species Scolopax minor. The sequence goes on from JAOXNG010000012.1 coordinate 85,672,656, forward strand.
GATGTAAGGATGTTGCGTCTTGAAAGAACCAGATTTGTCTTGTGAACATTGTGCTGGTGGGTCATTCTCCTGTCTCTTCCTTGGAAGTGAAATTATTTCAGAGTACTATGAAAAGGGGTATTTGTAGACTTGCTGACTTACATAAGATGGAATAATTCACTTGAAATGCAAAAAGTGTCTTCTTTCAGAAGAGTTTGGAGCTATTCTGTTCTACTGGGGAAGGACTTATTTTCACATGAAAAGCAAAATAAACTAATCTGATACTTTGATTACTACTCAAAATACAAAGTGTGTCTCCAATGGAGAAAATGCAATAACATTTCTAATCAGCTCTCTAGTAGCTTAGAGTAGCACTGTGGCATTATCAGTAGCTGGCTTCTTTCTAGCTTAAATCTGCATTCATCTGCATTGTCAGTTTGTGCCCAGGACTCTGTCACGGTTGTGCGTTTCGCAGGAGGGCTTTATTGTGCCCTTCCCTGTGGAGAGCAGGGCAGCCTGCACTGGCAGTGCCCAGCCACATCAGAGCGCAGGGTCCTTGCTTGCTTTGCAGCTTTTATGCTTTGTACACGATGCTCACCTTTGTTATTGTGCCCAGTCACTCACTTTGTGTTAGGTTTTCTGTCCTCCAGACTACAACTGAACTGTGCTGGATTACAGGCTGCTGTGGGCATCACATAATAAACTCTTTCCTTTTTTTAGGCCCGAACTGCTTTGCAGAAACCCTTGTCATTCCAGCAGGCCGGGAGGTGAAAACTGATGAATGCACTATATGTCACTGTACTTATGAAGAAGGCACTTGGAGAATTGAACGGCAAGCTATGTGCACTAGACATGAATGCAAACAAATATAGGAAATCTACAAATCTAAGTACTTTTCGTGGTTTTTATAAACTCTCTCACAGCAGTGAGCACTCTAGATGACCCAGGGAAGTCTGAATGAGAAGATTCTGGTGAGAAGCAAAGAATAAAATACTGATATTTTGTTTTTCAAAGTACCGTAATACTGCAAGGCAAAGAAGTGCATATATTTCAAACATTTGGACATAAGAATACCTGTCTTAATAAATGTGTTATTTTCACAGTGAGTACACTAAAATACACTCTATAAGATATTCTATGTATTTCTATAATGCCATTATAAAGCTTAAAAATAAATGTTTTATATAGACAATACAGATTAAAGTACTGTATCATTGCCTCTCCTGTTGTGCACCATGGTTAAAACATGACATTTCTGTTCTAGTTTCATCATGTGAGGATTTTATTGGGAGTTTTTTATTTGGTTTTGTTTGTTTTATTTCCCTTCAGTTTATTTGGTAATGAAAGAGCCAGCATATGGCAAAACTTCGATGTGCTAACTTTTGATAAAAATGGAGTAGAATATGCTTTCAGAGAACATGCTCTCATTTATGGATATTGCTGTAATGTAGAAGGGGATCAGTTCCTTCTCTTAGTTCCACAGATGCGTATCTACTAGTCCACAGACAAGATAACTTGGAGCAGTGGCTAATAGGAAGCAGGTCTCTCAAAATCAATTCCCAATATTCAGCTCAGTCATTACATATTACAGCAGGACAGATCCTCTGTGAGGTAAACAGTATCCCATTGCCCAGCTGGTGGAAATGATGGTAAGTAACCACACAGCATTGTTAATGGAAGGCATAACGGATGTGGAGCCAAACAAGGCTCCAGTGATGTGGCTCCCTGCTGTGAATCCAGGGGCAGGAGCGCTGGTTAGTAGCTGTGCCATCTCCTGAATGCCTGGTTCAACTTTTTAGCCTGTACGGGGTCTGTGACACAGAGAGTTAAGGAGGAAGGTTCTGAGCCAACTCTTTGAATCTGTCAAAGGATTTCTAGCGCAGAAGCTGATGCTGACCACATGTGAGGTAAATCACATCTCCCTGCTTCAGCCATCAACAGCCTTTGGTTAGATTCATGTTGGTTTTGGTTTAGTTTATCACCAACTCGTACATTACATCTGCTTTGAATACCTGCTAAGGCAACTGCTCAAAATACCACTTAAAGGTGGGCTTACATTTAGGCTTTTGCTAGAGGGAAGACTTAATGAATCAATATCTAAAACCAGAATAACATTGCTTAAATCCCCACCTACACTTTGCTGCTTATTCCCATGGTATAACCCGGTTACCAGGTTTGCATCCACACAAAGTATGTCCAGTACCTCTAAAAACCATGGGATTTTTGCCAGTGACTTCAGTGGATCCCAGTTATCACCTCACACCTGTATTTTCAGCTTTTGTCTATCACTGGAAGTTAATTTCCTCAATGATAGTAAGGGAGACAAGAAGAGTAACAGAATCAGAAATCAAGGAACTGCCTCTTGCACAGACAGTCCTGTGGCAAAGTCATGCATGGTGTTAGTTGAGTCACAAAAGGAAAAGACAGGAGCACAGAGGAAAAGACAGATTATTAGATTTAAATAGTTTTAAGTCACACAGAAATCAAGTAAGAATGAACTTTCCCTCAGGTGGAGGTGCACATATGTAAACATTGTACTGGAAGTATTGTTCTCTAGTAGCTGGAATTCCTAGCAGGGATACAGAAAATATTATACCTGGATGTCACTTAGTCTGCTGATGGTAGTGGAAGGGGACACAGAGGATGGATATTTTGTTTTCTTGGAAGCAGGGAGGAAGTATTTAATATCTCATTTGTACCTAGAGTGTAAGTATACTTCGAGACAAAGAAAAACATTAATGCTTCTTTTGCCATTTTATAAAGAATATTTTATTCATTGTATACCTCTCATTAACACAGCGCAAATATGTTTATTTGGGAGTAAAGGAGGTATGATTTGTCTAAAAAATGTATTAAGTATACCTATCCATTTCATAAGATTCAGTAGTCATATGACAGAAAGCTACCTCCTAAATCAGTAGGACCCATGCCACAAGGCTATGGAGGCATCTGCTTACTGAAATCAGTTGTCTGCACAGCTCTGGAAAAGTGCCATGAGTTACAGTGGTCTTCCCTGCCTATCTCCCTGAGACTGGGGTAGTAGCAGAACTACCTCAATAGAAAGCTGCTGTGTGACATGTGTAAGAGCAGAGAAGGTGGATTTGCAACAAAGTGTGAGATTGCCTTTCTAAATAGGCTGGTTGGTGTCTCTTTAGGAGTCACGTGTGTTTTCAAGTGAAAATATGAGACTCGGAATTGTGTATCTTTCAATGTGCAACTATGATGCTTAAGTTTGTTGAAATCTCACCTGGGACTAGTTCCACTTTGCATCTCCTTCCTGGAAGGCTCTTGTTAAGCTTTATCCTGCTTCCCAGTGCTTGAGTTTCTCTTCTTTTGGGAAGTTCTGTCTTTACTGAAGTAGTGAGGAGAAGGTTAACAGATATTTTAGTGTGTATTTCAAGTGTAACTTTTAAAATATTTTCTGTTGGACATTTTCTCTACAAGCTTTTCTAGAGTAACTCTATCCCAGTCATACCCAGTGATACTGTCATCAACCCCAGCACAGAGGCAAACACACCAAAAGATGCTGAGAGCCAAACTCAAAAGTGACTGCATCAAGCTGCCTGTAGGCAATAGAGTTGGGGAGCCCAGATTTGCAGCTTGCTGCATAATGTCACTTCACATAGACAAAGGGTTAAAACAGAAACCTTATTCTCTCTTTATAGGAGTGAAAAATGAAAATATGAAAATTAAATGGTTTAAGATTAAAAATTAGGCAGTGTGGAATATAATTGGAGACCATTCACCTTTAAACTAATTTAATACCTAAGCAAAAAAGCCAGAACTGCTGTGGTGACCATGTGTATTTAATTTATCTAAATGTTATGATTTGGTCATGTAATATACTCGTTCATATGTAACCTTCAAAAATAAGAGAAAAGCCATCTGCATCATCTCCAGTTACCTGAACTCCAGAGGATCTTGGCTTCCTGACTGAACTCTAGGTACTCGGCCAGTTTTGCTTCAGTGCAAACAGTACGATGTATCCTGCATATGAGGAGTTCTTCATCTTTGCAGCTTTGCAGGTGGGTTGTGTTTATAAAAGCTGCATTTCCAGCACGCTGATCGCTCCTGAATAATTCTGTCTTTGAAGGTCTGTTGCTTGGATAATGAATATTCTTCTCAGATGTTCTTATGTAGCTGCATTGGCATGAATATGCGGTTTCTGCTTCTACTTCACTTGCTTCTGCTTATTTCCCAGTTGAAATCAAGACAAATTAATTCTTGGGTTTGCCTCATCCATTTTTATAGGAGTGCACTATATATGAGTTTGGCTTCAAACCTGTATAAGTAGGTTCCTGAGGAGATGATAGTCTAGACCATTTCAGATAATTATAAAATTGTACTGTTAGTGTGCAATAGGATTCTTTGTACTACTTATTTAGAAAATGATGATGGAAGTGCTGGTATTCGCTTAAATACTTATGTGAGATTTCAAAAGGAAAAGGGGAAAAAGAGGAAAGATATGAGATATGAAACAGAGGAGCTAAGTGTTATGGTAGGAATGTTCAAAAAAAGAAAAACATAGCTACAATATCTTAAGTTCATAAGCATTATAGGGAGATTGTCAAATAACAAAAGAGAAGTGAATAAGAAATGTATTGGGGCACAAACTGAAATACAGGAAATCCTAGTTGGAGATTTTTTTAAAAAACAACATCTTCTAAAGGTGATTGAATACTGGAAGATGTTACCCAGAGATGTCATGGAGTCTCCCTCCTTGAGGGTAGTCAAAACCTGACGGGACACAGCTCTGAGCAGCCTGCTGTAGATGAACCTCCATTCGACAAGATACGGGACTAGATGATCTCCAGAGGTATAACATTGTAGGCTGGGTTTAAATGACATTGAGTAAAGTCTTAATACAAATAAGAAAGAAAAAAGATACAATGGAAGGCTCCCTCACTTTGGAAAACAATCTCTTCTGGTCTCACACTGTGTAATGTAAATGATACATCCATGATTGTAAGTATTTTATGTTACATTTGATGGTAACTAATACATAAACTACGATAGCTCTATAATACATAGGAGGCTTTGAAAGGCACGTATTTAAGAATCAACTCAATCCAATTTATTCCCTTATCAAGCTCCATTTATTCCCTTATCAAGCAATGAATTTCCTCCACAGCCTGTGTTACTATGGGTTTTCTGTCTGCAAAAACACACCTTCTGCCCTGTATTCCGCTGCAATAGAAACAAAACACAAAGTGGGGAGGCAGCATTGAACTGAACATCACATATTTTTTTTTTGGCTATCCAGTAATTCAAATTTTTTCATTGCTTTTTGATAAAGGTGCTCCTTCATAAAGTTTATAACTTGTTCAGTTTTGAGAAAACAGCCATTTCTTCCCAGAGTCCTCTTTCTTTTTAAAAAATAACTGTGCTCAACCACACTGAAAATGTAAATTTTTAGTCTTTTGAAATGTCATATTAAACAACTCCCAGTGCAGAGAAAAACTAAACACAACCTAGTATGTCTTTCCAATTGCCCACATATATTATGCATTTCATCCATTTTATACACTTTTAAAACAAATACAGCAAATCTCCAAATTTGTATGTCAATTATCAGTTACAGAGAAGTCAAAAGGTTTTTTTTGTTTACCTCTTGAGGCTATGTTGAAATACTGATACGGAATATTAATCAATCACTAATAGAAAAACACTAACATAATTAGCAGCATAAAAGCTGATGCTTAAAAAATCACCTCTCAACTCACGAGAAGTATTTGTTACATTGTTCACGTTAAGTTTATTTGGGGCTACTAGCCAATAGTAATGCAATTTCTGTAACACTTAACAGTATTCTGCTTTTAAAAAGATCATTAATTTTAAGAAACGTACCACATAAATAAAGCTATTGTTGGAAAGAACAGGAAGATTATACTAATGGAATAGCAAGTTAGTCTGACTGAATATGTATAATCTAGCCATTGTAAATGTTGAGTTTGCCGCTTACATTCATCAGTAATCTTGTCAATTTAGTGGAACTCAACAAGTTAGCCTACTGCATATTTCATTGGCAAAAGGAAAAATGTCACATATAACAGTAAGCAGCCAAGTTTCAGCAGGATATAGAACACTGCTGCAGATCTTGAACAAACTGCAGGACTGTCTGAAAAATTGGAGTGCCAAGTGTTTCCGAGTTCACAGATTTTACCTCAAGGTGAAGAGATGAATTTATGAAAAATGGTGAAAATAGGAATGCAAGTATCAGTTCATACACAATATGGAAAACCAGCAAACACATAATAGTTGGAACATGAGGAAATGAAAGCAAGTTTAACATTTTTAGGACTAAATAAACAAAAAAAAACTTTTCTGCATGGTTTTATAGACAAATTCCTTTCTTCTGGTTCCAACCATAAAAGAGTAAACTTAAAATATTATAGCAATGAGATATGTATATTTGTATATATACAGCATGAATGCATTGACAAATGAGAATTCTTTTCTCAGTGATGCCAGCATAAAACATGAGTAATTTAGAAGCCCAGGTTAATACTCTTAGAAGAAATCCTGATCTCAGCTACAGAAGGCACCTATCATAAAGCATTTCTATCTGACTGCAGTCAGTGAATGAGAACATCCACAAATACTTGCATAAAGTAAACCTTTATAACCACTTACTTACTTTACTTTTTCCAGTGAGTCTTAAAGGGTGTGCAGACTTTTTGAATTAAAGTGAGCTTCACCTACCAGGACAACCAATAAACATTGTTTCTGGACTCTGCTAAAATTTATAAATTAAATTTTCTTTATAAAAAGAAAGTCAATATTCTAGTGTGTCTAATACCCCAGCAAAAACTACATCAACTTCATTCTTCCTCAAAGAATAGATAGAATTCTAAATTTTTAATTGATGGTCCGCCAACCAGACCTTTCTGTTTCTGAAGTGCAACAGAAAAGTAAATATATTAAAATGTCAAAATGCTGCTTAAATCTGTATTGCTCATGCCTTATAAAGCTGCATTCATTTCAGAGGGTAATTATTTATTTGCTATCCCTAATGAAGAAAACTCCTTGTTTATATTACCTAGTATGGTGGGGTTTTTAACAAAACCAAATTATATTTTTGCAAAGACAGTACTGCATACTTTGCTCTCTCTTTAGCTATTAATAGCTCAAACTAATGCTAAGTTAATTTAATGCTGTTGTGAGTGGGAAATAATGGAGATAACATATGAATCTGCAGTGTGTCAACCTAATGTAACGACCCTTCCCATTTGTGGTCTGTTCCTTATTAATTACCACATGAAAATAAAGAATAGGTAGCCATTCATCATTCTAAGAATTACGGTTAAATAGAGTTTAATTTCTTAACTGCTAAACATCTGTGCCATGTTCTTTCCCAGCTATTTATTTTCATTTCATAAAAATACTATTTTATATATTCTGCTAGTTATACTGTTTATAGTTTATACTGTTTGAGCAATAAACAGTGTCACTGCAGAAAACTAATAATCCTTGTTATCCATTTTTTTCAAATAAGTTTGGTGCTTCAGGCTCTGTCACGTAAACTGTATATTAGATTCTTATAGTACAGTATCTTTAGATAATGCATCCTATTTAAAAATTACTCTTAAGGAGTAGCACAGTATTTCTTTTTATTCCTTTTTTCAGTATACAGTTCCTGAAGACAGGCATTTAAACCTGTGGTCCAATACGCTTGAAAAAGTAAACACCGGCAACCCAATTTTTCAGATAAGAGTTAAAATGGCCTTAACACTTAGCTCATTATAATGCATGAGCTAGATTGAAAAAAGAACTAAGTGAAAAAAGAATATAAACTCTCTAATGTTTATTTAAAACTTAACAATTTTCATGGAGTGTGCTCTGCAGATGCAAAACAAATAGGATTTTAACAGGATTCTGTTAGGGAATACAAGCTTAAATAAAGCTATTAGTGAATGACAATGAGAAGGAATACATTCAGCCAACCACTAGTAATTCTTGACAAGTCTTAGAAAAATAAAGAAGATGAATGCCATAAAAAAATACTGTGGTATTTTATGTTGCTGCTTGTTTTCTTCAGGCAAGAGCAAAATATCGTATCTTTAAGAGTGGAACAGATGACTGACCCAAGTGGAATTTTAGATTTTTGGGGAAGACGTTACTGAAAGGTCAGTAGTGATACTATATTTCACCTTGAAAGAAACTTTATAGTATGTTTTTGCATTTCAGGCTACATTGCATCATTCATGACCTCTCAGTGCTGGATGTACACAGTGAGTTGTTCACTATAATCCTTATAACCAACAACTGAATGGACAAGTAGATGAAAACTACGATATAGGCAGGCTCCTTACACCACTCCATACTGAGAGGAGCTGAGGTCTACCAGTGAAAGATTAAGCATACAAAATGCTTCTCCTTTTTTTGGATTTTCTTCTTGTGATTTAAATACTGTCTCTACTTCTATTAACCTAACATATATTATAAAGATTTAAAAATGAAGCAGTCCTAAGTGGTATGACCTAAAACATTTTACCAATATGCTGATGAATCATTATTTCTGAAAAACAAGTGTTTTCCATTGATGTAACCAAAACAAGCTGTAAACATTTTAAAAATATTTATTAATATTACCGTGTTAAAATACATAAGAGCCTTTGCAAGAGTGCATATGCCTCAGCCATTAGCACTTTGTTGCTCCGAATGTCAAACTGGTGTCACACCGAAGACAATGAATTCCATTACTAGGATTGTACGATCCTGGGCTGCATGCAACTATAGACACACACAAAAAAAAAAAAAAAAGGAAACCAAGGGAAAAATGTGGAATTTAAGTGATATTAATAAAAAATATTTACATTTTAAATGTTTAGAATGCATCTATATCTATCTGAAAAAAGATTTTTTCCAGCATTCTGCTAGTTAATGATGAAAGAATTGCATATATTTATCTATTTATCATCTATTAGATTATCATCTATTTATTATACCATATTTTTCTTTTCATCCCCTTTCACTCCATTTACTTGCAGGGGATACGTTCATCAATTACATTTTAATATGGCCTATATCCAATAATGTTTTTAATAAACTGCTATAGCAGCTTGTATAAGCAATACAAGACAAAAATGTAAACTCTGGTAATTACTAAAAGGTTGTGCAAAAATAATATATAAAACCGGAAATCAGTGCATGATGCAGTGTTCTGAAAGAAGGATTTTTTTTCTTATTGGATCATGTTATGCCATTTGATGAAGTCTGAACAGTCACCTGCAGAAAGATGTCATCATAAAAGAGTAACTCGGCATTATTTTTCTGCCATTTCTTGGCAGAAAAAAAGCACAATTTGAGCTATTTGGTTATGACTATCCCAAGTCATATTTCAATTTGGCAACGATAGCCTTTCTTTAGGATAGATCTTTAACTAACTATTAGTATTCAGTATGCAAAGATAATTAAGACTGACTTTCCTTTTGCAGTTGGCACTGGTTATTGGGTTTTGCCTGGGTTAATGACATTATAGTCACTACTGCACCAGCAGGATTTTCAATATTTGGTTTGGTTTATCTTTGTTGAGGCTGGCAGGATTCACTTGATCCCCAGCGGCTGTCATTCGCTTGCCTAGTATATTTTGCCACTGCTGTTGACTGAAGAGGGCTTTACAGGTCTTAAGAAATTTAAGGAGTCCTCTACAGATGATGTCAAAAACCTTGCCTTTTTTGTATGTTAGCATAGGCAGACCAAGATGGTTTTATGGGAAAGAGAAAGCTTTAAAATACATGTAAGTAAAGGCATTTTCCAACCTTTCTGTCTGGAAAAATCAATCATCTTGTGTACCAGGGGAATAATGTTACTCTTTTTATTAAAGATTATAGGCACAATTCTAGTAAATCCTTCAGAATTTTCAGTTTATTTAATTGACACAAGGCAGACTTCTTTTACAATAGGATAAAAAGTTTACTTCTCAGAAGTGCCATCTGTTCGCTATCTAGTGGAAAGCATGAAAAGGAGAAAGAAATCTGAAGTAGGGATCTGCAGCTTATTTAACCAGGTGCTGAAAAGTGTCTTTAACTGGCCAACTTCACTTGTTTCAATCTTTTCACTAGTGGAAAACTTCTATTGTTATACATTCATTTTCAAAGTATAAACATCTTAGCAAAATACTCTGTCTTAACAGGGTATTTTACATGCCCAACATTTCACACTCCAGAAACTGAAACGCACAAATCTTAATTTGTTCTTTTATCCTGTAAGCTAACTAGAATTTTGCACTCTTCTGATTTTTATTTCAGAATTCTCTTGAATAATGTGTTTACTTTTGAACTTTCAAGTTACTATTTTTCACTAATGTAAACAATCAACATACTGTGAGAAGGAACTGAAGAAACTGACTATTCAGTCTACTCAGTCTACTAAAAATACCACAGAAATCAAGCTCTGCAGACTAATAATACAGGACAAAAATATTTCATAAGGCTAGTACCTGTACTAGGTACTACTTCTTCAGAGAAGCCTTAAGAAATATACGATGGTTTTTACTGTATTAAACTCACAGCTGCCTCTGATTTAAAAAAAAAAAAAAAAAAAACCCTAAAGCAAAAAAATATGCTTATAAAAGCAGCAAAATTATATTTAAAAATTTTTACAATGTGAAAGTGACTCAGTTGCCTATTTTAAGTAAAATATAGCTATTACCAAAAAATTTAATCGACTTCGCAGCGAAGACTCTTGGCCATTATGATGTCACTAAGACACTTCCCAGAAAAGACACTTCACTCTTATGATG
>JAOXNG010000012.1:85755810-85773892 GCA_028566535.1 Scolopax minor
CAGCTCTCTCAGCCTGTCCTCATAGCAGAGGTGCTCCAACAACCTGGTTGGAGGTTCCCCTCCAATCCTCTGGACCTGCTCCATCAGGTTCATGTCCTTCTTATATAGAGGGCTCCAGGCCTGCACACAGTGCTCCAGGTGAGGTCTCACCAGAACAAAGTGGCAGAACTTGATTTAATTGCAATGTGGCCAATCAGCAAAAATTTTGTTGCTGATTTTAGTGGGCTTGGAACAGGCCCATTTGCTGGCGGGTAGATGAGGTACTTGAAACATGTATGCATTGACATCAGAGCTAAATGTATAATATCACCTGGGATACCGATTGATAAAGAAGGCTTCCCAACTAGTTCCTCGCTAAAGTCACAGAATTCAAGGAGTGAAATCCCTGCAGCAGTCTTTTGCAAGCTGTGTAAGTGCGTGCTGTGGTTTGATTTGATATTGAGTGGGTGAAAAAGAATCAGACTAGTGGACTGGTAGTTAGGTACTAAAGAGTAGATAGGTAATTACTTAGAATAGTTATTCCATGGAAAACTCAGTTATTTTTTAAAGTAAATCCATCTTTGTAGCCAAATAAAAGAAAAAAAATTTAAATGTACTACAATTCTCCTTCCTTTCTATTTCTCCTACAACTTCCCTTTTATATGGGAATTCGCTCACACTCACATTCACTTTCTTCCTCTTCTATAATCAGTTTGATATCCCAGTTATCTGTTCATTGATGTCTTATTTTCAAAGAAATTTCCTGCAAGTGAAGAAATTAAAATGAATCATCATAATCTTCAGTTTGCAGATACCTAAAAAGCACACAGAAAAGTTTCTTGCATGAACTCAAGTCTATGGTTTAGAGCTTGATAAGAAAGGTTCTAGTAAATGAATGTTTAATTATTTTGTATTTATTAGCCATTGATATTTCTCCCCAGCTTGCAGACAGACTCCAATTTGGGGAGACATCTTTTGATACACAAATATTTTCTTAGTCCACTGAAAATGGAACACGGGATTAAGAGAGCTTTACATAAAAATTGACCTATGTTCTGATCGAAAAGGGGCTTTCACCAGAGAAGCAAGTTCAAGTCCTCACATTCTGAAAGAGTCCTGTAAGCATTTAGTTACAAGTAAGATTGCTCACCTTCTACAGAGATGCTTGGCTAACATCCATAATTCACAACAAGGGAGTGTATTCTCGGGGCAGAGGGAGAGGTTTCTCCTTGTAGGAAAAACATGTTTCTTGGTCTCCTAGCTGGGGCTGTAGCTGCATTCCCCTCCTTGGCAGTTTTTGAGTGCTATAGACAGCTGCTGATTCTTCTGGGGTCACATGCTTGAGCATTTAACTTCTCTGTATTTGTGTAGGGACGTTGAGTGCCCAAGTCAAAGCAGTAAGTTCTGAGAGATTGCAAGGTGAATATGTCAGTGCCTTTGTTCTGCAAATCTAGGCTTTTGTCTGTATGACCTAACTCTACACCTAGGGATAGATGTACTGGGTATTTTTTGGAGACATCCTGATTCCTTCCTGGGGGCTTTCAAACAAAAACTAGACTACAGATGTAAGATGAGCGTCCCATATAGTGACTCATTCCAGTTAGGTACACAATGAGGAGTATCATGCAGCTTTAAAAATCATTTGTATCTAGTAATGAATATTTCTAGTTTCAAGATGACTAGCATAAGGGCATCTGTGTTTCATTCTAGAGCAAACAGAATCAAAAGGACATAAAAGAACAAGAGAAAAAGAAATGTACGTAGCAATAACTCCTTTGTGTTCATTTGACTATGAAAAAATTTACATATTTATGCAAAAGCACAAATGCCCAGGGCCACCCAGCTTCAGAGCTGACCTAAGCTGACAGGGCTTCCAGTGAAGCCATTTCGATAAGCACCTTGCCTTCATGTAGGATGCAAGAAGGGTTCATACAGGATCAAGCTGGTTTGCATCCCTCTGCACTAGAGTGCCGAAGAATCCCTGCAACTCAGCTTCACATAAGAGGAATCCTAGGTTGGAGCGGGGCCAGCAGAGTAGCTAGCTCTGTTGTGCTGTCTGTCTGTCCAGAAGATTAGGGGCTGTGGCCAGAGAAGTGCTGTATAAAGAAGTTCTCTTCCTACAAGCAGAATCAGTTGAGCCCAGAACAAGCTGTATGGACGCTGTGCTCTGCACTTGGGACATGCTGTGCGTGACCACAGATTCAGTTGAGCTTGAGTACCAATGCCACTGTAACCGAGTCAGCAAAACATCAATGAACGTGGGCTGTACAGACCTGCCTGGAGTCCCAGGAGCAGCCAGAGCAAGCCTGCACTAGAGGCTGTGCTGTTGCTGTGGCACTGCTGGGATGAAGTTATCTTGGTCAGATCAGTCCATGCTAGAGGGCTGTATCTCTATCTGCAAATGCAAACATGCTCTGCGAGTTGTTAGAGGGGCTGACGAGCTCCCTCATACCAGCAGATCTGGTTTAATGTCAGTTTTTCCTCCCAGACATACTCTAGCATGACCCAACCAAAGGCCAGAGCCTACACTGCAAAATCTCAGGTGTGCTGGAAAAATACTGCTCTGTCAGAATGAAGTGTATTCTTTTATTGGCTCAATTTCAGTGTTGAAAAAATATAACTCTTTTTTTTTTGAGATTTGCCTTTCTTCTTTGTCATTGTATTTGTTCTTGGTTAATCGTAGGAATAGAAGCTCTTGGTGATGGACTTGTCCTTTTAAATGAAAGTGTCTTCAAACTGCCTCTGTTTTTAAGATCAACGTAATGTAAGTTCAGAGCTTATAGTGAACAGTTTAGTGTTTTCTCTCTGTATATATAGAACAGAGAGAATTAATGAGGAAAAGCATAGCTAAAAGGCACGCTGGGACTTTTATCGGAATCCTATCTAAATTTTAATAGGAAAAATCTTTAAAAATCTTGGTACCTACTGGGATTCTCACTACTTCATTCTTTCAAACAACCTGATACATTTCTAGAAAGATCTTTCCCAATTTATTTTTCACGTAGATTTCCTACTCCAAACTCAAAAGAAAGGGGCACAGATTTCTTCTCGATAAGTGTGTGCACAGGCAAGTTCCATGGTCTCACTTTTCAGGGAAATCTCTACTTTTGTTTAAAAGCACATGTTCTCTGACCAGATGGTCATTTATGTTTTCATGGTGCCACCTGAGCTTTATCTTGTAATTTCAGGAAAGGATGAGGTTAACAAATGTTTGTCTTAAGCTTTCAAAACTTTAATATATAAGAATGTCAGTGAAAATTTGAGATTTTTCCACTTACAGAAACTGATTAAACTACACTTTATCCTAGGGTTCTGAAATCAGGGTTGGTTGTTTCGGGGGAGTTTTTGTGATGTAGATAAGTATTATTGATAATCAGAAGTTAGAACCAAACAAAGAAATAGATTCATATCTCAGCACTCGGAGTCCTTGATCTGAATCTAGAAGATTCAAACCCTGTGGTCAAGCCTTTGCCCTTGGTTAGACTTACATTTCATCCAGAGTTTCTTGGTGCTTTGTATTTATGATAGAAGGGTGATAAGAACCTCTGCCTCTGATACTCACCAACCTCTGCAAAGTAGCTCTTTAAAATAGTTACTCTCACAGCACGTGATTTGGGGGAAAAACAAAGAATGGAATCTTATCGGTTGAGATTTTGATTTAGTTTACTTAAGGCTTTGCTGTTGTTGAACCTGTATATACTTACATAAAAGTAATTTCACACCACTTTAGACAATGCATTCATTGGCTTTAATGAATTGAAAAATGTGATTTAATTCAAAAGGTTTTTCTGTTTATGAAATAAAATCATATTTCCCTCTTTTGTGTGTTTTAACATCCACCCTTTGCAGCACAGAGACAGTTTTAAATATTGTGATATTCCTATTGCTAGCTCTCTCACTCAATAAAACTGTATGTGAGAACACTTATGGTAAACTAGAGGTTACTGAGTTTTGTCAATATTCAAGAATTAGGCATGCCTACATAACGATTGTCTTTTAGTGATCTGATGATCATTACTGTTGAAATGGAGAAAATTACTATATTCCTTACTCAAAACATTCCTACGAAGTCAAGCATGACTATCAACCGTACATGAATTCGTGCAAAAGAAGCCTACAAAATGTAGGTGTTCCCCTTACATCAGCTTATATCCTGTTGACAACTCAAATGACACTAGGCCCATTTATTAGTTTCTAGTGGTTTAACTGACAACTTTTGGTCTCATAAAATGTGCTATAAATACTATCCCTAGCACAGCTTTGCTGTTCAGTGGTACACCAAGTGTTCAGATGGTTGAGAATGCTGTTTCCCAATGGGAAATGTGACATTTGGCAATCAGTTATTCCTGTTTCCTTTGAGGATATGAAGGAAAGATTTTAGCAAAGTAATCCCTGAGTGAAAAACAAGCAACAACATGATTAATGCCAAAGCACTGGACTATGGAATGGATGCTAAAGTACAAACTTTATTATACCTTAAAAGTAGATAGGGTGATTGCATACTTCTACCTCTACAGGGAAATACATGTTTGTTCTTTCCACACATGAGGTTGGTGGGAAAATTGCATGGGATTGATTTCATGAGTTTGGAAATGAGCCCTGGTGTTCAGAATGACTTCAGAGCCCCAACTCTGAACTCACTTGGCAGCATGGATGTAGGAACCCCTTGCTCCCAGCGAAGTCAGTCCTGCCAGTGGCTTCAACACAAAGAGGGTTTGGCTCAGAAAGGACAAGTTGTGATATAATGAAGTCCCACCATGAGGTGAAAAAACCTGGATTTGTTTTCATGTGGAACAGGACAGTTTGTAGAGATGGAGGAGAAAAATAGCCAATGCACTTATTCTTCTTGGTTCCTCTAGAGCTATGCTGATCCTATCTTGTCAGGAAAAGCAAAGAAATGAAGAAAGACTCTAAAATGCAGGTTTAGCCAATGTAAGATTAACATATTTGAACTATAATCTCAGTTTTTCAGTACTTAAATTTACCGTGTCCCTCATCTGCATAGAGTATATAGTTGATCTTTTCTTCTTCTTGGCCTCTCCTTAAGGGTATGGGGGTTGTGGGACTGTGCTCTTATACCACCTTAGCGCAGGGAAACTGCTTGGTAACTTCCAATTAAATTTAACATGATCCTGACAGCCTTTCTAGAGGATTCATGTCTGTATGGAGAAAAGAGACTGAAGTGAGAGAAAAGTTGGCCCCTGCCCAACCTAATGACCGAGGGCAGGGGACCAGCTGCCCAGTGACCAGGCTGCCAAGATGTATTACCCAGAGGCAGCCACCAAGCACCTCCTTCCTCTCGACTAAATGTGCAAGGGATGTGGGAAGAGAGCAGAAGAGAAGAGTGAGAGATCACATGGCAGCATATGAGGGGGTTGGGGCTTTTAGGAGCAGGGTATGTGAAGAATGGAGTATTTAATTCCAGAGGAAAAAATGCTTCATACTCAAATAACATTTTTTTTTTCAGTCTAAATTAAATATTCTGATTCTTTTTCACAGTTTCTTTTTTACACAACCTTTCCCTGCCCACACTAACCCACATTAACCAAGCCTGTGACAACATGGAGTTAGCAGTTTGGGTGGGCTGTACATTTTCCTCAGGAAGATTTTAACCATTACTTAGAAAAATTAATTACAACTCTTATGTGAAGGTGAGGATGCAATGAACTGAAACAGTTAAATGCTGAGCTCAGAATAAGACATGAGACCACAAAACCATTTTGTTCAGCCTCAGAATAATAGCCTCCCTGCTGAAGCAAACAGAAAACGTGTTGCCTGCGCAGATAAGAGAACCTTAGAGTACCTTGAAACTGTGATTCAGCATACTGAAGTTACTACTGCTTTACAAGAAGGTGCTGACTCATTTACTAATTGCATGGCAATAGCAAGCCAATCAAAAAGTGTCTCTCTTTTCTCCAGAAAAATTTAGACATTATTATCAGTAGTGATCACGGGCAAAGCAGGGCCAGAAACGGTTTTGGGAAGGCAAAAGATTCTGTACTCTCCGCAGTTAACGCCCATGCTGGGAAGTACAGACAACTTTCAATAACAAATCTGATCACTGGTAACAGGACTTGTTCTTCTCTGGTTCTAGATGCTTGGTGTCTTGTAGTGTAATGAGAAAGTCTTAATTTGAGGAGATTGATCAAACTTCGAATGTCATCCTGAGGAACCATTAGAGACAAAGAGAGAAGGCAGTCAGAGAGAGGTCTCCTTTTCTTCTCTTTTCACCTTTTTCTTCTCTTTCATACTTTTTAAGGCAAACTGACAAGTTAGATCAATGACCAGCTTTTTTTTTTTTTCTTTTTTCCTTCTTCACAGCAGCAGAGAAATGATGTTTGTCCCTGCCAAGATCTACTGAATACAGTGAATGTCTATAACAGTGTAGTTGTTAATGCTTTATATGTGACAATATTTTTCCCGTCAAAAGCATGCTAACTGACAGCTAATTTTGTTCATATTTCCTAACAGTGGATGCACTAAAAGTCAAGCAAATGCCAGTTAAGCAGTCACTAGTATCTGGTCAGTGAGTCCCAATTGATGCACCATACAGCATTGCACTCTGATTTTATCCAGGACAAGTGATACTGCACTTCCAGCGTATGACCACCTGTGCTGCAACCTCCAGTTACTTCCACACACACCCAGATTGACTCCAGCTTCAGCACTGTGAGATGTCATATGGAAACATGGGCTTATGCTGTCTGAACACACAGCGTACCTGGAAGTTTGGAGCCCAGTGTTCGAATTGGAAGGCAGTACTATGGAGTCCACCACATGTGCCTTGCTTCCTGATTTCATACCTCCTCACAGGTTAAATGCCTGTTCAGTAATTTTGAAGTCCTCCTGTGGCCTCCTTGTCTTTTTCTAGAGAACTTAGTAGAATGGGTGCCAGAGCAGCACTGTAAGGAGATGCTGGCTACATGTTTCTGGATTTGTAGAGGTGGTAAGGGCACTTTCTTGAAACTGACAGTGTGCCCATGTGAGACACCAATGATTTGGTTTGTGTACAGGGATGTAACCCTAACTAGCTCAAAAAATATTTTGGAGAGAGATGAGCTTGTTTTTTGGTAAATCCTGACTGAAATGCTTCAGGAATCTGAATGCAAAGACACAGCTTAAGCTAGTATTGATATAACCTTCTCAAATCTCTCAAGATGGGAACAGATGGTAAAACTGCCCCATGCTCCTCCTCCAAGAGTTAAATATTTACATCAAAACCACTCCTCTTTCTTGTAAATCAAACCAAGGCAGGGCAGGTATGGAAACCATGAGCAATGACCAAATTGCTAACATCACTCTCATTCTTCACCTAGACCAACATATGTGCCTCACACCCAGGGAAACTGTTTTCTCAGCAGACCTGGGCAGTGGATTCAAAGTGCTTGCTCTGCATCTCTCACAGTAGGGCCGAAACTTGCATTTTCTCTGTTCTAGCTAAGCAATTCATTTAATATGTTTAAAATGATCCTACTACCACCATTTGTACCTTTGTAAAGGACTCACTGCACTAAGAGCCAGAGACCTAGAAATATTATAAATCCCACCATAACTTGGCAGGAGTGAAGTGCATAGCTGCCCAGAGGAATCAGGACTTCAGCAGTTGTATGGTGTTCCAGGAGATCAGGGATTTTCCTGGAAGAAACAAAAGTACCTGTATGGTTAGGCAGCTGTTGAGTGGAATGGATACCAGTAGCACATACATGCTGGATTTGTGTGCCCCAGTACCTCCTGTGAATCCATCCCAAAGCTTTCCTACGTTGCCCTGCCAAAGTGCCTCAAGTCTAACCAATTGAGAGATGAGAACCTGGGTCACTTTTTATGCTTTTTGCTTATGGTTCCCTGAAGGGTTAATTAGTGTATAGCAATAATAGCTCATTGGTCTTTTTATGGTACTTTTCATCAGTAGAGACCAACATTGATTTTAGGGGAAACTAAGGCAAACAGCAGGTATTTGCCCAAATTCACACAACTATTGAGGCTTAACACTAAAGGCAGCTCTGCTTTGACTTTTCTTTCCGCATGACCCCAGGGTCTGACTTTGGAACTCAACACTTAAAATTCGCCTGTATTGCACATTCCTGAAGACTTGTACTAGCTAAAAATGAGAAATACCACAAAATATTGCAAGAAAAAAAAAAATTGAAATTGGAAGGAACTTGGACAGCAAATTCACTCAAACAGGATTTTAATCCAAAATTTAAAAACACATACTTTCCCATGAGTATGTATATGATACATTATTGTAGTTATATAATTGTAGGGCATTACACAGCCACATGATACAGTGTGTAATCACCTAATCCACTATAGGAAATACGTCAGCGGAGGAGAGTCTCCACTGGAAGTGTTTCATGCTCAGGTATTTGGTAATACAGCCATAGCAGCGTGCACACTCTCCTCTCCATTTGGTTTTCATGGGGTCTATTAAGAGACAAGTCAATGACCAATTGTAGCCCTCTTCCATGTGCTCATAAGAGTCACAGAAATATTAATCTAGTATTAAATTTGTAGCATAGTGACTTCATATATTTTTGGGGGGGAGGTTGATTTGGAGGTGCTCCACTGTTCTCTTTCCATAATTTATTTTGAGAAAATTTATTAAGCACTGATTTTTGAATCTGCCCCGTAGCTAATTCCTCAGGTGTATGGCTATAATGAAGCTCATTGCATCATGCCCTTGGTCATCTCTTCCTATGGCAAATCTATCTTTTTTTTTTTTCTTTTCTCATCATGTAGCCTTTTAATATGTCAATATTGTCTCTTTAAATATGTGAGACTGTTGTGGTTCTTATGATGTTTTTAATTCTGCTAGTTGCCAGGAACTGCTCTGAACAGCAGCTAAAGCTTTATTATTTTTTTTGTCTGTCTTGAAAATAGTTAGTTACAGCCCTGTGGCTTCTGCACACTGTTTATATCATATAAAAACCTAGAGGTACAGTGCATTTTCTCCTCTAGTGATCTGCTACCTGGCCTTTTCATTCTCTCTTCCTTTGAAAAGCTTCTGCCTCTGCTTCCTCCTGAAGATGCTTCCTCCCCAAGTCCCTGGCACATAGTTTCCATTATGCCTTGTAGCTTTCAATCCAGCACAGGAGGCAGTAAAACTGCTGTAGAAACATGAGGAGCTGCTGCCATCTGCCAGGAGGATCCCTGAAGAGAGGGGGATTCTCTGGGGAGAAACCACAAGCTCCCTCTGTGTCACATAAGTAGTACCAGAGCATGTAGCTGGATGGAGAACCCAGCTAAATATTGTCTTGTTGGAGGAATATCTGCTTGAAGAATAATGTGGTGGTAATTCAAAATGTACCTCACACTATTGAGCTTCTTTGGCTGATGGCCTCACTGTTGAGTTTTGCTTTCCCTACTGTTTCACATGTTCTCTATGTGACACACAGGCAAAAATGAGGTGTTGCTCGAAGAGTTTCCAGAGCAAGAGTGTTGGGGGGTTTGCTTCCTGGAGATTAGTTTATAGTTGGTGTGACTCAATCCTGATAAGATCAGCTTGTAAGAGGGTAGCTGATCATGATTTCTGGTTGGGTTTTTAAAAATTTTTTTAAAGGTCTATTTGTGACCCAAAGTGCTATTTTATGATTTGAATCTGTTCCTAGAGAAGCCAGAAAACTACTGCAGACAACAGCTGAAGGGTTAGATTTTAAAGGATGAGTCTTTGTGATCTGTGTATTGCCTTGTCTGTGTCACATGTCTCACCGAGGTGGTATTGCCAAGGTGCTCATGTACATACTGTATCTATGCCTCGGGGAAAGTCTGCACCTGAATGGCTCTGGCCTGCAGACCAGAGCTTTTGCAAAGCTTTTGCTTTCCACCTCAAGACAAAGAGTTACATTCAAAGACAAGGTTGCAGTCTCAAGCTACATAGGAGCAGTAGCTGGGTACTCTCAAAATCCAAGATAAGGCTCCTTCTTCCTCAGTGTCATTTCACATAAGGCTGTATGTATGAAGTAGGGGAGTTAAAGGTTCATATGTAATGCTGAGAGGAAGACTCTTAGACTGGAAAAGGTTCGGTGAAGTCAGTGTCAAACTCTGTTTCAATGAGAGGACTTTGGGGTTGAGAGCACTGTCACTGCCAACTTTTACCAGTATTCCTGCTGTAGTTAAGGATGAGAAACTAAACACAGCAATGCCATATATATATATGTGTGTGTGTGTGTATGTATATATATATATGTATGTATGTATATATATGTATATGTTAGGGTGCTGCAAACAGCCACCATGATCCTTTTTCTGGCAATGTATGTGGTGTATGAGGAAGGTAGTTTAGGAGTTCTAGACTAAGGGCTCTGTCAGCAGAGGCTGTTTCTAGTGTGCCTGGAAGATTTACAAAATGATCAAAAGCATTTTGGAGAAAGTGGTTTAAAAAGAAAAAAAAAGTGGATTTCTGTTGCTCAAAGAAAATATTTATGTGCAAAACATCTAATTCTGGTGAATATTTGGAGCATGTTAGTTGGTGAGAGAAAATGGCTGAAAAAAGAAAAATACAACATATGAAAAATTCAAACTTCTGAAATCTGTTATTAAAATTCCTTTGTGATGTGATTTTTTGTTTGGTTGGTTTGGGTTTTCTTATTAGGAGGAAAACTGTTTTCTCAGTAAGGTCTGTTGATGAGTGGTCTGTAAGAACTGGCATTAGTTATGTCATAAGTATAGTAAATGATGTTTAAGATCTGCTCTAAAAAGCAGCTTCAAATTTAGAGCAATAGGTAGTTTTTATTATAACTACCTTTTCCCTTTGGAGATAATAAAACATCACATTCATAATTAAAAGACCATTCAGAGATGCATAATGGTTCAAGCTTAAGAGTTGCTCAGTAAAGGAGCGTCTACTCTGAAGTATTTACACTAACACTGCTGATGCTTAGGAAGAGCAACATTTTCAGAGGCAAGTCTGAATGTGCTCCCTACCTAGCAGGATGCAATGCTCAATGCTTTCTTCTCCCACCTGCTGCCCACCCAGATTATGTGAGAAATGTATAGCGCCTTGCTATATATAGTCAAGACTTTATTCTCTCCTGCTGAGGTCAGTGGGAGGTGCTGAAACCAAGATGGGGGAGGAAATGAGCCGTGTGGGAGCGAGCTGGTGCGTCCTGAAGCTAGGAGGCACTGGGAAGAGATGGGTCAGCTTCAGCCATCACATCCAGCAAACCTGTCAGGGGGAGTGCAAGGCAAAGAGGTGGTGCAAAAATAAGCGTTACTAATACTTGTGTGGAGGTGGAGTGGGGCGTTTGCTTCAAGTGAGGTGCTTGGGCTGTATGAATGAAGCTGCAGAGGAAAGGAGGGACTGGAAGATGCGGGTTAGAGGAAATGATGAATATGCTTGCAGCTCCCCTTTGTGAGCTGGCAGAATGTGTGCTGGGACAATCTCCATATGGGTTGTGCAGGAATGACATAGAGAGTCGTATATTCCAGTAGCCATATGTGATAGGAAAGTTCTCATGGCTGAAAGCTTTGTCATGGCTGGGTTATCTGTCATTTGTAATAGGCATTCTTGTTATAATCTCTGTAGTTGACCAGACAATATTCCTCAACTCAGATAACTTTCTTCCCCTCAAGTTGAAATCTGGTAATGGAGAAAGACATAAATCTCAAATGAATACTTTGGCTATTTAACTTTTTTTTTGTTTGTTTGGGGCCCTGGTTTTTGTTTTTTTTTTTAATGAAGTTGTGTTTGTTTTTTTTTAAATTACAAGTCTCTACCTGCACTAATGATTGATTCTTAGTTGCACCGATATCTCCTAGCTCAAAGAGCTGAGTGCTTCATGCACAGGTGCAAAGAAGGAGTCCCAGCTCTGAGCATCTCTCAGCCTTGGAGACTTAGAGACAAATGGTGCATTACTTTGGGAGGAAATGAGTGGTGCGTTAACATTTTTTATAAATGAGGAGTTTAAATTAAAGACATATTAAACAGTTAAATGGCAGGGGAAAGCTAACACAGTTTTAAATGGGGACTGCAATTTATTCTCCCTGTAGTTGGTAAGTTTGATGGCTAACCATACCCACTGAACAATGATCAAACCAACTTCTGCATAACCTACATAAAGGCACCTGCTTTTCAAAAGTAAATTCTTTTTCTCAGGTAGATGAGATTTCTTCTCATCTGTGAGGAAGGAATGTGCATCATCTTGTTTTTACAATGGGAGAATATTTGTGATCACAGAATAAAAGATAAGTGAGGAATTGGACACAGGTTCTCTTAGACAAAAAACCTTTCTTTGCTGTTTCTCTTAGAATTCAAGGAACGTTTGTGAGTTTATACATGAATCAGGCTCCTCTGGATTGGGTAGTAGCCATTTCCAGCTCAAGGAATCTTAAGCAGCTTCATGATGTCAAACAGGCAAAATTTACATATCATTCCTATTCCAGAAGAATACATGTGACTAGTTTTTTTTCAAACCAAATGAATGAAAAAAGAGTTGATCTATTGGACAGAACACTAGGTTTTGGAATTAGAAAAGAAAAAAGGAAAAGTGGAGTGGAAAAGAGGAACTATTTTATTAGGCTGCAACTTGCATTCTTTATTTGGCATCTCATTTCATTATCTCCTATTTCCTGATGATAGCGTAATGTCCTCTCTTTTCCTGTTACCCAAGCACTTTACAGAACGTGTGTTGTTGCATGACTATTGCCAATCATGGACACTTTGACATTCTCAGCTTTCTACATGACTCGACACCAGTTCTTTTTCAAAATACCCACACACACACCAGCAGAATACATCTTCCCCTTCCCGTTGCTGCATTACACTCTCAAGAACTGTAGATGTTGTCTGCAACAAATATTGAAGTTACAGATCCACTTGTGTGCACTTGGACTGAGCTACTGTCCTTTACTGTTACCCTTTTGGAAGTCAGGGGTTGCTTTTGGTGGTCCTGGGGCATGAGACAGCCTGAACCTTTTCAGGCATTACGAGGAGACCAGCCTGTTCCAACCTCTTCCTAGGGTGGGTTTTAAACAGCAGATTTAGACAAGCTGTAAGATCTTTTGAAATGGCTGTGGATGTCTTACAATGTTTCGTGGGCAGTCTGAACAGGTTCTTTATGTGAAACGGAGAGATGTGTTCCCTAGCTCATATCAGGCATATTTCCGTATGTAAATATAAAGCTGAGCTGACATCTGCTCTTAAGCCTGCTGTGATGGGTTCTTCTTCATCCTGGAGAAATTAGGATTACCTAATTTTTCCAAATTACCTCCCAAGTACAGGTCCACCCCTGCCAAGTAGCTTGCAGCTTCCTCCATTCAGCAGATACAAATCGTGGAAACATCACCAGCTCTGAACTGCTCTGACTCTCCTCTCCTACCTGGTCCTTGGTCACACTGTCTATCTGGGGCCCTAAGGGAGAGACAGATACATTGTCACCCATTCTCCTTTTCCAGAGCCATCTGTTTCTTCCCTGGGAAAGCATGCTCTGCTCAGAGCATCTCTCATCACTGCTGCCTTGCCTTGACACGGCCTTACCGCTGCATGACAGCATTTTTGTCTCAAATATGAGGATTGCAGCTCTGTGGACCCACACCGCAGGGACTTCTTTACAGCACTTTCTCATAGTAGTGACCTGACTGAATCATCACTTCTGAGGTCAAAGCAGGAACACCGCAACTACTACCTGAATCTACGCCTTCCCTATCTTTTTTTCAGAGTGTCATCAAGCACATGCTTGGTATCTCATCCTCTCATCTCAATTTTTCATCTTCTTTGACGTAACA
This sequence comes from Scolopax minor, assembly GCA_028566535.1. Lineage (NCBI taxonomy): Eukaryota > Metazoa > Chordata > Aves > Charadriiformes > Scolopacidae > Scolopax > Scolopax minor. Next base: position 85,769,512 of record JAOXNG010000012.1, read on the forward strand.
GGGAAGATATAAGTATCTTATCCGTGATGATCACTGACTTATTTTCAATAATCGGTGGGTTTGGGTCCATGCAAGACCACAGTAAATGTCAATATTTTCTGAGTGATATGGGTTTTCTGAGTTCAGTGTTGCATTTTCTTGTCAGATTTGGCAGTTCATTCTTCAGGGACTCCAGTACAGGCAGTGAAAAAGGGTAGGATTTCCTTTGTCATTTCCCTGCCTTATGTTTAGGCATTTTTCTTTCCATTTTTCATTATTTGTTTCACAATGTATATACTGTATTTGGAATGGTGCGCATGTGTTCTTTGCTGGTATCTGTTTGCTGTGCTATGAGGGCTTCTTTTCTTGTCTGCAATGGTCTAGTAGCTGTTAGGGTTTGTTTTGCAACTCCTTGATCAGTAAAGATGAACTTGTTACCTGGAGTTTCTGCAAAGGCTTGTTTCTTGTATGACTTTTCATTTAAAGGGGCGTTTTTCTAATGTCTCCAATGATGCGCAGTGGGGATGTATGAATGCTGGTGGCCTCAGGTATCTAACGTATCTGGTCTGCTTCTTTTACTTTGGTTTTCAGGTTAAAATAACAAACCCAAAATACTTTATTTCTTGGATGTCTAATTCTGCCAGTGGTCACTGTAGTGGCCAGACACAGCTACCAGGACTTCCTGCTTTTCAGGTACCAGTCCTGGCAGCGTTCACTACAAAACTGCTGTGGTGGTTATTTAATTAACTGTCAGTAGGCCCTGAGCTGCTGGAGACCACACTTCCTGTAAAAATGTTTTAAAACATTAATATATGGCTATCAGATATTACTATGCAGAACAAGAAGCTGATGTACCCATAGCCAGAGAAAAATGATATTTTATCTGTAAGGTATAGAGCATAAATTAATCAGCAATGGTTCCTGAATTGCTAGTAGGTAGAACTTAAATATAATTTAACATAGAGTACTCTACTAAATCCCCGATATTCTCCTTGTTTTAAGCTACTTTTAGGAAGGAGCTGCTTTACTTGGGTAAGTCCATAGTTCTGTTTTGTTTATGTGGGTATTAATACATACCTTCTCACTTATGTTTCTTATTAAAGGAAGTGATTAGATGTGAGAAATTCTTGCATGGGAATGTGTAGGATGACTTATGATTTTGACTGTTGTCCAAGCAGAATCCCAGGGAAAAGATTGTTATACTCCATAGATGATATCATATTACAGTATCACATTATGTATCACTTAAACTAGAAAAACCCTCTTTAAAGTGCTTTACATGCATACTTATTTTTTTATATTAAACACCATATTGGATATAAAATTTGTAAAGAAATAATTTTTCCGCCTTACAATTGTAGTTTGTAGAATTCCTCTCGTAACCTTGCCACACTTGAAATCTGCAGTGTTTCAAGGCAAGGACCTTAGCTGAGGGATATTAATGTCATGACAGTAAGGGTGATAGAAATAGCCCTCTAAGAGTACGTCTAGCCCTTGCAGCTGAGGTGGCTTTCATGTGTGAATCCCCCATTGGTTCCTCCAGCATCAAGTTGGCATGAGTTTGAATGATCTGGTTTAAGAGTAGAGACTGAAGAACACGAAATGCCTGTTCATCGGAGTTTTTTGGTCTCATCTGGACCATCTAGTGCTTCAGAGGGGGGGTGGAAATACTATGGCAATAAGGGGGTGGAGGAGGAGGGCTCTAACTGCCTACGCTTTTCCCTATAGAAGTACACCGGCCGAGTGCAATGATAGGAACGCGGGAGACCTGAATGAGAGAACCTCTCTTGTCCCTTTTGAACTGTGTAAGCATGGATCTTTGGCTAGAGCAACTATTGTATTGAACGGTGAGCAGCTGTTGCTGCTATGCAATTGAGACCTGAAGTCTATTTAGAGAAATAATTGCTTTAGTTTCCAAGATGCTCCTGGAAATAAGATCTAAATTTCTCATTATAGTATTACCTGGCAAAATACAGTATGTTCTAAACAATAATTAAAAATTCTTAAATTAAAAATTCTTAAAGAAGACAAGTTAGTCTTCCCGGTTTGTAATGGAGAAAAAAGTAGGAACAAACAATCCTCTTGTAAAGGGGAGAATACTAATTGTGTCCTGTTCTCTCACTGGAGTGAGAATGGAACACCTGCGCTCACCCTCACTGGAGTAGTGCTTGGGACTGTGTTTTTCACATGGAGTATTTTTCCTTCGAAAGAAAAAATAAGAAGCTAAAAACAAAGAGAAAGAATCTGGATATCGTTGTTTTTCCAGCCCATCCCACAGGATATCATGTAGAGAGCTTTATTTTCTAAATTTATTCCAGATTAACTACTGCATTTGGGTTATCATTTTTTAAGTTGCCCCTTCTTAGATTGCTTTTAAGGCACAGAGCTTCTAAAATGCACACAAAATTTAGAGTAACTTTTAAAAGTGTAGGAAACTGGCATATTTCTCGCATTTTGCTGCTAAATGCCCTTGTTTCTTTTCTTATACTGAATATGATATTTCTTAATATCATGTGATATTAAAATTATATGTTACAAACAAATATGATAGTTTTTAAAAATGACAGAACTGACAGTGCACACAGTGGAGGAACACAGGTAAGGTCCTAAATACACAAAAAAATGTTCATATAAAAATTGTCTTAGAGTCACTTCCTAAATACTATCTAGTACTGGGAATCAGGACATTGGTTAAGAGGTTGCTACTTCTGAGAATTCATCTCCTGCATTTTATAGTTAAGAATTTCTTCCCTTTTTTTTTTTGTACTTCACAACAAAGATTGTAACACTTGCAATCTCCCTTCTAAGTGTAGCAGCAAGACTCATAATTTTTTCCTAAAGTCGTTCAGTTGAAAAACAAACTTTCCTTGCCTGGCACCCAAGTTCTGAACCAAACTTATGTATGTTATCATTTTTATATCAAATAAAAATAGATAGCTTAGCATTTTAGGGCTTTGCCTGCTACCTTTTTGTTGTCTTTTTTCCTCTTCTGTTCCTACTGGCCCAGATGGGTAAGAACTGAGACCACAGGGTTAAACTGTCAACAACAAAAGAATTGTTTCCAGAATTTAATTTTGTTTGCACAGCTGTCCTTTAAAAGTCTGTATTTTAAAATTAAATTCCTATAGCAACTTCCCAATAATCCTATCTCACATGGAGTGCACCTGACTTTTTCCAGAAGTATGGATCACTCACAGGTCTTACGGTTCTCAGCTGAAATGAAGCCTTGTGAGTGATTTTTAAAAAACACTGTTTTTTGCTGAGCGAGGTAGTAAATGTTGAGTCTTTATCTCTTAATCCACAGGCTGATGCCATGCAAAGATGTGAATATCGAGGGAGAGTGCCAATCAAGCTTCTGCCTCACAAAGCATAATCATTCCCTTTGCTGTTTATCACACAAGAGTAGCAAGAACCCCTGCACCATCTTCACCATCTATGTGGGGAACCTCCTGATGTGCTACCAGCTGAACACTGGTGCTGGCAGGGGCCTCTGGGGATTCCTGTACCAAATAGACTAACTGTGGAGAAAGCACTAACATGCACTGTCTGAATTGAAACATCGCTCTGAGATTCCTTCAAATGTGAGAGGACTAGTCCTTCAACCAGGTTTCAAATGAACCACAACTTCTCCAGGCAAGAATATTGCAGATAGTGTCCAAGTAGACTAGGTAAGGTAAATAAACACCTTACTGATGACACTAGAAAAATAGACTCTAACTACAATACACCTGTTCCCATGACACTTCCTTGGGGAAGGACAGTGACTGTACCTCTTTTGCAATACAACATCAATGTTGAGTGTCAGTGAAGCTGAAGAGTTGTTACTCACCTGCGTTACATCATGAAGCATAAGTTATTAGAAGAAGAAAGGAAAATATAGAGAATATTTGATAGCACGTTTTTAGGGGCTGTCTCTGTTATGAAATCTGCTTTCATGGCTTAGCTAGTTTCCACCAATGCACATAGGTGAGATGAATGGCTCACAGCCTGTTTCAAAAATTGCTAGGGAAGTACTACCTTCTGTGAGTGAAATTAATCTTCTGAATGACTGAAAAGTCCAAGTCTAGATAGGACAAAAAAGGCAGAAAGTGTTTTGGAGACCTGATCAATTTCCCACTGTAGCAGTACCCAGAACTCCTCTGTCTGAAAGAGCTGAAAGGAAAAATGTGCAGACAGCTATGTGGGGGTTGTCCTGAAGAGAGAAAATTGAAGGGAAACAGGGTCTCAAACTAGTGACAGGGAGGTAATCTACCGTCTCCCTGATCTCTGGTTAGGTTGAAGCCTGTTTGTTTACCAGGCATGTTGAAGCATATTGCAGGAGTGAGTTCTACCTGCTAACCTGCTAGTGAGAAGGGTGGATGACCAACATCTTTGTAGGCTTGGGCCCTTCTACCAAGACTGT
>JAOXNG010000012.1:85919441-85942184 GCA_028566535.1 Scolopax minor
CAAAAAGAAAAAAAAAAAAAGCTCTGTTGAACATGCTGTTCATTGCATTAACATTCTTAAATGAAGTTTTTTCATTTATGTTTTAAACATTCCCAAAATGGAGCAAGTATGAATCTGCAGATTTTTCAGGACTTCTCTCTCTCTCTCTCTGGAACATAATGCAGAGCTCAGGCCTATTTCTAAATTTTACTTTTTGGAAACTTGGATTAAATGAAAGAGTGAATTCTGTAAATAATTTACAAGAGTTAAAGCTATCCAGACCTCCTTATTTCAATAGAGAAATGTAAATAAATGTCTACTGCTAGAAAGGCAGACTAATTTTTGTCTCTTGTAATGTTTTCTATTACTGTAATACTTACCACATAGCAGAGCAGTCAAAATTCACTAGGAGCCATTTGTGAGGATTAAAGTTAAATGAATCTGCAAACTGAGAATGGATAAAAAAACAAAATTATGAAAAAGAAAAGGATCCATGTGCTAACAATACAACTTGTCTGAGTACACCTTAAATGCAAATGAATTGGGGCTTTCTGGTAACGTTCATGATAATGTTACCTAGCTTAATAACTATTGTAGTTGCATCTTCATTTATTTGGGGACTGGAATTTAGGTTAGTTTTGCATCTAGGCTACTGGTATTATCAATATTTTGAGCATTTGGTGACAATTATACTTTTTAGATACATGTTATAGAAGACTATACATCTCAGTGTAAACTAAAAAACACCCACTGTGGCTCATATCCCAATTTCCAATAACAAGTCAATAAACTTTCTATTTCCAAGAATATTAAACATATACACACAAAATTAATACATAGAGAGAAATTATATATTTAGTTCAGAATCTGCGTATCACATTCATTCCCTAAATTGCAACTGAAGGATTTTTTTTTTGTCACTGTATTTCCTTTTAGTAGAAGTCATTTTTTCATCTAAGTCAAAAGAAAAAACAACACAGAATAATCATTCACAAAACACATTTATATAAATCATGTCTGTTAAGTAGGCCCATTTTACTTGACATAGGTTTAAGCGTGGCATCAGAGGAAACCCAGGTAGGTGAGATGGACATCTCGTGGGAAAGGCTTTGTCCATGTTTTGTGTGTTAACAAAGGCAGAAGCCATCACCCCTAAAAAAGATAAATGGGGGCCTGGCAGCACCAGGGTCTGACTACTCCATAGAACACTTTTCTCATTGGCTTCTCATAACCTTCCTTGTCACTTGTAAACAATTAACAGTTGTTCTCGTAAGAGGAGATTATCTATCTATATATCTAGCTAGCTACCTTTCCCTGTATTATGAAAGGTAAGAAGCCTACCATGGCTGTTAAATATTTACTCTTATGAGAAATGCTGGCTCAGACAAGGTATGCCGTTTCATTTCCTTCAGGAACCAATAATAATTTAAAAAATATTCCCCCACAGGAAATTACAACAAGCTTCATTTGCTGATAAAAGAGACACAGAAAGAAATGCTTTATTTGTTAGGGGGGTTTCCCTCCTCTTCTTCATTAGTCACTACCTATCAGTGCTGTGTTTAAACTTCTGGTTTTACCAAACAGTAATATTTTCTCCACTGACATGGAAGACAAGGACTTATCTGACTGTCTGAGGGGAGCAGCAGGAAATTGAAGTATTCTTATCTAAAAAACTGAATGCCAAGCAGCTCAGCAAATGGGAAGGAAAGGAACAGGAGTACTGTTGAAGGAATATTTCATTTAGCTCTCTCGGTTATTAAAGCCTGTCTGTCTGAGATGCAGCTACTGGTTGTATCCTATGTGACTTGCAGGATGTTAAGCAAAAAAATGAGACATAATGAGCTCATTAATTTGTTGAACTTTTTTTTTGTGTGTGTGTGTGTATGTGTGATGTAGAATCAGGGTGATATAAATGTGCCTTTTTGGATATTTGGAAAAAAGTTCCTCTTTTCTATTTTGTAACATACTTTGTTGATTCACTACTACTTGCTATTCTGGATGACAAACTGCATACCTTGGTAACTTGCCTACTCCCAGAATAAACCAGTAAGAATTATATAAACATAAGTAATATGATAGAATATAAGGGGACTTGTAGTGCGAACTGAAGTGCAGCATACTCAGAGATCCTAGAAGAGCTTTTTATGTCAGATGCATAAGAAACAAATTCTGTTGAAGAGCATGGTTTTAGCAGGTTGCTAGAGAAGAAACACTTCATTCACCTCCACTCCATTTAAGAGATGCCTGAATTCAGGGCAGATGAATGCACTCCCAGCATAGGCTGCATCAATATGCATCCAGATATTTTCCTTATTACCTTAAAAAAAAAGTAATTGAAGGGGAAATAAATTAAACAGCAAATTAAAAAGCCCTATTAATTTGCATGAAACCAAGTGCCTGAGAGATTTTTCTTTGATGTTATTATTTTCCCAATTTAAAATTGAATTAAGAGATTAAATGTTTCTGCCATCTGGGTTTCCATTAATACATAAAGTTGTATACATAACATATTCTTCTTCATCCACACTTCTCCTTACATGCCTAGGTTTGTCTTATTAATATTAATCAGCTTAAAGCATTAAATTATATTGATTTAAGAACCATTATAAAATATACTTTATAATGATGTATTTAGAGATGTAGTTATCATTTCTATGGTAGTGAAACTATCTGCTTTAATAAAAGTATCTAGAGCTGTAGCTGTGCTTCTAACTCATGAATCACAAACAAATTTCTAAACAGTATTCTTTACATATTGATAAGTGTGCATGTGCATACATTTGAACTGTGTGCAGCAAACTATTTATTTCAAGGACTGAGACACTTATGCAAGAGCAGGTATTGAAAGGTTAAGAAAGTGCTAGTTTTGATGAGTCACTGCATGGTTTCTGCAGCAATATTTTAGCTCTCATGTATTCTCTGTAATTTAGAGATCACACTCTGCTATAGATCACCTGTATTAACATACATGGTAACAATTCCGGTCTATGAGTTGATGACTGAAGCCCACATAACATATTTACATTGGTCACCAAATAATTCTGATGGGTATTTCCACATACAGAGGTATATCCATAAAGGTCTGCAATTTGGTACCAAATTCATGCTGGAATTTTCATTCTTGTGAAATACATTGTCTTTTTGCATAAGTGTCTTGAAAAAGCTAATAAAATATTATTCATAACATCCACAACATGTTTATTTAAAAACATGTTTGAAGTTCACCTGCTTATTTATTTTTAAATATACTTGATTTGAGACAGTTTATTTCATATGACTACTGCTCATGTATATTAAGAAGAAAATTCACCCGCACACAGAAAAGCTAGAATGAGACCTATGATTTGAGTACTGCCTGATCCTTCTGGTGGTCCCTGCTTCACAAGGAGAAAATCATTGAGAGCAACTGGTGAAACACACATGATTAGTTGCTATACCAAAACAAATATTGCTGCCACTATTTTATTAGGTCAGATCTATGGGAATAACCTGAATTATAAAATAAATTCTAGCTGCTAAGCAGCCTATTAGAAACCTTTTTAAAAAGGAGGATTGGGAGAAGCTGTGTCCCTGGGGCTTTTGCTGAAGGGCAGGAAATCTCACAGATCAAGTCACCACCATGAAAACCCCAAAAGTTTTAGCCCCCACCTGAATTGATAACAGAATATCAAATCTAGATATGTTTCTATGAGGCTGCTTCCAATTGCTTATAGCTATAAATTTCTTGTACACTTGATTAGATATGGTTGTGTTTTCATCAGCCAGCAAGCATGAGCTTTTGCCCAAACCTTGCTGCAGATCAAAGCATGACACATAACACAGAACATACCAAACATAACAGACCATAACACAGAAACACTTATGAAAAGTCCGTGACTCAGCCATGGTATTAAACACCCTGGTACTTGTCCTGTCTTCTTGCAAGAGGAAGGAATTCGGGGAAGGAAGAAGAATTAAGGAGAATACATGCTGATTTTTGGTGCATATTTCCCTGCTTTTTATATTTGTTAGAACCAGGCAGAAACAAAACACTGGGTACAGAGGAGAATCAGAGTTCAGCTTTTCCCTGATCTTCACCACTGCTCTAGGTGTGGTTGCAGGGGAAAGGGCTTGAAAAAAAACATTACTGAAGCACTTACAGTATTTTTTTAACTGACAGTGTTCCAAAAGATGCCCTTCACCAAAAAAACCCTTGAGGCAATGGCCTTTGTACGCTTTAATAATTTGAGAATGCAAGCTTGCTGCTTGACCTAATATTAGACAGGAACCTAACTGAAGGTCTCGTCTATAAGTAGCCTTATGGAATTTGGGCACTGATGCTGCATAAGGACCTGGAAATGACTCAGCGTGGCTTAAACTGGTATCTGTAATTTTAGAAAGTAGCAGCAAAGACTTACAAATAGGACCCAGTTCTAACAGTTTGTCAAAGGAGCAGCAAGGTGTGGTTCCAAGTGTTGCACAGAACTGCAAGAACCAAAAAAACAAAGGCAAAAAAATTGTTATAGCAAAGACAATTATCAAATGAAAAAAACTGTCTGCAAAGGCAAAAATAAACAAAGAGAATAGACAATATATAACCCAAAAAATTTATTTTAGCTGACACCTCTCCTTCAGTGGAACTTTTTAAAATCTATTTTTTTGTTTCAAAGCTCCCATAAGCATCGCTTGAAACAGATGCATAAAATCAAAGGTTAATATAAAATTGACTGAGAAGTAATATGATATAGTCACATTATTATATTAACGCTATATTTTATATATTTTCAATGTGTCCCACTTGCTTATCATGTGGCCCAATACTACTCTCACATACATAATTATTATCAAAATGATTTGCAGTTTGTGGTGTCTAAGCAAGCTCTGAACTTCAGAAACTTAAAGGTACTGGAGCTCCTGTTGACAGAATGGATCGTAAAATGTTACTGCCTGAATTAAAGAGCTACAGGTCTGTAACAGAGACGTGTACCCTGTTTGTGCTCAATAGATCTGCAGCCTGGGACCTGTTCACTAGTAGCATATGTTCATTATTAGATTTGCAAGGCTTTTTCTCAGAGAATTTTTTTCTCCCAAATTCATCTTAAAATACTTGAACCATTCTTCCATCATTCTGTTGATGTTTCATTTAATGTATTCTGCTGCATGACCAGTGAGCCAAAAGCAGAGGCAACGTAAATGCTGAAGTTTCACAGTAGAAAGGTGAAAATGAGGTATGGTAATTTGCTGGGAATATGGTAGAATTATAACCCCAAAAAGCCAACTAACTAGTGCATATAAACTGAATTATTTTATTTTTCATTGCTACACTTATGTTTTAAACACCCTGTCTCATTTTTATATGCACTAATAAAGGCTGGGTCTGGTTCTAGCCTTGTACTGGATTTTTATATGATAAAAGACACTTTACAATTCAACTAGGCAAATCAACTATGCTGTTTTTTAGTTAGAGTATTGAAATACAAAGAACTTAGATCATTTATCCAAGGTCATACGTAAACTGTAGTACAGTGAGGAGAGACTATAAATATGTAAAATCCAGAATTTTGGGGTCTTATTTTTGTACTTTTGGTTACTTTTTCTGCTGAGTACACTCTTTTTTCCCCTCCATATCTGCAATTAGCCACATTTTTCGTGTGTGTGTGCACACAACCCTCAGTTAATTCATGACAAGACTGACAAGAAGACAAGGGAACAGCTAGATGATACTTGTTCATGCATTAGACCTTTCAAGAAACACAATATCATAGCAAAACATAGATTCAATTATATACTGAAACTCTATACAGTGCACTTTTGTTTCACGGATCCATAATGAGTAGGTACACAGGGCCTTTGGGTTCCCTCTCTCTCTTGCAGCAGGAGTGATACCACCAGGAAATTTTTCCAGTGGTTCCTTTCTCTTCATTAGACTTCTCTGGCTCATCCAACATGCCAATTATTCTATTTCCTTAATGTCTGCTTATTTTGTCCAATACAGTAGGTCTTCTGCTATGCTAGAGAATGCCCTCATTGAAGAGCAGCATGTGTTGTCATTGTTGCCTTAGTTGTGGAGCTGCTGCAGGATGGGGACATGTTGCTGGTGAACATGTCCCCATGAACATGCTGGTGAACATGTCACCATGAGAGGTGAAGCTGGTGGCTTAGGTGTGTGTGGGACAGGGCAGGTTTTTGGCCTGTTCTGTTAAAGTCATCGTGATGTATTCAAGCACTTCTGTAGGTAATGATTTTGCTCATGTTTACGTTATCTGATGTGGCCTTGGCTCTTTTCATCTCTCTCTCTAGCACAACAAGCTTTCTACTTCTGAGAAAAATAATTTCATGTTATTATGCCAGTTGCAAATTGTTTGCCAAAATCCTAGAATTTGTTTTAACATAATTTCACTTTTCACTTTTCAAGTGTATGCTCTTTCCTATTCTTCTAGCTTGGACATTCTTTTGGATTTCACTGATATCCTCTTAATTCATCAAAAGTTAAACAATACCAGCTTTTTTAGGAGGGTTTATTTTTCCTTCTTTTTTAAAAAGTTGATACGCATTTGCACTAAGTATTTCTGCTCTAATTAAACAGACTGCTTGATAACTACCAATATTTTACCTTTTTATTTGTTCTCTTGAACACTTGTCCCCATTCATAAGTTATTACCCACTTTCAAGCTAGAGATCCCCTTGATTTTTCACTTCTACCAGCTATTGGATACTGGAAACTGTTACAAATCATCTACAGTCACATCTTAAAGCAGGTCCTCTACACATCTCAGGATGAAGAATTGGTTTTCTCTCTGAGGCTTCCCTAACTAGTCCTCCCAATAACTTCTCACAAAGTTTTGACTTGGCTTTTCACATTTCCTATGAAGCTTTTTTTTTTTTTAACTTCTTTTCATTCTGTGAAATAAAGTGGCAACAGCACACTAGAAAGGCCTGACATCTTGGAAAAAAAAATCTGATTATAAGACAATGACTTGGATAAATGTGATGGGATTTTCATTTGCAAGTTCCAGGTTTTTAGGGAATTCATGCAAAGTGAGAGACTAGGCTTTTCAAAATTTCTAGGAAATCCAGTAACAAGGGCATCCAGTAAAATGGCAGGTGGATAAGCATTCAAGAAGCCAGAGATTTAAAATTATACATCCCAAGAATATCAAACTAATTCAATAACCTATTGCTAGAGAGGTAAAACCTCTCTTTTACGATTTTTGAACATTTCTGCATCTATATTATACCATACGCATCAGAAATATTTTAAATTGTTGTAGAGAGCTAAATTTTTCCATTTAATGGAATGGTATTCAGGTAGTACTCAATTTTATAAATTTATGTACACTCTTAGAGGAAGTCATATCCTGCCTTTGTATGGGGCAGACCTGATTAAATGTAGTCATATACAATCCTGAAAACATTATATCCCTGACAGCGCATGTTCCCCCAACTTCACAATTACAGCAATATTAATAACTATAATCATGTTTCATTGCAGCAATAAAAAATATTGGCTATGGGAAAAGTTGCAATTAAAATAAGAAAGGCACACTTCATATTTTTTCCATATCAAGCTGCTAAGAACCTGAGTTTAAAACAAATACAGTTCTGAAAATTAGAAGCACATTGAACATATAGTTAATAAAATTTTGCTGCTAACACATTTTTCCCTCAAAATAATCTAATCTTTATGTATGCTGGGCCTTCTCTTATTCCTGAGACACATGAGAAGAGCAGCGTAATTACAGTGCCTTGAGGTACGTCTATGGCTTCTCTGGAAGTTTAATCATCCTTTGAGGGAGGTTGCTTTAAAAAGATTGCAAGATATATTTTTTAAATGATTAAGTTCGCTTCCTTTTTTTTTTTTTACTAAATATATGCATGCATATATGGAGCGAAAATATATTTATCACATTATTGTCTACCTAGGATGTTCCCACAATCAGGAGAAATCTGCAATTCATCTTTGGCTGAACTACAGATCTACAAATTAGGTCACAAGAAATGGAGGATACCATGATGAAAATTCTATTTATTCTATGTATATGAAGAACAGGGGTCAACCCACTGGATTGAAAATACCCAAATAAAGAACGAACTGTAGACTTAGGTCTGCTTTTATACATATGTTTTATGATAATATGGTATGGACTTTCTGACAAGATCAGAGTGAAATTATCTTGGCTAGTCCATAAATTAAAATAATGATGGAGATTTCACAACAGAAAGTTATACATTAGTGCTATTAGTGTTATACTGCACTTAAAGTATTCTCCTCCTAATCAGGATACAGAATACGTTGCTTCAATGAGAGACTATATGAGTTCAAGCATATGCTTAGTTGTTTATGTAATGGCTTATTCTGTAAAGTATTCCTCAGTCTCTAAAATAATTTTGTTGCCCTTTTTGCAGGTGTCTAAGCCTCAAAGCTACTTGTTTTAATTCTTGGAAAACACTTAAAGTGACAGCATCTGCTCTTGTCAGGACTCTCATTACCCCACCTCAGTACTACACAATGAATCTAACTCAATTTGTAACCTGTATCAACCAGGCAAAATCACATTTGTGCAAAGGGCGGGGGACGGGCTGCATCACAGAAATGGGACTGATGGCTCAGTAGAGCCTGCAGGCATTATCCTTTTCAGGTTGTGCACTTCAAATTTGACTCAGCCCTGGTTGCGAATATAAAGCAGCTAAAATGCTTGCCTCAGTCATCTCATGTAATACTTTACTGAAATCAAGAGCTGTATCAGGGAACATGCATGAATCTTTATGATGCCTGAGAGCAACGACTCTCAGACTTTTCAACTGGAAGATCTCCTACAGCTTTTGAAAAAGATGTGGATGCATTTTGCACAGTTTCACCACAAAGCTTTCCATTTGCATTGACAGCAGAGCTTGCAATGTTCTCTTATTATTTTTGTTTTCTCCTAATCAGTTGTTTGCCAGCTTGCACTCAGGAGAATGTCTGTGGCTTGAAGAAAACCGTGAGTGTTTACTAAACCACCATTCAGTATTTCACAAAATAGCAGTCATTCAGAACCTGTGAGTTAAGAAACATATCTGAAGAGTGCTTCTTCCAAATGGTCAGGATCTATGTCTTAACTTCTGCTGAAAAGATGGCTCCTCTGTCAGTCTAATTCTGATTTGTTGTTTCCCAAGTGAGTGCATATACAGAGAGCCTGCCTCTTCATATCCTGCAGATCATCATTCAGAAGAGTCATTTCAGTTAGAAACAGAGAGATTTCATGCTGGGCCTTTGTTCACCAGCAAGGTGATCACGTTATAGCAGCTTTGTACTGGATAAGGTCGTTGAAGCATATGGTATTACATTTATCCCAGCTGCAATATATATACTTATACATGTTCAAGTGAACTAGGCTTGAATGCAGTGGACCCTACTTCTGAATTTAGCAGTGCTTAATTTAGTGGGCTCCATATTTGAGCATCCCAATGAACATTTGTCCAATGTAGAGGCCTGTCTCAAGATGGGAGCGTAGGGCCAAACTGAGAAAGGCATTTAGGCACGTGCTTAACCAGCAGTTAGTGTTTATAATTAATGAAATGGACACCAGCATATGCCTTAAAGCTCTCCCTTAACTGGTGGCCAGATGAAGGGCTGCATATCAGCCACACTTGGAAATTGCTTCTTGGTAAATCATGGCACCTTTAGCACCTCACCACCTGACACAATTAAGAGCTCTGCACAGTCTGCTTGCTTTGCTATATGAAAAGATCTCTGCTTCAATGTATGCAAAAGTATTTTGAAAGAGACAAAACAACGCAAGCCCAAACTTGGAAATTTGAAAAAGGAAACAAAATAGAGATCTGGGTACACTAATTGTCAATAGCCTCTACTGAACAAAATGATATACACATTACTAGTGCTAAAAGATATTGATGGTGGAAAGGAATTCAAAGATTCGCTTTAAAGACAATGCTACTCTCATAAAAAGGCTGGCTGCCAAATCCTGTGTCTGTGAAAAGCAAACCTGTAATTACCAGATTTCTGGAAATGAGAGATTTCACATCAAGCAAATGTACTCCGGATTCTCCCCTCACCTCTGTAAGCAAAGCAATTCTATCAAATTCAGTATAAAGATTCCTCATTTATACATTAAATATAAGAGGAGGATCATACCTAGAAGGCATTGTAATTTGCTTGTATTTTCTTTTTAATCCCCTACAAAACTTTTTTTTTTTTTTTTCAAAGATCTCTGAATTAGGAATGATATGTCTGTTGTCTCTTCAGGCAGAATTTCTTATGTTAAACTTTTTGCTTTGATGTTGAGTCACTCCCCTTAGTGAAGGATCAGTGAATACAGGGAGACAAGGAATAAAGTGGCGTAAGGTGTTTCCTTGGCAATGTGCATATCTTTGTCACCAGAACAAAATAAAATAGCACCAAATTACTCAAGAACAAAAGAAATGGAAAGGCTTTTGAATCTGCAAGCCAGAAAAGGGAACACTAATACAGTGCATGGACTGTTGCTCAGCATGACAGAGAATTAACACACCTTTTGAGTTAAGAGGCCAACATAAGGATAATGAGATCTAGTTTAATCTAAGCTGACATGTTTTATGCATACAAATAAATGGAAGACCTGGCACAGGCCATATTAACTCAGACTGAGCCTTTACTGTCTTTGAAAGCCTGTTTTGCACAGCTAAGCAAACAGAGGAAGAAAAACAACAGTTAAATCACCCTTTGTAAAGGTGTCACTGCATGCATAAAGCAGACTTTTTTTTTTCTTTTTGGTACACATAGAAAAATTAATAAGGGATGAATATTTATGAGAGGTGAGTTGCATTTTTTTGTTAATGGACAAAAGATAAGTAAAAAACACATTAAATGTGTAATAGGGCACAGAGATGTGATCTATGTTTTACTTGTAATCGTTTAAAATTAATAGAAAGATAAACAAGTAGAATCTTATACAAGAGCTGGTACCATATAACAGACAAATAAAACATGGCTTATGGCACATCCCCACTTCAATACATGCAGCACAAAGAAGAAACTTCATTTAGGCAGTCTTTTAGATGCTTTGTTTCTCAGTCATAGTCTTATTGTATTGGAAAGCAATTGATGGGATGTGTTTGGTCATCCCAGACTCGCTAGTTCTAGGCAGGCTAGAAATTATCAGCATTCTGTACATATGGAAAACACTTTTCACCCTGGTGATCCTTGTACTACATTAAAACAGACACCAAAGACTAATAACAAGAAGAGTAAAAGCATTACTTTTTCAAAAAAGTTGGTGAAATTTAGGCTTCTTTTCCTTATTTGGCACTTATCCACAACTAAAAGCAAGCTTAATCTGCTAATTCTTTTGAAAACATTTAATAGAAATTTAAGTTACATTAGCCCTTTTCAAAATGCTACCACATGAAAGAAAAGAAAAAAATCATTGTCAGGCATCACATGTCTGAAAAAAATCATGACATATTTTTGACTCTCTTAAAAAATCACATTTATAATGTTTCCAAAATATTTTTCCCCTCATTTTTTTGTTCAGTGGAGGCCAGCAAAAAAATATTATTGGTAGCAAGTTATACCTCTTTATAGATCTCTACAGATCATGGTCTATATCAAGCTTTGTAGATGCATAATGCTTGGAAATGAGCAAAATATTTTGTTGATAATATACAAAACCACAGCAGAGGCTACTTACTCCATGAAAAAACAAAATCTTGCTTTAACTTGAAATAATAAGATGGTATTCTGAACTGTCAGGAAGAGGAGATCTAATGAATAAGCAAATATATTCTTTTTGATCAGGTACTTATCACAATAAAACCAAACTTTAGAATTAAATCAAATATAACACTGTTCTGTGTCAAAAACTGGGGGATTACAAACTTCAGCCACTGAGACATAACCATTTACTTTTGCTGGACTGCTGTGGAATCAGGAAAGTCTGGAAAGGAAAGTGAACACGTAGCAGCAAATGATCACTTCTTAAACCTTCCACAGCCAGTTTCCCTATAGCTCCCCTGTTAGCAATGTCACATATTCACAAGTACCTGTCTGACAATGTCTGATCTTGCTGATATCTGGAGTACATTATGGAGGTTGGTTTTTTTGCTGAAGTAGTTAGAAAAAACTATTTTTTTTCCTGAAAATACTTAAGTTTGAGATATCATAATTTAATTTATTGCCTTTTAAACTTGTTTTATGTGTAAGTAAGTTAGAACACAAAAAATAAATTTATACCTTTTTAAAAGAGGCGGTTCAAAATTCAAGTGTTAGGAGATTATAACATTGCAGGTTTACATGCAACTACAAAATTTACCTGCATTTATTCAACTGTCTAACAATTTTAAGTCCTTTTTAAACATTGTCTTTGCTAAGAAGTGCAACCAACTGCTCAAATTATTTGCTTATACTGCACAGAAATAAGAGTGAAGAACAGTCATGGAACCTGTCCTAGTGTTTTGGCTAGGCTGCTTATTTATCTCTCTGTTAGGGATGAGATCATCTACTCACGTCAAAAATAGCTTATCAGAAGCAATAAACCCACTGATTAATTAAATCCAGAACTCACAAAGAATGGAATAAGACCAGAAGCTTTGTCTTCGTCCAAAACTTTCTTTAGGGCTGAACCACAAACACTGAATGTATCATCTGAAGGAACATTTTTAATCTTCACACCACCAATTAATGCAGCCCTTTCCACTGATGAATGAGCCTGCAAAGAAATGGGCAGGTGTTAAGACAGATACCTTTTATTGGAATGTAAGTAGTTTATTTAAATTTGAAAATAAAAAAATCATTTCTTTAAAGTAAAGCAATAATTGAGATCCTGGAACTGTTGCTGGTACGTAACAGATACATACTCTATCATGCAGATAGACAGACAGATGGACACACTCATATACATAGGATCATAGAATCGTCTAGGTTGGAAGGGATCTTAAAGATCATCTAGTCCAACCATCAGCCTAACTCTGACAAAAAAAAAATAAGAAATAAAAATTACTAAAACATATTCCTGAGGAAAAACATATACATACATATACATGCACACGCACATACACTTTAATAGAAACTCTGAAGTATTCTTGAAACCATTGCCATGGTGTAATTCAGGCAAGAGTTCAATTAACCTTAGTGAGAGCTTTAATTAACATATTCATAATTAGGGAGGATTGATTAAGAGCTTCAGAATTTGGCTCCAAATCAACCAAAAGGCATGTATATAATCAGCTTGCCTAATAATGTTTCAGTTGCTCACCAGCATAATTTTATGGCATACAGCTTTGCTGAACCCTAAAAAAATATACATCATGGTACAGTGTAGACTGAGATATTTTCTTACATTACCATTTTTTAAAAATCAGCTACTGAATAAATTGTGGTTTAATCATTCATTCATTTTGGTAGGCAACTAAGGATACTTTCCAATATGTTATTTTATTTATAACTCATTTTATTTGAATTACCCTTAAAGAATATTTTTTGGAACATAGAGTAAATCTCAGTAAATGAAAACAAAGATATCGCAAAGAAATTCTTACAACATTGTGAAGTATAATAGTATAATAACAGTTAACAATAAAAGGTATGTTTAACCACAAAATACTCCCCTTTAAAGCATGACTAAAAAAAACCCAAACCCTCTTTTACCTTCCACTTTCTATGATTTCATTAATCACCATTAATTTAAAAGGAAAAATTCCTAGCCCTTTCATATTGTGATTATTTTTATTCATACTCTCCATCCAACCATTTTGGTTCTTACTAGTGCCTAGAAGAGCATTTTCTAATTCTGTTCTAATCTAGCATATAATCACAGAAAAGAGTAAGCCAAAACGTAGGTTGAACAAGACCAGATGAAAGTAAAGTTTCTGCCTTTCAACTTTACATATCCCTGGAATGATGTGTTTTGAAGGCAGCTTGACTATTAACTTGTATCTCAGCAGTGCCTCTTGTTAAAGTACTTTGGCAAACTAATTAGGCACCAGCTTGAGAAAATATAGAAGTCTAGATTTGAAATATAATTAACTGCTCTTGAAGTGAAAAACAATGTGTGTACCATAACAATACCATACTTCATTCAGGTCCTCAGCAAGGTACTTGTGAATCTCTCACCACCCTTGAGGAGAGCAAGGAACCAAACAAATCAGCAAAATGAATGGGCAGCTGCTTAAGCTAGCCAAGGAAACATAGCAAAAAACAGCTGATGAAGGAAATGCCCTGAAAAAATGTGAGAATATCCAAAAAAGTAGCCTGACTTCTGTCCTAATCCCAAACAGTCAGGTGTCTACTTTCAGGGGTAGCCACATGCTCCTTTCAGCTCCAAGGTCTCACAGTCAGTGTCCCTTGCAAGAGGAGTCTGTCAGGATAGTCCACGCACAAAACAGACAGGGATCCTCTTCTGCTGTCTCCAAACCCCCAAGCAGTTATTGGGGAAAGCTTTGTTGCCAGTCCTGCTCTGTACTCATTAATGTAAAGCAAAATTATTTCAGTGGGATAAGGATTTTCCCAAAATGCCAAGAAGCTAAAATGATCTCCCAAGCTATATAAGATCTGAGTTCAGCTTTCTGCTCTGGGTCTCCTTACTGGCCAACTTTTACCTCCATCCTTGCAGTGTTGTGCTCTGTCAGTACATAGTTTTCTCTCCCACAGAAAGGCTTAGGCTTACTTTCTGTTGTGGATTATTACTTATGAGTCACACAGGTCTGTTCTTAATGCAGAAGGACCTGTGAGCTCGGCAACAATCTGCTTTGAAAGGTCACCAATATCTTAAGGCAAATCCTTCTATAAACATAAGATCCTCTGACCTTCAGTAGGCAGGAAGGCCTGTCAGCCCTCATTTCAGGTCAGCCACTTACATGGGACAAAAAATGAATACAAGTAAAAGGCTTTGTGCATCACTGGGTCAGATTTGGAGCTCTGGGACTGGCTGGCTGTGCAGCGCAGACCTTAGAGTCCCAGACCAAAAAAAAAGGACAAATATCCTCTGTGCCTTTTGAAAGCAGCTATCTTTCCTCATGTTTTCTTGTCCTGACTGGTCTCACCATACAAGTGTAGTCCCTCTTCCCACCAGCAAAGAGTAAGTGTACTTTTAACTAGTTCTCCAGTGCTTTGGAATGTACACTAAGTAGTAAATCACAGTAAAACTGACTAAACATCAAGTACTAAAGAAGTTTTTTCTATCTCATCGACATTTAGAGAAGAAAATGTCACAGCTGTTGACAGAAGCAACATTGCCTGGCCCTCCAGTAGGATTAGTAGCAGAAAGGTAAGAGCAGCAGAACTCAGAAGACTAAAAATTACTTTCATTAACAGTAAAAGCCTCTCATGGTCCTGGCCCGCTGAGAATTTAGCCTAACTCAGTCTGCTAAATACCACTCACAGTCAGATATCAAGGATTATGTTTCCTGTTTTCTTAGAAGATTTCTTAGCTGTATTGATACATGGAGATTTTAAGGTTGGCTTTGGGTCTTTTTTTTAAATAATGTTTTGGGCTTCTTCAAGTACTATGACTAATCTGCTTTATATTCATGCACTAGGATTGTGTGCATGCACCTGCACCCATGCAGGCATAAAGGGACAGGATGTATGTATGTTTGTTTGCACATGTGTATGTAGGAGGAAAAGAATGTCTGTACACGTGGACATGCAAGCCTAGATGTAACATAAGATAGTCTAGGCTTACTCAGTACAACTGAAATTGACACCTTACCCAAGTGTCTTTCTTTATTTCACATAAGCTCTCTGTGTAAAGAAGCAATACTTATGTAACATTGACTTTCAGATAATTATTCTTTGTGTTATGGTAGCACAGATGAGATTCCAGCCCACTTATGGTTTAAAGAAGCAAGACCAAATGGTCAGCAATCCAAAGTGACCTGCCTATTGAGATGGCTCAAATTGTTAAGTAGAGAGCCCATGTTTCTATAGTTTTGAGAAGTACTTACCTGATCAGAAGCATAGGCCACCAGCCTACCCATGATGTCCGCTTCTGTTAGTTCAGGCTTTTCTGACTGCACTCGTCTGATAGTTTTTGTTCTTGCAGCAAGCAGTGAAATCAAGGTGGCCTCGCTTGCACTTCCCTGTGGGACAAATTGACAGAAGATTCAAAAAGATGACATTCCAGAGGAAAAAAGCAACATTTTCTTCTGTATGATCCGCGAAGTTGTTAACGGAAACTGCATATGAGAAACTGCACAAGCCTCTGTCTGCTCTCTTTAAGCTCTCTGCTTGTTCAGTTTAGATACCAGCTTTGCAATCAATGCTAAAAAACTGGATTCACAGACTTAAATGCATGTGCAAAGGCTCTTGAACCAGGCACCAACAACCAGTAATTAAATCAGTGACTGTTGATTTCTGTTACTCTGGATTTTTGCACATTTAACTTCCATCAGAATCTAACCATCAAATCTCATTTCTGTCAAGCAACAAGCCTAATTATAACACTTATTTACTATTTAGAGTTACCCTGGGTGAGTCAATTATTGTAGCTAAAAGAGAAAAAACAATTAAAAAGCAAAAAAGCATGACTCAACTACATATGTAGTTAACTACATTTCAAAGTATTAGTTATGTACATTTTATTAATCAAAAACAGACATGAAAGGAACAGTCACACACTATTTCTAAATTGACTTTCAACTCAAAACCTGAGTTTAAATTATGTCTTGGATAATCTGTGACAAAAGAGCAGAATTCTTTGAATCAATCAATCTGTAAATTTCACTAGAGAATACCAGTTCCCACAAATTCTTTTTATGGTTTTCCTCTATAACAGGCAGAAAAACACACTCTAAACTACTCTTTTAAACTATAAGTAACAGTTTGTAAACACATGTTCATAAATTTCAATGGGTGTCCATTCACAAGATAGAGATTTTGTTACTTTCAAATTTAAACAATTGTCATGTGAAAGTACAGAACGCTGCAATAAATACAGTTGTTTAGATTAATAAGCATGTCTCAGAAATATCCCTACTGTCAACAAGCTCATTTTTGAGCGATATTTCTTATCCTGTAGCAAAATTCTATCCTCCCACTGATGAAGACGTGTATAATTCCTAGGTACAACAAATGTAATTACTTGGGTAGTCTTATTTCTTCCCTAGAGGTGTGTCTGATCCTACGTATTTCATACATAAGAATAATCCCAGTGAACTTCTTAGACTTTCTCCTAATACCAAAGTTAGTTGAGCTATTTATGTATGTGAGACAAAGCTGCCTTCCAGACACATCAACATCTCAGCAGTAAGTGAACACAATCCAGCTGAAATTGAGCAGCCTCATGAGTGGAGTATGCAGGAAAAAGAACAGTCCCTAAACATATACTAAATGTATTGCCATGACAAATATATTTTATCTGCTCTTCTGGTGATGAGGGATTTGAGGAATGTAGACCCCAGGATCTGCATCAAAGCACAAAGATGAGCTAGGGACAGATTTGTGCATTCCTTATAGCTCCTGCTGCTGCATATAGCATGATGGCAACAAAAGGAAATATAGGAAAACAAATATTGTTCTTGAGTAAAGTAAGGTAGAACTTCCATGTGGAGGCAAGGGGTGAAGAATATTCTATTAATTACAGAAAAAATAACTTGGCAATCTCCCCATTTAATTTCATGCTGCATTCAATCTGTAGCCAGATAATCAGAATACTCATCAGAATATCTGAATACTGAGAAATCACGCCAGTCCATAGTTCTCAAAACTCATGATGCAAGAGAGTATGCACACAACTATCTTCATCTGACACATAAAGAACTGTCAAGATCTGATTCATCTTACTTTATCTGTCTAAAAGTTAAATATCTGAAATAAAATAATGGTTTTGAGTCCCCTAGTATTCAGTTTTCCTGAAGAGGAGTAAGCAAATACAGAAAGCAGTAATTCCATCTATTTTAGATCAATATTCTGGACTAAGAAAAATGGTACCTCTAGAGATACCTTCCTATATGTTCAACTTTATCTGACAAAATGTGAGAAGAACCTCGCATGAGACACTTCAGTCACCATGTCTTTGTTAGCAAATCTATTTCTGCCATGCTTGGCACAATATTATCTAAGTAACAGTGAAAAAAGAAATACACTTCCTGACAGTTCTGTGAGCTACAATATGTTGACTCAGATCCTGGGTGTCCAACCGACACGAGGCATGTTTTACAGTCAAGAACATCACCTATTTTCTGAAAAGCTGCAGTTTTTTCCTATATTTTTTACAAGCAGTACATAATCTTCTAAAGAACCCTGAATAATGAAGAGGACCTGCATAATGGGCATATAATATCAGAAAAAGTTGTTTGAAATACCCTTTCCAGCAATTCAGCAGATGAGAATACTTTTCATTCTCACAAACCACTGGAACTCACTGTGATGTTCTTTTTTTTTTTTTTTGTGTAAGTTTTATGTCCTCATAATGAAGTTGGGCAACATAAAGCCTGCGTGAAAGACCTAATTCCATCTCGCATTGGAGATGGAGAAACTTCGATTCTTCACAATAAAGTTAGCTCTAGCACCCTTGCATTCAATATGTGGAGAATCACACTAATTATTTAAGGGGATACATGAAATCCTTTCAAATATATATGAAGAAAATTACTTTTTTTTTTTTTTTTTTTTTTTTTTTTTTAATGATAAGGCTCCGTGAAACTGTTAGTGTCTTTACAGGACATATAAGCAATATGCATATTTAAAAAATGCACACAAATATATACAAGAAAATGGCTGCAGGAAATTTCAATGCTTAAGGCATTAATTTAAAATCTGGAAATTTAAGCCCCCACTATTCTGGGCACTGCCTGGCTGGGGAAGCAAATGACTTGACTTATGCTCAAGCATAGCCTCAGCATTCTGAGGAGTGCCACAAAATGTCCTGGAATCCTGGCTGTTCTTCCAGGCTGGTGCATAGTCAGTGTACTCAACAGTTCTAAGAATTTCCTTACACAGAAACAAGGATGAACAGGAAAGGGCCTGCTGAATCTTGCCTCCTTGCCTCCTAAGTTGGAACATAGTCTAAAGGCACCTGAATCCAGCAATTTGGAAATGCTTTTTGGTGTCTCATGATAGACATAAGCTTTTCCACCTTCCCTCAGTTTCCATAAGTCACCTTTTTTGTACTGAGTTTTACAGTGTTCGCAGAATATGTTTTGAAAGGCTCTTCTAGTCCCTTGGCTTTAAGGTCTTGCATTAAGTATTTTTGAGGAAAAAAACCACCTTGATTCTTGAACTACTTGGATAACTGACAAGAAAGATAGATCATCAGTGTTCCTAACCAGCCCAAAGACAGGCTGAATCTCATTTTGTTTCACCCTTAAAATACTACTTCTTTGCAGAGAGAGAAAACCCTTTAAAATTCAAAGTAAGTACACCTTTAGCAGTTTATCTAGAATGAACAGCAGGATACAAGCTTCAGGAAGAAAGTTGCTTTCTCACCTATTTTTAAAAGCTGTTTTTTTTCTCCTCTTGAATACTGTATTCTGCATTAAGTGAAGGATGATGATACCTTTCCTTTTACCGCAAGCAAACAAAGGTTGCCATGGCGAGGAGGCTCAAGAGGCGGAAGAAATATCAGCAAGAGCTGATGTTCATGTCCACCAGAGCTCTGAACTGAAATTTTCTTTCATCTTTTGCCATTTTCAAGTGTCATCCTGCACACAACAACAAAGTGCTTCATATTGACATAGACTTTCAAATGTAATTAAGAGCCAATTTTCACAGGCTCAGTTTTACCCAATACCACAATAATTACTTGGTATTTACCAAGAGAATGACTGGCACTTTCACATGCTCATGTTGTCTTTGCCTCATGCTCTCTTATTTATATCATTATTGTTTCAAGAGCAAGACAAGAAGATCTGCAGCACAAATGACTTCATCATAAGCAGGAGCACAGAACACCACATTCGATTCTTGAAACTGACTGTTTTCTGATGAAAATTATGGGCATTGTCAGCCTGGAAGGGTAATATTTTCTGCTGATAACCATCAGGCATAATTGCTTGCTTTCATTGGTACAAAATAAATACTGTTGAGACGCGTGACAAAAGCTTGATTTCTTGAGCATAACCTCCTCCCTAGTAATTGTCATGAAAAAGGTCCTAACACAGCAAGCAGATGAGTATAGGGCTATTTTGGAAATACACTGATGTAGGTGCAGCTCCACCTTAGGAGAGTCATAGCAGTTGGGTTAAATTCATACTCACCTAGGATTATATTGGGAAGAATTCATTGAAATATGATGTAGGCATTTGCAGTTGAGATGAAAGAAAGAAGCCCGCACTTCAAGCATGTGATTCAGATGTATTTTAGAAGCCTTAGGATAAAATGGATTGTGTCCTGGCCTCCAATGACCAGTCTCCAGAGATTACCAAAGGATCACAGAACAATTATTTAAAATTCAGTTTTTTCATAGTAGAGACCTATTTTACTTAAATTTATAGCTGTGACCAGAGTCTGCATTTGCAGAAAGGCAATGGCTGACAAACAATATAGTTTTATTAGGCATGCAAGTTTGCCCATTGATGATATATTCATTATTGTACAGATACTCTGATCAGCCACTGTAGGTTTTCATTAAGTAGTCAATGTCAATGTTTTGGGGTTTTATTCTATTTTGGATACTGCAGTGTAGTTTGAAAATTGTATTATTATCTACTGATAGAATAATTTATATTCAAATTTCAATCAGCTCTTAATTTTATTTTAATGTTCCACTATTTCATTTTATTATATAAGGAAAAGTTCTTAAAACAATTTCAACTTTTCTGACAAAAATTGATAGCCTTTCTACTACATTCTCTTATTTCCACTTGTAGAAGACTCCTATATTCTTTTTCAGCACTTGATCTCTGAGATTGTTTTCCTGAAAAACAGGAAGGATGTTTTGGAAACTGAAGTAAACAATTGAACATGTCTAAGGTGGACTTTGTGGAGGTCTTTGTAACCACTTTTCATTATGATCTCCTCCAAATCCTTAGATATATTTCTATTTGAGAAGGTTTTTTTCTGTTTTCAGACACAAAACATTGCTGCATATTGTTGGTAAGTATAAGATCACTTCACTTGATCAACAAATTAAGTTTCCATCATACACAAATTTTCAACATTATTATTTGAAATTTAAGCCCCAATTGTGCTGTTAAACTGAACTAGTAACAACTCCTCACAGAGGAGAGAGTTTCAGAACTCAGCTGCTCTAAAAATAAAACCATTACTTTTCATCAAGGACCCTGCTCACCTATGGACATTCTCATAGAGCATCAGTCTTTCTGAAAATCTGAAAGGAACCCATATGACAGAAAAAAATATACCTTTCCTTTTATTAGTGTTTTGGTATGAAGGCTTTACAAAATCATGAAGTCCACAAACTCATCCCATATTCTTTTTTCCCCTCTTACCTGGATAACTCCTCCACCCTGGCCATCTTTCCCAGCTAAAAACTCTTCAGGCAAATCAATCATCTTCCCTAGCCAATCCAGCATGACAGTCTCCAGCTCTGTGCAAGCTGGACTTGCGGCCTGTGTTGAAAATAGAACAGAGGGAATAAACTCACTAGAAGAGAAACAAGAGCCACCACAGCAAGAATAGGTCTTTCTCTCTCTCTCTTTTGACTATAGAGGAAGAGACTAGCTGACTAATTTCACTAGCTAAATTAGGGACCTGAAGACTATTATTTTGTGCATGTTGCTTCTAATATTTACCAAAAACATGTTAAACTGGGCCTCTCATAGAAGCATGACTATTAAATGTCAGAGCTAGGATTTGCATCTTGCATATTTGTTTCAACATTAACTACTAACCTCTTTTGAGAAGAGCCTATCTCATATAAATGTGGATTGCTTTAAACACAATTTTCCATTCACCCAGATGATAAGAGAAGTAACAACACTGGGTCATAGGCAACAGTCATACTACTTAATGAATTACCAGTAAGTTTGCACTGCTACTATTAATTCTAAATGCTGTTGATTTTTCAGGGGCAAAATTTTTAAGAGGAAACAGCCTTTTATTACTGGAGTCATTCAGGGTGTCTATGTGAAAACACTTTCACGAAGTCAAGAAAATTTACCTATAAAAATAGTCCTGTCACTTCACTGCTATTAATCAATAATTTAATTGAAGAATGTTACTGAAATGCTTAAAATCTTGGCAAGGTGAAACACTATTAACACATAACAGAACATACCCCAGTAAACTTACCCAAGAGAAGCCCACACATCCTATTCCACCACACAGCATATCTGCAAGAAGAGCTGGGAAGGAAGAGGCTGCAGGGAAGTAGGCAAAAAAGTACGGACTGTGCCAGTGAGTCACCTGTATTAAGGGTAAAATAGTCATTTTTAACTAATGCAGTAAGCAGAAACAAATTGTCAAAAAATCAGGAAAGATTAGAGGTTAGGCCCAGTCAACAGTTCTCTTCTGCCTGGCTGTAACACAGGATACAAGTGCAGGGCTCTGCACCTGGACTGGGACAATCCTCAGTATCAATACAGATTGGGCAATGAAAAAAAAAGATGTTAGAAAGCATCCCCGAGGAAAGGGACTTGGGGGTGCTGATGGATGAGAAGCTGGACATGAGCAGGCAGTGGGCACTTGCAGCCCAGAAAGCCAATCGCATCCTGGGCTGCATCAAAAGAAGTGTTGCCAGCAGGTCTAGAAGTGATTCTGCCACTTTGTTCTGCTCTGGTGAGACCTCACCTGGAGCACTGTGTGCATGCAGGTCTGGAGCCCTCAATATAGGAAGGACATGGTGGAAGGGAGCTCTGGAGATCATCTAGTCCAACCCCCTGCCAGAGCGGGTCTACCTAGAGCACGTT
>JAOXNG010000012.1:85970674-85992422 GCA_028566535.1 Scolopax minor
CCCCGTCTGCTCTTCAGGCTCTGAAGGTTCAGGCACTGAGGTAGGAAACTTGGGTGACAAAAGCTTTTGGTTTCTCTCCTTCGTGGAATAGAACATCCACCAAAATGGACAATGTTTCATTGTGACAGAGGACGTACGCAGAGTCTTGGACCTCTGCTTTGGGGCATCTTTTATTTCAAAAAAGAGAGAGAGGCACTAATGTCCTCCTGACTCCTTAAAATAAAAATAAACCGAAAATAACCCAAAAGACCCAAGCAAAAAAAAAAGAAAAGAAAGAAACCCAATCCAAAAACCCCCCCGCTGAAACACAAGGAAAACAACAATACTCATGTTCCACCAACATGGCTTAGAAGTAGGATTTCTTACAAATTAAATTTACTGCCTAATCTGGCAAAAATATCTTGTCTCCTCCTCTTGTGACGTAGCAATTCTAAGCAGCTCCATCTTTCCCTGGCTTGTTTCTTACCCTGAGGATACCTCAGAGGACATATGTCAACACATGTATTGTCCCTCCTGGAGCACCAGTTGAGCTCTTGACGTCGGTCCCTGTTATCCTTCGCTTTATTTGGCCTGTAGGATGACTGGTGGGACTGGAAAGCAAACTAGCCTGCAGCAGCACACAGATGAGCGTTATTTTTCCTCAGGAGAAGGGTCGATTGCTCTGACACAAGCTTTCCCTTCTCCACTGAAGCGTAGGTAGATGCTTCCCTTCCATCATGAAGCATTTTGTGATTTAGTCATATGAAAAGTGAAAATGCTGAACCAAATTATTGTAGTTGTGCTTGCAAACCATGCTTATTAATAATTATAAGATGGCTGGAGGTGACCATTTATACACAACTATACAAGATACATACAAGATACTGCTCCTGGCTTGCAAGTGAGCAGCATCTATTCCCAGTCCAGTGGTCATTTTAAAGGACGAGGCATAAGCTCAGCTCAGTCCCTGTCGTTTATCACCCTGTTTTGGGGCCAAATGAAGCCGGCCACTACCCTGGTACGGCTTCAGGGTCTCCATGGCCTCTGTTCTGCTGCAGCAGTTGAATCGGGCAGCCGATGGCCTGGGGGGACAGCTGTCACAGACCCTGGAGGTATCACCTTCTGGGGCAGTAGGGAGTAAACTCAGTGCTTACATGACTGCTTCTCTAAGGGCAGTCTTAAATCAGTCGAAGAGAGCCTGCAGTTGATTGTAGCACAGGCTTCCTTGGTCTTTTCTCAGCTGGTAGTGCTAGCTCCAGTTGTTTTTTATATGAGCTGGCCCTCATGTGGACACATACTAGGTCAGAGAAAAAATACCTCTAGCCCGATACTACCTTACCTAACACTTAGTAGTAAGCATGTAGGGAAGAAAGAGTACAAATATGGGTTGCCGAGTTACGATTCTTTCCCAAAGACTTACCCTGACAATTGGGGGCATGGCCCATGGACTTCTGCAGTGAAAGATGGTATTTTTGTAGTTAATGTCCATCAGCTGAGTTTGTTCTAATATCCTTGTCTAGCCAGCTGTTTTTACAAACCTCATAGTCTTTAGTGAAAAACCAAATTAGTTCTACCCACCTATTCTATAATTATCAATTTGTTTTCTTCTATGATTAGCTGTGTTGTGAAGTAATTTTTTATGAAGCTCCTATCCTCACAGCTTGCCTTATTTCTGTATCTGCTTTTGTCTTTGGACCTATGAGAGTACTATACTAACCTGAAAACTGAGAGTTTGTAAGAGTCAGGCAGAGCACATTAATAGCCTGCAGAAATTCAGCAGCCAAGAGAAGTCTTATGGAAGAAATAAAATACTGAAGTGGTCTAACTAAATTAAAATATTTCAAATAGGATGTATCTAGCATTCTTAGTGGGATAATGAAATTGTACACTTTCAGTATGGAACTTAGCCATTTCCTTTAACCATTCTCATCATTGCTGGGAACCATACTTTCACCTTCCTTTTCTTTTGATGGCAGTTGGACGGACTGTTTTGGAGAATGGGCAGGTTGTAGAGAACACCCATTCCCCAGCTATTTATCTGCTTGATAACCCAAAATGCCAATCCTCACACCTCTGGAGAATGTATTTCAAAAGGCATATAAAATGGCCTTTATGTAGATGTGTCTTCACAATTCTGAGGGAAGAGGAGGAGAAACTGACTCTAAGGGATGGGTGTCCCTTCCCTTCCCTCCCAGTCTAGCTCTTCTGAGTTCTCTTTTCTTAGGAGTTACACCTCTGGCTGCAGCTAAGCTTCAGAGCCCCAAAACCCAAGCTGTACTTTAACTCAGAGCCAGCACCTGTGTTTATAATTTCACTTTCCTGTTCCCCAGTTGTGGCACCAGAGTCCTGCAGCCAACAGATGGAAAACACCTGACTCTAGCAAAGCCTACAAACCTGGGTAACTAACAAGCGTCGTAAGACCCTGTTAATCACAGCTCAGTGTCTTGTAGTGAACCAATCTTTCTTGCTAAAACATCTGCTCGTATCTGTGCAGAATGATGAGCAATTAGAGCAGAATGTCTTTGGGCTAGGAGCTTGCAATGTGAGTGTTACACAAACTAATTTATTTTGAAGTCTCAGATGTGACTAATCACCGTATCTAATGAAAATCATATAGCTCTTGGACATAGTTGTGGTTATATTAGGTTTTCAAATACAAATTAAATTGTGCTCCAAGTTAAGGAAGGAAGACATAAGATTTAGGATGCAGAAGCAACTCTAATTAAGGCAACATGGATATTTCAAAGGAAGATATCTCTTTTCTCCATCTGCTGATACTATTACTGAAGTTTACAAGATGTTAGACAAACAATGCCTGAGACACAAAGCAATATACAAGCTGGACATTAACAAACCAGATTAAAGCATCACTAAATTAGCAATATGTAAACCCAAAGTCATCTAAAGTTTGACTTACTTGAAGGGAAATGGCTCATCTGGTGATGCTTTTCTCATCTGGTTTTGCGGGTACAGGCTGAAGCAGTGATTTGGTGTTAAAATAAACCTAAATTCGGGGTTCTGAGGATCAGGATAAAAGTGCTGCAGCCACATACTATGTAACACTAGTCTCATACAAATTTACTGATAGGTTCAAACACATTTAAGCTGTTTTGCCAGGTGAACTTCATGCTAAAAGGCTTCATGTGGATCAGACGTCTCATGCCTGTTTTCCTGCAACTAATGTAAAAGTTGCACAAAACTTCTACCAGGCAGTTAATTCAAATCTATAGCATATATCCATTTCTGATCCAGGCTGGTTTTGTACTGGTGACGTTTGGATAGCACACGTACCTGCTGTTAATGCCTAGGACCACGTTCCACAGGGATCATTTTGCACTTGCCACATTTGTGGGTAGTTTGGACAAACATGGCAACAATACTGCCCTGCCACTGGCCTTTTACTTACCCACACCTTTTTACTGGGCTGCTTTTCTTTCATGCCATCTTCTTGTCTGTTCCAAACATAATATATACAATAAAGTAAGGTGGGGTTTTGGGCTTAGTGTTTTTTGTTTGCTTGCTTGCTTGCTTTTAACAGGCTTGTGTAGAATTATAAGAATTACAGTCCTTGACTTTTAATGATTACATTAATCATTAGGCTGGTTTCAAAGTTAGCACAGCTTTCCTTAGCTAAATAAGAAACAGGCACCCTCAAACCTTCCCGTAAGCAAGCAGCCCCTTTTGCTCAACTCTTCCACGCAGTAAATTGCTGCGTGCAACTTCGTGAGCTCTAGGCACTTTCAAGTTTAACGTGCATCTCCATATAGAAAAATTTTGGTGAGTATCAAAACTCAAAATAAGTTCTCTGCCTTTATGAGCTGATGAATGATTTTCATAATGCTAACATGTAACTCATGCCCCAGGTGCAGCACCACCTCACATTAAGACGTAAATGCAGAAGCCGAGTGTGACCAAGGCTTGATGTGGAATGCATCTGATGGCTTCTGTGGATCAGCAAGGCAGAAAAAGCAAAGCATTTTTCCCAAGAAAAAAAGAGAAATATTCCCAACCTTCTATTATTCTAACTACCATAGGAACCACCAATCTCCCTCCTCAACAAAATGGCTTTTTAAAGCAAAAACATATTTTGTGCAGATGTGCTTTTCCACCCAAATACAAGGATGACAGGGGTGAACAATTGCTTTCTGAAAGTACTATTGAAAAGTTTTCTGATGCAGCAGCTGTCAGGCCAGTGAAGTGCTTTATGCAGAATGCACATGTTCAGTCAGTTATAGCTTTGTTTCATGACCCAAAAGACACTCATGGTGTATTTCCTGATTTGATTCTAGCAACCCTCCCTATGATAGTAACTATCATAGCAGAACATCCCCAATAATTTTGCTCAAACAAAAGGAGTAAACAAGTTCTTTTTGCAAATAAAGGACAGACTGTCCTAATAGGATTCATAAACCAGAACAGCTAGAATAAAGGTATCTTGGCGATTCTGCTTTCCTCTTAACAATTCTTAAAGAATGTTTTATATAACCCACCCCAAATAACACAGAATTAAGGCAAGAGATACATGGTGTACAGATATATCCAAAAGAAGACATTAATTCCAATATAAAATGAATAGCATTGTATTAACGTTTATTTCTAATTACAAGAAACAGAATATCAGTCCCTTATTTGTACAAAAATACCTGAAAGATTACAATTAGGTTCACAAGCCAAAAAGCTATTTACAGTATGAAGCAAAGCATATTGAATAAAGGTTTTGTCTCTTAAGTTAATACCTTTTGCATTCCCTGAAACTTTAAACTTTATTCCATTTTACAGTCACTAAATCTTGCATTGTGACAATATAATTTACGATAAGCAAGTCTTGCCACTGGAAAGGTGCATTGATTGGTCAAACTGTCAGGTATTTAGTGCAGAAAAGATAAGACAAAACATCTAAACTGAGGCACGTGTTTCTTCAAGATTAATTAACAAATAAAAAGTTTTTTGTACTTTAACACCTATCGTAACATAACTTAACTAGTAACCTCATTACCAAAATGGTTTGGCATTTTCCTTCTCAACATATTCAAGATTGCTACATGAAGTATTTATTTAGAAAATAAAATCACAGGCAAAAAGATAAAAATTCAACAGGCTCCAAAACAACCCTGAGCATCCCCTTTACATTCATGTCATTTAAATACAAAAATAAGAGTCAAATGTCCTTCAGTCCTTGGTATTCTGAGCTGGCAGCCAGCTGAATCTGTTGGAAAACTAAGGTGGTACTGACTGTTTTCCAGCAGAAAGAAGACAAAGCAGTGATCTGCTTAAGTAAGATTGTTGCCACTTTGAAGGTGGTCACTTTCTCAAAACAGCTCACTTTAGCTGGGAAAAGTACAAAATACTAAGTCAACCATCTACATACAAAAATCATGATTCATAGTCAAACTTTTATTCTCAATTTAAATAAGATGCAAGGTTTTTGTTTTTTGTTTTTGTTTTTTTTTTATAAATATGAAACACTGCAAATACTATCCGCCTACTGGGAAAAATGCATGGTTGTCACTAAGCTATGTAAACAGAAAAACTTAAAACTACAGCATAAATGGTCTTATTAAACTGGTAATGTAGTCAGTACAAGTATCTTTTTTCTCCTAATAGGGGCCAAATAGAAGCATGCAAAGTGAAGTCAGACTTAAGTTAGCTTAATTTCAAGGTTTTAAAATACATTGTCTAGAAAGCAGGAACACTCATTTCACTATGTACAATTAAAAAAAAAAGGCTTCTACTAAAAAACAAAATCAAGTTTCTTCATTTTTAATATCTAGACATTAAATGGAAAAAAAAAAATACTAAATGTGTTCTGTAAACTAAAATACAGTGTTTCTATACCATTGACATAGTTATAAGCTGATATGGACAACTCAGGCAGGTTATGGTTTGTCTTAAGCTATTCTCAACACTACGTGAAGACCTAAAGGTGTAGGACTGGTTTTCCTTCTTTACCCTTTCAGATGGCTAAGGTTTCAGACCCAGTGGCAAATACCAGTACGGATGAACTAGCCTGCGTAGATCAGTCCATCTTCAGAATGCTCCGTTCTGCACTACGCTGCTCTGCAGGTTCCCAGGGTGGAATACTTCTCGCTGTGGCTA
The DNA here is from genome assembly GCA_028566535.1 of Scolopax minor. Taxonomy (NCBI): domain Eukaryota; kingdom Metazoa; phylum Chordata; class Aves; order Charadriiformes; family Scolopacidae; genus Scolopax; species Scolopax minor. Next base: position 85,976,750 of record JAOXNG010000012.1, read on the forward strand.
ACTGCACCAAGGACTGGCAAGTAAATTCAGGATCAGCTCCTTCACCAACCACATTACTGGAAGAATGAGGTTTGCCAATGGAGGATCACGGCAGGACTCGCCTAACTTTAACACTGATTCGTCATCAGAAAGAGTTATTGTGTAAACATTAAATAATTGATTTAAACATTAACAATAAAGTAGTTCTGATGACAAACCAGCAGCAGAGCAAGACCCGTGCCTGTCTGCCATAGGTACTGGCGTGCTTTAGTGTGTATGACACGGGGATCACCTCGATGGACGGTTCTGCCAGCAGCTAGTTCACAATCAAATGTGTTCCCATTCCCAGTACGTTCTGTCTCACCGTGTAAACTTTCATGGCCCTACAGAAAGCAGAAGGGGTGCAGTTCTCTTTATGCCCTAATCCCCAGGAGAGCTTTGTGTCACTGTGGCTTTACTATATGGAAAGAGCTCTTTGAAACAGTCTGAAAATTCAAGGAGCTATAAAGCTAAAAAACACTGTTGTTTTTGTTTTTTTTGTGGTTTTGTTTTGTTGTTGTTTTTTTTTTTATTTTATTTTATTATTTTGTCATACTCAGACTACCTGCAGAAGAATCTTCTCACAAAAAAAATGGTGGTTTCAAATACAAGTGTAGTCATCCAGTCCTATTCTATTTAGTAACAGTAAGTTTCCTCAGGAAAACAGTCAAAAGGCTGTAAAAAACAAACCACCACTCCAATAATAAAAATTTGTGCATAGAATCTAATACAGTCTTTGCATGACTGGATGCCACTAATATGCCATCAACATACTACAGCCATAATGCTACAAGTCAACAGTTTTAAGAATACGTATATGGTGGTATGTTCTTTTAGAATTGTATCCTCATTGCTTCTTCAAAGACATCTGCAGATCATCGAACCTCAGGCCTCCAGAGAAGTTTTGAGACACACGCGCGCTCACACACACACACACTTCTTGATTTTCTTCTAGATCCTTTTAGGCTGAAGCATTCCATACATTTTAGGGTGCAGATTAATACCCAACTCCTGCATGAATTTTAAAAGCCACATCAGCTCCTAATATAGGCTGCATACAATATCCGAAACAAAGTAGGAGTGCAAAAAAAGTGATCAATACAAAAAGTAAACACACTAGTCTTAATTGTCAAGATTATTCCAGGGCAAGAGTTCTTTTCAAATATTTCTCTTCACACTTGTTCCTGTTAAGTGGCCCAGCCAAGACAGTTTCCAGTTTTGTTTCAAATTGACTCATGGTTTTACATACCCTCCCCCCATTTTGGGATGCTGGGACACTCAGCAGCAATCACTCTTAGGTGTTAGACAAACCAGCAATCTTGGTCTGTTGGCACCTGTCGAATCCATCCCTTTCAGAGTCCCAAGGTGCATAATATTTTTTATTTATTTTTACCAACTTACAAATCTGCCAATTCCCCAGTGTCAACGTTCTCTTACAATTACTCTTCTAGCAAATCCAGTCTTCAGTGAGAGTCAGATTTGAGGTCATAAGGCCACTCGGATGCAGTGGTGTTTGAGTTTGCAGGGCAAGACTCCTTTGTTTAGTTGATAGAATTCAACAAGCTGGATTAGATCACTGAATTTGGTGTTCCCATCATCCAGGCTGAAAAATATCTGTCCATCATCTTCACACTGGGGAAACAAAACACCCTTGTCAAGTCGGACTGCATGTGAAGAGATGTGAGCATGGCACAACGTAAAGATACAAGTGTGTGACTTAAATGATGGGCACTGTCCACACAACCTAGTGCCCAGGCATCCTCAGGAAACCCTGCACAGCACTAGAAAAGAATGTCTGTTAACCCAGCTGGAAGTATTTTGTTTATGAAAGTGAAAGCTCGTGGGCAGAGTAATTGAAAGTTGTAGAGATAACTGTAGAGACAGCACTGGTCTTCATTAAATAAAACAAAAATATTCCAAAGATTTGTTAGCTGTTTGTAAAACTGGCAGGTGAAGCAAGGGAAGAGGGTTTGGACCAATGAAGAGGTCTACATGATCTTAACATGATCTTAAACTTCTGATGGTTTTTTTTTGATCAAGATAAAAATCAAACAGGTTCTCAACATCTCAGTATAACATTATTTTAAGCTCAATGTTATTAGATAACCTCTAGAATAAAACTTTTAAGAGTTTCCTTAAGTTCCTTAAGTTATGCTATGATTGTCTAAGTGACAGGGAGACAACTGCTGCTATTGCTGCTGTCAGTCACAGAGAACAAGTTCTGTGCATTACTTCTATAGCTTAGTGATTTAAACTAGTTTTCCAGGCAATGTTAACAAAGAATTTTAATCAGACATTTGAGAATTCTAAAGAATACTTGTTAATATACTTCCTAATGGAAACATCCCTTTTTAATTACATCAGTAATTAATAAGAGGTCTCTTCAGATGTTGGCAAAGCTTTATGATTTAAAATGTCTTTTTTTGTGATTAGTAAAAAAAATCATCTACTTACCGGCAAGATTTGAAAATGCTTTATTTTTTGATGATGGCACAGCGTAAGTACAAATGCCTTTGGATTGCTTTGGCTGTCCCGGAGAAGAAATAGTCTAGGAGAGAACATTTTTAAGGACACACTGAATGCCACAATCCATTTCTTCATCAGAACTACTAAGTCATTTTGTGCTATTGCCTTACTCTTCTTTACTTGCACTAACAGGCAATTCCATAACTGGCAATTTGCTTTCAATTTTTATACCATGGCCATGCAACACTAATAAATGAAGAGATGAGAAGTAAAAAACACATGACACTAGTTCTTCTCCTATGAACATACGTATGAGCCTTTTAAGCCTTTTTTTAACAGTCTCGCTAACTGAGCTTTCCATTACTGATACATACTCTCATGAAGAAAATGTTCTCATCTAACTCCAAAGCAAATCTGTATTTCTGTAGATGAGAAAGTAATACATGAGAATCTGTTCCCACTCTCCAGTGTCTTGCATCAGTTTACAGAAATCCAGTGTTAGCAAAATAACATTTAAGCTAAATGGGTGCAATTGCACAGAAACAGCTCAACACTTTCTTATAAAGACTTAACAGTTAAGTAGCATCCACATTATCAAGAAGGGGAAAACACACACTGATTTTTTCCTCTAAAACAGTCACAATATTTTTCCCTCCGCATCACTGGAAAAGAATACATTCTAGCTACTATAGCTAGAACATCATACACTATGTAACTGTCACTCATAAGTTGATTCACAAAATTGAAGTCCCAACTCCAATGGTTACATGCATACTTAGAAGAGGAGGAAAAAAAATCTAGTAAAAAAATGTTTCCTCATGTGTTTCATGAAATTTATGAACTAAGGAAGGAGAACCTCTCTGTGACACAGGAAACAAGAATATACCTTTGGCATAAGACTCGCTGCACTAATCACTAGTGGATTTGTGAGATGGCCAAGCACATTACTGGGGCAGGCCTCAAGCCCTCTTAATTGCTAACCACTAAGCCAGGAACACTTTTCCAAGACGGAGTTGCAAGAACTGCTTGTAGTCTTATGAACCCAAAGGAACTTCCTCCAGCTCCTCAGGACTGATTGAGAAATGTCAATACCACAAAAATGCACTATCATAACCAGGGTTGGTCCAACACTGAGAGAGAGGCATGCCTTGCCACCACCGGAAACCATGCGTGGTATTTGAACATTCCTTTTCAGTCCTAGCGAGACCAGATGTGTGGAGAAGGGACCTAAGACTTTACATATTAGGATCCATCTCAGTAAAGAAGATCTTACTTGCCCTGTGGCTTCTGCGTTTCATGCAGATATTTCTAAATTATCTTTCCTCTAGCCATTTTGAACACTGCATAGTATCATAAGCTGGTGGCACACAGCAAAGCTCAGTACAATTGATTCTGCAAGTGTTTGCTCAATCTCTGGCAAGCAACAGGCTATCCACACAAACAATCCACCAAACAACAATGATAAAGCTAGATGCATCCTCAGCAATAGCTTCCAGAAACAGTCAAGTGATAGCAGTTATCAGCTGCATATATACATTGCTGCACACCTTACATGAGCCATTGGAAGACTGTTAAGCTTTCTACCTTCTTTTGTTCAGGAACACACAGAGCAAGAAAAAGCAGGCAAGACTCTTGTGTCCTGAAAACCATGATCCTAAGATTTCAGAGCACGTGGGTAACATGGTTCCTTTGCCACTGCTGACTGACCTCGCTACAGCCAAACTAACCAATCTTCACCTTCCAAACTGAGTAAACTGGCTAGGTACAAATTTAACACCGCTTCAAACACATTAACACATTTTTGAAAACCCCAAGAAGGATGGGCTGCTAGATTCCCAAGGCAACAAGTTAAAATAAGCCCAAGATTGTAAAGAAGATCTGTAGTGTGACAGAAACAGAAACCCAAGTCAGCAGTGCTCCTTTGCTTACTCAGCCTCTCTTCTTTCTTTGACCTGCTAAGCTAAAACCCAATAGGCTTAGCCCAGCAAAAACCCAAAACAGTAATAGACCACTGCTTGCTGAGTATGTACAGGCACTAGCAATTTCTATTTCTCTAATGTATTTAATTCTTCACAAAGATTAGTGATGCTCCTGAATCAGAAAATGACAAAGAAAGGCTTGAACTTGACTGAGAAGCCAACATGAAAGTTTCTACCTTAACCCTGACAGCAGTGAAATTAGCAAATTGAAGGTCACCATGCTCTTCCCATCCTGCAGATGAAGAACTGCTGAATGCAGTTTAAGCAACTTCCCTTCAATAACCATAACTACATACAAATAAGGGAAACAGAGATGCTCAGAAGATACTTAAATCCCAACTACAGTGATTTTAGAGAGTGCTTTAACAGGTACTTTAATTTCTTTGCACTAGAACAGAAATAAATAATGAGAAATCATCATTAACTGGCTCATTAAATCATCGTTAAATGGCTGATTATAAATTTATGGGCAAATGGCTAGGTACAGCTTTGCCTGAAAAATATGTCCTCAGTGCAGATTACAGGAATTATTTTCAAACTCTAACATTCTCTAAAACTTGATTGTCTCTGCAGGAAAAAAAGAAAAAAGAGCTTAAGTGTATTCTTAAGATTTTATTTTTCAAATGAAGAATTAGAACCCACTCCTATAAACATGTGCTCTGACTTTTTGCAATCCAGGCAGGCTATAATGGGACTACTCAAGAATCAGGTTACTCAGAAGTGCTCACAAACCTGTAATCTCTTAAAGCAGAAGTTGTGCTCTGTCTATAATGCTTACCATCAGATCATAAACACAAAGCAACAGGAATACCTACCCATCTACAAGCCCTTGTTGCTTAATAATCCTGTGAGATTCTTCTCTAGAGATTCTGCCGTGAAACCAGTGCTGTGTCCTATGAATAACTAGAGGCAAAAGGAAAAAGAGGGAAAAAGAGGATGGTTAAAAACAGTAACGTGCAACAGCTTTTTCTGCACACTAATTATTTAAACATTTTAAAAGTGGGTATAGTTTTGTTACAGAATATAAAATACCTTTCAATATGAAAAAATAAAAGTACCAGCTGTTGCATCTACTTAATATACCAGTAGACAGGCATTATCTCCATGTATTTTCTGATTTGCAGTAAGATTAGGTTAATTAGAGAAATCTCTTATAATATTGCCTTTTCTTAGCTTATTGAAAATATTCAGACTAGACAATTCTTAGAATACAATGTATAAGCTAAGGAGTTAGAACCAAGTCCCTTTAGCTCTCAAATAATGAAACGCATTTTAGCTTGTGCTTTTGAGGGTGAAATTACCCAAAAGTATTTTCATGTTTATTATTTTATTGTTTTTCAAGTGCTATTTTTAAAATCTGTTCAACAGAATAGAAACACAGAATAGAAACAGAGTATAGCTGGTTTTCCTCTAAGTAGACCAGGATATTTAATAAACTTACGATCCCAAAGAGATGTTCAGGACTTACATTCCAGGCATCTGTATTTTACATTATTCAGTTATTATGGAATGAATGCTCTCGTTTTTACTCTTTAATGACTAACAGATCACTCATTGACTTTCCTTATCTAAAATGAAGAATTGACTTCTGGATTGTTTTAAATGCAAATGTTTATGGAGTCCCTATTTTTATAAAATCTGAGTTTCAAAAGATTAATATTGAAGAAAACTGTGCTTTCAAAGGAATAAAAGTTCCTTCTACTATGTCTGTATAGGTAAGCATTTTAATGGCGCGCAAGCTACTGATAAACATAAGCATTATATTTGACATCCACGCATTAATACTACACAACTATATGAAATATAACTTTTATTTACTCATAGAAGCCTCTGATACTACACTTACAAACCAGCAGAATTTACCTGTACTCAGTGTGGAAGGATGGAGTGGACTTTGGCTACCCAAGATGTTCATTCTTGTGCTACGTTTCTACAGAGAAAATGAATGACCGTTAAATCCACTCTAAAACCTCAAGAGAAGAGAATTAGTGCACATGCAATACAGATTTAATTTACAGGAAACTGGGGGCCGGGCAAGTTTAATGCAAGGATGAGAAAAAGAAATGCAACTTTGAAGGGGGCTAATCTACAAGCAGCAGCTCATTTCAGTTGGCTTAAAACACAAGCCAGATGTTAATGATGAAAGCTCAGTATCTTAAAAAAAAAAAAGTAAAATTAAAAAAAAATGACAGAAAAAAAGAAAAGACTGATATGTTTCTGCTCAGGCAAAACACCAGGCACTCAGTAAATCAAGCAGTATTTCCCTCCCGTACATAAAGCACCAGCTAGTGCTTCAGTAATGACTCCTATTCCCTAAGAGACGAGCATGTGGGAAAACTTGTACTGCAGCTGTCTGTCCACAAGACACTATAAACAAGTTACATCAGTTTTCATTGCAAGAGGTCCTGCCTCTTGTATATTCTGCAATTAAACTTACTGGGAGCAAGCCATTAGTCAGAGCCCCAGCCTCTTCCATGTGGGGAAGCATTTAATTTGACATATTCCTCCTCAGAGACTGGTTTTGCAAACTGGCAGTAAAGTTCTGGTGGGTCTGCTTTCCCCCTCAACTTTCCTCTGGACACTAGGGGGACAGAGAAGCAGTGGTAGAAGGTTGTTGTGAATGTGACAGTTTTGCTAAAGATGGATATTGACTTTCAGATCTGCATGCTTGCAGTGTGATTGCTTCAGGTCGGAGCTAAGCTATACTGTGACCAGCACTGCACTAACATCATAGCACACTCTGTGTTTTGGCTCTTACTAATTACAAAGATAGAAAAGAAGAGAAGATAGCTACCCTCCAAGCATGTCCTTCTTCCAAGGCAGCACTCTGTGCTTCAGCAGGATTTTCAATAACTCTTCCTATTTGCCCCGAAAAATCCATTGCTACTAGTGAGTTTTCAGATACACTTCTCTGAAAAGGAATTTTCACTTGTTTCAAAAAACAGGGAAAGAAAAAACCAGCTTGAGAGTTTCATTTCAAAATGTTTTGGTTTCAGAAGACTGTCCAAAGTTATCCTTCAACAGCACAGAAAATACAACTCTTTCCCCTCCCCCATATCTTCCAAAAGATTTGCAGACACAAAAATAAATGATTTTTCTTTTTAGTCCGTAGTCAAAGGCCAAGAATAAAACCTGTATTTCTCAAGTTGCCCACTTGCCCTACTACTATGCTCCAGTCATTTTCAGGGCCAGTTGGGATCCAAATATAGGATCTTCACTTTTAGATAGCTAACAGTCAGCTCTTCGCCCAACATATTTTAGGAAATTTACATGTGAGTTTTGCCAGACCTAAGCTGGCTTCTGCAGAGACAGCCAGATGTCTCTGTACTGTACATCTCAAAGTGCCTGACGTATCCAAGATTTTTCAATCATGAGGATCATGTAAGCCTAAGATAATGGAGAGCCAACCACGTAAGCTGTGCTCCTGCGAAACGTGAACTTTACATCGATTTGCTACACAATGCTGAATTTACATTTCTTAGCATAAAATTTTCCACTTTTAAAATGCAAAAGCAAATGCGGTTTTTTTCCAATGTCATACGTTAATGAGGTAAAGTTCATTACTTACTACGGGAGTGGAAAAGTGTGGAAGCATGGCTTTTCTCTGCTGGGGAATTCTGTAATTCTGATACAGTAGCATTCCATACTGCCAACAGAAATGCAAGGACATTATTATTATTCAAATATATATCTCAAGAAAAAAAAGTAGTGATTTAATAGAACCACACTGCTGACACACAATGTGCCACTCATTTATTATTTTCATGATCAGAAGCTGTCCCAAAGCAATTTGCATTGAGTAACAGTGACTGGCAGGTGGCAATTGAGCAATAAAAATGCACGACAAAAGACAGCACTTTTACAAGCTCGAGTGAAATACACAAGTAATTTCTGCCACTCTCAGCTATCACCATGTTTTTCTTGTAGAACAAAAGTTTTCACTCCAGGTCAAAATACACTCCTCTTCTTTTTACCCTCTAGTAATGCAAACTTAAAAAATTGTGCATTAAGACACTCAAACTCAGTTTTCATAATGATAAAAAATAAGAACCTTTCCAATTCATTTGCTCTTCTAATAAATTTCACCAGGAAATAACACTTTTAGTACTCTTCCCCTCCTTATAAAAATAAGGTGATTGAATTCCAGTCATGCTCCTTGTTGAACATGATGAATTTTAGCAACACCAGTAACTAAAATGGTAGGAAAACACCTACTCAGTGCCTTTGCCAGAGGCACGGTGCTGAAGTATATGCTTACTGAATCTTCTAATTGAAATGGTAGATATAATTTTGTAAACAGGGTAATATATGACTATGGAAAGCTAAATCAGTAGGTCAATAAAAAGCAGGGTCATGAATGCGGCCTTGGGGCACAACCTTAATTTTCCTTGACTACACACCTTTAATCACCTTTCAGTGTTCCTTAAAAACAAACCCTTTTTTCCCTGCTAGCGTTAACTAGCTAGCCTAAGGGTGAATGTTTTATGGCAGAATACAGAAATTACAGTCCTGTTGCTGCCACACTGCAAGGAAAGCTTCCTCTGAATGATCACATCAAGATGGATGTCTTACATATTTAGTAAGAATAGCTAATTCTGTACACTGTGAAGGTTTTTCCTTGCCATTCAGAAAACATCAGTGCTTTAACCAGTGCAACTAATTTCTTTAGAACAAATGGTATCTTCAAAGCACAATTCACTACAATTATCTGATCATCTGAGAACTTTCTCCACAATGCAAATTTCTGTGTAAATAGGGAAAGGACAGCTGAGAAGAAACACTTGGAATTGCCTGGAGGCTAAAACTCTTACTAGGGTATGCTTTTGTAAAAACTTAAAATAGGAATTTCTGTACTGCAACACAGAATCTCTTACAATTAAAAAATGAGATAATATTTGGAGAGCATTCAAAGAGATGCACTCTGGTTTGGAAGGTGACTGCTTAATGTAGATGGAGAACAGGCACTGTGTTTTCATACCCGCAGGCCCAGGAGTCCAATTTGCTTTCCCTACACTTAGAGGGTTTTGCATGATGGAGAGCCTGCACAGGGAGATGAACAGGTAGTTGTAGCAAACATTTGCCACCTCCTGAGGATAAACAAATACGAGAAACTTTTTTGAAAGGGAGTGGGGGAATAAACGATGCTCACACAGAAATGGGAATCTTTGTGGCTTCTCCTAATCAGTGTCACCCACGGACTGGAAAGTGCTAAAACCTCACACCCTTCCTGATGCACCCGCTCATCTTCCTCAGCAGGGAGGATTTTGGGAGAGAGGATCATGAAGGCTCTGCCGGTGTGGGCTGCGACTTTGGCAGGAGCTGCGACTCTGTCCATTCAGGTCAGAGAGATGAGGTGCTCTCCGTGCTCCTGGGTTACACATCCCATTTTGGGCACAGCCTGGCACAGCGGGACGCCGGTGTGCTGACCTCAGCGGCAGGAGGGAACAGCAAATCTGAAATTGTCAGTTTGCTACAGAGAGAGCTAAAGTGGACTGAGCTCAAGGTTCTCCATCCTATTTTAGTGGACACGTATCTAGTATCAAGTACCTCAGTACTTGTGCATGTCTCTTTTTTTTTTTAATCACATTTTGTAAGTTATACTTTGACACCGAGTATTGGAGCGTAGGATAACTGCATGGAAGAGAGCTGTGATTTTCATGAGCAGCACATTGTCTGTAGATACTTATTATACTATTTTTTTTATATGTGTATATCCATTTTAATATGAGAGGGGATGTAGTAAGGTACAGAGAAGATAACAGTGGTTTTCAAGACAGCATCTTCAGGGAAAGAGTTAAACCCAACCCAGAACTTCTGTACATTTCCCTCTGAAGATCTGGAAGTTTTCTGCTTCAAAGAGCACAAAATAGTCAACTTTCTCCTCAGTTCCCTCCATGCTGATTTTGTTTCAAAAAAACTGTGAAGACTCCTACCGTATTATCAAGAAATCTCATTGTTTGCTCTCAGATATGGTAACTTTCAACAAGAGATAGGGTTGCTTATTTTTGTTACCTTTTTTAATACAACCTTTAGAAAACTGAGAAATTTGCTAAGGCTCTAGATAGCACTCTGTTCTACTTAAGATAACCATTTAAGATTATAAAAACATTTTATTTAGCTTTCTGATAACTTGCAAATACCTTGTTAAGCAATTTTTTCATTCATTCACAGTTCACAAAGTTAGCTCCAAACCAAAAATTACACTTCATTCACATGTGGAAAGAATTGATCTCAGTTCGGTGCTTAAAAGCTTAGAAGAGCCAGGTCTATCTGGCATCTTGTTCTTAGCTGCATCAGTTTGGAGACAGGTAATGTTTAAGAACATACAGATATTTTCTGATGAATACAATAACAAATGCACCTTAACTACAGGTGTATCTCTATTCACATAGCAGAGATTAGGTACCTTGAGGAGTCGAAAGGCAGTCATCCAGCACGTCCTGCTTTGCTCATCTTCAGCACACAACAACCTCAGTTCCTTAGTTTCATTTCTCACTCTGTTGGGCTATCAAGTATCAGAGAGAAGTCAGCTACATTCAGTAGAAAACCGACACCACTAAGTTTACTGCAGACTAAAAGCAGGTATAGTATTAGTCCAAGAACTGGGCAGAAAAAGCTCACACCACCCTGAATTAAAGCTTAGGGGAGGCTGAGCATGCTTTGAAAGAGATCACTTGCTCAGCTAGGCCCAGCAAGATAAATGCCAGTGCCTACTTTGAAATACCCTGCAACTCTGGCAGTTTATAGGAATAAGGCACTCAGGCCATGCTAGAACCAGAACCACAGTATCTGGGTTATTGTTTTTAGAACTGTGAAAGTTTTATAAGCCCCCGTTTTGAGATGAAGAACCAAAGTTTCCATAACTGAAGGTTACTGAAACTCTGCCTCCATCAGCTCAGGATCTGTCCTGCCAGACTCTACTCTCTGAAGCAAACCCATGTTGTTCAGTTCTGGAATGGCTGCTACAAAGGAGGCTATTTCACTGCTGTCAATAAAACCAGCTCCCAGCCTTATTTTCTTCTCAGAAAGTTACACGGAGCTTTGAAATACTTTCCAAACCTATCCATCTGCACAACAGTTTTTAAAATTCTCAAAGGCAACTGTTTATTCTTATTTCCATTTTCCAAGACAATCTTCTTTAAAGAAATGTAAGCCTCTGGACCACAATAATAGTAAAATTACACCCAATCAGAGCTTGATCCTTTGTTGCCATATAGTTTTGGTTCTCACTGTCCAGACAAACTTTCCTATTCAATTAGAGTGCTTGGAAAAAAAATGTCATCTGTGAGGTGAACCAGGGCCACTTCACAGGCACACCATACTTCAGCACTGAGCTCATCTTGCACAAAAATTTCCCAAGCCAAAGGAGCACCAGATAAAGTGTTAAAAGTGTCACATAAAACGATGGCAAGATTCACAGGACATGCCTGCCAAATGAAAGACGTTAAAGATCAAGTCCTCATGACAGAAATGCTTGCAGAGTTTTACATACAAATCCCATTTAGCTGGGGGCTGGGGGGGCGCTCTGAGCTATCAACACCCTCTTGAACTTGAGAAGAACTTTACGAGAAGGATTACCTTTATACAAAATCCATACTCTGCAGGTGCGTTGTACAACTTCTTGCCTGCTATCAACGAGAAGATATTGCTGTCTTCCAGGTCAGCCAACAATTGCAAATGTCTTGGCTCCTGGGGAAATAATAGGAAAGTGTGAGATTTTGGAAGAAGCTTTGCAGCCTCTCAAGACCAACCTCCAACAGAGGGCACTGTACCAACACTGTGCTTCTCTCTCAGGCAACCTGAAGTGGACACAGTATGTCACCTTTTCAGTATCATTCTGCTAGCAGAAGCTGCTTTATACAAGAAGCTGACAAAACACTTATTCAAACACATCACATGAAAAATGGCATAACCTATTACATCGCTCCTGAGGAATCTGAAAGTTAGATAATAGAAAATATTGTTTAAAGTATCATTTAAACTATATTGATGAACTATATGCTTGGAGAACATGATTTCTCTTGCTAACCTTGCTAGCATGAGTTCAGTAGCCATAATTATGTTGTCTGGCTAGTTTGGTTTTATTGTCTAACAATGCTATATAGCTATTTTCATTGAGAGCCCAGGACTTGATTGCCATTTGATCATGGCTTGCTTATCCTTTTCTATGCAATAAAGAAAGGGAACACTGTGTGCGGATGTTTAAAAACCAGCAAAAAATACCCACTGTAAAAGCAGAAAACACTTTCACATGCTGGTACTGTGCATCTTCTTTTTTAATCTTACCTTTGAAGTTCCTTTTGTAGAACAATAAAGTCCTGATCTCCTCAAACACACATACAATTTCTTCCATGATTTCCTACCCAGTTCTTTCACATGCAAGAAACCTTGAATTTCAGGGCAGCTACTGGAGTTTAAAAAGTTCTGTTGGAGAGGAAAATGTAAATGAGGATTGTGTACTATGGATGGTTCATAAAATTGTCACTGCATTTGCAGAACAGAGAAGCAAATGGCAAATCACTTTGATGACTTGGGGCGTAGTTACACATTATGCTTAAACTGACCTAGATGTTTAAACTGATTTACAACCAAAATGGATATTCCTACTCCTCTCGTTACATCTACCTAGCTAACTCCTCCTGCCTGACACCTTCCTGTTCTCTGTGTCAATATTAAATCTCCAAAAGGCAAACCATTTCTCTGTATCCCCATTCTTCTTGCACTTGGCCTGAAGGGGCACGAAGCGAGCTTATTAACTGTTAAAATACCAACTGTTAAAATTCAGGCAACTAGTCTAACTTGAAAACATTGGCCAAAATCTGCAAATTTATCCCGAGGTTCTAGAATGCAAACAGCCTATTTCAGGATTTCCCACGTTGAAGTCTTATATAGCACATGCACCTGTCGCAAGACAAGAGGTATCACAGACAACAGAGTATTTAACTCAAAATGAAACACAGAGCAGAAGTAAGTGTCAGCAATTATACTAGGCTTCAAGATCCAGAAGTATTTAAGTTCTTGACATAATTAGAGGGACCACATATGGAGTCATTTGATTTGTGATACATGAGGAAGGAAGTATTAACTGTGGTTAGCGAATTGATGGATTGCTCCCTTATTACAATGGGCCAGATTTTTAAATGACTGGCTTGCTCAGTAAGTTAAATGCCAAACTAATAAATTCAACTGTAGGAAGAAAAATGCATAAACCCAGTTGGCTTAGATGCCTCTGCAATTCTTGAAAGTTGTGTTTTGATGTTATCTGGTGGACAATGCCCACAGGAAACAAAACCAAAAATCACAGTGTCCTGTGCCAAAATTCTTAGTTGCATTAAAACCTAATTTTTTTTCTGGTCCTTCTCATCTAACAGAATGGAAAAGAACAGTCAATTTTCCTGCTATTTGTACTGCTACTTCTCAACTGTGAAAGGGAAAGACCAAAAGAAGAACATGTTCTCTCTGTCAAGCTAGATAAACCAAAAGTAAACTAAAATGCAAGCTTTTTTGCATATCTGGGCCAGGCTGACACTAGGAAAACCATATCCCGCTGTTTTTAATGCTATTGCATATGATACCGTGAGATGAAATTTCATATTCTTCTGTATTTTGTGTGTAACTAAAAACAGTACCACTCGCTCAATGTTTGAGGTGGCATCTGATCCAACACACTTAATGAGCATTAGCCTGCAGGAAGTTTACCTTCAACAAATTACAACTGTCATTGAAATTATGAAAGATGGTGTATGTTTTTTAAAAGAAAAGGAGTATTTAATATAAATGCTTTAAGGAAGATTGGTATTTTTATCGTTATAAAACAAAACTAAAGAGAATGTATCCAACCTCTTTCCCCCACCCTCACGTGCTCTTAAACCCCTGTAACTTATGCTTCTCCAGGACTGTACCTAATTAAGCTTTCCCAGAAGCAAACTCTTACATCTGACAAGCTCTTAAGGTTTTCCTTTCCCTAGTACTTGAGTTACCCTAGGTTCAAAACTTTTCTATCTTCAAGAACATCTTGCTCTTTTAGGCAGTCCTGCTGCTCATGTTAAAAGCAAACTCAATTCTTCACTTTACACTGGAGTTGGTCCTTCCAACCACTCCTGGAAGATTTTACTTGTACTTCAGCTTGATCCCCCCATACCATTATTGGGAAGATCTTGGCTCCCCAAGAGCCCTGCTGCCAGCATTGAATTGGGGTGCTGGTCTCAGGTGCAAGGGCAGCTGCAGCTCCAGCCCATGTCCCACCATCTCTGGATGCCACCATCAGCTGTGGCTCAAGGTCATGGCCCGGTTTGGTCCTTCCTTCTACTAAAGTTGATGCAATAAACGTGTCTGCAGCAGCAGCATGATTGATTATCAAAAATAGCACCAGAGGAGATGTGAAAACATAGAGAGAGAGGAATACGTGGCATCAGTCAAAATAAAATGTGGGCTTGGAAAGACCCACCTCACTTCCCCGTCCCATTTTAAATCAAGGCTTTGATTTATTTTGCTTGAGGCACAATGATTTCTGAGATCCTAAGCCATGCCTAGAGTTTTTTTTTAATAACAGTACAGTCGTTGAGATGGACAGAGACCTGCGCTGGGAACTTGTAATAAAACATATTGCTTCCCTTCTAAACCCAGGGAAAGGTTTGGAGCAGAGGTTTGGAAGATCTTCTTCCAAAGAAGTAAAACGTCACCTGCAGAGGAAAAGTGTTGCCAGGAGAAGTCCCCAAATACCTTCAAGCTTCAACGCTTCCCTCGGGTGCCAGTGCCACAGGTGGTGGATACTGGAGAGCCCAGTTTGGCCAGGACAAGGGACACTGGTGGAGCTTTCCTCACTGGGCCCTGCAGCAAGCTCTGCCTCGCAGGCCCAGGCCCGGGGGCAGGCAGAGGTCTCCTGTCTCACCTCGGAGGAGCTGGGGAAGCAACGTGTGAGGGGAGGCCATGTAAAACCAGCTCTGAACCCCAGCAGGTTTGTGGGGTGGTTTTTTGGGTTGTTTTTTTTTTTTTAAAAAAAGCAGGTCAGATAAATGTTTTGAAAAGACATATTAAAGCCACGGCTGCTTTCTCCAGGGAACAATCAAGATGATTTTAGTTGGCCAGAGCACGGTAACAGGGGCAGGCTGTCAGCCTCTATTAAGACTTGGATGTTTGTCACTGCAAGGAAAGTGCTGGGCTAGATTGCTTCTCGTTAGATGCTTTATAATAAATGTAATCATTCCCTT
>JAOXNG010000012.1:86071062-86086809 GCA_028566535.1 Scolopax minor
GATGTGCAGTAATTCTTATATAAAACAGGAATTCTGTACTCCCTATAAGCTGCATTACAGAGCCAAACCACGGATACAAAAAACAATCCCTACTATACCTCTGAAAGGAGGAACCAAAGTCGGGGGGGGGGGTGGTGGTGGGAGATTATAAGGGGACACTAAACTGTCACATTAACACATGTGGAATGAATCCAGAATCGATGACTGTACACCAGTTTGCATTTCAAACTGGGAAATCGTGATGTAAATGCACTTCATAGTTTAACAAAAGTTTCTTCTTGCATCAAATTATGCGGAGGTTTGGGGCTTTGTTGTCTTTAATTCCAAGTCTGTGGCTTAGGGGTTTGTAACTAATTAACTGGACTGAAACAGATTCAGTAGTGAACTACTAAACCTCAAGAGGAATCAGAAGTTCAGTTTAGATAAACAGCCATGGCTCTGGATGCCAACCTGGTTTTTTTTCTTGTTGGTTGGTTTGGGTTTTTTTTTTTTTTTTTTCTTCATACCAGAACTCTCACAAGATCAGGTTTCAAGAAATTTTAACACAGACTGAACTTGGCTAGGTCTAAAATATCATGGTTTCTCACAGATCTTGCCAAAGACGACTACTAGGAAAAAGTAGGGAAGTTGAAATATAAACAAAAAATAAGAAAAGCGAGATAAGTCATGTTTTGTTTTGGAAGTATCAGAAGGAAATTTAGACCAGGTACATAGTTTCACAAATTTGGCATTACCTTTGCATGCACCAGTTAAGGCTGGGTATGGAAAAAAAGAAGCAAGTGCATAAAGTTGACTGTATTGATATATCACCAACCATAAACTGTTGCAGTGATATACGTGACTGTATACATGTTCCTGCTGTGCCCAAAGTCTGGGATAAATACACAGTGGTATGACCCACATTTATGTCAAAACATAGGAACCACCTTCCCAGCAAATGACGTTGTAATTACAGCAGAGCAGTAACACGCACACAGTAAGTGGCAATTCAACCACGCGCAACCGCAAGCTCCCAGCCCAACATTTCTAGTTTACAGTATATAAGCTAATGCTCAAAAGCATAATGGATGTACTGTCTGGGGATAAGAACTGTATCTGGTTATACATGATATGAAATAAATTACATTATCTCTTCTTCAGAGAGCGTGTCTCAAACAGCAGATACTTGAGCTTTGGATTCAAGTACTCAAGCACTGCTCTTGATGCCTTCACCATCAGGGTTCAATTCAGGAGCCGACAGGTGTTTGTAAGACAAGAACTGCCAACACTGGTATGACTAAGGGAGGTTTTTACATTAAACAATATATGATAAGATACATACGGCATCCATCTATCTATACTAGATAGAACTGGGACCATTCAGGCTTCTGCCTCTCTACCAGCTACCTCCCCTTATAGCTCTTTGCATCCTTGCCAGTGATTTTCATGACACTGGCTGCTATTTCATGAGCCACATCTAGCTAATCTCACAAATTTTTGTAGTTGTTTCTTAGGAATTAAAAAATAAAAATAAGAATTGGACCTCCTGTCAGCACAACTGTATTTGTTCATTCTTTCTTGAAACGCATCAATATTTATTAGCTCCTTCACTGGAGCTAACTGAATATGAATTAGGAACAAGCAACTCATGAGCTCCTGTCTCTGTCAAATCCCTTGCAGCCACGGGATATTGCATCATAACATTACCACTTTTGGAGCACTAGTTCTTTCTCACTAGATGTATCTCACTAGGTATATCTCATGTACATCATCCTCATTTTCTCTAGGATACCACAGAGCCAGCACCAACCTTGCCCACAACACCTCAATTTTAAATTTCAGACAGGAAATATGGGACTTGCAGCAAGAGAAGGCAACTGCAGAAAGCACATGCAAAATTCAGTCTGTTCCCCAGAAAGTTCAGCA
The DNA here is from genome assembly GCA_028566535.1 of Scolopax minor. Classification (NCBI taxonomy): domain Eukaryota; kingdom Metazoa; phylum Chordata; class Aves; order Charadriiformes; family Scolopacidae; genus Scolopax; species Scolopax minor. The sequence goes on from JAOXNG010000012.1 coordinate 86,072,968, forward strand.
CAATTCTTTCAAGGGCTCCAAGGACAACAAAGTGGGGAGATGCTTATCTAGGAAAAGTTCCAGTCAAAACTTAAAGCTGAAGCTGATAGCTGGCAGTACAAAGGCTGAGAGGTGAGCATCACAGGCAGGGAGAACACAGCAGAACATCCTTCCTCCTATCACAGAGCTTTTCTTTGTGCATTTCCCTCCATGCAATTCAACATCATGTATTTTTATTGGGTAGCTAAAACCCCACAGATGCAGTTCAGCAACATGAGTTGCACCTCCCTGGAAGAAATCTGGACATCCAAAGCAACGATGCAGTTGCATATTGCCTCTTGGCTGGGAAGAACAACAGGGTATCCCAACAGAAATGAAAGGTGGAACAAGAAAACCAGTTACACACCTAAATGTTTTTTTCAGTGGTCCGAACACACAGAAGTCCCTACTGGAAGGAAAGACTCATGCAGTACTATGTAGTAACAGGTGAGATGGGGCTGAGATGCATCTTTTTACCTTTGGGTTTCCCACAGCAGTAACACTTCAAATACTTAACTGAGAAGACCTTATTTTAGGCTTACAACTGGCTGCAAGCCCATAACTCCTCAGATTTTTTTGGTTTTTTAACTAGCAATTACCAATAATTTACAGGAGAAGGATGTGCCCTCTCTAGAATCACCTTACAGCTCTCCCAAGAAAATGCTGAGAACCACAGGCCTTTTTCACAAAGCTTAAGCCAAAGATATATCCATGTTTTCAGAAGCAGGGGTTTCAATGCCTAACGATTGCTGGTGCTGCTCTTAGGAAGCTGAGGGTTTCATTAGGCCCAAACCCCTGCCCAGAAGGTCCCACAGGCTTCTCCCACAGCTTGAGCAAAGCGTGGATCCAAAGGTTTCCTCCGGGCACAGAGGGCCAGCAGAATCCAGGTGCGAAAGTAAAGCAGCAGACATGCATAAACAAAGCCACACCTGCTACAGCAATGCTGGCAGCAGAGGAGAAAAGGTAAGGGCGGTGTGATTTAAAGAGCTCAGGGTAGTTTCACATGACCCTCCAGAAGCTGTTTGTGTCCGTTGTGCACAGGCAAACAGTGGCACTTGGCCAGCTGCAGCAGGGATCAGACAGACACTGGAACAAGGTTAAAAGAAGAAAGAGTGAGGGGGGAGGAGGGGGAGGAAAAGTTTTGAAAGTTGTTATAGAACTGCTCCATGCCAGCAGTCTTGCTGCTGGGCTCCTGCTCAGGGTCGGGGCTCTCAGCAAGGTGGGCACCTGCTTTGGTCCATCAGCATCCCACCACCACTGCTGAAACCGGGCTCCCAGGAAGTCATGTGTTTGCTCCATGTTTTAATCCCCAGCTCTCCCTCCTCTTCCAATAAATGCTCTCAATATGAAATTAAAGCATGTTACTTAACTTACTGTACCATCCAGCTATTGTGGTATTTTTAGAACCTAGCTAAGCATTAGCCCTTGCTGACTTGTTTGCTTGTACTATTTTCTCCATCAGTCAGCATCTGCGACCAAGGATGATTTAACAGAGTGACTAGCAGGAGAGCTAGAAGGATCTCAAGCAGGATTTTTTTTAGAGTCCTTTGAAGCATTAGCATTTCATACAGCCAAACAGACCACCCTTACAGGTTAGATTTTAGTGCCCTTTTGCAAACCTAAATTGCATGATGCAAAAAGCAACATGCTTGCATCGCATTAAGAGCCAAAGTCCACTCACAGGCAGTGTTATCTCTACGTATCAGTAACCAGGACAATCTGGATTTATTTTTTCAATCTATAACCAAGCCTTTCAAGTCGCACTCCCTCAACTATGACATGCAATGTTTGCTCCTGTTTGTGCTAGCATGATAAGCATTTCAGTTATCAAAGAAAACATTAAATCTGGTGTTTTAACCAGAGAATTGGGCAGCCATATACCATGGCAGCTCTGATGTCTGCACAGTTGCTCTTTAATCACTTCTTTGGCACCAAGTGGTACTGTTCCCACCGGCAGGGTAGCTTAGAAGAGTATCAGTATGAGACAGCATTGTTAGTCTGACCAGCATGTTGCTACCCATCTATTGCTGCTTCTCTCATCCTGGTTCCTTCAACAAAGATTATCCAGTCAGTCATTTAGGATAAACTTGCAGGTAAATAGGGCTTCGAAAAGGGAAGAAGCAGATCTGCAAGTACAAATAATAAAGCACCATCTATACTTCCCTTCTCCCTCTTTCTTTGTGAGGAAAGGGACCTGACATTAGCAGAGACAGAGGTCTGGAAATCCCCTTTCACTGAAGGCCTCAACTTTTTTTTCCTAACTTCAGCAGTCACTGGACGCTTCTGAGATGAAGGAAGCCTACAAGTGGCAGCACAGCTTCTCGGAAGCTCCTGGGAGCATGGCCAGACCGAGGACGTCCAGACCACCAAGGCGACAGTCCCTGGGTTTTGGATTTACTGTAGCTGTCTGCAAACCCACACAGCCGTGCCCCTGAACAAAAGGTTCAATTGAGCAAGAGTCACGCGTACCCATGCCAGCAGTCCCACAGCGACAAATTAAGATCATGACATACTTCTGATGTTTGTACACCGTCCAGCACAACAGAACGTCAAGTCAGACGTGCTGTCGGGTCCCACTGCAGTTCAGGAGGCTATCGGGGCAGATACACCTCAGTTTGCACGGAGGCACTCCTGCCGCCCCAGGAGCTCGCTGCCCACCTGGCAGTGCTGCTTTATCACACTGAGGTAGGTGTCTCAAAATTAGTCGAGCGTAAGGACAAAATTAGCCAGGTCATTACTTGAGCCACCTTCACAGCTTCACTCTGTTCCTGTTCCGGCAACTTGTATAATGCAAAATAAAGTACCTTCTGCTAGGCAAATTACTGCAAAGCCCTCAAGTATAAGTGGTCTCAAAAAAAAAAAAAAAAAAAAAAAAAAAGGCAATTTAATTTTTAAAATTTACTGAAGATGGGTCCACCAAAGTCTGTGAAAGAGTAGACCAAGCGTTCCCAAAGCAGGAAACATACTCTGAGAAATTACACTCTCTATTTGTATCTGCAACTTGTTACTCTTCGACAAAGGACACAGAGGTAGATGAACATTTCTTTATCTGGCCCAGTCCTGCCATTCCTAACATGCTTCTGGAATTTCCTTAGGCAATAAACAGATCAGGCAGCATTTCTTCTGAGGACCACTTCATATGATCTTTCACTACCCAAACAAAAGACTATTTGCATGTAGGTAAAGTAGCTTTCTGCACTGTTTTCTAAGCTATGCTTCTTTACACCATGATTTTGCAGCTTTGGTTTACGTAAAGGATCAAACAGGCAATAAGGAGAATAGACTCAATTATGGTAAGTGACAAGTAGCCAGCTATTCACCTAAGCAAGTTTTCCTATAGCTTGCTGGTATCCACAGCTATCTATAGAGTTTCTGTACCATCACTCAATTTTACTCTTAGCCCTATGAAGGCAGACACGTAGGCTATTACAGGAAATAATCCACCTGACAGATCCAGACCAGTGTTTAAACTCTAATCCAGACTCCACAGCCTAGATCAATTAGTAATGTATACGATGCTTCTTTCTTAACAGATTTAAGTCACTGGGCTTCTTAGTGGCTAAATACAGCACCACAGTCCCCTACCAGACAGCTGTTTGGTACAACATAATTTTCAGCCTGCTGACACCCCAGTGCTTGAGGAAATTTGTCCCAAGGACACTCATGCAGGAAGAGTGAGGCTCTTGGGTTTGTCCAAAGTCACCACTTTGCAAATGATTTCAAATTTACTCAAACTGAGTTCATATTTTTACTGTCTTCTCCTAGAGCTCCAATTGCATCTTCCCAAGGCCAGTGCTTAACATGTCACAGAAACGAAGAAAAAACAGGCTTTGCACACCAGGCAAAAAACTTTAAAGCGCATTTTCAGACAACCCACATATTACATAATTAAAGACCTGTAACTAGGTTTCCTGCCTCTTAACTATAGTCATTTGACTAGGTAAGAGCCAAGTGAAAGGCTCAGTAAGTCAACAGAGTAACCGTGAACCTAGAATTTTAGCATTCCCATTGCTAAGAGAGCTTGTACAAACAAGGGCTTAAAATAAAGCCACTTAGCTTTGTCAAAAGTCAGGCTCTCTCTCCTGAAGTAGCAAAGCCACAAACGGCAGGAATCCTGATTTTTCAGTACTGGCTGTCAGGGCCGAGAGCGATAACCCTGGAGACCAGGCACAAACAAGCCCAGTTTGGGATTATGGGAGCAGCAAAGGCAGCAGCAGATTCCTCCCGACACACCGCAGCACCTCCGATCCTCCCCGCAGCAAATCATTGAAAACATGCAAGAACCTGCCAGGGAGCACAGACCTACTGCTGTCCACACAGTCATACAACCCTCAGACGACTTAACCAGCCCACCATGCAACATATACAATGCTATGAGAAACAAAACATACCTGGAATTAGCAAAGAAAGAAGGAAAACGAGAGAGATAAACCAGCCCTTAGTCCGTGGTCTATGTCTCTGCAGCAGCAGGGATTTGTTAAATGAATCACAGGAATTATATTACATCCCATGATACAGGGGAAGGCAGAAAGGCTTGCCAGTCTGACCTTGGAGGAACTTCCCTCCCGACCCCCGTATGGATTTCAATAACCCACTGACCAGGAAGTCCTTCAATTCAACACAAAAATTGGGCATTTGGACCTTGCTGTCAACACATAAAGCCCATAGCATGTCTGCCCCAAAGTACTGCAGTATTTCTTCTCCTACACCAAGAAAAAACCTTTCCTAAATATATGAACTGATACACAATATACTGCTTTAGCTGAGCCAGAAAGTTATTTTTCTGAAGGTATTTCTTTTTTTATTTTAAAAAGTGTTACTAGTTACGTGACTTGCCATTACCTGCATTGCAACTGCTATCAGGGCAGTATGGTTTCACACCAAAAACTGTGGTTACTTTCTTCACTTTTTTCCTGGGGGGGGAAGGTATCTCTTTACCTCCCCCCGAAAGATAGATAGATAAATAGATAGATCTTATCTGGAAAGAACTGGACCATGATTAGCTGCTTCCAACAGTATCTGGTAGCAGCAGTTTATTTGTAAAAGGCTTCTCCCCAGGCAGGCAGGCAGGAGTGAGCAGAGGACGAGCTGACAGCTTCAGCAAGGCACTCCTGCAGCCCACAGACACACCAGCATCACAGATTCAGCTTCTCTAGGCTGGTCTTTGGAAAACTGGTGTTAGCAGTAGCATGCACCTAGAATTTGGCAAGAACTACATCAAATTAAATTTCTCTCATGAGATGCAGTCCTCTCTTAGTATAAACTAACCGCTTCTGCAAGAATTTAGCTGTCTCCCAGTACTCTGCGACGAGAAAATGGATAGCATATTCCACAGTGTGCACTTTTTGGACCAAGCTGCCATTTATTATGGTGGAAGAAAATTCAATGCATCATGTTTGCTGTCTTTTAATCAGCTAGCAAAGAGGGAATCCAACTGACAGGCTCAGAAATGCTAAAAGCTTTGTTCTATTTTTAATGAGACTAAAACCACTGTGGCTGTTAGAGACAGTTTACATAGCTTACAGCTAAAATAAAGTCTTGAAATACAGAAAAGAAACAAGTGCACAAGGTTCTCAGGGAAAGCAATAACTTCTTGAAGCTGTCTTCAGCTAGAAAGCACTTACAAAAATGAAGCAGTTACTTCCTAATAAAACGTCTTTTTGCTTCTTTTTTAAAAACATAAACAAAGTTCCTTTTAATCTCTAACAGAACACCACTGAATAAATGAAGTTTATATTAGGAAGTTCTTCACAGTAGAAAATTACATGCTTATATGGAAATTCTGTTTCTTCTGGTGGTGCCCATAGATCCTGACAATGCATCTTTAGCTTGTACTTAATTACAAGTTAGCTTTACCTCCAAAGCAAGTCACTCTCACTGGTAAGGGACTGTCACTAACAAAACTACCAGAACCCTAACTTTTTCAAGGTCTTTGGTTTCAGTCAGTATTGACTCAACCAACAAAGTCCCTAAAAAAAAAAAAAAATAAAATAAAAAAAAAAAAATCTGTTTTCTGTAAGAAAGAATTGAATTTACCAATAGGAATTAAACAGAAAAATTCAGTTTTGTTACTCTGAGAAAGCATAAAGTAAAGTAATGTCATATTCCTTTTTAAAGAGTTTTAGTGAGTTTTCTTTTCAGTGAGAGTTTGTATCATTCTCTTATCAAAAACTGATATACTTAATAGACTACACTACTTAAATTGAGTTAAAAGCACAGCAAGTCTCTAACAAACTTCCAATCCATGTATGTTAACTACTATGCTGGTGCAATTTAAGGGAGTAATGCAACCCATAACAATGTGTTGTTGCTCAAAAAACCTTTAGCCTATTAAAGAATCCTTATCAGGGTCACTTCTTATGTTTTGTCCAAGTTTCTGAAGTGCGTGGTCAGACTATATTCCTTCCTCATCAGAAAGATGAAAAGAAACATAATGGGAATATTTGTACCCAGGTACTATGGAAAATTTCAGCATGCCATGCACCTGCTAACACACCTGTCCATTCTAGAGAGAAAACCTTGAACATTTTTTCCTTTTAGCATGCATTTTTTTAAAAAAAAAAAATAAAGTCTTCACATGTTCTTTTGGGGGAAGCTGTAGCACACAGCAAGAAGGTTCAGGATATTTGATCCTTTCCAACCCACTGTTCTCCTCCTGCTCATCGGACCTGTGAAATACCAGGTAGCTCGTCTGTTCTACTTGGCATCAAATCTACTAGGGCTCCGGTTATAGCTGTGCTGCTGGCCAGCTGCTTCCAAGAACACTGGCTTTAGGGGTCAGGTTTTGACAGCACCCTTGCACCAAGTGGACGGGAGAGGTTCTGCGAACTGCCTCGGACAGTCTGTCCCAGCGCAGGCTAACGATGCCCTGCGTTAACCTTGGAAGGCTCAATGCTTGAAAGGGTGACCTGGCAGTCTCTGGGATCTGGCACTGCAGCAACACATTTGTGTGCCTCAGGCCACGGGAGAGAGCAGGGAAGGAAGATGCTACCAAGGATGTAGGAACCACTATATCCATATTCATTTTACGAATAGATATTCAAATCTTTATGCTTTGGGAAGCAGCAACACCAGCCACATAACCTGGCACTTAAGTGCATGTACCCTCATAGTTAGGCATCCCTGAAAACTCAAGACTGATGAAACTATAGAAAAGGAATGAAAGTAGCAGGAAACAGAGCAAAGAAACTTACGCCATCTGAGTGTGTGTCTGCTTTTCTAAAGGCAATAATGCTATCCCCTTTTGTCTTCTCGATGGTTCAGGTTGAAACTGAGGGTGAAGATGATTCTTCACTGCCCTTGACAGAGCTGATAAAAGTACAAAACCCCTGTGGGGCAAGAGACACTGTGCTCCCACAGACCACTAAAATTCACTGCCACCAGTGAGCAAAGTAACACTCAGATTGCTAATGAAACTGTTGTTCACATCTTCAAACTGACAACCTAATGAATCTCAAGTGCCACATCGAGCAACTTCATATACAAGACTACTTTGCTACCCTTACCTTACTTCAACTATCAGCGATACAGACCTTATCTCTCTCCTTCCTAGCCAATTTGCTCAATTACTGCAATTTAGGTGCGCTTGATATCCCTCTGCCCTCCTTCACTGAAGAGTGATCCTCAGCACTACATAATTAACTAGGACTAGAAAAGGCTCTCATCTCAAACTTATGATCTTAATCATACTGACCACACACCTTTCTGTTTAGATACAGAACCGTTTCCCTGTTACCAGGTGCAATCTGCTTCAGAGCTAATTGCCCACCTCAGACAAGGACATTTATAGTTCAGGTGAGCTGCTTTTAGTTAGATACAGAACTATTTTACACATCACCAAAACAGCAAGCCTTAACAAGAAGGTATTTTAGAGTCTGATATATGGGGTGAAGATATACACATCTCGGTTGACAGCTCTATAACCTATTAAAATAAAAACAAACCCCACAGAAGTCACAGACACATATCTAAAGCACAACAATCATGCCTTTTCATGATTAACAGCATCGGATCTTGTATTGGAACAGACCACTGTGCTCTCCCCTAATCAAAAAGCAGAGTTCCACTCTCTCAGAGCAAATCAGTAATGTAATTTATGCAAAAACAATGGCAGAGTATAAGAAAAAAAATTCTTTTATACTGCTTAAATTGTGGTAATAGGTTACTTTGCAAGCCCTCAGAAAAAAAAAAATTTAAAGTGATCCAACAACTATCACCAAAAAACCGAGAGCTGCATTTCTTTCTTTAGTCCTGTTTAAAACTCATTTGACCTTCACAATTTTCAAAATAGTTTTCTAAAAATAAATAAATCAATCCTCGACAGTGATGCTCTATTAGACTTCATAAAGTCACTGCCCCCAAGTGTTAAGCAACAGTTGGACAACATTTCTAATACAAACTACTCTGCAGTGCTTCCTATGTACAAACTGTCAGTTCACAACAGCTGGAACGAAAACAAAGAAATTAAGCTAAGAGTAAGAACAGAAATCATCCTGGATAGTTTATGCAACAGTGTCTTATTCCCATTTCTCAAAATAGTAGAAACAGTAGAAAATACTGTTTCTTTCATCTTCAGAGTCCTTATCACAATATGAGAAAGTAGTAACTAGTTTGACTTTAGTAAAATCCAAGCAGCTCAAAGGTACTTTTTAGCCTGAGAACCTCTCTCAGAGATAGGTAACGTATCCAGAGCACTATCTGATTTTTAAAAAATCTAGGTACAATATGAAAGGTGCTTAATTACTACACTTGTTCCAGTATTAATAAATACATAAGTTTATATCCATCTATCTTAATATAGTGGTTGCCACGTTTTCTCCCCTTGAGGAGAGTGAGCTAATTGCAGGTAGCTCTGCCAGTTATCCTGCATCAGGAAGATGCTTTTATCAGAAAATCTTTACTGACTTAACATTCCTTAAAAGAAGAGAATTTGCAAAAGCTCAGAAATTTGCATTTAAAAAGTAACAGATTACATGTGAAGTTGCAAGCTGTCCCGGGAAACCCCAATACAAAGTGTAACTGTTTAGTTTTTGCACAAACTGGCACTCCGGGGGAAAAAAAAAAAACCCGCTTGTAAAAGCCAGCATGTTAATCACCTCTTCAAGCTTGGAAGGTTTTGGTTTTTGTTTTGTTGTATAACTAGTTCCTCACAACATAAGTGTGTCAAGTGACCACTTCTTCCATACAGCTTCTCCCCACTTCTGGCTAACACCTCCTGGACACATACAACAGCGTTACCCACAGCACATCACAACACACACTGCAATGCTTCAACACGGTTAGCAACAGCAAACGCTTTCATCCTGCACAAATCCCCTGAATATTGGTCTAAGTTAAGGCCTCAGCAGCTCAAAGAGTTTTCGTAACTACTAGCATGCTACTGGAGGAAGGTCTCGTGTGCCAAAAATTACCAAGGCAGCACACAAAGCAATACAAGCAAACCACCCCAAACCACACCTCTCCAGGTACAGGGTCTCCAAACCTCTTTCTTTCTCGTCCCTGAATCCACTGGCGAAGATGGGGAAGTGGAAATGAGTGTGGCTTGTTTATTTTGCAGCTCAAGGGGCAAGCACATGAGCAGCTACTGTGCTCCAGAAGAGATGGTGATTAACTCTGAGGTTCAGGGTGGTAACTTTTACAGCACAATCAATATTTATTATGCTGCTTCCTCTAGTTTTGACCTATTCTTTCTAACCCAAAAATGCAGATCTATGGAATAAAGGTAGTGGAAAAGATTCCTGCTGAGATTAAAGTCAAACCAGAGATCAAAACAAAGAAATTGTAGGATGAGAAAGAAGAGAAAGACTTTGAACTAGGCTGCAGAAGCAAGCTGTGGGTGAGAGGAACAAGCCACCTTCCGGATACAGTTGAAGTGAAGGCCAACACATCTAGCTAAAACAAGAAAGTTAACTGTGGCAAATTACCTGGGAGTTCATCAGCACACCACCACAATACTGACAGCATATGTGTAGCCCTGCATCCTAATAACATATATTATTGTGTCAACAGCCCTGTTCCAGAAGATGCTAGTGAGACAGTCGATGAGAAGTTTCTGGTCTTGTGGGTTTGGGTTTATTTTTATCTGCAGGGCAAGTCATGCTTTAAAAGATACGCTGTCAGAAAACTATTTTTCCAACCTGCTCTCATCCAGCATAGCAGTTATGGTTTGCAACTAAACCATCCAGCCAATTCACGTTCAACAGCCAGCAGTTTGTCATAATTTTGAGGACATAGAGGACTCCAGAAAAAACAGGATCACATGAAATGCCTTTTTCAGAACAGATCTCTAGCACACTTGGTTAACCATTTGTTCATGTCAGGGGAAAAGAAAAATGCAGAAAAATTCATCAGCACATATAGGAAGGCATTCTTCCCATCAAACTTAAAACATACTGCCCGTTATGCTTCTGTACGGTCAGAAGTAGAAAAATGGTCACTCTAAGTCTTAATTCACATTTACCTTAGAGAACAGGCTCTATGAGTGCCTCCAGCTACACAAGGCTTAAAGTAGCTACTTCCAAAGTTGTTAATACTTGGTTTGAAAAATTCCCAGTCTGTCATGAATTTAAAAGAGGGACAAAAAAGAATTCACAGAAATTGAGTGTACATGTGTGGGTGGGTAAACATGCTGTAAGTTTCTGTAATAAATGGGTATCTGCTACATTCAAGGGATCTAACACATCAAGTAACTGAAGTGATCTAACAAGTACAAATAACACATGAAACACTGAAAAATGTGTATGCAACATGATGCTAGAGTTACATTCTGCAGAAATCCTTCCAACAGGTGATGACAAGTGATCAAGGAGGTGTGACTGTGGCAACCACTTCTGGCTTGCCAAGGGGTTCCTGCTTCCCTGCTAGTCAAGAAAAGATAAGCCCAAGGGAGAGGCTCTGGAAGAGGAAAAATATGCAGAGAGGGAGCAGGACAAGAGCACATAGAAAGAGGAAAAAGAGCCCATGGAGGTAGACCAGCCACAGATACAATTGCTGCCTCCTGACATCATCATTGTCAAGGTGTCTTCCAGAGAGAGGCAGTGATCTTCTTCCAGGAGCACCATGTCTTCTCCCAAGCTCCCACAGGCACTGCTCTCCATCAGCCTGCGCACAACCACTCAAGGAAATCCTGAGCAGCTCAGGTCCCGGCCAGAGGGATAGAGGAGACAGAAAACTCATGGGCAGGGAAGGGAGACATTAGCCTTGCCAGGATAGGAACAGTCCTGTTACAATCAATAAAACAGTTCATGCATTTCAAGGGTTATGTCAGCCCTTGCTTCCTACCCTGCACTACCTCTTCACACTCCAGGCACGGGGAGCAGCATCTCTTCTGTGATGGGCATCTAATAGAGAGGAAAGAGGAACATTCTGGACAGGACTTTTGTGTCTCATGCTCATCCCTACCAAATGACTTGGAACCAGGGGCACACATGACCAAAGGATGGCAGCACCAGTCAGACCTTCAGGGTAGAAGCTCATAAGCCACTTAATGAGGGGTACCTTCCCCACACTGCCCTAGGACGGTTCTGGGGAGATATGGCTGGCAGTAGGTCCTCAGAGAAGGCAGCACGAGAGACAGCTTGCTTAAATGTAAGCCTTGGGAGAAAGAGTTAACACCAGGGAAGGCAGGAGGGTGCCATGACAGAAGACTGAGTTCCAACAGCTTGGCTGGGAGGCCACAAAGGGACTGAGAAGAAATACCTGGACAATTGGCTAGCACCCTTAAGTTCTCTCCTTTGCTTCTGTCATACTGGCAAGTATCTTGTTTTCCACCCAAGTGCTCGTTTCCAGAAGAGGCACCCATCATCCTGGAGAATATGAAAACTCAGAGTATCTTGTCTTGCTTAGCCCAAACAAGTCCATCTTTGCAGCCACGTACATAGAATGGGAAAAAAATGGTGTCAAATCAACTAAACCACATTTCTGACTCACTCACAAGCAAACAGTGCACTTCCACCTGCAGCCAGCACTGGACAATACTAAGATTTCTGGAGTCAGTTGAAAATAACTCCACAAGTGATCAGTGAGACAATCGGGGAAACACTCTTCTTGACCAACAAGCTAACAAAGCCAACTCATGGATGAAGAAGGAACAGTTGGGAAGGTAGAGGCTGATAGCAGCCCAATACCATGCTGAGATGATGGGAACAAGATTAAGCAAAAGGAGCAAGACTCCTGGCTGAAATACAGGCCTGGACTGCAGAAAAGCAGATTTTTGGCTTGCTCAAGGATCTGCTTGCCAGGTTCCCATGGGAGACTGCTTTGGAGAACCGAGGGGCCCAAGACAACAAGCTGATTTCCCAGGACAGCCTCCTCAAAGCTCAAGAATGATCCATTTTGGCATGCAGAAAGTCACAGGGGAACGGAAGAAAGAGAGGGTGAATGGACAGACAACTCCTGCCTCAGCTCAAATCTTGAATGCAAACAAGGTGGAAGCAGGAAGAGGTTACACAGAAAGAATATGGAGATATTGCCCAAGGAGAAGAGCTGGAGCAAACAAAGCATTCCAAGAACAAGGAATGCTTCTATAGGTAAGCAAGGGCAAAAAGATAGCTAATATTACGTTACTTGGTGCATGGGACCCAGCAGCTAAGGACACGAAAGATCAATGATTTCTTTGCCTCAGTTTTTCCTACTAAAGCACATCCTCACATCTCACAATTCTTTGCGATGCATCAGCAAAGCATCAGCATCTTGGAGACTATTACTCACAGCAAAGGAAGGTTATGGATCACGCAAGCTGACTGGACCAAATTGCTGGGGCCTGATGGGATGTATTAGAAGGTTCTAGGGAAGCTGGCCAATACCACTGCAAGGCTCCTCCCCCTTGCCTTCAAAAAATAGATCACTGAGCAGAGGAGGATCCTGATGACTGCAGAGGCAAAAATCACACACATTTTTAAAACGGACAAGGATGAAGATTATGAGGAACCAGAAGCTTGTCAGCCTTGCCCACTTTCTGGTAAGACTATGGAACAAGTCCTCCTGGAAGTCCAAAAAGCAAACGGTAAATCTATGCTGACTGTTACAAAGAACAAGTCATACCTGACATTTCAGCTTACATTTTTTATACCATTTACATTAAGGGTCTTATCTCTCAGAAAACCAAAACACTTACACTCGTCATGGATCACTGTGCTGTCTTTTGATTTCTTCAAACTGTTGCATGTGCTAGCTTCTTCAGTTATATAGTTAAAATTTTACACTATTGGAAAAATCTCACGGTATTTTAGAATATCTAATTATTGTCATTAGAAAAGTAGGCAACTCATTTGTTCCCCAAAACCCAAAGCAACCTGCCTCAGACATAGCTGAAGACTGTAGAAAAGTTAACTGCAAACTTGAGAAGGACCTACTGCAACAGCATAAAATTCATAAAAAAAATAAATACTTCTTTGCATCCACTAAGTATCAGTTTTACAAAAACCCACGTGAGCTGAAATAATGGTCTGTCACTCTCCTAACTAATAGCTTCAAGAACTTCTTCAAGAAAGGTGCCAACACCACTTTGTCAGAAACCCCCTTCTGAACTGTGCAGAAGTATTCAGTATTCTGGGGAACTTGCCAGCATGACAGTATTTACTGTATGACTAATATGCATTAATGAAGCACAAATGGACAACTATTTACTTGTGCTAATAACTAAAGCGCTTTATTAGAGCTTAGGCCTCTAGCATGAAGGATTGCCAGGTTCCCCCACTTGCCAAAATTATGTCAAAAAATGGAGCCAGTGTGTAAGACATCAAGAGCTACAGCCAGTCTGTAGTAGAGTCTCAAGCCATTGTTTGAAATTCAACTTGCAAAGGACAAGCGTGCTCCAAAACCACC
>JAOXNG010000012.1:86236856-86247025 GCA_028566535.1 Scolopax minor
ATATAGACTGTTTCAGTATGATGCAATGATATACGGGCACATAAAATAAAATCGAATAATATAATCAATCAAGCAAACAAATAAATAAAATGAAAGAAAATAAAATATTATTTAGTTCTTATTGAATGTTGACTATTTCACCTAAGGTGATAGGTCTACTGTAAGTTTCTTAGACTGAATAAAAAGTTTGTCACTGTACATTGTATATTATATGTTCATTTGTTTGCAAAAAAATTTGTAAACCTCCTATCAGTATTTAACCTCTGGCAAGCAGTTTTGACTATTTAATTTAAGTAACAAGAAAAAAATCTCAAAAATGATGGCAAATTTATACTGCTTTGATTATGGGAGCCTCACAACTCAAATGATACAACAGCCAATAATATAATGCCTCCCCCAAGAAATATATAGGTGAAATTTTAAAATGACCCTTGACCATTATAACAGTATTTAATAGTGCCAGAACTAAAAAAGAGACAATGTTAAATTCTTTCAAGTTACAGCTGTCTACAAAAAAGTCTCTAAAAATTTACGTAAGCATCTAAATATGTTTTATGGATCCAACAGGATGAAGAATGCTAGACTTTATGACTATTCTGTTTTCAAAACCTGGTTTCAAAACTGCTGAGTACTGTCTTTTGTAGAAACTCCTAAGTGCCTGGTATTTTATAAAGCAGATCACTGTGAAGTTTTTAAAAGTTAAACACAGGGGAGTTAGGCTTTATTGGTAATGGTGAAAATATGAGCATGCATCACCTCTAATCTTATTATCAGCAGCATGCTTCGTAGCAACAAATAACTCAGCTTCTCTTCTAAGGAGAGCTAGTCACTGTGGCAAGCTGTGCACGAAAATTAAACACTGATAACGTAATTTTCTGTTCTCTAAAGAGCTTACAGTTGGCTAGATTGTGGGACTCAATCTCAAGTAAAGTGATACTGAGGCAGAAAAGAAATGTAATACCTCATAAATCAAATCAAATAAAAATAGACAATTATTACTTTGAAAATTATATCTAATGTAATTTTTTTCATTCTATTGAATTTTTTATTTCATTGACATGAACACCTACAATCAGCATCTTCGCTGCTGTCACATACATCTGTTAAACCTTATGGATAATCTAACTCCATGGCAAATACCACAGTGGAAAACACCGGACTGCACCATTCGTTGTTTCTCTCTGGTCAGATGATATTCTCCCATACTGTGGGCCCCATTAGGAGTTTACTGTTACAGTCCATTCTCAGGGCATGGCCTTAGCTCATACCTGTGATCTAATGCTAAAGGGTGTCAGATTCAAATCAACATTGATGGGACTCTAGAGTGAAAACAAGTTTTCAAGTTCTTTTTGTCAGACACAAACTCATATTGCATTTACTGGGTATTTAACTTAAGAAGGGATGGATCCCTGTGCAACTACTAGGGGTTGCAATGGCTCTGGCAGGGAGATTGGACAGCAAGGGAACCCAAGAAAGAGAAGATTGTTCTGTTGGAAGATTACCTCTGGATATAGGCATGGACAATGGGTGAAATGTTAGCAGAATGTCATCAAGCTTGGGTTGGACAATCCAATAAAAGACAGATATAAATTTGTACATCTGTAGGTAAAAGGCTAGAGTATATGGTGATATGTGAAGCAGTTTTCCAACAAGGAACAAGATCAAAGTGAAAAAACTGAAGTAAAGTTTTGGAAAATAGTTTTGGAGCAAGAGTTTGTATTTCTGGTTTTCTTTGAGGTACAATGGTGTCAAAGCATCTCACCAACCTTCACCTGGGTAGGAAATTAGTTGATTGTCTCCAAATGAGAGAGAGAGAAAGGAGCCAGATGTTTTCAGAGGGAGTTTCAGCCCACATATGATCTTACCTGGGCTGGAGTGGTCTGTCTTTAACCTTCACTGCATTAAGACCAACACTGTTCTTAGTGTTAGCAGTTCAAGTGAGATGAATCTAGACATCTGTGCTCAAATCCTCTGCTGAGTCAAGAGAGCGGATGTTGCTTCACTAGTTCTGTGAGGTAAAAGTCCAGTGCCAGAAAAAAAATGTTTTCCTAGAGATTTCTGAATAAGGTTGGGAGAACATCCCACCTGACACCATCACTACGCACTAACTGGGCATTTTACTTTTCCGTCTTTTGCCATAGTTGGCATATCTATACAGCAGGCTTATTTCAATACTTTTTTATCCATTTCTGCTCTTACAGAATCATGTCAACCTTTTAGAAGGAAACTCTATAGTATGTTACTTCTCTATATATAAAAAAGTGTTTGCATGCATAACCATTTAGTCACAGATTAGTCATATCTGTTTACACAGGGTGTTATTTGGAAACAAATATAAAATCACTGATATACCCAAGACACTCTTGACAGTAGTATTTTAAAACACTAAAATTTTGCTTTTTCATCACTAAGAAGTAAAATTTAATTAATATTTTTTAGTACATTACATGACGGGTTCTTAGGAGACATAAAGCTAGCTATGCCTCTGTAGATCTGTTCTGACTTGTGTCAGCTAATGGGTGACCTGGCATTGATGTTTCTCTTTCAGTCCATTAACCATCTCACTATTTGCATTAGTACCACTGACAGTTGCAACATTATAGAAAAGAGCTTTCCCAGACCTTAACATGACCTTTCCATTTTGAATTCAGATGCACTGACACAGATCTTAAAATGAAACAGTTTTGGCTTTTTTACGTTTTTTTTTTTTTTATTTAATTCTTGAAGTGAACACCTTGTTTGGCATCTTCATCTGCAAGTACCAAGGGTTGATTTGTCCAGATAGGTTTGTGCAGCTTTTTTCCTGATCTTTTTTCTTGCAAATAGTAAATATGAAGTAGGACCATGGAATTAGCCCAAGGTAGTATACTACATCAATCAGTGCAGCTCCATTTTTGGCAATGGTCATGCATGCAGATCTTCCGTAGAAACATCTTCAACTCTTAATAAAGAAGATACATGTTTTCATTGGCTGAGTGTTTACAATTGCAGTTTCTTACTGCCCATCATATTTTACTGTCCAAATAACTTCTCAAATAAACCTTCCAGCTCATTGGCATGAATTATGAATGTGCCAGCCGTGGTGATTTTAAAATGCATGTCAACACTTTAACATCTGAACATCTATGTAAATGCAAGCTTTTAGCAGAATTTCAATTTAACAAATTACAGTTTGTGACTCTAATTTATGAGAACTATGTAAATACCTAAGATTTTTATAGCTGCTCCCGCTTAAATTAATCACAAATTACTAATTATGCCTTTTTCAGCTGCAGGATATGCAAATTTAGTTTCATAAAGAAAGGAAGCATTCAAGAATAGATTGATTTTAGAAATGTTGTGCAGTATCGTTTTTTAACAGTAGAGTGCAGCCTCTTAACCTGCTACAGACCTAACTGGTCCATATCTGTTTCGTATTGAAATCCAAAATGTGAAGAAAAAGAAATATATAAAATATAAAGTATAGTCTTTTTCAGAGAATAATTCATATCCCAATTGCTGGCTGTACACAGTGTGTATCTGTACAGAACTGCAAAGCAAACAGAAGTCAGAAATTTAAAAATGTCTGAAAGGATGGGCTAGTTTGCTGTACTGCAGCTCCAACACACCAAGTCAGGAGGAAGTCTGAGAGACACCTTACTCACCTAGACCCAAGCCAATCTATTGGCTACAACAGGATTTCTGCAGCAAATAGACTGCCCTGCAGGTAAGCAGAACCAGGAAAGGTCTGTTATTGCCAACTGTAGTGGTGGGAGTCAGGAATTGAGCCACTGATGTGTTAACAATAGCTCTTTTTGCACATTCATCCTGTTTTAGAATCACAGGGCTGCATGTAAATACTGATTTTTAATTTTTTTTAAAATTAATTTATTTTTATTTTTGTTTTACTGGTCAGAAATTTCATTCTCTGCTTCCTTTAAGGAAGGAATTTGTGGTTTGTAGCAACTGTAGAACCAAAGCTTTAAGCTTCCTTCTTTTTTAAGGCCATTTGTTTCTGGCTAATTTTATGATTCCTTGGTGGACAGCCATTCTTTTTATGCTTACGGTTCCTTATACTTAGCCCTTCTCAGACTTCATATCCAGCGTTTTCCTCACTTGTTTATGGTACAAGACAAACATAAATATATTGGAGGGGAGGACAGAGTTGCAACACTGTGAGATCATGAGATGTACTTACTGCTACATAAGCAACATTTCAGCTTCTCTGTGGTTTTCTTGTTACTCATTTAACACTATATATTAAAATTTGGTGAACAGATACATAACACAAAGAAATCAACTGTAAGGAAGGATATGAAGAAAGAGAACTATGTAGAACAGTGTTCAGAGTCAGCAGTTAATATTAAAACATCCACAGCCAAACGTTGCATGTAGTCAATTATTTATATAGGGTTAGCCCTTGGCACCTTCAGCTGAGGTCTGGATTCTGCTCCACCAGGCACTGTACAAACATATTGTGAGATATGATAGCTGCGTTATGGGTTTTACCATAAAAAAACAGTCAGTGGCTGAAGGGGATATCAGAGGCAGAGAGACAAAGGTTTAACAGGTCACAGGCAGCGCCAAGGGTAGAACTAGAGTGTTTTGGTATTTAATTTGATATTCTACATGCTAATTAATACATATATTTGGATTAAAATTGCTTGAACAAGAATCCAAAAAAAAAAGCAGAAGAAGAGTGCACTTGCAAGAGGCTCCCATGTACTGGAAAACAAAAACACGGAGGAAAGATCCCAGCTTGGAAACCCTGGAATTGGGGAACCTTCTTGTAGAAATTTCTGTTTCTGTGCCCTGAGAGCTGAACGAGATTTGAGCTCTGCTGTGGTTATCATTACTGTGTGTGCAAAGCCCGTGGTACGTGCCATTTCTGACCTGGCCATACTATTATGCTGCTACGTGCAGACAAACGTATTCCACGTTGAAGACTATACCCTTAAATGCTCACAACTTTCCTTGACTTCAGCAGCAGATGAAGTGCAGACCCTGCTGTGATATTCGAATGCTATGAGGCATTTTCAGCTACACAGACACCACCCAGGCCACCCAGGAAACAATTCCAGAAACTCTAAGAAAAATTAATTTAAAACTAAATATACAATTAACCAAAGTAAGCCACATTGCAAAATACTCTTGATCTCTTGGAGCACAGGCCCCCCTCTGGAGCAAATTGAGGTAAGAACTGTGGACTGAATTCCACTCTTCACTGCAGTTCTTCACAGTGCATGTGCAAAATACCACTTGGACTTTCTTTATACCCCTTCACACTCCAAATATAGTTACTTTCATTTTAAGGATACTTTTCTCAGCCCAGAGAATACAAAATTATTTTAGTATACAACATTATAAATTTTTACGAATTAATTATTTCACTGGGTGAAAAGCCCAAATCTTAATCAGCTTTACAATTTAAAATGACAGATTAAATATTTCCATTATTTATACCTTAATACCATTTTTTTCCCCAAGCCTCAGCCCAATTAGTCACTAAATAAAATTTCTGACTTGAGTGGAGCTCAGACTCAGGAGGACTCCAATTCACTGCTGCTAAACGCTGCTACTTTACAGTAGCGACATGTTCTCCCAATTCCCTTTAGAGTTGACTGACTGGTACACAGACTAGAAGAAGATAGAAAGGAATAAATAAACTCCATGTAAAATTTTCCTTTAAGTTTTGTAACTTATGAAAGACCTCTGTAAAGATTGGTATCAATTGTTCACATGAACTGCACGTCAACTTGTTTGGGAGGCTGACTTGGTCCTGAAAGTAGCCCCTTTGTAACGAGAACTACATACAATCTCAGAGCTCTCAAGAGATTTTATTAGTGGGGTGGCAGCTGCTCTGAGTGGAAGTTGAAACTGATGAAATTTGGCTGTATTCAGAATTGATTTACATTCCACTAAAACAAGAATTTCATACAAATAGATTTAAAAAACTCCTTATCTTTTTTCATTCCCTCTATACTTAGGAAGTGGCTTTTGAAAATGTATCAAGTTGACCTCGAAAGGATTTAGATGAGTGCAATTTTCAAAGCTGGTTTGTTTACAAACATAGATTAGAACTGGAATTTGATTTACCTTCAAATATTACTGGCGTGTTCAGACCGTAAAAGTTTAAAAGATGTTACTATCAATATCGCTGCTGTGGCAATCTGAAGTAGCTGCTGACATAAAATTAAAAGGAATCACAAATGTGATATATATAGTTTCTGCTATACCCTAAAGTTGATCTGAAGCAATTCTGCTGTCCCAGAGTGTAAAAAATAAATAGCATTTATGAAAAATATCCACACTACCCAAACAACAACAACTGTCTCTTATTTCAGTTTAACCCCACTCTTTTTAAATTGTGGACATATTGGATAAATACTGAATGTTTAGCACAATTAAAGCACAGAAAGGACTAAGTTGGAAGCCTAGTCCAACCTCTTGCTCGAAGCTGGGCTAATTTCTAAGCAAGACCAGATTTGGACTGGCTGAATTCTGAGAACCTCCAGCCAGGGAGATTCCTTGACCTCTCTGGGAATCCTCTTTTACCACTTAACCTCTCCTGTTCTGAGGAATTTCCTCTTTTCCTTTCAACTTTTATGTGCTTGGTTGCCTCTTGTCTCTTCATAGTGTATCCTTGAGAAGCTTCATAGTCTTCCTGTTACTTAAGGAATGACTGCAATCAGATCCCTCCTCACCCACACCACTTTTGCAAGGTGAACAACCTACCTGCCACCTCCCCCTCTCATACCTCTCTTGCTCCAGTGCCCTAGCCCTCTCAGTGGCTCTCCCCTGGACCTTATCTCTTGAATTGGAGGCCCAAGACTGGGCACTGGTTCTAAAGTACCAGCCTCACTGGTGCTGAGCAGGGGGAGTACTCACATTCCTGACTGCCATGGGCAGTACACCACACTCCGCTTCCAGCTTCCAATCCTTTGGCTCAGCAAGACCCCTGAGCAGCAGTCCTGCTTGTGAAATGTCTCGTTGTTTCTTATACGTGCGCTCTTTCCGACTATTAAAAATTTAGTGTGTGTCAAAGGTAAATCTCAATGCAATATACAGAATTATCTATCTTTGGCTGAAGAGAAAGACGGAGAGAATACTGACTTCCAAGAGGCGGAGTGTGTCACTTAATGGCCCGCGGTCAAACTTTTATTTGACTAAAAAACCATAAAAAGTCCAAAATAGTTTTTGCTGATTAGGATTGTTCTTACAGAGCTTTCCTTTGGTGTTGTTAATCAACATTATGGTAACAATTTTCCCCCACACCCAATGCGCATGTGTGTTTTCCTAACTAGTTTAAATCCTGCATTCTGAGGAAAGTTGGGATTGCTTAGTTAACTTATAAGGCCCAATCTAAGTCTACTGAAATTAATGGGCTGCTTTTTTGGGTCAGGTCTGGAATGTTACTTGCAGTTAGTTACTATACTAGCCTATCTAATTCTCCAAATAGAGACTGCATCACGACCTAAGAAACTGTAAAAGGACAAATCACGAGAAAATGTGTTGCTGAGCAATTATCTGCTTGAGGCTTGATCTCGTCCCCATTGATACTGACAGATAACAAAAAGCCCTGAGATCATTCCAATAGGTTAAATACTGACTTTAGCCTAATTTATCCCTAATTTATCGCCTACTGCATGATCCGAGATGAAGTTTTCCCTCAGAAATGCATGGAAGGAAATAACTAGGTCATGATACATGCTCTTATGAAGGGGCTACAGATCAGGAGCTGAATGGAGAGAGACCAGAAAGCACAGACTTTGTGTCAACTGAGAATTCAGAGGAATTTCTGGCTCCTGTCCCATGACTCTGCAGCATCACACAGAGTGGATCCCTGTCAGTATTACCAGGCCACCCTCCTTGCTGGAGGCACAGCTTCCTATTTGGACAGTTTATATTTGCAAAATCCTATAAATTTTGGGTTCCCTTTGCAGCCCTGCCACCAACTATGTGAGTTTTGGCAAATAAACAGTGTCAGAGTCACTTGTGCTTGAAGGCAGTTTCCAGTTAAATTCCAGGTTCTCGTATTTTCTTGCAAAAACTGCAGGAAAATGTTTTGCTTATTCAAAAAAAAAAAAAAAAGGTGGGTGGGGGGAAAGGAAATATGCTGAAAAAAAACCAAACCCATGGTACAACGCCAGTGGAGGTAAACATTAGGTGAACATATATATGTAAGTACACACCCACAAACCAATCCCCAAATTTCACTGCATACAATCCTTTTCCATCTAGCTTTCAGTGGCTTGGATTTTTCTGTTTTATGAATTTTCCATTTTATGACCTGCACGTCATTTTTCTAGATCAATATATAGTAAAATTTTAAGCACTTCACATGCTATCAGAACTACAAAATAAACCAAACTAACAAAATTATTTCAGATTTCTTGGAGGAATTGACTCTGGAGGGCAGCGAGCGGTCTTTTGCAAGAAATGTAACTACAAGTTCAAACAGAAAAGTGACCTTTGCTTGTTGCTACAAGTATGTCACTGGAGGGGATTTGGCAGTGAGCTTTTCACTAGGAGGAGTCACTTGGCATTGGTACTGGTCTATGAAAGACCAGGAGAAAGCAGAACTTGGTTTTCTTAAATGATTCCCTACAAGGAGGACATGCAAGATATTTTCCAGGAGCTGGCTGCAAATACATTTTTACCTCTGTGGAGCAGTGTCAGATCCCACACTATCGCAGTAGGTGTTCTTTACAGGGCACGTCTCTGTGCCATATGCTGCATCTGCCTCAGCTGAGTCCATGTAGCCATTGATCAGCTTGATGCCTCTCAACTTCATACTGTCATTTTGGGAATCCAAAGATACAATGTCAGATGGGGAGCTCACAACACCGGAGTCTTCTGTGGTGTCCTCAGATGCAAAACAGCTGCTTTCTGATGCCGTTTCTTCCACCTCTGATAGCTCCAGAACCGTGTCATCCACTACATAAACATGATCATGTGTAGGCAGCAGGCTCTCTAAATGAAATACAGCAAGGTAAGTTAGCTGAAAGTCATCAGGACATAAATCAAACACAGAGCTATTCCTTTGTAATTGGAAAAAAACCACATGAAATACATGTAGGATGTAGTAGGATGGAGCTCAATATTTGTATATAGGATAAAGAAGATTTGTAAAGTGACAAAAATTTTGTCCTCCTTTGATTTTAGAAAGATAGTTTGTTATACCTGTCCTATAGATTTTGAGTTTTATAACTTTAATAGCAAATAAGCTCCTTTACTTTCATGAAGAAACAACTTTCCAGGGACAGTTTCATAGTGAATTAGATCAAAGTTTAAATGATGTGGTGCAAGAAATCACTGCTGTTATTGCTTCTGACAACATAATCTAATCATGAAAATGTTCAAAGGGGAGGAGCTGAGGGGACGAGTCCTTGCAGTAAAGCTGTAAAGAAGCAAAATGCTTCCCTCAAAAAGAAAATTTACGTTATTGATTGTTTATGCCTATATATTTTAAAATTGGCATAATGAGGAAGTATCATAGATACGAAGATGACATTGGCTTTCCTCCAGCCCTCAGGCACCTCAGCTGTTCTCCAGGACCTTTTGAAGATGATAGAGAGGGGCTCAGCAATGACGCTCCCTCAGCACTCGTGGGTGCATCCCATCAGGACCCATGGACTTGTGGGTATCCAGTTCACTTAACTGCTCCTTAACTTGTTCTTCTTCCACCAAGAGAAAGTCTTCCTTTGTCCAGACTTTCTGTGATTCTTCCAAATTCTGTGGCTCCCGAGGGCTGGCCTGAGCAGTAAAGACTGAAGGAAGGAAAGCATTCAGCCACTCCACCTCCTCTGAATCCTCCATCACCATGGCACTCAGTAATTCTGCCTTTCTAGTAAAGGGATAAGGTGGGGTTTTTTTTGTTCTTTGTACTTACTGTATGATTAGTTAACACAGGTGTTATCTGATGATAATCGCTTATTTAGAAAAAAGGCTTTAAATCTACTAAGTGTGCAGAGCCTGTGCAAATCATCGCTGTCTGACGATAAAATCCTCCAGAACTTGTAGCCTCAGAGGAGTCATTAAGAGCGTTGCTACTATTTTCTCTCCTTTTTTTCAGACTTGGCAACAAAGGATAATGCTTTACTTGGTTCAGTCTGTTGGCTTGTCCTGCCATAAGTGTTTCCTGGAAAACTCCCATTTTGGACAGAGAGTAGCCTTCCTGGAAGCTAGCT
>JAOXNG010000012.1:86247125-86263629 GCA_028566535.1 Scolopax minor
GGTGACACCTTTTTTTTTAGCACCCTATGTAAAGCAGCCTTCCAGTACCTGAAAGGAGCCTACAGGAGAATAGCATTCATCTCTTTTTTAAAGCATACAAACCCTACAAAACCTACTAATAAGTGTATAGAAAAGACACTACTATGCTTAAAGCAGAAACTTTTCCAACATTTAGTTATTTATAAAGGAGATCAAGTGATATGCCCTTTGCATGTTTAACTATTAAAAGTTGTAAATTTTGAGAGATTAGACACAGTATAATTAGTAGAACTTTTCGCATGTTGATTTAGTTTGATTCCTATAAGCTACTTGGGTTTTTGGTTTTTTGGGGTAAAATATACTATTTTATTATATCCCTTATTAAATGTACAACTCTAGACTCCATCCTGCAATTACGCCATTAAAGGGGAACTCCCAACAAAGTCAATAATTTCAATGGCTGAAATTACTGAGTGGCTGAAGACAGAATCCAGCCCAAACATTTCTTTTGATCAAAAGGAATCAATAAAGACTAATCTAAATGTTTAATTTGGAATTATAAGTGTGCTACATTGTCTTCTTCAATTCAGTAGGCAAAAGGAAGATTAAACAATGGTTTATGGTCTGATCCTGCAGACAGTTGTGGTGGATGTTAATTATATGAGAAGTCTCAGGTCTACAAGCATGACTAAGATTAAAGGTACACTTGAGTTTTTTAGGGTCAGAAACTACAACTTTTTGAAGCATACATGAAACCACAGGTCAATAAACATGATCAATGTAGAGAAATACTTCTGCATTATGTTGTATACACAAAAGTATTTTCTTCAAGTTAGAGAACTGAAAATGACTTTGCTAAAAAATGTCATAGACATAATTTTGTAAGGGTAAAGCTTTGAGCACAACTAAAATAAAAATCAAAGAAACATTCTCCTTGACTGAGGTTACAAGATGCCATTAAATACTGAAATTGATTTCTGACAGCAAAAGCAATAAAATTCAGAGGGTTACAAATCAAGATTAAAGTTGTAAGTGCTGTCAAGCATCGCTATTAATGATGGAAGATGATCCAAAGGCTCTATTGTGACTCTGGAAGTAATGTTACTTGATTATTTTGACCTTATTTTCTATAGCATTAGTTAGGTTCCAGATTTAATCCAAGAGACTGTTCCATCTAAAAGTTGCAATTACAGGAACTAAGTGTGTGTCACTGAGTGGAGTATGCTCCTGACAGAACTACAGTTAGGAAAATACCAATGTAAGAGAAAAATATAAATAATCTGATGTTAAACACCAAATAGCAAATCCCCACAAAAATAGACAGTAAACAAACAGGTAAGAGTATATGCCTGCTTGGCTTTCAAACAAACCAACCCAGTAGCAACCCACCACTAAAGCATTAGTAAAAGCTACAGTATGTTAAAACCAGAAGAAAGTAGGATAGAAAAGAAATCAATTTGAAGAGTGAAAGTTGAAGACTGAAAGCACACAGGAAGATTTTGAAGTAATGCACAATGCAGTATATCTTGGTGCAAAGAGACCTCTATATAACACAGGCCACATCTATTGTCACCAGGATGCCATAGATTACCTCCATCGTATAGCTGGCACTGCAATTTATAACAAAGTACCTACTTCCAGTTCCTGACACAAGGATGGCAGGCTTTTCCTCCCTAGCTGTCTCTCTCATTTCCTCATCCTCTTCTTGTCTGCCTGCAACTATTTCCTGCATCTTTCTGCTCAGGGGTTTAGATCCTTTTGGTCACACAGCCTTACTTGTTCAGTGTAGTAACAACACTTGAGTGTTTCCCTGATAGGATTCAGCAAGCTGCTGTACAGCAGGATCTCCATGCCCCAGCCCATTCTTCCCACATATTGATGAACAGACCCAAACCCAATTCCCTTATTGTCAGGATCCACATGTGAATCAATCTCTATCTGTTACGTCTGGATCTTGGCAGCTGAATCATCCAGTCCAGGCATTCAACAACAGTTTCATCGTGAAGCAGGGAGCTACACAAAGACAACTTTCTATTCAACAATTAAATTCCCCTTTTTAAAAGTCTATCATTTTGTCAAAGCGCTTGCTTGATCTTTTATCTTCACTGAGAAGATCCATTAATTTTTAACACAGTTAACACATGGTGCTGAAAAGACTTGCTGGATGAGACAAACTATTTTGATTGCCACTACTACTCATCTGAACATGAAAGCACACATATAAAACACAACTGCTATGGTTCTGTGTCATGTTAACAACCTTGTTTCAGCAAACAGCAGCACTAAAATACCCCTGATTTAAAGCTGAGCCACCCTTGGATGGATTAAGTAAGAATCTATTCTTCCTTCCACACATGCTTGATTAAGTCTCCAGTGGTGCAATCTGAAGATGGATGGGTTATTACTGGATACGACACATGACGTGAAGAAAGTCTACCTCAACTTTACTGAGTGGTCTTGACTCCAGAGTCAGGAAATACCTTGTTAAACTTTCTGATTCTACACAGAGAACTAGGTGACATGTAGTAGTGATTCTTCATTGCGATTTTTGCATATTTTTTCTGAGAGGGAGTGCACATACTGAAAACTACCACACTCTAAGCACAATGTGATCACAACAATGGCAGCTACTGAGGTTATTTCTTGGTCAAATAAAGAAAAATCTCAGCATTTGTTTCCCTCTGTCACAATGCTAAGAAGATTTCAGTAGGGGCTCTGATCTTCAAGGCCTTACGTACACACGTGCAGGTTAAGAAAAATATTTGTCAAGTACTTCAGGATTGAACACATAAATAACAATTGCTTTAGATAATGCACTACTTAGACACTGCTGTACCTCAGAAGACTATCTGCATTTCCAAATACATAAAAATGCCAAGATCTTTTTTTCAGTAAAGTGTGACCCCATGCACAGGCTTCAAGTGAGGTGTGATATTGAAAAGGGTGTAGAACTTGGCTCACAGTCTCCAAATCATACTGAAATCTCTGTGGGACATCTCACCCACAAGTGAAATTGAAGAGCATCCCTCAGTGCCTTGCATTCCACTTACCTATGTCCTGCTCCAGGTTGCAGACTGTGCAAAGCCCAAGTTAATGCCATACCAAGGATCTCCCCTGCTTAGCAGCAGCACTGCTGTTGCTGCACAATTAGGTCAACCCCAAGTTACAAGAGCTTTCTTATGGGGGGGATGGGGACGTCTGTTTGCAAGAATGTTGTCCGTGATATTCAAGAGGGAAAGAGAGGAGCAGCTCATCAGCAAAGAATGTGAGCTTCTTGTTTAGCACAAAACAGATCTTGTCTCTTTAATCTCAATAGGCTGTAAGTAATTAGGGAAACACTGAACTCTGAGTTAAGAGGAGTCATATCTGCACTTGTGCAGTTTGATATCGCATATATGTACACATTACTCATACAGAATGCCAATGATGGGGAGACAGATAAACCTCACCTGGTTTAAATGCTAATCAGCACTTTCAGAAATGAAGATTTAATTCAATAAGCAAAGACTACCATGGGTAAAATCCTCACTTTGATTACTACTATGAAAATAACTACCACTGACTTCAAATGAGATTAGAACCAGACCTAAGAGTTCAAAAGATGCGTATCTTACTCAGACTTACAAAATCAGTCACCAAAGCTCAAGCCATCACTCCCTGAGTCCCATGAGTACAGGATGTAAGTCTCAGACTACAACTGTTTGCTAAGTGCTGTGACCTTCTGGTTTTAAGGCACTGCTGGTGGATTTACTGTCACATTCAGCAATGACAGAAACAGTATATCCAAAAGCATTTTTAAAGAGGTAACAGTTGATTTAACCTCTACATGGTGAATAATATGAACTTTGGTAATGGTTTGAGAGATGCACAGTTCCTCTAATTCCTTTGAGTTCTTGCTAAGAGGTTGGTAATTATTTTCCAATTTCTTTCATCGCTTGTTCCACTGCCAAAAAACTTTCTTTTCATGGACTAAAATTGCTTTCCTGTAGTTCAAATGGTCTATCACAATGAAGTTGTAAAAAGTATTACAAATTTCATGATGTTAAAGAATATTAACTCTTATAATGATCCCCAAATTACAATATAATTATTTCCCTGACAGTACTTAAGACTTCTAGCAAGAGAAAGAAACAGCTCTAGTTATTTTTACTGGCAGTAAAAAGTTAGACCATCACAAAAGATCAGTATTAAATAAGTGTACGTTTATTTCATACACTTGGAAGAAGGCTGGTGGAAGAAATGGGAAATAATTAAACGAGATTATGAAAATGGACAACACAGGATTACTTTAGGAGTTTTCACACTGGTACAATGTGTTCTGGTTACATTTTACTCATGTTTCTCATGGACCAAAAACTTGTACATAGAAATAGACGTTAAAAAACCATTCAGGGAGCAGTTAAAACACAAGACAGAATGAACGGACTTCTCTCTATTTATCACAATTAAGACTACTTTAACCCAATATGCTTCTTACCATATTTGAGCCCATATGCATGCTTTCATTGTTTAAAAATTAAAAGAAACAAGGAGAAAATAAACAATCACTATTGTACAATAAAAGTAGCATGGAAGGAGGGGGGGAATGGATCGAGCTCTGAGGTGCTCCTTCTTCACAATTTCTGTAACTGCCTTGCAGAAAATGAAGGCGAGGCCAGGAAATGCTGAGGTGAGGAACCATGGTTCGCAGCTCCAGCCCTCCTCCAATGTGAGGATGTAGAGCAGCTTAATGTTGGCTCAGCTCATTTAGGTCATAGAATCCATTTGGAAAGAACCTCTGGAAGTCACCTACTTCAATGTCCTCCTCAAACTAAACATAACTTCCAGCTTAGACGAGGTTGCTCAGGACCCTGAGCACCTGAGTTTTGAAAAACTCCAAGCATGGAGAATTCACAGCTCACTGAGAAATCACAAATCATTACCTGGGCAACATTTAATGCTTCTCCCTTTATGCTTTTGGCATAAAAAGAATACTTTTTTATGCCAAACTGAAATTAGCTGCTACTTGTCCCTGTTGCCGTCTTAGCCTTTTTCAGGGAATCTCAGAATCTGCCTCATCGTTTCTTTTCCTTCAGATGCAAGACAGCACTCAAATTATCCTTACCCTTTCCTCCTGCAGGCTAAACAAATCCTGTTGCCTCAGCACTTTCATGTACATCTTTGATGCCCTCTGCCAGACTGTGCTGCCTCTGCTCTGATTTGTCATTGCCTTGTTCCACCGAACTCAAACCTGAATCCACTTGTGGACAATGAACACAGATCACAGCAGCCAAGTAAAAGGTTGCAACCACTTTCCTCGATCTGCTGGCTATGCTCTTGCTGGTGCAACCCAGTCTGTGGTCAGTGCTCTGTGCTTCATCACTGCAAGGGCACGTTGCTTACTCACAGTCCTGCATGTGACTCCCAGTTCTCATATAATAAGATAGTTTCAGTCTCCTTCCTAGTCTTATGCCCCATGCTCATGTTTTTCATCAGGTTCTTTAATTGCAGTCATTCTTTCTGCACAAAACCTGCAAACAGAAGTAAATCCATTCCTTTACATGCTATCCAATAATAAAAATTAAAAGACTCACAAATGACATGTCTCACCAGACACATCATCAGAAAGGGACATATGGAGTATTATTAAATACACCCTGTGAATGTTCAGCATTTCCACAGCCAACCCCAAGCTAATCACTGTTAACTTAGCTACCTAGACCTGCTCTCCTATGGTTGAAAAATAAATGCAATGTGGACTCATTTAACCTGCATTACCAATTTGAGGTAGTTAAGCACTTCCCTTGAGGTTAGACCCATCTGCTGTTAGTTGATATCGGAACACAAAGGTATTGCAACTTTTACAACAGCTTTTTTGGCAATGGTGTTTCCTACACCAAAGGCAATACAAGATAGGATCAAGTCAAGGAGCGGAAACTGAATAGTATCCCAGTCCCTCCATTGTGTTTTTCATGTACAAGCAACTGTGAAGATCTGGGCACTAATGTTTGATTTTCCTGTCAAACCTATGCTGAGAATAATTATGAAACCTCTCTCTCAAAACAACACCAGGTAAGATTGTCTGCTGCCTCTACAAGGACTCGAAGGAAATTACCACTTCAAGTAAACATCTGCTACCCTCTCCCATTTCAGACTTTTATTTTTACCACCTGCAAAACAATCAACCAAAGATAAAATTCTGAACTAATACAATACAGATTTTCAGACAGGGAAAAATTAACATTTTGGAGTTTATTCCCATTTATTTCCCACAATACTTTCTTCAATGTCTTAAAAAGCTTCTCTGATTCTGCAAAGCCCATTTAACCTAGAATGCTGCTGCTATTGCTAAACTACTTTTCATCCTCTCCTTTTTGGCACTCTTTTGAACCTACCACTTTCTTGCTTCTATATAAGCCTTGTTTCACGACTCTGATGAGTCCACACCATAGTCAGCAACCAGCCTTCCTCATTCATAGGGATCAGATGTCAAAAAAGCAACATGAAGAGCAAAATGCTCTTTGACAGGAAAAAGATCTTGTGTCAAAGTAGATCTTTCCTTGATTAACTGGAGAACATTGCCATTTCGCTTGGAGAAGGATAGATTTTAAAAAGTGAGTCAGTAGTGTGGGTTGTTAATTTCCATTTATACACTTCAGGCTGGTGTGGTGGCTAACAAAATGGGATTTCATTACTCCTGTGGATTGTTTCTTCTTATCCATCCTTGCAGCACCTTAGTCCATTCTGATATGTGATATCATTCTTCAGTTCCCCCATCAGTGCATCCATCATTTTCCTTACATCACCTTCTATCTTTGTATAGGATAGCATCTGTAGTGTCACCTCAAGTCAGACAGAGCCCTGAGAAAATGAAATGCTTCATGCACAAACCACCTGTTTAACTTAGAATTAGGACAGCACAAAATAACTCCATTTAATTGGCCAAAATGTGCTTCAGCCAAACCACCAATAACATAAATACCTTTACAGCAGATTTTCAGCAGCTAGCTCCAAACATAGATATGAAAACATTTTCATACGCCTCTGTGCTATAAAGATACAAAGCTCTCCTCTGACCTCTTTTGATGCACATTAACTGATTCCTCTTGGACCTCCTGATAAATGGAACACCTGCTTCCCTCTAAAAAGTTCAAAGAACAATAGGCTTTTCAATATACTTTGGCTGGTGGTTTACTTTGGCAATTATATTTCTAGAAATACTTTCACCTAGAAAAGCATGCTTCTTTTCTGAGTTTAGTTATTATACATTTTATTGCTCATTCACGCTCGATTACTCTTCTATCATATTTCTCATAGCTGTTAAGATATTCAGTGATGTCAGTAAAAGACAGTGGAGAAACACTGCTTGGAGTACCTGAAGACTTCTCGTTACTTAGATATTTTGCCTTCTGGAGCTGCGCAGCAAAGGAAGAATTATTCTTGCAGTGAACAAAACTGAGGACCAGAGTATGTTGAGTATCTCCCTGAAGATCTTGTGTGATACCCTCCACAGGGGCATTGTGCCATTTTCAAAGGACAGCTCCCAGGCACTCTAAATGCCAGTCTCCTATGCTGGGACAAGGGCAAACTGAGGGCAGCGAGGCCAGGACAATGCAACCAAGCAAACTCACCACCTAAAATATAGCAAGCTGCATGAGCAGAAAAGAGACCCAGACACATTGCAGAAGCCCTTACAGGCAACCTGTTCTATTGAAAGATGGCAAAAGACAGACTTATTTTCCAGTAACACAGAGACAAGAAATCACTGCATGGGGCAAGAATCAACTGCAGAGTATCATGAACTCCACTTCAGGCTCTAGCCGTGAGTTTATCTTTTGCAGCAGTGCACACTGAAGCTCTCCCGGGGAGCCCAGGAGGGGAATATTGGACAGGTGGAGAACAAAGTGCTCACAGAAGAGCTCCACTGTCATGCCACTACTCCTCTTTGAACAGCAGATGGACTAGATCAGATTATTTCAGACATAAGCAGAGATGGGAACACTTAAGTCAGAGTGGAATTTGGCCCACTCTTTCACAGTCCTCTTGTGAAGTCAATTATCTCATCAATTGTGCTTTGCCCTGGGGCTCTCTTTCCCTATTAACTTGAAATACCAGGAGGAAGAAATGCAAACATGCCAGAGTGGTAACTGCGTGTTATGCTCTGTACTGATTTGCGGATAGCAAAATGTTAATGGCAGTGTCATCTCTGGTGCTATGGTGAACAGTACCCTGATGCAAGAAACAGGTCATCATCTGAACACCCACTTGGAATAAATCTCCTTTCATATTTTGCGCTGTTAGTATCAGATCCTGTTTCCACTCCAGCAGTTGGGTTTTGCTACTGACTTCAATGGGAGCAGGATCGGACCACTCGCTGATTAAAATGCAAAGCTGCAGATATCTCCTGCATGGGATGAATCCCCACAGGGAAAATTTGTCTGCATTTTTATTCATGTGAAGCATTTTAAGGCTTTCATTTATGCACTTCATTCAATAATAACGTGCATGC
Organism: Scolopax minor; assembly: GCA_028566535.1. Taxonomy (NCBI): domain Eukaryota; kingdom Metazoa; phylum Chordata; class Aves; order Charadriiformes; family Scolopacidae; genus Scolopax; species Scolopax minor. Next base: position 86,255,593 of record JAOXNG010000012.1, read on the forward strand.
TGTATAATGGGGTACCTGATTAAGCACGCTTAAGTGCTTTGCTGGAGCAGGGCCATTTCTAGAATTTGAAGGTTCACTATGATCATGCCCTCAAAACAGACAAGCTAGTTTGGAGAATTTTTCACCTAAGTTAATGGGCTTAATTAGGATCAGAATAAAAGGTCATTTTTCCTACAGCAAATTTGGAAATGTCTTTAAGTTTCTTTCTCTTTAGCCTCAGTTCCTACAGAAATTACGCTGAGAAGGTCACCCTCCAGTAACTTTTAAACTGACTGCCAACTTCTCCTGAATTAGTCAGGAAGGATAATGCTGAAGTTCAGTCAAAGTTTCCTAAAGACGTAAAAAGGACAGAGCAAGGAGACTTTCTTCATATATGTGCTGACATAAAAGTTCATTCTCTATTATCTATCAGGGATACCCGAGGGAAGGATGTTATGAACAACAGCAAAGCTTCAACCCAAATTGTGCTGGGTTTAGTTTACCAGGCAACTGAGTCATTAATGCAGACGTCAAAAAGAAATGCTTAAGGAATTACTTGGTGGGGTCTGAGGGGGAAGAAGAAAACAAAGAAGAAAAAAAAGGGAAAATTCCCAAATCCTAACATCCATTTTGGTTTTGAAAAGCTAGAAGGTGAAGCTTATGGGATTTTCTCCTCCATCTACTTTTGCCCCTTTTTATCCATTATTATCCCCTTTCTTTCCCCTTCTTATCCCTAACTAAAAAGGAATGTTAAAAAAAGAAAGGCACCTGGCTTATTTAGACTCCAAAGAATCAGTTAATTTTTTCTTCCTGAAAACATCCTGCAAGGATTGTGTTTGGAAATTTTTTAGCAGGTGTGACTGGCCACTTTTCCACTTTATACAGTATGGTAAGTACAGTAATGCTCAAACGTTATCTTCATTCTCTAGATTGCTGATAAATTCAGTATGAGATTGTAAAACTCTCAGCTTAGAGTGGCCTCTATCAGACCAGCACAGAATCGAGCTGGTGTTTTGTTACTACAGCATGTAAGTTTACGGACTTCTGTCTCCATTGCTTTCAGTCTGCTAATTTTCTTCCAGGCACTAATTTAACTCCATGGAAAAACTGCAAGGACTTTCCCTATGCAAGGATTTTTTGTGTAAAAAAATGCCGTCGATACATCGCCAAAGCCTTGTATTATGAACAGTGGTATGTATTTAATGTACCCTGAAAATTAAGAAAAGCCTTCTTAGTACAATCTGTGTTCTTTGTAAGAGCAGACTGAAGACAAATCATTGTATTTAAGGAACATGTGAATCCCATTGATTAGCTTGATGAATACAGAACAGGAAAGTTGCCAGGTACAGAGGAAGCTGGGCATGTCCAAAAGGGAGTGGAGCAAACAAGCAAATTACACTACATGCATGCTTTTTTTTCTTTTCTTCTTTTTTACCAAATGTTTTCATTTGGAAAACTTGGACTCAAAGTTTCCTTAATTGACTGGTCATTTAATCAGCATATTCTTCTTATTTTCTGACGGCAAGCAGAGAAGGGTTTTAAAAGTAAAAAAATATAATTTAAAATAATAAATAATCAAGAAAATGTTTACATATGTTGCATTTAATTGATGTAAGATTTCTTCTGGGAAAAAAAACCCCAACCTTTTCTCTTCCTGGGGAGAAAGCAGGATAAGTTTTACCTGGTAAAAAAGATCCATACCACTCCTGAGCATTGATTAAACATGTCTACTACTTTTGGTAGTAACCAAAAAGGGAATAAAATCAAAATACCAATGAATTCCTGCAATAGTACCCAAAATAATTTCTACTTGTAGCATCACCAGGCAGTGATACAGGCTCGCCCTTCTACAGCCTACAGCAGTACACTGTGAGGCTTTCTGCATAGGAAGTCATGAATAAGAGTCTGTTTAACTTCCAAAATGCTTCATTTCTTACAAGTCAAGTAAAGTATGTTCTTATCTTGAACTTAAAGCCAGTAGATTAGTTTTTCTTACAGCCTTTATAATCCTTATGTAATTCTTCATAATTCTAATAATTTAATTAGAAGAATTCTTAAATTTTTTCATTCAAGTGTTGACTTACACCTACAGACACACCTTATAAATAGAGCTGTTCCATGTTTTCACTTAGTTAAGAAAAAATGTTGAAAATACTTCATTAATTTTCTTGTTTTTACAAACTAAAAAACCACTTTCTACTTTACTATTTAACCTCTTGTCAAGTGAAAAAATTGAGGAAAGAAACAATCATGGGAAAGAAAAGAAAAAAAATTCTAACTACATGTTTTAAAAAACAGGTATCAATAATAATTTTCATTAGATGCTTGAAGTTAAAAAACATCTGTTGTGTTTGTTGGCTACAACAAGTAAGTAGATACTCCCCTAACAGTCTTTCAGTGTTTATAGGAGGCTACCACATATTTAGCAACTTTACTTTCAGCTTTTAATCATAATAGTCTTAAAAGAAAAAATAATATTTGTCTGTTATAGTCCTCCTTTCTCATTCTTTACTCCATCTTCCTTTGTTTTAAGTCTTTGTCCTCCATTATACCCCACCTTTGCTTATGGTACAGTAGGTTGGAAAGTAACGCTTTTATCCATGCCAGCAACCAATTATGGAATCCACAAAAGGAGCTGACAAAAGAGACTCTGTCTCTGCTCTCAGCCTTTTGCTCCCTCAGGCCCTAAAACCCAGAAGTGAATGTGCATGGCCAGAATTCTCAATTTCTTAGAAGAAAGTAGGCAGGCATTTTAGTCAGTGTTTACTGACTTAGAAGTGGTAATATGAAAAGCTGAATATGAGCATCTCTAAGGATGGACGAGCACTTTAGTATGGGTATTATCACCTACCTGGAACAGAGAATATAAAGATTTTCAACAGTTTGCTTTCTGTAGCTCTCTGTGCATTGCCTGCATTTGAATCAGTAGGATCTTGCACCAAACATGTCAATGCTATTTCAAATACCAGCCTGAAAGCCTGATCTGGCCCATGCATAATGTGTAAATCAAGCAGAACTTCAAATTTGTACCCAGAATTAAAGTTCTCACCACCTCCTCCTCCCTGCCCCTCCCCTTTCCCCCCCATGCTTGTACTTGGCTGGACACAGATGTTTAGTCTGGCTTGTTACTGATAAAGCCTAAGTCTCTCTACTTGTAAGGGTGTGATGATTTCTTCCTATTCCACTACTCAAGTACAACAGAGTACGTTTAAGATGCCACTGAATTATTAAAGGTATGGCTCACAGAGTTAAACTGCTCTTATTTTGACTAAGGAAGAAGGAAACAGGGAACTTGGTTTCACTTAGAATAAACATCCACAGTTTATCCACAGACCACGTGGATTGCAGAGTTGGGCTGCAAGGGAATTAGAAGAGCAACGTCTTTACATTTAGTCAGGATAGGATATATGAAGCTAAGGTTTATTCCATACTCTATGAAATAGGTAAATAATCAGTTAAAAACTTAAATATCAGAAATGATATTAAAAAGACTATTTGATTTACTCAAGTCTAGTCCTATACTTAATGTAACCAGAAAATATTTTGTTATATTCAAAGAAATTGGACTTTCTTACAATAGGACTGACTTCTGGCTCAAAGTCTGCAATATCGCAGCTAATATTTCCAATACCATGGCAGGCAGCAGAATGAACATGTAAGGGAATAAAAACCACCCCCTTTCCAACTGGTATTACCTTTATCCAGGGTAAAGGTTTCCTTCTTCATAACTTTCTCAAGGCATATTCTTATTAGAACTGAACAGGAAAAAATATCTTTCATGGTCAAGAAATATTCAAGCACTCATTAGTTAATACCTATTCAGTATGTTATCAGCTTCTAAAGTAATTCACTCTTGCTACCGGGCTTGATCCTTTCAACAGTCATTCACCACTTGAAAACAGAGCATCACAGAAAAATATGCTATAAACAAAGAATAAAGAATGAAGCAGCTGATTCTTGTATAGAAAAATACAAGATCACCCTTCACCACCTCAGCAAGAATTAGCAGAGTTTATTATGTGTAAGCTCTTCTGGATAAACAAAGAATTATGTTACTTTTTGTTCTGTTGTCTTCTTATGAATTTTAACAGTAGGCTTCTCTAGCCATACAGAAGCATTCCACATACTTACATACATGCACATATAGTATGCAGACTATACATGAGATATCTGAATAAGAAGTGTGTAAACAGTGACAGCAAGTTTTTCTCACTGTCCTAGAAGGGGGAGAGTTCATAGTTTTGCAATGACATTAGAAAACAACATGGCTGTAATTTTGGAGGGATGGAATAACTTGCATTCTATCTTCTAAAATAACATGTATTTTAGTATGGAAAGTTAAATGGTGCCTAGTACTAAATATATGTACTAAATATGTATTGAGAGTCATGGCAGTGACTGGAAGCCAAATTCAGAAGACAGAACTGCTGTCTTACACACACAGAGCCCAACTCTCGCAGAGAGGCATATACTGGTCTGGAACAATAAAGAGGGCTTAAAGTGGGCTGTAAACAAATGATGAGCGCATAAGAATCATGATTACAGAGTTTACTTTACAAATGCAGAATACAGGGATGGGCATATGATAGATTGCACAGCCCTATCTTTAATAAATAAATGCATCACAGGCCTTTGCAATTCATCATATAACTTGGACTAGATAATTACTCTACCAATCACTCTTGGCACTTATTCGAGCACTCCAGATGCCACAGACAGCTTTAAATACTTCCAGTTAAAAATGAAGAAAAAGAGAAATATTTCCTTTTCCTATTCATATATTTAGAATATTCTCTCCATATTTTACCTGCCCAGAATAAGTTTCAGATCTGGACCAGTAGCACATTTTCTAAAGATAAAAATGGAATGAATTCAAAGTTTATAGCCCTGCCCCTGGAAAAGAAAAAATCCAGCTGCTCAGTAAGAACAACAACATTCATTTCAATCCTAAGGAAAGAAAAAAGAAAGCATTATGTGCAGAAGAGACACGTAAGGATGTTTGGAGTGTCTCTGTATCCTAGATTTTAGTCTCTGAACCACTGAGTTGCTGGTAATGAAGTAATTTGTTGTGAAAGAGAATGGATACTAAAACATGCTTTTAAAATGCTAAAACTCAAGCCGATAAACCTTTCTAGCAGAACAGGTCTTTCTATATTGGCACTAACCCTGACCTACTCCTGTGCACTTGTTCTTAAGCACATACACCACATACACCTTGGACACAGCTGCCATAAATATACAGGCACTTTCTATATAATATAAAAGCCAAATCAACAAGCCACTACCCTTTGCAAGAATGCCTAGAGTAAAAATTTGATTTTATGTTTGGAAGACGCCATCACAGTGGCATCACCTGCAAATATAATTTTACCTTCATTTTCCTATCTGCATTGAAATTGATTAAAAAATATAGAAAAAAATATTTATTTCTCTTTTTAGTTGCTTAACCAAACAACTCAGCAAACTAAATTTAATTTTATGGCATTCTTTAAGAACTGAAAATATTTGTATAAGTGTGATACCCTTTAGCTTAAAATTCACCTTTAGCATTGTTACTTGCTACCTACTGCAGATACGTGACAACATCGGCTCCCTCTGGTGGTTAACATAAAAAAAGTTTTACACGGCCAGTCTGTACACCAAGAAGCAATGGTTTTCGTAGGTACCACAATGGGTTTATCAAAATTATACATCTGTCCTTTTTTCCTAAGAGCACTGACATTGGAGTCATAATACTGGAATTTGTTTTGATTTATAAGCTATCTATGCATTTACTTGACCTCTTGAAACAGCTTAATAATATGGGCTTTTTGGGGGTTTTCTTTGTTTTATTCAAATATGTTACCATGAAGGACAGTATTTGAGCAATGATGTTTTGTAGTGTAGATAAATCCTGATTATATTAAACGTGTTTCTTACTAACTCTGGTAAGAGCATTTTGGTGGAAAACTGTGGTATAGTAGTCAATTTATCATCAACTTGTCTATGCCATTCTTCTTATATTTCTAATGTCTCCATGGTTAAATATAAGGAGTAAAACCAAGCAATGTCCTTTCATATCACTGCTAACCTAAGGCTCCAACAAACTGACCTAAACTGACATTTCTCCCTCTCACTGAGAATGACAGAAAACCTCGTATTCTCTTCCAGAAACTGAATTGAGGTGACATTAGAAATTCTGGGTCGAAGCCTGGAACAAGCAGGGATTCCCCGACTGTACCTTGGTGCTGAGCTGGTGCTCAAGAACCAAACTTCCAGCAAGTTTGTGTTCCCATAACCACACTACTATGAATTAATAGTTGTGAAACACAGTATCTATGCAATTCCACTGAATAAATTTGTATTTAATGAGTGTCACTGAAAGTCCTTTCCCACACTGTGTATAGTAATGGAAGGTTTTAAGCATGCTAATGTTATAGTATAAGCATAATTTCTTATAATTAAAACGATTTCTTGTAAAGATGGAGCAATTTTTCTTCTTTTTTTAAGTTCTGTATAATACTGTATATGTACCTGGCACTTATGAAATCGTAAGAAATAAAGGATATGAGCTAGCATAAACAAGAATTTTTTTTTAAATTCAGAAAAACAGAGCTGGTTAGCTTAAACCATTCATTAAAATATTTTATGTAGAAATTTCACCGAAACTGTTAATTCCCACAAGCATAACTTTAGAGGAAGTTTTGCATTTTAACATAAAAAAAGTAAATTAAGTATAAGTTATGAACTTTTTGAGTTCTCATCTAAAGCTTTTAAGAGTTTGAGCAGATCACTTGAAAAAAGACAACTTTTCTCAGCAAACCAGTTGGCTATGTGGAGAGGGGTTATAGCTGTATTCCTTCAAAGCAAGGATTTTTTTTTCATTGAAAATGTCGTTTTGTTGAAAACTTGATCCTCCTTTAAGCTAAACTGGTGTCAATGCAAAAAACTGCTTTTACAATTCACTGTAATTCTACATTGTACTCAATATAAAAGAAGTTGTTTCACTACTTCATTATTCAGTTTTTATACTAGTCTGAACTCCATGGAGCATGTCACTCTGTGGATGTACAAATAGGATGTAAATAGAGTAATGAGAATGGGTAAATTAGGTTCTTAATCTTCACATTGTGAACACCTACTAGTTGTTTTTTCTTAAGAGAAGACTTACAATTAAATCATTGTCCTGTCTTAAGAAGCTATTACAAAGTACCTGGCAGCACAGAGAGTTCAATTGTACTTCACTTTTATTAGAAGACCCTTAGGGTATTAAGTATACTTTCTGAAGCATCACTTAAAACTTATTAACTACATGTCATATTTGTATTAAAAACCATCAACCCCCTTTTTAGTCATGTTCCACAGTATCTGTAGGAATGCTATGCTTTCTTATGCTCCATTTTGCCTACCTGGAAAGGATTCAAGATGAACATGATTATTTGCTTGAAGGTAAAACAATAATTTTTCATCCTTTAAATTAGGGTTATGTATTGCAACTCACTCATAAATTTAAATAACATAAATGTCTTAAAACACAGTACATGTGAGGTCAGAATAGTTCTGGGTGTGGGCACTATTGCAACTCATAAAACCTATGTTTATAGTTCAGAACGATTAAAAATACATGCCTTATGGGCCATTCACACGAAGAACTTTCTTCAGTGTGAAGAAGTTTTTGGTAAGTACAATCCTATAACTGATACTTTAATTATAACTCACTGACTATTTCGAGTATTGTAAAAAGGAGACTTGTGGAACAAGATTTCTCTTGAGCAAAGTGTTTGCGTCTTTTGTTACAGAAATAGAACACACACCTTGATTTCCATAGGATCTCTCCAGCATCAAGATAAAATTACTCATACTAAGGATCAGGATGAAAGCAGAAGTAAAGCCCATGAATCAGTGCATATGGTACTGGCTCTTAGTATTCCTTTTATGCCCCTTATAAATCCAACAGATCTTTCTGCTTCTTTCTTTCTTTCTTGGCATATTCTTGATTGATAGCCAAGATATAGAAAGAATCTTGCACTTCAACTTGACTAGGCCATGCACAAAGGAACAAAATATATGCAATGAAGG
>JAOXNG010000012.1:86275727-86286627 GCA_028566535.1 Scolopax minor
CCGGAATGACTCAGGAAAAGCTCCGCTCTGCTAATTTACTATAGGGCGCTCCGAGAGGTTCATTAAAAAGGCTCTTGTCAGCTCCCTAACGATCCGAGAGCTTTTTAATTATATTTTATATTCCTCTACCCGTCTCCTAACTTCAAACACATGGTAAAAAGGATTTGCTGTTTTGTTTCAGGTAAAACCTAATAATTAAAATTCAGACCCCGTCCCATGCATCTGCTTCGCCTTTGCCAAATGAATTGAAGGGAGAGAGAAAAGCGATTTCATTGAGATCACAGATGGGGTGCAGGTTTTTGGAAGAAATTTGAGAAACACCATTGTCCAGAATCAAAACTCTATGTCTTGCCCCACAAAGGGGGCTGCTTTAAGCCCCTCAACTTCTATGGGGCTTGTTTTTTAAACTTTAAGTGTTCCGCACAATAAGCTGCCACCAAAATGTCACAACCACTCTGATTCCAAGTGTGTCTCGCTGCAAAGGGTGCAGAAAAATGAAGGGAGCAAAGGGAAGGAGTGTAATTAAAAACCCTCGAGCTCCCTCATGCCTGCTGGGGCACGGCGGCCCGGTCGGGGCGGGGGCGGCCGGGGAAGTGTCCCCCACCCGTGACAGCGGGACGGGGTCCCCGAGGTGCGGGGTTGCTCCCCTCCCGCATCTGCCCTGCCCCGGCCCGGCCCTGCGCACCGGAGCGCATCCATATTTTGGCGGCTAAACTGTTTCATTAGCCGAAAGCATAAAATCAAGCCTTTGATTTTTATTCATGATCATGACAGGGTCTGTAGATACAGTAACATCCAGATAATTCCTCATGGCAGCATTTTCTTTGAGCTAGACTGCACTGAATATGAGTTCATGAAAAATACTGGTGTAGAGCCAAGGTAATAAAAGCCACCACCACCACCAGAAATTCATCAAGCATTCAAAGACAAGGAGGTTCTCAGATAAATTTCCATTGTCAGCTCTGCTCCTTTGCCTTGCCTGTCCTCTACCTAAAGTTCAGAAACTGGTTTTGTATTTATCAACTCATCACTATTAATCTTTCTAATAGAAGTATTTATCCATGTAAGTACTAGCTAAGTTATCTGGCAAACACCACCATTCTTTTATTCACAGACCAAACCAGGCCTAAATTTACTGCAGGTTTACTGCTCCTGAAACTAAGCCTCCTTCTGTAAGCCTCATTAATTTGTGCTCCTCTGTCCCTTCAGTATCTACCAACATTCACAACTCACTTGATGGCTCTAAGTAAGTATGTCAGTTGTCTGAACCGCTACTTTGATCAAGAAGGATATTTCATTCTGCTGTCTCCAAAGTCAGATTAAAAACTCTACAATAGCATACTCAGAGAACCACAAATACTCAAGTTTGTTCTGTTAAACAGAGAACTCTTACCATAGATGGTAGAGAAAAAAAGACTGGGCTTAAGGCATCCTTGGAAAGTGCACATACTGCAGCCTTGTCAAAAAACAAAGTACTGTAATGTTCTAATTATTGCAGTTATATCTTGACTAGTAAAGAACCTAACAACTTTGCTCCAAAATAGTGATAACAGCCAAGTAAAACCTTAAGCTAACACTGGAAGTCCAGCTGAATTCTGGGGGCTTGAGGGAAAAATATCATGTATCAAATATCTAAACTGGATGTTGAAGGCTACTTTGGTGCCTTCTGGGAACCACTGCCTTTCAAGCAACACATTTTGCCCATTTATTGAATAGCTGAGGGGGCCTTGGTACTCTTCAAGGACTACTGTGTTGGGACACAGAAAGAAGAAGAATGGGCTATGTTTTCTTTCTTCTCCTAAGACCGTTATATGGGGAGAAGAGTGGACACACAAGAGAAAAGTGCTTTATGCAAGACTGAGAAAGATCCTGGAAAAAAGCTGGGGATTTCAGCTCAGAAGCACAATTAAGAATACAAGTAGGGAAGATCAACTTAAAAGTTGCCATGGAAATACCTTCTTGGACTTGCACACTAAAAGCAAACAGCACCTTGTCCTGGTTTCAGCTGCGATAATTTTCTTTCTAGTCATTGCTGTGTTTCAGATTTGGTATAAAAGGGATGTCATTAATGCATACTGTTCTAGTTGTTTCCAGGTAATGTTTATAGTATTCTAGCACTTTCTTTAGCTTTCCCTAGAAGCTGAGGGGGAACATAGACAGAACAATGGAATGGCGAATGGATACCCCATACCATGGTCGTCATACTTAGTATATAATAGGGGGTGGGGTGGGCAGGCAGGAATCCACGGTCATTATTATTGTTATTTTCCCTCTTTCTTTTATTGTTCTATTAATCTGTCTTTATCTCAGTCCAGGAGTTCTTTTCCTTTCCCCTCCTTTTCTTCCTATCCTTATGGATAGGGGGGCTGAAGGGGGAAAACTGCATGAGCAGCTGCGTGGTCCCACCAGCTGCTGGCTGGAGTTAAACCACAACACACCTCTGAGCTACCTGGAACAGGTTTTCCCTGAACAACTGCAGCTTTCTGTTGTAGTTGGCATCCACACCTACTGGAGAAAGTCCAGATGACTGATAGACAGATCTAAAGAGTTCTAAGTGTGCCATGAGGGAAAACTCTCCAGTAGATCTAGTCAATATGTGACTGAGATGCTAAAAAAAAAAAAAATAAAAAAAAAATCCAAACCACTCTTCACAATATCACAATATTTTCATAAACATTACAAGAAGTATTTGGCTTACGGCAACAGATTTTTCCTTTTACTCTCACTGCTACCATTTTGCTATAGAAAAGGAAAAATGGCAACTAGAAAATCCACCAATTTTCCAGGTGTGCTATTTAACAAAATCCTTCTTAAAACAATTTTCTGCCCATTCAAACATCATAGCTACAGCTGATATAATCCTATTGCTGAAAGAATATGTGTGTCTGGAATAAGGATTGTTTTTAAGGGAGCTCCCATGGCTTTTTAGCATACACAAAAAAATTGTATAGCATATGATATAAACTGTGTGAAGAAAGCTTATATACTCTCTTGCTTCTTTAGCCTTTTTATGCAACAATACATGTCAGGATCTTTTACTGTTTTATAGAACATCTGTATAGTTGCAACTTCTGTCTAATTTGTATACAAAATGTCTTGTTTGGGGAAACAGCGAGTGACTGTTTGCTGAAATTAGTTTTAGAAATAAATAAAAAGGATTGGAAAAAGCACACATGGACTCAATCAGTGGCACGCCCTGACTACAAACTGTTTTCTATCATCTAACACTGACTAGACACACACTCAGGCAAGCCAGATACACCTGCTGGTCAAGATACCATGTGGGGTCAGAATGCCTAACGAATTACAAGTGTTTAAATATGATACACAGAAAAATTCAGAGCTAACTTGTAACTGAACAAACAACATCACCCCAAACTATGTGTGGGACCAATCTCAACCCTCTTTCCTTCACAAAGAATCTTAAGAAAATTTGAAATAATTAAGAGCCATTTTACAACAAGCTCTAGAAGTAAAAAGAAAAGATACATGTTTTATGAACAATTTTTAAACCCTTGATATAACCATAGCTGCACTGATGCTTCTATAGCATTGTGTGAAAGACAAGTGGTAGGTTGGTATGTAAGATTTATGGTTTGAGAGGTTTTAAAAATATTTTGCTATGATTTTATACATAATTTAAAGCAGTTGAGAAGAAAATATTTTGATCCAAGAGGAGCCAGTCTAGGAAAATCAGAGAGATAAATCTTTCAGCTACAGAACAGAGACGTAAATCTGTCCACTAAACTTGATGATATAAAAGCTATTCTAGCTAGCTGATTCTGCATTTTCACAGGGCAACAGATGCTTCAACATGTCTAGCACTAGAAACCACAAGAAGTCCCAATTGAACATTAATGTGTCTTAAACAACGTTTACTCATGTGTCTAATATTCCCTGGACAGGTCATACATTATAATGCTTTCCACTGGCATACACTGACAGGGAGCTCTCAAAGAAACCGGGTGGATGAGCAATTCTTGAGGCTGACCACTGTAAGTTGCATTGCATTAAACTGTCTATTCAGCACTGAACTTCTCTACGTTGTTTCCTTATTGGGTAGTACCCCATTTCCTTTGATTAAAAGCTGAATGTTTAATCCACAAGTACCCTGCAAACTGCCTTCAAAGACTGCAGTCTGATGTTTCCCCAAAACACGTCCTTATGTTGCAGAATGCATTTGTGTGGGTTATTTAAAATGCTTACTAGGATCCCGTGCAATCCAACAACATATTGTAAAAACAACAAACACGGTGACACTAAAAATTCTGGCACATCGAAATAGTTTTAAAGAGGGTACTATTTGAAAAACTTGTCATTTTGATAAAATGCAGAGGAATAACTATAGTTACATAATTTCTCTGGAGGGGTCATTTAACTTCTGCACATCTTGATTTTTCAGTGTTGGATCTCACAAACCTTACAATAAAATTAATAACAATAAACCTAAAGAGAGAATTTTAAAATTGTTAACATTTAAAATTCTTAACATTTAAAAATGTTAAGAAATGCATACTGTGACAGCAAGACTGACATTTGGACCAACTAGATCCAAGAGCTCATCTTACTCTGGACGTGCCACTCTCACGTGGCACAAGTCTAAATGGGAGATTCCCAAGCTACTGCCAATGTGAGTTGAAGTCCACAATGTAACACCCATTAATTCTTCAAGCAGGACAGCCATGTTTGAGGTGTGACAATGCTGCTCTGGATCAGGGTGTTTCTTCCTGACTTTGAAGCTCTGCCCCACGCCTCCTTGTACTGTGTTTGGCCCAGGTGATGGTTGCACACCCTCCACACTCATGGCCTCAGCTTCAAAGCTGCTTTGCAGCTGGAAATGTTCAGGCACTGTGTTAAGTGGGAAATCTGACTTATAACTAGAGTGTAAATCACATTCCTCTTCTGAAAATACCTTTACCATCGATATTTTAATCAGATGTCACAAAATACTGTATCATTATGCCTACTTTTATGCTGCTTAATTTCAAATTAATTTTTTCTCATGATTTAATTCTGTTATTAAACAAGGATTTCTAATGAAATTTAGTGTTCATTACCAAAAATGAAGCTGTGACTGCAAAAACATCTGTCTTAATAATTGACAAAAAGTTTAGCATTACTAGATTTTACAGAAATTGTTGTGCTCTTGTGCTATTTTATTCATAAAATTAAGACGATGAAAGCCAAGGATGTCCTTGAACATTCAGCTGACTGGCGACAAAAAGCTAAAATCAGTTGACACAAGAAAGCCACTCCAAGGTGAAGGGGCAAGCTCATTTTTCCATCTGTTTTTATTGAACACACCCTTTGTGAAATGTCATGGTCAAGGGCGGTTAAAAATTAATGTCACTCTAATCTTCTTTAAACACTTTAACTTGCTCAGTTGAATGTGTCAGACAGGAAACTATCCATAAACAAATTTGAGATGTTAAATTACTAAGATAGCTGTGATTTCCTTCTTTTGCAAAATCTCATTACTAGCTGCAATATTATTTCCACTCAAGGAAGTCACCCTACAACACCAAATATTTTCACATGCATTGAAACATGTAGACTACACAAGTCTGCGGATGTTTGCTTTGGCAGAGAATTGAACTTCCTCTGTTTCTCTGAATACAATGTAATCCTCCTCATTTATGTCTTCATTTAGAGAAAAAAAAAAAAAACCACAACAAAACCCAAGCCCTCAAACACTTAAAAATCACATTTTAAAACCACGTCAAATTGATTTGCTACTAAGATCCAGTTCTCTTCTAGAGAACGTAAACACAAAGGCAAGAACCACCTCCAAATCTTCATTTCCTATTTGTGCTTATCTTTTTAGTTAGCGCAAATACAATTAATAGAACAAATGAACATAAATAAGAGTTTAAAATACATAGTAAGACTGAATCTCAGTATTTCTTCTGACAGCTCTGTCAATGAGTTTGACATGAGCAATGTCATCTCCTTGAGTCATTGCCTTTGTGAAAGGCACTAGCATAAGGAATTTATACATATATTTTCTGCCTCAGTCTCACATCACGATTACAGGCTGGCTGATTGGTTGGTCTGTTTATCTGTACTTAAAAGTCTGAGATTTTACAAGCTAACTGAAGATCTGCAAAGTCTATTTTGTATATTTGTCTAATTTTCTGCCAAAAGGATAGGCTGTAGCCTAAAATCTGTTATGGCTAGAAAGTGGAAGGCAATCACACAAAGGTTTGATGAGGAACAAGGAAAATCATAGCCTTCCTTCTGCCACCAAGAGACATATCTCCCTGGAGCTTAAGTTTTTGTGTTACACACAATTGCCTTCTGCAGAGATAGCCAAGTTGAATTTCTCTAGCTTAGTGCTAAGTCCTAGACAGTCATCTCAGAAGTCTTCTCAATTTAGAGAAAAACATACTTGACTAATTTCCAGTGTTCACCCTCCTCCTATCAACCCTCTCCACCTGCAGGCACACAGAATGTCTTTGGGCAATATGTCAAATGATAGTTTCATGCCATCCCTTCTGCCCCCTGTAAATTTACATTCAGTCTAGTTCCTTTCAACACTTATGAAGGGCAGACAGAAGCCCCTGTTTCCATGATCTTCAGAGCTCAAGAAGAGGAGGGGAGAGCAAAGTGGCACCACAGAGTCAGATGCATTGCTAGGTACTGTACTGTAGCATTGCTCTACATCAAGCTACTCCCCACAAGTACAAGATTTTTGTCATCCAAAATTACAGTAGACTGCTATGAAGATTTGTTAGAGAAACCCACCACAGCACTTCACTTACTACCCATACCTGGAAGTGTCAGCAACCTAGAGCTGAGCAGGACTCAAGAGCTGTCTGCTGAGCTATGATTAAGGTGAGCACACTGTAACCAAAACAAGGTGCCTATTTTTCCCTGTGTCCTGTACCACCCATCCTCTGAAGAGACAAAAATCTGAAGTGGTGTGCAGAGGAACTACATTTGCTTTCCCCACTTCTATTACTTTTGGATATGACTGTGAATTAACTTAAACAAAACATAGCTTTAAGTAGAAGAGAACAGTTTTTCCTAGATTATATTACTTGTGATGTACTTTCTTGCTTTCTTATTTGGCTAAACAATGACCAGAATGCAATGCCATTAAGCCATTGAATTAAACCTGATTTACACAGCATGTATTTACTTAGTTAATTTTTCCATTATATAAATGTTTACCTTTTAATTTGGGATCTAAGAAAGATGGAGTTATAAGCAAAATCTGAAAAGCAACGCAAACCCAGTTTCTAAATTAAGAGTGGTCATTTTTCATTGCTTGGTGAAGGCTAGCTCTTCAGAAGCCCTACTGCTTAAAATGTTCTTTGTCTATTAACTTCCCCTAAATACCTTGCCCAACAGAGCCTAATAATTACTTGACACATACTTTCTCTTTAATGAGAGTTAAAGCGTACGATGACATCAGCCTGTCCTATTTGTCTGTGACTTGCAAGCCAGATGAAATTTACTTACTAAATGCTGCAACCCTGCCAAAATTCAGGGCTGCACAGAACAGTATGTTCGGGCCCTGATGTCTTGCCAGTTTTCAATGAAGTGCTTGACAGAGACCACATGTGGAGGTCAAGTGATACTATCATGATCTCACCAGATGGTAAGTTGTGGTATTATTCCCAAGGCAGGTAGTATAGTCTGTTCAGAAACAGTTGGCAGGTGATCCATGAACTGACAGCCAGAAGCAACTGGATTATTGCAAAAGATCAAGAATGTCACTGATGGCAGCAGAAAGACTATTCCAAGAATTTTTCTTGCATATAATTCAAGGACCCAATTATCAAGTTATGTTTTTGTGGAAAAAAAAAAAGAAAAAAGAAAAGGATCTGTTTTATTAACTTCTATCTTAAAGCAGTAGCCCTGCTGTCAAAGAAATAATCATGCAAGAATACAAGATTATGTGATGCATGTTAAATAGTAAAAAGACAGATACTGCAAGCTTACCATGCTTGGACTCTTGAAACATATTAAGGATCACCAGGTCACTCTGACTCTGATGTCAATTCAGGGATTGTGTCTACACAGGTTAGCAGGCAGGGCTGGACTAGTTTGCAGAGAGCAATAGGAAAGCAGACCATAGAAGAATCTTCCAAAATGTTGTAGATGACATTCTCCCACCCCTCTACAGTAACAGCCTATCCACGTCAAAGTGTGAAGCACTCAGCACTTACACAGTCCAGCCTTCAGTTAAAGCAGGTAAGTAATTTAAATCACTTCTGAACTGACACTGTGTCCTGGTTTGGGGTAAAACAGAAACAACTTTCTGTCCAGTAATTTTACTTTTTAACTAAGCCTTTTCTAACAAAAGAGGCTTAAAAATAACAAAAATATTTTGCATTTCTTGCAAAATCCAATTATTTCTAAAATGCAAGAAAAACCACACAGTGGAATCCTTTTTATGCAGCAGCAGTTTTCTTCCCCAAGCTAAAGAAACAACATTCTTCTTGCAGAAAAAGACATAATTTAAAACCAGACTTTAAAGTTCCGCTTGTGCAAAACCTATTAATTGACCGTGAACTTTATTTGAAAAAAGACAGATTCTCAAAGGGCCAGTGTAAAGGCAATGGTACATCCCCTTGCACTTCTGAGATGCTGCACCTTCTGGCTCTTATCAAAACCTCCACTGAAATTTTACACTAACATCCTCATTCATACTGTCCAAACCTCAAAATATGTAATCAACTACACTTAATCATTTTCTGACTGAAAAAGCTAAGATTCCTTTTAATTAATTCATCACACTGGGACATCTCACTCTATTTAAAATTATGGGACCAAAGAGTCCAAAAAAAAGTATATTAATTGCAAATTAAAATAAAAAACACAACAGGGAGACAAAAAAGCTCCTGAAAAGCAAGTCAGTTGCCTAAAGTTATTTAAATACTTTCTGAACGTTTTTAAAGCAGGACACATGCTGCTAGTAAATAAATGTGCAGTAACACAAAGTATAGCATTAGGAGCTCTAAAGAGGACGGGTGGCAATTTGGACTGAAACTATGGAATTTCTTTAGATGCACAGAGAAGAAAATTCTGTAATACAATATTAAAATGTAACATAGCCTTCACTGACTCTCTTAGAAGACACTGAGAAAGTAGCCACTATAGTGCACGTATCATCTAGCTGTAGCCTTTGATAATTATTTTGAAAGAATTAATGTTTCATTAAGTGTGCATATAACAGAAGTTTTAGAGCTCTTTTTCTCATAAAAAGAGGTTCAAATTACTCCTTTTCACTAGCAGCCTTTTTTGAGCCTTCCTAAATTTGATGCTCTACATGACCACAAGATAAGCCTTTAGCCATCATTGCACTTTCTCTCTTTTCTTTTAATCTGGGCCTGCATCATGTATCCAAACTAGAGTGTACTTGTCTAGCTAAATTAAACATCCAGACTGCCCAGCAAACATTATCTGATGTGCTATCGTCTGGTTTCACGTGTGCCATCTGAGCATTGTTTGGTCAGACATGAAAAGACTGACACCTCAGTCACAAGGTGTCAAAAACTATCCAAAAGTCTGGATGCTTTTAATTCAGCTAACTGTATGCCATGTTTAAAGCTCTTTAGGGAAAAATGAGCAAATTACCTTCAAACTGGAAATTAATTTTCTGTGTTCAAATTTCTTAGTCATTTACTGCAGCGTAGGGCACTTTAAGGACCACAGCCCTCTTTTACCACTCACTCTTGTTTCTACTAATTGGTTCCAATAGATCTTGATAATGAACTCTGCAATAAGAGAGCACTAGCCAGGTTCAGCTCCAGTGAAATATTAAATAGATAAAACTTTTCAGGTTTATAACTGGTTACGAAGATCAGTGTTTCTATAAAACCTAATGTATATCACCATAGAACTTCATGTCTTTAAAGACCAACACTTTGTACATGGTTTTTTCAACACGAGGCAATCAACTGAAAGTCATTACGGAAAGCTCCACCTTCATATGCTCTTATTGAAGAAATATTGCCTGATCCTTTGGGCAAAGCTGGGTAGATCCAGGAAAACAGCACATCTCAAGAAATCAATTTGACTTGCTACCTCCTAAAAGGTAGAAATCACCATTTGCTAAGCAAAACAATAGCCCCATCACTGCACAAGATAGAAGTGTCCCAACAGTTCCTTCTTCAGAGGACTTGCAATCTAGAGAATATTTGGCAGGGACCTGGATCTGATATTTGTTTCAAATGGAAAGGGACTAATCTTTCATGCTGCTTTTTATTTTGGCAGTGAAAGATGCATGTCCCAGGGAGTGCACTGGACATCACTCCTACCCCAGCTATCTGTAAATTGAGCTACATACCTGCAGCTCAGTACTTTGAGACACAGCCCGGGGGGCTGCAAATATGACCCTACGAGTCCTGCAGGGCTCTCTGATAGCGCAGTTACAGCACCAAGCTGTCACACAGGCACCAGGCTTATGATTTACTGGCAAAACTTCCGGCCTCATTCTGCAAGTGCAAAGTTTTACACTGAGGAGCACAAAACAAAGAGAGTGATGATTTGGAATAGCAATCAACAACAGCGGTTTCTGTTTTTAATGAGAGACATGTTGCCTGGTTATCAAATTACCAGTGATAAGAAGACCTAGTGAAGTCACTGAGAATGCTGCCAGTGACTTTCCTGGATTGGTATCAGATCATACGAGACAAATATTTAGGTATGAATCTCTTCAGTATTCTCAAAAAATAACTATACTGGGTTAGATCAAGATTTCTTCTCAATCTTATGTGGCAAGTGCCTAGAGCAGAGCAGAAGGGAAAGTATGTTCAGTACTACCTTCTCCTTAATACTTTTGTAGCCACCAACCATCTTCATGTCAGGGACTTCCACTTGCTATCACTAGCCTGAATCTGTTCCCTCTGAGACAGCCCTCTAAAGAGGATGAATACTGATTAAACACTTC
>JAOXNG010000012.1:86334724-86345477 GCA_028566535.1 Scolopax minor
CATGAGCCAGCAGTGTGCCCAGGTGGCCAAAAAGGCCAACAGCATCCTGGCCTGTATCAGGAACAGTGTGGTGAGTAAGACCCGAGAAGTCATCGTCCCCCTGAACTTGGCACTGGTGAGACCCCACCTCGAGTACTATGTCCAGTTTTGGGCCCCTTACCACAAAAAAGACATTGAGGTGCTGGAGCAGGTCCAGAGAAGGGCAACAAAGCTGGTGAGGGGTCTGGAGAACAAGTCTTATGAGGAGTGGCTGAGGGAGCTGGGATTGTTTAGCCTGGAGAAAAGGAGGCTGAAGGGAGACCTTACTGCTCTCTACAACTACCTGAAAATAGGTTATCGTGAAGTGGGGGCTGGTCTCCTCCCCCAGGTAGCAAATGACAGGATTACAGACAGCGGACTCAAGTTGTGCCAGGGAAGATTCAAATTGTACTAGGAAAAATGTTTTCACCAGAAGGATTATCAAGCCCTGGAACGGGAACAATACCCAGGAAAGTAGTTAAGTCACCATCTCTGGCGGTATTTAAAAGACAAGCTGTAGTCTATCAAATGACATTGACTTCCCTATAACCTTCTACTTTCATGCTACAAATGCCCACAAAAAAATATCAACCTGGAGTAAATAATCTTTCTTTTTTTCACAAATTAGAAATCTGAAGTGAAAATTGATTTGAAAAAGGAAAGCAGTAGTGTAAAGGGGGTGACCTGAAATCTCTGACATTTTCACTATCTGCATTTAAAAACAGAAAATAGAGTTAGTCGTTATTATTTTCTCATGCTCCAAAGCACAGCAGGCACTTCATGAAAAGATTATAAACTTTCCTAGACAACCAGAATGTATACATATATAAATAGCAAGCCACATCAAAAGTAGTACAAGAAACATGTTAAATCAATATTCATCAACACTTTCTTATTTTACTCATATATACATATTTACTCATGTATATTTGGCTCCTATTTTACATAATGAGCAAGTCACAGAAGGAACACCAAGATAACACGCAGGAAGAGGCAGAGGACAGGGTTTGTTGAGCCTTAAGGTGACAAGGGAGATCAACTGCTGTCAATACCGATCCATAGAGTTACAGAGCCAGACTCCTCTTGGTGGAACGGCAAGAGGAAAAGTGGCAAGAGATAAGTACAGGAAAGCCCATTTAGGTACAAGGAAACAATTTTTTACTGTGAGGATGGTCAAGCCCTGGAACCCAAGTATGGCGGGGTTTGGAAACCTTCTCTCTGGAGGTATTCAAGCTTGCCTAGAGACAGCCCTGCGACCTACTCTTGAGACATGCACTGAGCAGGGAGTTCAAGCAGGTAAGTTCCAGTGACCCCTTTCCAACATGAATTATTCTGTAAATTATTCCAGTAAGATTTTTTTTTCTTTAAAGCCTATATTGAACTACTGTAGTTTTTACCTGACTCCTATTTAGTATTTAGTTAAGTTCATTTTTAACCCTGTTGCTGTATGTGTCCTGTTTGTCATCTTCTGAGAACACCTCTTTCATGTGTCAGCAGCCTGGATTTATTTCACTCCAGTTTTTTCTTAAAACACCATTCTGTATTTCGAGCTATGAGCCTGCAACTACAATCACTTAAATCTCTTTCACTGGGAATTAAGTGAGAATAATCTTCCTGTGCCATGAGCTCACTCCATACTGAGCTCTGCCCTCCAGTATTTGCAGAATGTGACTACAGCTTCAGGTAGGTTATTATTTGTCCTACTATCCTGCTCCTTTGTGCCTCACACGTATGAGACAGTTTGCGTAACATGTAAGGTAACGGCACGATCAACAACTGCCCAGTCTACTCTTCTACATACTGGTCATCCATGTGCTGATAACTCCAAACCAAACACCATTTAGCTTCAAACATCCTTATTTTTCTGCATTATGCTTCAAATACTCAAGCTGCTGCCACTACACGTCTGTATCTGTGTTAATTGGGAAATCCTCCTCAGTGCCACACAGTGTGAATGGAGACAGGTGTACAATCCCTTCATTTATAGGTTACCCATTAGAAGCATTACCTGTGACAATCACAAACAGAAAAGTTTCTAGTAACTCTTATGAGCTTTTCCACTTTCTTTCTAAACATCTAGCCGTTGCTCCTGTCAGGCCTACTAACAGATCTACAGGCATAAAACACCTAAGTGGCCAGCGCTCTGCCTATCTTTCAGCACATCAGCTAGTCCTTACACAACAGTACAAATATATGTGGGGATATTTTATAACCCTTTACTGGGGGGAGAAGGCTAACAGTTTTTCATTAAAACTTTTACATGTTTTACAGTAGAGTTCACAGGAACCAATTATTTCAAAACAGAAGACTGACTTTTAATACTATTCTATTGCTCAACATGCTCCTTAAAGACTTAACTTTGTCCTAAAATCTGCACTACATATTTCAAAAATCTGGAATAAATTGTGTGTGGCAGTAAACTCTCAAAGAGAGCCTGACAATTTGAATTCACTTTTCTAAATAAATAAATCTACTTAAAAATTCCAGATTTCAATACAGTATCTTTAAATAGCACACTTTTTGTCTTGAACTGTATTTCAAGAAAATGTAATAAGAATTTTCTGCCCTCTTGCTGATATTTTTAGGAACTTTCTATATAGAGAACATAGTACATCAACAACATGTTGCTTTGCTTAAATACAATTTGAAAGAGATAACTTTAACTTTTAACTTGTTTCATTTGCAATAACTGTAAGTGATACTAAATAACTACAGTAGTTATATTTTAAAACATACTCTAGTGTACTTCACAGTTATATGAACAGCTTTCCTGAAATTACAGAATCATTTTTTCATGATGATGATGCCCAGGGCAAGATTTTGCAAATTTTTCTGCAACAGACAAACAATTTCCCCAGGGTACTCAAAAGCAGATTTTGCAGAATGCAGTTTTAGTGACAGCAGTGAAAATACTGAAGATTTAGAACAGTATAAACAACAGCAGAATTTGTCTGAAATGTCCTTCCATGATATCACCATAGATACAAAAAAAGTGATCAAGGAAAAGAATTTATTACCTGCACTGGTTCCCATACTTGCTTCAAATTAAATGAAACAATTTTTTTGTAATCAAGTGTATTCATCATTAAATGTTTACCTCACAGTATCATTGTACTTTGTGGCTGTCCAGTTCACAACATCAAAACAATGCAAAAAAGATGAAAAAGCCTGGGCTTTCACCCAAACCTGGAGACCTAAAACAGTCCATCCCCTAAAAATTTCAGATGCTTTTTTCTCTTTAATTTCACAATGTAACCAGTGTTAACATAAAGAAAATTTCATCTGAATTAGAATTCATCTGTTCATTAGAAAGAACAGCAGCACACACAAAGGTCTGTTCACAGAGTGATGCCACAGTAATACAGGCCTCACTAAAGGTATCTTTTTCTTATAAATTGTTAGGATTATTTACTCCCCTCCTTAGTTTCCATCATCTTCTGCTTCCCACAGCTGGCTATCAGTGCCTGACATTTGTCATTGCTCTCCACTCCAAGTGCTCAAGACATCATAGAGGGAGAACACCTATTACCTACATTAGGCACTGGTGATACTCAGATTAGCACAAACAGGAATTTATTTGCCACCTAAATTGGGGGCCTAGCCCTGTCATGCAGCCAATGGAGAGAAGTGGGCACCTTGACCCAACAACTAAGAGAACATTTTGGTTGACTAGAGTGCTTGGTGTAGATGATATAAATAACCCCTCAGAAATATCTGAGGTTTCATTTTCAACATTTCTTTCAAGTTTCAGTCCCCAAACTACTCAGTGTCAGTGTATGTGATAGCAATAGTAGTGATAATAAACACCTGTGCAAGTGACAGGAAAGTTACTATTCACTGCTCCTGTAACTTGTTTCTTCAAAAGGTCACAGGAAAACACCACCCTTGCAATGCTCTTGGGGAATTTGTTTAAGGGTGAGTTATTTTATGGAAAGGAAAATATTTTCTAACCATACAGCAATTATGCATCCCTTCATACAAATGCTACATGAAGATTAGTGTCTGTCTTGTGAGCTCCCAGATGGCTTGCATTTGCCACTGAAATACCAGCTTGCTTTGGCATCTAACAGTCAGCAAGTTTCACGCCCTGTTCTACTTTCCAGGCTTGCTCCCTTTCTCTCATTAAACCCAAATCTCCCCATAAAAACTCTCTCACTAAACATATAATTTGAGAGTTCTGATAAGCACTGCTTTCCTTTAAAATCTTTAACATCACTCTGGCTTTGGTACTGACCCAAACAAGTTGCACTAGCCTCCCGAGAGTGAATAAGAGAGCACTAATTTCTACCAGAAAAGTAAGAAAAGCGAGGGGCAAAAATAAAGTACCAGACACTATGAGCTGCTGCACACATCCTCCTCAGCCTCAGCCACTGAAACATACAAATAGAGAAACAGTCAAAACAGACTAATGTATCAGACGAAGAAGAATAGTTTTATAGGAATGTGGACTAACTACTGCAAACCCCAAATGTAAAATAATCACAGGCCTTGATTTATCAACCAGCATCTACATATCCTGGTCTAGTGGGAGGTTTGAACCTAAACCGTTCTATGATTCCACGATCCTCCTAATCTGATATTACCACTTTCTTGATCACCACACCATTGTTTGGTACAGTTTCAGCACAGTGCTGAAGACATTTTTAAAAACTCTTCCAAATTCTTTCTTAGAGTAGTTAGTTAGTTTCTCTCTTTAAAACAGTTCTTGCAGAAAGACTGAGGAGAAGGAAGAGCTCCCATGGCGAAGAAAATTATTCTCAAAACTGCCTTTTCAATACAATTTGCCCTTGATTGTACCAAGTGACAAGGAGAACCTCTCTCTCTACCATAGGAAAAAAAAACAAAAGAAAACCACTTTCACATAGAAAAGGCTCCCTAAATACCAGCAGATGCTTTATTGTCCACACAATGGCGATGTATTTGTGAATCATTCATCTTCTGAGCTTGCTTCTCGGCGTGACTCCAGGCAGGAATACTGTCAGGACTGCTGTTTGCCAGCAGCACCTACTTCCACTACACCATAAACTCTCTGCATTATGAGATGAGATACAACCTAAGGCTATCCCTGTGGCACTACATGGAAGAGACAGCTCCATAAACTGCTGAGGGTGATCACAAGAGCTGGCAAATCCTTTCTGCCCCAACAGAAAGGGTCCTTTATATACGGCTTTCAGGACTCTCTGGTACAACAGTTGCCTAAAATGCAGAAAGAAGCTTGGCAGAAAAATCCCATCAACTCAGAAAGGGACACATTAATGTCAGCAAGTATTCCACTGGGAACAGAGAGCTCCAGAAAGAAGGAGCTAATCAAAGCCTTACCTTCCTTGTACTGTGCTCTTCTGCTCCACCCCGCTGGGCAAGATGACTGTGAAGTCCACCGATCTGTTTATCATGTTCTCCTTCATGCTCACAAGGCTCTGATCAGAAATTACAGCTGTCTCTGCAGGTGACTTCTGCTCACTATGAGTTCTATTTACTGCAGAAGGTTGATTTGGTGGAGGAGGAGCACGAGCTTTCATTCTTCTCCTTGAGAAATAAAGGTAAGAAGAAAATTAATAATTTCTCACTAGCAAAGTATAAAAACATTAATAAGAAAATATGTTCATTCAGTCATAATCTCACATTGTTTTAAAAAGTTCCTCTAAAGCAAGCCATTTTTATTTATCATTAAACTTTTCCATGGAGTTGCACTTTATTCTTGCCTCCTCCCTAAAAATATACTAATTTTTTAGACAATGCACTCACTTCTGCTGTTTGCTTTCCATGCCTCAGGTGATGAATCGGTTCCATAATTAGTATATGAAATAATCATTATTCTATCAAGGATGAAGCATGCTCTTAGGAAGAGAGAAACAGAAATGCTGGGTCCTGTCCAGACCTGACTCAAGAAAGAGTTGTATTTTGGTAAATGAATGTTTGATCCAAGTCAGAACAGCAGGAGCAGAGGCAGTGTGAGGTTCCATTCAGCTATATTTGGTTTCCACAGTATCACTCGAGATATTGTCTCTTCCTCTGCTCTAAGTAGTATTAAATTTGGCTCATTGTACTTCATAGGGAAGCACCATCAAAAGGTCAAATATGAAAGATACCAACCACTTCTTCCATGCAACACTAAGAGACTCTTTGAAAGCACCCTGGAGAGAATTCATTCTTCAGTAGAAGCCTATGCTCCATAGCTGACATATAGAAAAGCTGCATCAACTTGCAGCAGACAAGCAGTGTACTTTACAGAGATACAAAACCAACACAAACTCAGAGTTTACTTCGTTGGCAAGCTGCCAGACAGATAAGCAACATATGTGCACTGTTCAAGTTCTGAATAGCTGGCCTCGTACCAAGCACATGTCTAAAAGGATTAATTCTCATTATTAATATCCCAGTGACCTCTTCTGACTAGATTTATGCCTAGTTTAAATCAGATTTTAGTGTAACAGATGGAAAAAGCAGTATAATATTTACTGCGAAATTATTACCCGGGTTCACTGCCTGAATTTTTTAAATTTGCCAGGTCTTAGGGTGCAGGAGGAGGAGAGATTATGATTCTACACTTCATTTTCACCCTGCAAACAACATGAACCAAGGCCCAGAAATAAAAAACACAGAACCCTTAAAAGCCTGCAGAGCTTAATGGTTGAATCAGGCAAGTGCAAAACTGTTTTCAGGGAAAAAAAAATAAAAAATTAAAAACTAAACAGGATAAACACCAAACCAAATTCTTATTTAATTAGAGACAATGTGCATTCTCATAGATAAAAAGACTAAGCATAGTTTTGATTACCAATGCAAGCTCCCAGCAGAGAAAAAAGTAAGAGCTAGATCATATCACAAAAAAAAGTTCAGAAACAATCCAAATCCTCTACACTTTTTAATCAGTATTTTCATTTGACCAACAATTTCTATAACATTTCTCAAATTGCAAACAGAATCATTACACTGCTCTGAAAATGCACAGTTCATCGAGATCACAGCAGGACACTGAAATTAGCAGTGATGCAGATACTTCCTTTCATTTCCTGTGTGTATAACAAATAGCATTCTCTAAAAATATGCAGGGAGAGCTACTGCCACTGGCATAGAGCACTTTCTCTTCCATAGGAAATTTCCCTGAGCATTCACTTTTCATACTATATACACTCAATGAGTCATGCAGGCATCATGCAACTTGCAGCTTCTACACTCCTTCCCATGGAGGTGATGATAAGAAGTTCAAGGTTTTATTGTTTGACAAACTACCTTGACTTTCTATATGTCTGTGAACCAAACTCTTTATTTATTTACTCTATAAAAGACAAAAAAAAGAAATTGGGATTCTTCTGCTCAGATCTCTTCACATTTGTCTACAGCTGTTATTTGTAAGCAGGTGGTGAGAGATTTGGGAGTTTTGCATTCAGATAAATTCAGATCACACCAAAGTAGCATTACAATCATGTGGTGCAATGTTTAAGGGCTTCAGATCAATGTACAAATTATGAAATTCTTGCTCCCCATAACATCAACTGCATCAATGTAAGTAGCTACAGACATTCACATCAACTTGTTTCTTCAAACAAGGTTTTCTTTGAGTTTTTAAAGCTTGTCCTACAATGTGGGGCTACACTGCAGGGGAAATTAAAACCAAGCAGGAGCCAAGGTTTTGTCTGTATAGCTACATTTTGCAGGCGTATAGTTATTTCTTGGGTTTGGTCCTGGTGCAGTGTTTAATTTTAAGACAGACCTATTGTAAGCCATTTGTGAATCTGTTTCATGTTTTGCAGGTAATGTGAACCAAAACCCTAACTGTCAGGCAGTTTCCCAAACAGGTAAGGCTGGAGTGAACACCTGGGGTTTGCAGTCATCACTCAGGGACATGGGGGTGGCAGTAAGGAGCTGCAGGCCCAGCAGCTAATAATTTTTTTTCCTTCTTTCCTCCTTTTTCTTTTAGGGACAGTGCTAAAATCCATCAATGACTTCCTCTTTCAGAGCCAGATTGACAATATCAACCTCTTCAAGGTAATGTGAGTGTTGTTTTCTGCCAGAGCACAGGTCGTGGGGACTTGTTCAAGGTTATGAGGACAGCTGGAAGTAGGGACAAGGCCCGTGTGAAAGGATCTGCTTTCTAGCAGGTTCTCCCCAATATATAGATCTCTTCTGCTGCTGTATGGCTAACTCCTGCATTAAAGCTGGATCTTGGGGTAGAGGGAAGCAAGCAATTAAACATGTACAAGTGCAGAGGCTCTCTGTAGCCAAAGCTAAACTGGAAGGGTTGAGGATGAAGAAACTATACTATTCCAGTAACCAAATCCATCCCTAGAACCTCCAAACAGCTCCTTAACACCATGTGTTTCCACTCTGGAGGCAACGCCTTTGTAATAAGCTGTTGTCTGGAAGGCAACACTCACGAAGAACTGTCCACCTCTTCCTGAAAGCACAGCAGGAACACCAGCTGGGCAGAGATGGAGGGCAGCAGGATGGGAGGAGGGATACTGAATGCCAGTTCATTTTACTGTCTTCCTCCACCAGGTTCAGCGTTACTGTGAGAAGAGCCTCATCAGTAGAAAGGTACTGTCCCTGAGGCTTTATGGCCAACAGTGTTCAACTGCTGTTTCACACATCCAGTTTGAAGTGGAAGGTGCAGCAGCTGGGAGTGGGGGCCTGTCTTCTCCACCTCGTTCAGCTCTGCAAATACAATGTTTCCTGCAAAAAGCCCTGTACAGCCAGGTTACTTTTGTTTATGCAGCAAAGAAAGGTACAACAGGATGTACTGCAGGATTCCAGTGGGTGCTAATTCTGGGCTGTTTGGCCTCAAACTGGCCAGCCTGGTAGGCTGTGCTGCGCTGCACTGGGGGAACAAGCTTCAGGGTCTTGTTTTTTATTTTGTTTCAATGAGTGAAGGAAAGTAATGGGAGCTCTGGGCTGATAGCTTGGGAATTGGGCTGGTTTGCAAACATCTACAAAGGAACTTCGTGGCAGGCCAGGAAACCTGTTTTTATCTTGTCTGACTTTGCTGTTGGTGCCCTTAATCTTACTGTTTTTTCCTTGGCAGCTTTTTGGGTTTGTGGAGCGTTATGGAGGCTCTGCCACAGCTGTGAAGACCAATAAGGAGAACCAGAAGTTGTCTGGCTTGCAGAACTTTCTTCTGACCCTCCAGCAGGGATCTGATAAAGATGGTGAGTACAGACTTCTTCCATTTGTGCATCTGCAGACAAAGTGAGGATGTGAATTTTCTCATCTCTCTGCATGAGGAAAGGGAGGAGACAGGTTTGAAGAATGAGAGACTGCAGAAGCTGTCCTGCACAGGTGGTTTTAATATATCTGACTCTATGACCTAGGCAACTATACATATGCTTAGAAGATCTCCTGAGGTCCCCTCCAACCCCATATGATTCTATGATATGATTCTATGTATCTTTCCTATACATCCATATGCTCTTTCAGCTGCAAGAGGCATTGGTGAAAATGGTTTAATTTTTCCATGCAGACAAAGCCTCCTGAATTTTAAAGATATTGGTTGGAAAGGTAACGCATCATCCTCTGCAGTGCACCTCAATTAGTATAAAAGGCATGCCTATTTAGCTTAAAATGCAGATTATTACAGTATCTATAGGTCTCAACTTCCAGCAGTATTTCCTAAGACTTTCTATGGCTTTCCAAGATTGTATCGAGTTTTACTGAATTATAGCTCTGGCTCCAGAATAATATTTGGGTTGATTTAAAACAGACCTGCAGAAATAACATTGTCTCTTCTTGCTTAATGCAATTTTTGGAAGTTGAGTGGCTGACGTTTGTTTTACTGCTGCATATTCTCAGCCTTCTCGAGTTACTGGAATCCCAACGCCTGGGACTCGTGTTTGGCCAGGGACAGGCATGCAGGCCTGTGATGGCTAAATCTGCGTGTTGGATCATGCCAGGGGCATTTGGGGGTCTCCGGGGAATGTCTCTGGCAGAGGAACAGACTTCCCAGACTGGCCAGTCACTCACACCAGGGTGCAGTGGGGTATATGTGGATGGCCCAGGCACCCCAGCAGTGAAGAGCAATCCAGGTGCCAGAGGGTGAATTTCTTATGCAAAAGGCAAGAGTTGACAAGTCTGCGTCCTCACTGTGTTTGTTTTAATGTATGCCCTTGGCAGTATCATTAACCAGCCCCTTTTGTGCCGTCCTTTGTGCTGGCTCCAAATGGCTTATTAGTTTGACCATTTCCATTAGTGGACAGAATTAGATGCAAAAAGTCCACCCAGGCCAGACAAGAAGAGAAATGTAGAGTGGAGGACAAGGCACAGAAGAGCCTCTGTCCTAAACTTGTATGAAAAGACCTATGAGGAGCAGGAGATGATAATAAAGACCCAGTCACCCTGGGGGCAGAAAGTTTGGCCATCAGTGTCCCCAAGGGCTGACTCTCTGCAAACTCCAGATCTGGCTCCCTCAGGGATAAAGAAATGTGGATCTATTTCCTGCATCCTTCAGTCTTGATGAGGTTTGCACAGTCCTGAGCCCTTTCCTGTGCTCAGTGCCCTTTTTCACCCAGTTTTCGTCTGCCGATCCCAATTTTCCATCCCACACTGCAACCCACCAAAGTAAATGAAATTTACGCTGCTTTGGGCATTTTGGCCATCGCCAATCCTGCGCCCAAAAACAGCCCACATTGTGCACGGCTCTCTCAGTGGAGTTACAAAATGAGCAAGAGAGAGTGAGTACCCACAAACCAGTATATCAACATATATAGTATTATCTCAGGAATTTTCTTAAGGAGATTGGTTT
>JAOXNG010000012.1:86421188-86433838 GCA_028566535.1 Scolopax minor
AATAACCAGAATTTTTCCTAAGAAGTTTGCAGGGAGATAAATGTACATATTCCTGTCTGTCCAATATGACAGCTCTTCTGACAGATGTTCTTTCATTTCTCTTAGATCCATCAGTATGGATTAAATAGAGACAGTATAGTTTGGACTAGAGATAGCCTCTCTGCTTGCAATCCATTAAATGCTCTTAAAAAGACTTCCCCCAAGTAAGAACAGTTCATCCTTTTGCCAAGAAATGTTCTCTACAGGAGAAGTTAAGTAAAGAATTTAAGAGCAGCTATATCAAGAGTGCTAATGCACAGCTCATTCTTTCCATCACACTGTTATAATCAGATTTAACTAATCAATAGGAACCAGCTAGGTTCAGATAAGAGCAGACCAATTTTGAGATGGAAGTATCAGTTGATTATTTTTTTTTCCATTCAACACCATTGTGCTAACGTACAATACAAGTGGTTTTCACTGTGTAAACATCAGGAGATAATCAGTGAATATACAACTGGAGTCATTGTGAAACCTTCACTTAATCTTAAAAAAAAAAAATTCTCCCCTGGCATATTTTTTTTTTTTTTGCCAATATATACCTGATTCAGTGCTAGTCAGGTGGGTACTAAAATTTGTGTTTGAGAGAGAACTCCTTCATCCTCTTGGGAAAAGCTGGGAGCTACTGAAAAGCTAAGGCTGGAGGTGGATCACAGTTTGTCACCTAGATATCAGTCCTCAAGGCTCTGGGCTTTTCTCAAAAGGTGTTTTTATTATGATGTCCACAACTACTTTCCTTCGTTTATTCAGTGGACAATGACTCACTGTCTAGTTTTAAAAGACTTGACAATTCTAGGGGATTTCTTGTTGAGAGAAAGGGCATCTCTACAATTAACCTGCTCAACTGGTTTAAATTCTGTTTGGCTTTTGTAGATCCCACAAAGTGTCTTTGTTTTCCATAGATTTTTTTTTTCCTTGCAGTTTGAAATTGCTTTTTTTGATGTGTGTAAATCATTCAGTTACTAGGAAATATAAATTGGTATAATTTCACCTAGCTCAAAGTTTGTCACACACACTCCTCCCCCGTCATGTTTACAAAGGTGATACAAATTCTGATTACCCTTCTGTCGCCCTGGGACACACAACTCTAAGTTGAGAAACATTGAACAGCTTGCAAACTCTATCAATAAATATTGGGTTTGCTGAAAGTGTCAGAAATCTGTTTCTTTCAAAAGAAGCATAATTGAATAATTAAGACAGACATCTGTAGGAGGTCAGGGGAAAGTGATTTTAATAAGACATTTTGGAAAAGAAAAAAATCAAACTTGTGCGCTTGTATACTTGCACACAACAAAAATAATTTAAAAAACCCAATAAGTTATGGTTCTCAATGTTCAGCGAGGAGGAGAAGTTAGTCTACACTTTTGTTCTTCAATAAAATTAACTCAGAATAATTTGCTTCTCACAGTATGGTGTATGGTTTTAACTGTTACTTTTTAAAAGGCCTCATGACTAGATTAAGCAAATTAAAAAACCAACCCAAAAACCAAACCAACCTGTTATCATTAAAAAAAATTGTTAGATTCTTTCTGGAGAATTGGAGCCAGGGTCCTCATCTACAGATTTACAGAAAAAGGAAAAAGCTATAAAAACCTGTAAGCAGCATGGAAAGTCAAGAATCCTTTTGAGATCTAAAGCTATTTTCTGGCAGTCTTGGACAAAATAATTCAACCCAGTGACATGCAGATAAAGAACAAGACTAACTTCTAAAATCTTTAAAGTGAGTACATCCTTTCAGCAAATTCAGTGATTCAGAATTCAAGTAATTTTTCAAGAAAAAACACCCATAAGACGTCTAAAGCAGTGTTTAAAGCAGAAAAGTAGCTGAAATCCGGATCAATATGGACTTGAAGGGCACTTTTAATTACTTATTAACTTTTGTGCCAAGTCTTCTCCTATGCTGGAAGTGTGAATAGAATACACTCTTCATTTGGACTCTTTTTACTAAAAAGCCCCACTTGAGTTAAAACGTAATTGAATATTCTTCCAGTTAGACATTTCTGTCAGAAGTTTCAGCAGTTGCTACTGAGACTGCAGGTTGTTTTGAAGTAAGTAGGCAATTTGTGGAAACATACCCTTTTTAGGTGCACTGTTAATTGAGAAAGTGAAACATCTCATCCCCCAAAAAGCTCCCTTGTCCTGTAAGTTTAGGAATGGAAACTAAGGGGAGAAAGCTATCTAAGCCCCAGCTTCTTGTACAGGACATGCAAGAGTGTTGCCCTCTCATGGCTCTTGTACTGATGTCTATGAAACGTATTAAAACTATGTAAAACCACTACAAACATCTAAGAACAGGTCCTTCCTTCAGCAGAAGTAGCTTTGCTCACAGGGGGGAAGTGTCATTGGTGTTTCAAGATGTTTATTAAACAGTGGAGTTTAATTTAAAAACACATGAATAATTTAAAAGCATATGAAACAAGAACAATAACATCCTTTTGTGAATGTTGTCTTAGTTTTTTTACATGCTAGATAATTTTAAACAAAAAAAATCACAATTATCCTTCAGATAATTCAGAAACCATACTTAAAATGCAAGGGATTTTGAAAATGCACACAAGCACATGTTGATTTTCCTATTCAGATGATTAACCAACATTTTTTCAATCTACAAATGCTGCATTTCTAAAAATCAAGTCTTGCTTTTTTGATTTTTAAAAATCAAGAACTTCCTGATCACAGCTTAAAAATGAAAAGTTTCTCAGTGCTGCTTGCTTGGGTGTTTGCTTAAAGGAAACACAAACAGAACTCAAGTACAAAGAGTACAGGTACAAAGAAGGTGTAAGTATTCAGATAAATATTTGTGGAAAGAGGTGTTTGTCAGGCTATGGTTCCTACCATCAGTAAGTGTTCAAGTATTAAAGGCTTAAGGAAGAAGCATTTCTGTACCAACACATCCAGGTTCAAGTGTGCAAAGGCAGCATCTTCCTCATGTCTGGATACTCAGAACAGTTTCTCTGTCTTCAAATGTTAAACTGCATTAATCATGGGGCACCCTCTCTCCAACAAGAAAAGAAAAAAGCTAAACCCAGTGCTAAACTCCCCACAACCCCTCAAAGCAGCTTATTTTCTTCACTGCTGGAGGGAAGGTCCACTAGGGACAGGGAGGACAAGGGCTGTGGCCCTTGTGGAGGAGTCAGCCACAGAGAACTTCTGAGGCCCCTGTCTCACATCTGTGATGTGCACAAGGCAATGTAGCTTTTTGCTTTAATTAGAACACCACTAATTTGGCTGATAGCATAAAACCTGGAGGGCTGTCAAGCATAGCCTGCATTTTCTATCCAGGAGGTATGTTTGCTATTGTTAGTTCCTCACATACATATATTACTGTAATTCTTCTGAAGATTTCTTGTCAAGAAAAAAAAAAAAAAACAGATTTAAACTGAGGCATGGTGTTTCCCCATTTCCTTGCTTCTGTATGTAAGACTGCTAGTTTACATAAAAAAACTGAATAAACCAGATTTAAAAAAAAAAATCAAGACTCGATATTTGAGTTTGTAAGATATGTCCTATTATATTGTACCATTTCTTATATCCCTTCAGAAGTGCTGACTGGTGTCCATAAGAATGCACTGTGATTTTCTCTTGTTCTCCAAAGACAAGGCACGACAATTCCCCATAGGTACACAAGTGACACTGAAGATGGCTTATTTGGTGGCATCCTGCATAAGCGAGTCTGGTTAGTCCAACTAATTCACCATCCACATAACACTGAGCTATAAGTAAACAGGTTTTTTTTGTTTAGTTTGGGTGATATTTCATGTCTGTACGATTTCCTGCATGTCTTTTTTGTTTTTATTCTGATCTGAATCACATCTTTCCTACTGCTATGTAAGCATCCACATCTCCAGGTTATTCCAAATCCAAAAGCAACTAGTGATTTGGTGAATTTTCATGTCTAATTAAACATCCAGGTGCAGACAATTTAATATTCCTAGGGTATTTTTCTCATAGTACAATTTTCCTAAGACTATCTCAATCTGGAATCAAAATCAAGGCACCTGAAATATAAAATTGTTATGTAAAATTTTGACTGCTTTCTTAATTTCATTTGTTAGCTTCTCCTGCCTAGGAGTCACTTTAAGAGTTCCCCTCATAGCTCTACAATTAGTACAATCTAAGTCAGAATTCGTTATTTTTCTTCTAAATTTGAAAGTTTTAATGAAATAAGATATTTCCTTGTGATTTCTGTGGATACTTACCTTAAGGCTTCTAGACAAAACTGTTCTAAATAACAAGACTTACTGAAATGACAGTCTGTATTTATGACTTAATAGTTAGGTTATTTGAGCACTGTCAGATTAGAAGTTGGTTAAATAATGGAGAAAAAATAAAGAACATGAGAGTTAAAGGTGAAAGTTCCTTTAGACTGCAAACTGGGAATTTGCCCAGACTGTTAGCTCTCAGTGTCATTGCTAAAAGGCTACAGAGCTGTCAACACAAAGCTTTTTGGCAGCTCATACAGGTACACAGTGGTCTTCTCTAGATTTGAATGCTGATATTATCTGTTTTGTTGACAAGAATTGTCCTTCCACATTTTAAATGCTGCTCCTTGCAGACAAGTGCCAGCCTGCCAACACCACTGCTGGCACTCTGCAGGAGCAGGCAGGGAACCAAGGGGGAGCCCATCTGCAAAGGGAATCTCTGATGCACTGACGGATGAAATCTGGGATCCAATTCATCACAGCTCCGAGGTTCTTCTGAAACATACATTAAGGTAACTAGACCACAGTGACACCCCAAAGCAGCATTTCTGCTTGTTTGTTTTTAAAGGATATTTGCCTTGATCTCTATTACAGGTCCTTTTTTTTCTTACTGTAATAGACTTTTTTTTTTCTACAGCTTACTTCTGAATCTCTTCACTGTTCCCTTTGCATCCAACATGAAGTGGTACATGAGTTCACATAGTCTTCTGGTTTCTCTGCTTACAATTCCAGGTATCTGAAGACTAACTGTCCAACAGCATGCTTGGACAAGGATATTGAAAACAAGTCTCTGGTCTTTTCTGAATCTACAAGATAATTGAAGTCTTACTTTCAAAGGATATAAAGTATATAGCACAAATGCTCAATAGGTAATGGACTTTTTAAAACATCAGTTGAGCAAGATCAGTAGAGAACACACTCAAAACTTGCACATGTTTTTATCTTTTTTTTTTCTTCTATCCCTTGGCAGGAGAGAAACAATGAAGAACCTGTTATTTCTTTCCTCTTTCTTCCACAAGGACTTTCTGACTTGACATTCAATGACATCACCTGACCAGGACCTGACCTTCAAGCCAGGATTGATTAAACAACATGTCCCACATACAATACCTTGCCACAAGGCTTATAAGAGTACCACAAAAGCATTATAAGTTCCAGTATACAGGAACTTATGACTGTTAATAAAGTTTGCTGACAAACACCTGCTTAATATGTTATCTACCTGGACAGCACTCTGGTAAGCTTACAATGTTTTTCTAGGCTAAGGAGGAAAACTCTATTTGCTTTTCCATAGCTTTCTTTTTGTAACTTAATGAATTATCCAGAAATATTAAAAACTAATAATTCAAAACTACATATATTTGACAGAAAGCTTATCTACATAACAGAACTGTTTCATAGTAAAGCAGTAGTAAAAACCAGAGGCAGTCCCAGAATGTCTTCTGTACTGTGTCTTTATACAATTCTGTGTATAGAGGCAGTACAATAACAACTTCACTCTTAAGTAGCAAAGGTATCTGGGTACTTGGAGCTGCAAAAATGTTCTCAAAACATAGGACAACTAGAAGAGGAGCAGATCCAGTTAGCCAAAATGAAACACCCGGCTGTTGTCAGGCCTCAAGCCAACTTGATTACTGCACATAATGTAGACACACAGCACAAGCTTATGCTGCTAAACATGTTCCAACATTTTCTGAAAAAAAAAAAAAAATTCAGAACCCACTCCACCCCAAAACTCACACAGAGACTATTTCAACTTTCCATAAGACTCATTGTAAAATCTTGGTCTTTGTTTCCCCAGGACTTTAATACTCATCTTTGTTCTTCTATCTGCCAAGACACTCTTCAAACAAACTGTCATGCTTATCAAAATACTCCCTACCAAGAGACCCCTCAAACAAAGAAAACCAAACTATATATATTTAATCGACATGAACTGATGAGCTTAAAGTTGAAGGGTGGCACAAATGCCTCTAACTTCGCGTTCTGATCATTCTTACTATTAAGTGTCAACAAAAAGTCCTTGGCTCACTGTGGCCCTGTATGACTATTTGCTCTTTGGACACTACAGAAAATACACAGAATGCCTTTTGCTCTCACAGCTCCTTGTACTCTCTGGCTCTGTAGTCATGGGGCTCATTAGGAGAAACTGAGACAGTGAACCTTGTTAGAGATTCAGTTTTCAGAAAGTCATGAGGCTCCAGCACATTATGTTCAGGTGTGAATGACAGTAGCTTCCAGACATTCAGTCCAGCTAAAAAGTTTCTGGGAGTGCTATAACAGCTGAGATATGTATCTTTACATATAGATATGTAGAAATACATGCACACATGTATTTTTCTTTTTCTTAAAGAGTCTATCCCTATCCATAAATACTATTTCACTGTTTTCCAAGCATAGGCTGCTTCCTCAGTGTAGGTATGCTGTGCCTATTTCACACAGCAAAGGAAAAGGTTATGGTATAAAAACATCATCTATTCCAAACTGTTCTTTTAATTACAATTCATTATTGAATTCCAGCTCTAGGCTTAATACAAAGGGGCTGCTTCACTAGTTAATGGAGCATTATAGTATTCTACTTGCTTATTGAGTACTCTGAATCTCACCATAACCATTCACTTTGGCTCTGAAAATCAGAATTCGGATAAGAATGCAATAGATCTACATAACCTAACCCACCATTTTCAGAAAATTTTCAGAAAAAGTTCAGAGCAGCTGTTAGCGGATGCAGTTGGCAAGTGTCCTGTTTCCGGGATGGTAAAAAGCCTTTCCCTCAATGCATTTTGATCATTCTAGAAGAAATTTTTATTTCATGACAGTTTGCTCACCAGAAAGCCATATGGTCAGAAAATTAGAGTGACTTCATTACAGCGTTACCCCAAGGACCATTTCCAGAAATAATACACCAAAATGTTTTCAGAGGATGGGACGGATTTATTACTTTGGTCCAAGCGTGAGACTCTCCAACAAAATAACAGATTAAATCAGTGCAAAAAAGAATTACTAATAAATATTAAGATTCAAAGTTTCACTTTCAAGTATCACTTGCTATTATCTGAAATAAAGATTGGCTTTGAAGACACATGCAGCTAACACAAACATTAGCTTAGTTGTAAATGTACATGTTACTTTTAATTACCTGCACATCATTTACCTAGACACTTCTTCTAGGAAGGCTGAGTGCGACAGTGAAGCCCAAAGACAGCAGAAAGGCTGGAATCAAGCAGTGGTGACCAAGCCCCAACATTATGTCTTCCTTGTGAAAAGAGCAGCAGTCATTTTTAACATAGTTAAGAGGCACTGGTGCCATTCCAGGAAAGAACTCCCACACCATCCCTTCAAAAAAAAAAAAAAAAAATCTTATTCTGATAAACAAGACGGTGCACAAAACTTCAAAGACCAGGACTTTTCAGTGACGATCTAGAGTACTGCTGGAGGGGACACAATGTACTCTGGGCATACTTGCAAGGAAGTGGGGTAACACACTTAGTAAGACTGAACAATTTTCCCTCAATTGCTTGGTATTACATTAGAAAAAGGAAGCCGAAATGAATAAGTAGACGCTTTGTTTATATGTGAGAATGAAATAGATGTTAAAAAGAATCTCTCTCCCTCATATTTCTCCTATCAATCATTTATCTCATGGCTTTTCTCACACATTCCCAAGTTGAGCTCATCCTTTTTTGCAAGGGCTTCTGACAAAAAGCCTGGATCTGGTTATCTCTTGGGTGAGATTCAGCCTGAGAAAAAGCATAGGAAGAATTCAGCCTTTAACCTTTGGCTTCCAGACCACTATGAAGAACAAAGACATCTTTTCACAAAGACAACAAAATGATCAACGCTGCACCATCATGATCTGAATTTGTGGAGGAGCTGAATTTACAAGCTTCATTTCATGAAAGCAGCTCATTTTCACAGCTTTTTGCCTGCTGTTATGTGTCACCAGTGATGAATGTGTATGTAAAGTTGGGGGAGGGCAGAGTATCTTTGCTAGTGCTTCAGATACAATACTCAGAACAGCAAATATTTGATCCTTCCCTTTCAGGGAAGTCCCAGAGAACTAAAACACTGAAAGCAAGTCCTTCCCCAGTACAAAGTCTCCTACCAAGACATTCCCACACTTGCTCCTCATGAGTTTTGTCACCTCTTGCCTAGGGATCAGCTTGGACCAAAGCCTATCACACTGGAAAATCCAGAACACACATGGATAGAAGAACAGAGTCTAATTTGACCTAATCCCTTCCTACCAGGCAATGTTAACCTGAAGAAAAAAAAAACAAATGACAAAATATCTTCAAAGTTTAGAGATGCAGCAGTTTAGAGATACTGAAGTCTTCTTGTTCTCAAGTAAATTGCTCCAAGATGATCCTTTCCTTTTGTTATTTTTGGTCTACTAATGCAAGATTGCCATATCATCAATCTGCAGTAACTCTTTTTCTTTATTTGCATAGCACCAAGCCAACTCAAGTGACTGCAGAGTGAATTTTGGCCAGTCATCTTCTTGTGAGAGGTGCTAATTAGGACATTAATCCCAAGGCTTTCTGATGATGCAGTTGGCAATGCTCCAAACCCTCCCAGCTCTTGTCAACACTGCAATTAAAAAAATACCAGAAAACCCAAGACACAAAACCCAACCCAAAAACTGAAGAAAGCAGCAATTGTCATTAACAAGGCAAAAAAAAAAAAAAAGCACTTTTCACTGAGGTGTCCTATTATATTCTGTAAAAGGAATTTGTGAAAAAATGAGCTTGATTTCAGAGATGATTAATACCTTAAGGGACCAACCTGGATGACAAAAATATTATCTGCATTTTTTTTTTTCCTAGAGACTGCTAGAAATTGTTGTGTCTCACTTTTGCTTAAGTCAGAAGAAATTAAAGCACCTATACAGTGGAACAAAAATATTCACCTGCCTCTTATACACAGGAGCACTACCTGACTTTAGAGCATACAGCTGCAGAATGTGTGGCTAGCAGAGCAGATGACATCTTCCAAGGCACAGCTAATGTCACTCACTGCAGTTGTGACGAGCAACTGGACCGTTTCCATGCCAACTGACAGCCAGGGTCTGTGACAATTACCTGTCCCGATTTTTAGAGGCCCACAAAAAGCATAGATGGTAAAATAGAGAGCAGGTATGGTCAGGCTACACTATACCTTAAGATTATCACTGGTCACTTCCACTGGCAGTGGACAACACACTAGCTGCACTAATGGCATTAAAAAGAGATTAAAAATAATTAAGGAATTGCAGTGTGCTGTGCCAAAAGAGGTCACTAAGGTAAAATGCTGTCACAAGGCATCATGAAAATGCCAACTACTCAATTCCTGAATTGCTGTTACAGATACCATTTAGTATTTACTAAATACTTCCCAGATTGTTTGTCCAGGTACCAGAACAGAAGGAAATGGATAGGGGCTGTTAATTTTGTTTTAAATTGGATATTTGGTAGGTATCAATACAGTAACCAGAGTATATCAAAATACACTGGAACTCATGGGAGAAAGTTAGTACCTGAGCTTATAGTGTCCACAAGAAGATTTGGTCAATTTTCTTAACCTCTCCCGCCCCCCAGGTGAGATAGTATCAGGTTTTTGATGGGGAAGAGTTTTTTCTATGGAATGGTAATTCTGACCACAGTTATGACACAGTTTTAGTAGGCTTCAATCCAAAGCAAAGCCATCCCAAAAATATCTGTCAGGGCAAATGCAAAAGTAGGTTTGACACTTATCTACGTCAGTTGTAGTAGGATTTAAAAACATTCTTACTGCATCTCTGCAAGTACCCTAATGACCAGAAGTATTAGCTATTTTTGGTTAAGAGAAATGAAGCTGAAGAGCAGAACCAGGCATGTTGTCAGAGCAAAAAGATTGACCTGACCTACATTTGTGGTAGCTCATGTTTTTAAGCATTGGATGCCATAGTATCAGTCATGATATTTTAGCAAATATGATATGGTTGTATTATTTCTCTTACAGATTAGTGACAATTATAACATTATGGAGTTTGTTGAGGAAAGTCACAAACCCTAAATTTTATTCTTTTAGTAAGAAAAGACTTGATGTTCAAATAGGGTTGAACAAGATCTGAGGACTAGGACTTAAAAGTCCCTGTTAAGAGAAAGTTTTCAGTAGACAAAAATCAGTATTATGCTGAGGGCAATGAAACAAACCACTGATAAAATTTCATTGACAAGATCACTAAGTGTTTGAGGCAAAATTTACATCATAAAGATCAGTAATTGTCAAAACCCCTAATCCTGTAGGAAGACTTTCTGCCAACAGTTTCAGCTGTACAAATCAGAGACTGGCCTCCATAGTCATTCGTTAACCTCAGTTTATTCCTCTGTTGCCAGATGTGAATACCATCACAAGCTGTGGAGATAGTTCATACATACCACTCCATCCCAAATCCAAGCCAAGGGAAAATTTAACTAG
The DNA here is from genome assembly GCA_028566535.1 of Scolopax minor. NCBI lineage: Eukaryota > Metazoa > Chordata > Aves > Charadriiformes > Scolopacidae > Scolopax > Scolopax minor. The sequence continues at coordinate 86,431,868 of JAOXNG010000012.1, forward strand.
CTACTTCATTCATGCACTCATGAGAGAGGAAAAAAAAAAAAAAACAACATCCAAGACAACAGATCCTGAACCTCAACAAGTCTGAGTTCCTGACGACACTCAAAAGCAGGTACTAAAACCCTGTACAGTATGAGCAGCTACTACTTTTTCTCCCCCTTAAGTTTTGCCCAGGTGTTCATAGCCTAAAACATTAGATCCTTTATAGATGATAGTCTATCCTCAGAATTCACACTGCAAGAGCAAAACAAGTTGACTCTGCTTTCCAAAGTGGTCCTTCAAAGGCGAGCCTTAACCAATCACCTGAATCTTTTTCCCCCTCCAAGCCATGAGGATGCAGGAGGATTTGGTATGTGGATCCTGTCAAAGCTATTCTTGGCACCAAAAATGCATTCACTTATCTGCAACCTCTCCATGGTTCAGCTTACTTCTTTGCATCAGATCAGGTTTAAGTTGGAGCTGCTTGCAGGCCAGCTTCTAAATGAAAATTACCATAAGAAAAGCGGACTCGCTATCTTATGGCAAACAGCTGAGTGTTAAATAGTGTTGGAAACAAATATTTGGGGCCATGACGTCTGTTCTGATTCAAGGTCACCACCTGACTGCTTTGCATGTCGCAGACCTCATGGAAACAGGATACAGCAATCGCTGTAAAGCGGCAACTTCAGACTTGGGGTCAAAGGGAAGAGAGTATGTAAACATCTTTAGCATTTATTGTTCTTTACTGTGGAAAGAAAGAGGCCAGGCATCTCACAGCATGTGTGTGCGTACAAAACAGACATGCAGAATGTTAGCCCCTGGGTGGGGGGAAGAATCTGTGCCCTCTTGAAAAGGATCTCTACTGTTAATTAGCTCTAATGTAAAATAAACAAAGTACTTGTCAGTAGAGGAACAGTTTTCTCTCATGTCTGAGATTTGTGTCAGAGGGACTGGGCAGAAGTAACTGGTGAGCAGGGAGAAAGGCTCCTCAAGAACATTGGGTGGGCTCTAGGCAGAACCCAAAAAGAAGTGGGATGGTATATCTCAACATGGTTGTGACCCACCAGAGGAACAGTCCTACACCAGTTCACTGGTTAAATGCCCATTTCATTTATATACCAAAGGGAAATGTATCTATTCTGACTGTACTGGAAGTGGTATTTTCTCAAAAGTGGCTTTCCAGCCAACTTGAATCTTTAGAAAAGAACACATCCAAAAAAAAAAAAGCTGGACAACAAGCAAGATTTTCTCTTTAACACCCAGCAGCCATGGAGCACCCCAGAGTGGTTCAGTGCAAAGCAGGAAACCGAGCTTTGGGTCAGTAAAACCTTTGAGAATCCCACTGCACCAGTCAGCATAACCTCCAAATCTCTCGTCTGGTAACGCAGTGTGGTACCTTAAGGAGAATATACCTAGAAAGCCCATATATCCAACCAACATGTTTAATCTATGAGAAAACTAGCAGTGATGAGCTATCTCAGAAGGCTTCACAACTCTTGATACCGACATAGAAATAAACTTCCCTGAAAAGCTTTACAGTTTTGAAAGGAAGGGACACAGATTCTCCACTTTAAGGGGTCTGGAGGGTAGAAAAGATACCCTCTCAAGTGATTATCTGGCATGTCTGCCCTTCTGTTCCTTGGTTAGGATAATCACAATAGAAGAAATAAAATCCTTGCCCAACTTCCTGATGGGTCCTGTGATAATGGCATACACTTATTTCTCAAATGGTGACAAAAACTCCAAGATAACTGAGTTTTGAAGCCTTATCATTCCCAAATCAGACATCTCCCTAAAATCTGACAGTTAACATAAAAACAAAACAAAGACTGCAGCTGTGGCAACAGGAGTGCCAGCCCTTCTGTCCCTGCAGTATGGCAATCGATTGTTTTCTGAAATATAGCTAACTGCAGCCAAGTGTCATAGAATCATCTGGGCCAGAAGGGACCTTCAAAGGTCACCTAGTCCAACCCCCCTGCAGTCACAGGGACACCC
>JAOXNG010000012.1:86435506-86447446 GCA_028566535.1 Scolopax minor
CCCCCCAGCCTACCCCCTCAGGTACTGGAAGGCTGCTATTAGGTCTAACCTTACTAGAGGCTGAGTCCATCCCAGATGCAGGTAGCCACATTAAGCTTCTTATATATGGCTTATATAAGCCAGTCTTATATTTCTCAGGGTTATCAGACGTAGCCAACGACCAGCCGGGAAGTTCAGAACCACAACAGCAGCGTTAGATAGACCACAACCCGGAGCGCTGCCTGCCAGTTCCTTTGAAGGGGAAAAAATTCCGAGAAATCTAGACGTGCAGCACCCTCTAGTGACAGTCCCCACACTGGGCTTCATCAAGAGTTGGTGCTACGGTGGGGGGAAGGCCTCAGGGCCAGGGAAAACTTCTCAAAAATATAAGCCTGAGGCAGTGAAACATCAATCGTTGGACATCAGTTCAAACAACAGACCAGGGACAATTTGCAGCTGCAAAAGAATAATCCGGCTCACCCATCTACCCACACGGCGTCTTTATAGAAAATTTACTGAAAAACTAAATTAGAATTTACCTCTGCTCAGGTGCTCGAGAAAATTAGCTTGCAGAAACCCTTGAAAATAAAGTTCATACTAGTTTCTGAAGTCATAGATTTTTTTTTAGCCTCAGTTCATTTTTTTGAAGTGTCACTGCATTCAATCAAACCACTACAGAAAAACATCGTACTTCAAATTATGAACACATTTATTTGCTCCTCTAGAAAAACGGTTCTTAGAAATCAGTATGTCTTTATTTCCACATTTTTGACAAAAAAGGTTTCCCCTGGGAAAGCTCAGTATCGGGAACATCTACTGTCTGTATTCCAAACTCATGTACTCCACAACTGATATCCTGAGTGTAAGAAAGTAAACCCAGATCTTACATTCACTGCAGTTTAACATTAAAAAAGTTAAATATAAAATATTAAGACTAGATTGAAAAAAAGTTGAGAACCAAACATGTCTTAAGATACAACCAGATACCTTTGTGTTCTTCTAGCTCTGCATGAAAGCTTTCCCAGAAGGTTAATGCTTTCCTGACTATGTATTTCTGTCTGAACATCTTGTGGAAGACGTTCAAAGGGTTACAGCAATCATTATTGCCTCTGCTCATTTGCACTATCCAATCATTACACCACTCATTTAGGGCCCAACAGGTCACTATATTATTTAGCAGCAAGGAACAAGGTATTCCCATTAAATTCCATATACCTATCGTACTTCCATAAGGCATGTAAAATAAGAAAAATGATTTTCAACTGAGTTGCCCCAGAGCTGAGTAGAGAATTTCAGTTGCTGGACTGTTCACTGGGCTGCACTGTTGCACTCACATGAGTAGAGAGAATATCTAAACATTTAGAAAGACTTTCAGAAACAGCTAAATAAAGCATAATGAAGTAAATAAAGCACAAAGGACTGATTTCATAACTGGCTTTTGAGAAAGTATTGTTATCTTATTTTTTACTATTAACCACAGTGAGAAATCTGTGCTCTATCTTATCACTTGAATTTCTTAGAAGGCTACCTTTATCTCTGCAGTTTCACCCTGTTCTAATCATGTTATTTAAATGGTAACTTTGAGAATATTCTTCACTAAATTTTTATGCTTCTCTTGCAAATAAATACATCCTTGTAGCATTAAGAGGCTTTTCTTTTTTAAAGTTTCCTTTTTTTTCCACAGCTGTAAGTTTTTGAAACAAAGCTGAAGTACAAAGAGGCACACGAATGGGGCGATTTAAATCAGTTTATCATCACATAAACACCATAAATACCTTAAAGACAGATGACATACCTATAGTCTTAGTCGGATCTCATGATCCTTTACACTGGATTTTGAAGCAACTATTAGCTCATGTGACCAAAACCTACATAAACAAAGATTATTATCTCTGTTGCTCAGAAATGAACTACAATACTATCTGGTTTTATACAGGTTTCACTGAAATAGACATGTTCATACCTTACCATAAATCAACAAACTGATCTTGAGAGCTTAGGAGCACTTCAGCATTTGATTGTAGCCTGGACTACTCTATTGTGTTCCCCAGCTGCACCTCATTTGTGTCCATGCCCCAGCAGGATCTTAGTCTTCCCAGCTTTAGTGCACTGCTTTGACTTTCTGACCTTCAACTTTAAATGCAGTCACTGGCAAGATCTCTCAACTACACACACTCCAGAGCTTGCAAGGATTACCTTCAGTCCATGCTGGAGAGCTCTGCAGAAGTGATCAAAGTTTAATCTGTTTCTAATTAAAAGCTGATCTGCTTGACCCTGTGCTCTAAAAATACCAAGCTGTTTATATAAACTGTTTTCTCTCTTTTTATTTTTTTTAAAATCCCCATAATTTTATAACACAGACAACAAAAGATTATAAGGCGTTACAATTTTTTTTTTAAACTAGCACAGATAAGCATGTTTCAAAATAATTAACAAAAGACATTTCAAGAGCAACTAGAAGTGCTAGAAACAAAAATAACAAAGAGACAAATTAGTAAATGAACTCACATTAGACACAGAAAGCCATTTTTCATGGGAAGGAGCAAAGTCAATTACAGAACAGCCACAACCATTACTCATGTGATGTACTTAACCTGAGAGATTTTACGGTTGGATTAAACAAAAGCAGGTAAGAGGAAAATCACTCACAGAAGCAGTCATGCAGCTAAACGATACTGCCATTAAGTTTTATTTTGTAGCATTTTCTAGCTAACTAACATTAGGTAACAGCAACCTGAAATTCAATCCCCTAAAGTACTTGAGAACTAAGATTCAGCATTTTGCATAATCTGGTTTCTCTGAACTATCCCTCTCCCTTATTTTTTTCCCAATTAGATTATTTTCCCCTCCTTTCTATTCAAATGGAAAAAAATTCAAGGCTTTTTATCTTACTTTAAATCTCTTCCAACAAAAAAAAATTTACAGAGAAAAAAGAAAATACCTTATTTTATTCAACAACATTTTGTTTTACATAGAAGATTGACTTTGTTTTGGTTTTTTTTGGTTTTTTTTTGTTTTGTTTTTTTTTTTTAAACATCTAAACAAAAGCTTTTTCAATAGGTCCATACTGTGATGTAGACCAGTTAATTTTTTTCTAATAGAAAAGTTTCTCTACTATTTCCCATTTTTGAGAACTTGCTCAGACTTTCTCAAGTGCATAGCAACTTAGAAATTTTCCAAATTAGCTAGCGACTTATCTCAATGTGCTGTGATACATAACCCGCAGAGAATCACATACTGAAATCATGAGGTCTCACTACGAGTGCTGAGCAGCCCATATTACTCTGTATTTTCCTTTTGTTTTTAATCTACTTACAGTTGTGTGGTCTTTCCCAAACTCTATCTGCATCCAGTATCAGCAGCTCCAGGAAAATGAAGCTCCTCCTGACCCACCTTCAGCAGAGCAGACAAGAGAAACTCCTTTGAAAAGCTCATCATAGTAAGGATTAGGGTTTTTATCTAGAAGCTCTAGAGGACTCCCTTCTGTAACCACTTATTTGACAGAAACTGGATAACATACAGCTGTTAATGAAGTTAATAAGGATGTGCATGACACACAGCTGATAACATTTAGCAGCATCACTTGGGGCACCCAAGTGGTAGAAGGACATGACTTAAATGCAAGAATTCCACTTTAGACTTGAAGGTGGGATAATAGAGTTTTGCCTTTGCCAAGGTAACAGTCCCATTCACCTGGATGAATGTGAATTTCCCAGTCCAGGGGAACTGGAAAAAATTCGTGGCTCATATCTAACTACCCTTATCCAAGCCTATAATTTTTACCTCAATGTAGATTCTTTCTACTAGAGTTTGAAATGATAACTGTGGGAATCCTGAATATCCATTGAAACTTTCTCTCCTCAGGTGTAGCATTTGCTTATGCTTTGCCATGTTTGCATGTTTTCAGGTCAGCTGCTGTGGACTGTATTTGAGGCCATGACTTATTATGACAATGAAAACATAATTTATATAAATGAGCTATTGACTCATTTGTTCTGCAATCTACAAGGCTCCCAACAAACAAATTTGCATCGATGCTTCATAATTCATATTGATTGGTGGTTGCTGCTCAGAACGAGTTTAGGATGTTGGTCATCTCAGCTAAAGGCAATTATCCTCATTAATAGCATTCACTTCAGGTGTGTGTTTAGGCAAAGATCTATTGCTGCTTGCTCCAACCAGCTGAGAATGTCCACAGATTTGAAGCAATGCCACTTTAACTGCCAGAAAATTTCCTTTCCTCATATTGTAGATATGTCATTCAGTAAACCACATATCCAAAACTCTCCAGCTTTTGGATTTTGCAGCAAAGAAAAAAATCTTAGTGTTTGAGGAGGAAAAAATGAGCTTATTCATAAATATCTTCCCCATCACTAAATACTGCATTGATAATATAATGTAAATGAAAAGGTCTCTGTAAGATATTTTTATTTCTATTTTTAAGGCTGTTTCTTAAAAAACTCTGTTGGTACAAGAGGTTGTTCAGGTAAGGGTTGGTGTGTGTGTGTGTGTGTATACAAACCCCCAAACTCCTGAAGTCTTTGCTGCCCTGAGGAATGTAGGTTTTGTCTGAAAAAGTGATGATTCACATGAACAATGGAAAAGAGGTGAAGTCGAAAAGAAGTGCTAGTGAATTACCTGACAATTACTGGCTTTGCCTCTTTTCAGAACATGTGCTGGTATTCTATTTTCATATGTTTTATTGCAAAAATAAGTAGTCTAAGCATTAAATGTGCTAGTTGTCCTCTTAGAGAAGTAAACTCTGTATGAATAATGTATACTAACTTGAAAACAGTATCGATACTGCTAGTGATCATCCTGATTTTATGTATGTATGTCATATTTTAAAATAATACAGCAATTCTTTTCAAATATTCACATTTGAGGCAAGGAGACATTACACTGCAGAAAATACGGAGAATATTTTATTCATGGAATCATGGAATTATCAGAGTTGGAAGGGACCTCTACAGATCATCTAATCCAACTCCCCTGTTAAAGCAGGAACACCTAGAGCACATCACTCAGGACTGCATCCAGGGAAGTCTTGAAGATCTCTAGAGAAGGGGACTCCACAACCTCCCTGGGCAGCCTGTTTCAGTGCTCCGTCACCTCACCAGAAAGAAGTTTTCCTCATATTTGAATGGAACGTCCTATGTTCCACCTTGAGCCTATTGCTGCTTGTCCTTGTCCTATTGCTGGAAACCACTCCAAATTCCTTTAACCCACCCTTTAGATACTTATAAACATAAATAAGGTCTCCCCTCAGCCTTCACTTGTCCAGGCTAAAGAGTCCCAGATCCTTGAGCCTTTCCTCGTAAGGGAGGTGCTCCAATCCCTTAATCATCTTCATTGCCCTGCACTGGACTCTCTCCAGTAGTTCCCTGTCCCACTTGAACTGGAGGGCCCAGAACTGATGCAATATTCCAGTTGTGGCCTCACCAGCGCAGAGAAGAGAGGGATGCAGCCCACGATTCCATTGGCCCTCTTGGCAACGAGGGCACACTGCTGGCGCACAGAAAATGTGCTATTTACCAGGACTCCCAGATCCTTCTCAGTAGTGCTTTCCAGAAGATGCTCTAAGTGTAAGCAAGAGTCAAATTAATCACTTCTATGACAGGCCAGGTAGATCCAAAAGCAGTGGATCCTGGCCAACTGACTTTTGAAATACCCTCTGTTTTTTATGAGATTTTTGCATCTGTCTAGTGATGTGCTCCTAGCCCTGTGATTTAAGTGGGTGAACTCAGCTCCTTAAAATCAAATGCCCAATCTTATTATTAGCAGCATGGACCCTCCTGGAGTCTACCAAAAACTGAAAGTAAGATGCAGTTATTTAGGCTGGCCTAAAATTTGGGGTATGCACAAATAATGCCTACAGGAAATATCAGTAAAGGTAGGGCTTTTGGTGTCACTTATCTCATGTTTAAGAGTCTTTATTTCTGCCAAGGTGAAGCCTTAGCAGTTAGTTCCAAATTTGATGAAGCATTTCAGTGGCTTAAGGACCCAAGGGAGTAACCGCTTGAAAATGGCAGATGGAGATATGTTCTAGAGGGGGTGGAACCCAGAGACAGCAAGCTGAGGAGGCAGGAGTCTCTCTGTGGAGCAGATGACTTACCCTACTGCCTCCAACTGCAATGTCAGGCTTTCAGGTTTCAGACCAAATTGAGAAATGAAAGGGAACAGGAAGAAATAGAGTCATTACCTTTGAATATGTTGCACTGGGCCTTGTATTTTATTGTTGATAGGAACCGTGCTCTGTCAAACCAGTAACTCAGCATGCAGGTTAGAAATTTTTAGAGCACCATACCTAGACTTCTTCCATTCTAACTTCAAGGATACATACATTATAAAAATGCACGCTGTATACTTCTACTTAAGACTGGGTTAGCATTTCCAGTTGCAGCTTTAGTTATAAAAACTTCATCCCAACTATAGAAGAGCAGTGCTCTGATTTTTGTTTAGGAGAAAATGGTATGTGATACTTAAACCAGAAGAGTTAAAGTTCTTCAGTTCAAGAAATAACCAAAAAAAAAAAGCATCTCCAGCTCAGCCAACCCAGGCCTCTAAAATATTTTTCACTTAAAATGAGACATCTGCTATGGGCTACTATCAGTATTTCAAAGGAAACAAACCAAAGAGTCAGGTATGCATCAGACAGCCAGTGATTCTACTGGAGGACAATTTCAGTCAAGTTTCTCTGTATTTCTTATAACAGAAAAAAATTAAATGTGTAGCAACTTCTTAGAGAGGCTTGAAGGTACCTTGTCATAAATCCAAAAGTGTTAAGGTTCCTGTTTCCTAATGTTATTGGGTCTGTCTCTTTCGGTTCCCAAAGAAGTAAGTGATAGTTGATGAGTTCTAATGTGGTGCTGATGAGTTCCAGGATCCAGCACTTGTTAGAGAATAACTATTTCAACCCAGTCACTAGTATTTTTTTTTTTTAATTTTACGTTTGGCAGACATGCAAAATAGGTTTCTACTTTCTGAGGCAGAAAAGCTTTCTCAGTAGTCGATACACAGCATCTATTTCAGGGTTAGACAATACCTGATGCAGATACTGGGAAGAACCTTCCCTTTGCCTTTATGAGAGCCTGGATCAAACCTCAGATTACTCAATAATGTACACACTCAAGAGCAAACAAGGCTTTCTCAAAACCAGTTTTGGCTGTAGTAGTTTCAGAAGCCCTTGTTACTGCTTCAACTGAATTCTAATCCTGCTGAGAGCTGATGGGAAATAACAAATGTAAGACAGAAAGCAAGTATGTCTTAAAGAGTCAAGATGAGACTTTGAGAACACAGGTTTTCCAGCAGAAAAAGCACAGTGTGTCTTCATGGAGATAAAGAAACGCTCAGAAACCAAAAGTAGAGTAATGATAAAGAAGCGCTGTAATAAAAAGGTTCCGATTCCTTACACAGAGCAGAATGGTCCCCAGTGAATCCCTTTCAATTCTGTGCCATATGGTTCCATTTCTCTCTTGAGACTCATTTCAACATGATATAATAAAAGTCCATTCTGATCCATTTCTGTTGGAATTCAAGGCACAGCTGTCTCCATGAGAAAGAAGGAAAATACTGCATTAGTCGTGAGCTACGTTGCTGTAAGTAGGGGCAGGTTAGACATCCGTGTGTACTGCCAACAGAATAGAAGCAGTTATTCCTAAATGTACTAACATCCTACTTAAATGATACAACGAGCCAGAATCTCAGAGTTATTCCTGTGCTTTTTGTGTGTAAGGTTATTAAGACTTGCACCTCAGGTAGGCAGATATCTAACAATTAAGACTGATTTTTCCAAAAGCAAATAATCTTTCATTGCAGCAAAACTGCCAATTCCACTTTTGGCCTAAATGATCTTGTTCCCTATATTTCTTAGGGGCATCTGACTGAGCATATTGAGCTGTGCGATTCCCTGCAAGCAGATCTCTAAAAAGCATTGATAAAGTTTCACTCTTACAAAACCAAAAGTCTTTGACTAAAAACTGCATCTTGTGCATTTTTCATGCTCCCCTACCTTTCATACAGGTTCCTGGATTCTGCAGGGTTTCGGGGTTCAGAGATAAAACTTCCAACTTTTCATTTATATGAACATGTTCATTTTTATTAGTGTGTTAATGTATTCTGGTTTTGTGAACAAATACAGTTATCTCACTGGACAGATTCACGTTTTGTTCATATGAAACCAAAGTGTGTTCCTGTTTACATAAGTATAAATCCAGGAAACTTTGTTCTGTGGCAGAAGATGTCACCTTAATACGAGGTAAAACTGACATGGGATTTGGGGGCTCAGTTACTCAACAATGCCATTGATGATGTGTGCTACAGATGAGAAGTGCTTTGGCATGGAAGAATGAGCAAAACCACCTAACCTCGCATGAGAGCAAACTAAAACAATGGGCATCATGCCGCAAAGTACTTCTGTTCTCTCATCTGTACACTTTTTAACCATTTTTGTGGCTCAGGGCAGCTATAGCGACAACTGAAAATGGTCAAGTAGAAGACATTTTACAGCTGGTCAGCTTGGGGGTCTCCACAGGGCCCTTCTTAAAAGACCCGTTTTGTTCTGGGGAATGTGGGTCTATTCTAACACGGGTGCTCTATCTTTCTCTTGCAGGCCTTGAAGCCATCTAACCACGCTACCATCCAGAGCATAGTGAGAGCTGTTGGCGTCATCCCGGGCATTCCCGAACCTTGCTGCGTTCCTGACAAAATGTCTTCTCTTAGTATCTTATTCTTTGACGAAAATAAAAACGTGGTTCTTAAGGTGTACCCCAACATGACAGTGGAATCCTGTGCATGCAGATAACATCTTGGGAGACACTTTTGAAATGCTGACATGATCACTTGCTATTTGGGGGAGCTAGGGAGGGTGTTTCATCATACCTACTTTTTGTTTGCACTGCCAATTTGGACAAAAAAAAAATAATAAACAAATCGAAACAAAGAGGATAGAAATGGAATGGATTCTGAATAGCAGTTCCAAGGAAAGAGAACGTGAACTTCATTTGTCTCTGAATTTGACCAAGACATGAGTCTTGGCAGCAGGGACTGACTGTTTCTGTTGAAATCAAGAGATGAAAGAAGAGTTTGCAGCAGGCTCTTCAAGTTTTTTGAGACTGCCAGAAGGACATACTGATCTATTTTTGTACAAGATTTTGGAAGCAGCAGTAGCTGTTAATTTTTGTCTCCGTTCTTATGGTGACTGATGGGGAGAAAGCTTAGAAATACACGATTATTCACTTAAAAGCTAGGCTTTCTCCCTTAGGTTATGTCGAATAGTGCAGCAAGGAAGAAAAACAAATCTGTCATCCTAAGAGCCTTAGATAATCCAATTTAGACATATATCTCCTTGGTATCACATGTCATCAACTGCATGTACATACTCATTTTCATTGACATATTCTTTGTAACGCAGCTTTGTAGATGTCCATGCTCTCGGTCGGAAGAACACAAAAGACAGTACTGCTGCATGCATAATTGTGGTATCTCAAAAGCAAAGACTTTTCTTTCATAACACTGTGGAAACTCAGCAGCCCAAGGGTGTGAAAGGATCATACACAGTGAAGCGGCTGGGTGACTTGTTCACAACACATATTTTAGAATGTAGTTGCAGATAATCTATGAGTGAATCATGGTAGTTGATTCTTGATGTGAAATTATTTGGTGCATAATTCTTATCTGTAGGCTGTCACTACAATTATTTGATCAAAACTGCCTCTGCTTGGTGAGTTTTGATTGTTACATTAATCAGATCATAGATTGTCTTTTTATCTTATCAGAGTTCACTTCTACTTTGAAAATCAAATTTGTTGTACTTTTGCTGTCAATTTAAGATTTCTTAATAGCAGATTTTGCACAATAAAAACACAAAACATTCTTTCAGTTACTTTATCCACCAAAAAAATCATTTTAGAAACTACAAACACGAGAGAAAACATCTAATGAATCTCAGGCACAGCTGCAAAAAGTCTGTTCTCTGTGGCGTGAATGCTCCCAGGAGTGAGCGGTGTCTGGCACAAGCAGTGCCAGGAACAGGGCTTTTCAGAGAGAAATGTAGAGGCCAGATGTGCCCTGGCCCACCCCTTGGATGGCAGCAGAGGTACCACATCACAATAGGGTGTTGGCAGCCAACCTCCCCAAATTTGCACTCCAGAACAGAGGCACTAATTAAACATCAGTGTTTCCCAGCACAGCAGTCTGTGGCAGCCATGCTCCAAGTCGCTCTCTGGGACTGGAGCCAAGGTCAAGGCTCTCCTTGATGCTTCCTCGTGCTGTGATGAGACAGCCTGAAAGTCACCTTAAAAGCATCACCCGAAAACAAGCATAAATATGTTACACTTGGTTTTCTCTGGGGTATAGCCGGACTCTGTCATGAACAGTATCATATAGAATAAGTACGATCTTCCAAGCAAAATGTGATTTGCCTTTATGCTGAGAGCATTCTCTTCAGTTAACCATATGGAAGTGGGACATTTTATGCTCACGCCTTATTTTGCATTTGTATGTGTAAATGAAGCTTTCAATGTAAAGCCATGTCTCGCATCAGTAATATATTAATCACACAGGCAATGCTTTCTGTATATAACTTTATATTAGCAGGGATCTCAAAATAATTTCCAGCTCACATTATTAATCAAGATTTTAATCTCAGTTCATCACGGGGAGCTTTTCCCACCTATTCTGTTTTTGGAAATACTAATAATTGATAAATGGCTGTGCTTCCTATCTAATTACACATTATTTTTATGGCTGGCTCAGAAGGTGGGCAGAAGAGAATATCTCGTGCTACACAAGCTCTCTCTTCAGAGCAGCTCCGTTGGCAGCAAAGACCCCAGAGAGGAGCAGACCATGAGGAGACCGCTGCAGAAAACTTAAAAATCCCATTCTTGGAGGCTGCAGAGGCAATCTCACAGTAAGTCTGCAAAATAAAATGTGCCTACCCTGCAGTGCAGCACCTTGAACCAGCAGAATTGCCTGATGGAACCACCAATCCTGTTCCCCTGAGTGGGATCACTAGGCAGCTTCTTTTTTTTTCCTGTTTTCTGGGAATTTGCAGGGAGCAGAGTGGCTTTGACAAGGCTTCAAACAGTCCTGGGATTTCCAGTCCCTGTACTCTGCCGTACAAAATCTCTGTGTCCTTGTCATTGAGGGGAAGCTCAGCAGTTCGCAGGAGGTGGATGATTTGTTTAGCGACTCATTTCTCCTTGTGAAAATAGCTTTTTTTAATGATTCCCATTGAAAGGTTAATCTTTGTACAGACGATGTCAAGTTTAAAAAAAATAAAATTACCCCCACAAAAAGAAAAGTTATTTTGTATATGAAAAGCAACTTCTACATATGCTTTTAATTTATTTTATATCTGTGGCCATCTTGTCTGTTTAACATGTTCCTCTTTATTGCAGCACTCTCTAAAACAATTTTCTCTGTCCTTGCAAAGATGAAAAGTGAGGACCAAGGTCAATTTCACAAGACAGGTGATGGCCACACTGTGAAGGGCATGTTTCACTACTGATGTATAAGCTTGCCTGATTTGTACTTTTTCCCCCTTCAATAATGGGAAAGTTTTGCTAGAAACTCTGGGGAAGATATAAAATAAATCACTTTTTACACAAAAAAAAAAACATTTTTTCCATGTGGTGTTCAGGTTTTTCCAAGAACATTAACATTTTCACTGCTTACCATGTTGTCCCGGTTTGAAGTAAAACCAAATCAATTCTGTGTTCTGTAATTTTGCATTTTAGTTAGGCCGCCTCTAACTCTCTGAAATTAACAGCATATTGTGGAGCAAACTGCTCATTCCCAGGACGATCAGGCCAATGTTTGTGCTCTGTGCCTAGGGATGGTGAGCAGAGAGGCCCTTGCTTGTACTTATTGCTGTAACAACCAAGGGCCTTCCTTATTTGCCCCTTAGAGGGTGGGAAATGGAAAAGTGTAGAGGGGTCCCACCTGTGGGGAGGAGGGGAC
>JAOXNG010000012.1:86451481-86467395 GCA_028566535.1 Scolopax minor
GGTTCCTTAGTGATCCACCATCCACCAAGTGCCCTGCAAGTGGTGCAGCCTCCTTATGCCCAACAGTGGCTGTGAGCGGGCAAAGCATCCAGTCATCCCACCAGCGGTCAAGAGAGGCCTTGCTGGCCTGAATGATGTCTCCCTCCACTCTATAAAGGAATTGCCCGGTTCTGTCCCTGGAAGATGGAAAGGTGCCATCTCTTCAGCATAGAGCCCCAAGGGAGAGGGGAGGAGAGGGACTGGTGTCCTTTGGGCTGCAATACTGGCATGGTGCAAGGAGTCTGTTGGAGGCCACCGAGGAAAGTCCTTGGGGCCTGGAGGTGGCTGGGTTTCTTTTAAGTCTGAGGTTCACCCTTGCTCTATTCTCTGGTTTTAAGGAAAACCATTCTCACTGGTTTGGGGTTTTTTTTTTGGTTTTTTTTTTGGTGGGTTTGTTTTCCCCTTCTGATAAGAAAGGGGAGAGATGTTCTGGGAAAGACCTTAATAGTCTCTGCATTCTTAACACCTTGGCTTGGAAGGCATTATGAATTTCTAAGTCAATGCAACCACTCTTTCCCATTGCTGTGGGAGTACAGACCATGGCTCATGACTGCTGTTCACAAGACTCCCTCTGAAATAGGCCCGTGTTGATGTTTTCTGGAATGGCACAGCACATGCCTGTCTTGCATCATCTTCTGCAGTGGGCAGTTACCAAAAACCTGAGAGAACACTGAGACATGTTGAGTGTAACAGACATGGACTTCCTTATCTCTTTTTCTGAGCTCAGATATTAAAACTTGTATTAGATCATACAGCCTACGTGCCGAAATACGTATACCAGCAGCTTCACACTCTTCATTTCCATACACCCATCTGGTTACACTGAACTGGGTCAAAAGCATCTCTGCAAAACAAAAAAGGATAAGTCTGCTAGAGTTCCTCTTCTGCAGCTTCTACAAGGTACAAAAGCTTCATATAATTGCTAGGCAGAGACACACCCTGAGAACAGCTATTGAGCCAGATTTTAAAAGGCTGGGTGATGCGACGATTTGTTCTTATGGACTTAGTATGGTGTGACTAAAGCATTTCACTTGTTTTGACAAAGCAAGATTATTGATTTAAAAAAAGAAAAACATAGTATTTGTTTATCTCCAAGATGCAGGAATTGCAAAATGAGGCTTCTCGTATTTACTCCTTATATTAGGCAGACAATGTATTTCCAAGGTACTCCTCTATGGAAATTCTAGTTCAATGAGGTTTCATAGGAAAACTTATTTTGGCAGAATTTTGGTTTACTTTACAGTTTAAGTTCCAGATGACTTTGAGAATGTCAAGCTGTCATCCTAACTGCCAGTACTAGTATTGCCTATTACTTGTTTTTACTGATATTATAAATATTAATAGAATTTTGCATCTACATTTTCCATTCATGAATTTCAGTCTTTAAAAGTAGTTAAAAATTCTCTCTCTCTCTGACAGGTAAAGGATTTAAAGCCCAGATACTTTTACCCTTGATTGTTCAAAGGCTAACTGAAATGCTTATTTGCAGTGTATTCCCACATATTTCTTGAATATGTGCATGAGGTTGGTTAGTATCCATATTCATGGTAATTAAATCATTTCACACGTAGCCACCTAGTCAGACAGAGAAGTCCAGTTAACCTGTGTAACTAGAGGATTCTGACCACCTTTTCAACAGAAAATTACCTATTTTTAGAGATAAACAAGATTTCTCAGTGACAGAAAATGAAGAGAGAATTCTGAAGCCACTAGGTGTCACTGCTTGACTGCCTTTAATAAAGATACGAAAGTCTGCAAGAACTAAAAATAATCTGCAGCAGCTCAGAGTAGTGCCTCACTAGGAAAATATTTAATTGCTTGTTCAACAAACAGCATTTTTTAGTAGTATCACAAGTTCCAAAAAACTTCCTATTTTGTTTGCAAAATGGTATCTTTGAAATATCTACTTTATTTAGACTGGCTTATTTTTCTGGCAGCTTTTAAAATACACAATGTTATTATGTAGTAAGTGATGAGGAGAGTTTGTGAATATAGTGACACTGAGGCAGGAGGGGAAAAAAAGGATGTTTATATTAACTGAAGTAATTTCTACTTCCTTGTTTTTAACCATCTTCACATCATCAGTTTACCACGGCACAATAGTTGTGAAAAAAGGAGGGAAATTCTGACTAAAGCCAAAGGAATATTAAAAAAGGTTAAAGATGTGGCATTTCCTGTTTCCATCTATAGTGTCTCATTTTTAAGCTGGTGTATACATAATTCTAAGACTTGCCAGAGAATGGAGCTGATCCTGCAACCTGAAAGCAAAAATGTCATGATTGAAGATCTGGAGCTAGCGCTATTGTAACTGGCAAATTCCAGTTCCTTCCATCTTGCTCTGCATCAGTGGCATACAAGCCCACTGAGTTACTGGAGCACTGTAGTGCAGCACTGTTGCTGAAGCATTTTCAAAACTGGGGAATGAATCTTCTGCCCTTTTTTGGTCCTGTTCTACGGTGCCAAGTGTCTTGATTCACATATAAAGGCAGTGCGCTAACTCTTCTACTCCATATTCTAACTATAGGAACTAAACTTGCCAATCACACCACAGAACTCAACCGTGGTTTTTCTGAGCCCCCTTTCATTTCAGTTTCCTCTTGTGCACATCACTTATTTCAGTCTTCAGCATGGTTGCTTTGCTGAAACAGCTGCAGCCTCCAGCTAACTCACAAACCCCCAGGATCCTCCATAGCTCTGAGTGCTTAAATCAAAACCCACATGAAGCTAAGGGAATATTTCTATCCTGCTAATACAAGGCACAGGCCTCCTTTTCTGAAGACCTCTCTACCAGCTCATTCACAGATTCTCAAAAAGAAGAGGCATAAATTTCTACTTGGATAATAAGCAACTGACAGAGAGCAGCTGTTGTGCTCCAATTCTAGACATCTCTTAGATCCTGCCCCAAACAGGAAAAATCATGGATATTTGCACTGGATGACCAGAAAGGGATCACAAGGAAAATCGGTGTAGAATATAAGTAGACTCAAAGATTACTTGGAATATAAATTGTTTTTATAAATTTAATTTAACTTATAAATTGAACTTGAAACCCACGTATAAACAAGCTTAACTGTGCAGAAATTAACCTGTATTTTATTCAAGGAGCATATGGATCTGGGAATCTGATTAAAATCAAGAGTTCAGATGAATTTGGGCTGGTATTGCTGTGGATGGGTACCTTCTAGGTTCAGTGTGGAAGAGAGAACTAGTTCAACATGAAGAAACAAAGACTGGTAAGATGTAGTAGTTTTATGGGCCACAAATATGGATTAAGCCTCTGAGCTCTAGCACATAAACGAGGGGGCAGAAAAAGGGCTGAGGTTAGCAGGAAGCATGTGGTCAATTGATTTTTTTAGACAATCACAGAATCTGTGAGGATTCTAGAAATATCTCTAAAAAAAACCCCAAACCAAAAGCAAAAGTAAAAGGTAAATGCCAAGCTTTCCATAGTAAAATATGAAACAGAGAACTCCAAGAAAGGAAAATCCCCACAGTAACTATAGATTGAGATTGTGTATGCAGCAGAAAATATCTGAACGCATTAAGGACTGAAAAATCCTACTCCTTCACATTTGGCTCCCCTCCATTAATCCTTGAAAATACAATATATATTGCTGAAGATATATCACAAATGGATTAGAAGAACATCCATTAAGAAAGACAGATCCAGTAGCATAAAGGCGTAGGTATAGCACATGTAAACTTGCAATTACTCTTTCAAGTGTTAGAGCACCAAAAAATACAGCAAACACAAATAAAGACAGAAGGATACATTCTTTGAATAGGTAATGGTGACTGCTTCACTATGTTGTGCTTCTAAAAATCTATGCTTTTCAAAATGTTTTCAGTATACAGCTTTTAAAGGAGATTTCATTCAAAGGATGTATCAAAAAGAGGGAAATCAACATTTTATTTTCACCTAAAATTTAAACGTTTCAGCATTTTTTCCTTGCAAATGCAAAGAATGCAAATCAAGAACATGAAGATCTCTTGAAAAACATTTACTAAGAAAACAGTCCACCTTAAATGCTTTCTTTCAGTTTAGGCTTTTCGACACTAACCCATATTTAAGAACAATATTCTAAAAAACATGTACCACAAAGAGCCAGAGGTCACTGTGGAAGCAGAACATAAATTATAATAAAAATGTTAAATCTTGGTAAGTAACTACAATCTTCCTAATATTTAATTTAGCATTAATGATTATGATCTGGATGTTTATCTACCTCCACTACATACGGTCTTGCTTCTTGATATTGTTTCATTCGTGAAACAGAAGAACCCTTTGAGTTACCGTTATTCTGTTCCCATTTGGCCTATCATAATTTCACTCCTTAAATTTTCCCACATTCATTTGATACTTGACCACTTGAATTTGTTAGTATAGAGCAATTTAATAACTTATAAAGCATTTTCATGTTTTGTTTTTTTTTTCCCCCTCTCAAAATCCCTTCTTGAACTTCTTGAACTGTGGACTCCAAAACCGGATACAAGATTTCTGCCATGTTCACAGTGAAATCTCTTACAGAGAAAGTTTAACCTTTTCTCACCTTTTCTGTGCTCCTATGAGCAATATTCCTATTCTTTCAAGGAATATATTAACTTCTTTTCCCTATTAGCACACTCATCTTCTGAAAATACTTAAAGGTTTGTGTGTATCAGATTTGAAGAGTTCTCAGGCATCTCAATATTGACAAAAGTACTTTTCTCAAAGTGAAAATATTTTGACATAAAATCCTAAAATCCTTGACTAGCTCTAATAATAATTAAAAAAGTAACTATTCACTGATTAAAATATAAATAAATGTATATTTACAAAATTTATGGAATTGCCTGAGATACACAAACAATATAGTGGACATTCTTAATAAAACAATTCATTTCAGAACTGCAAATTCACAAAGCGAGAGCCATTCAAAGACAGAACCATCTGGATTTGTTTTTTTCTTTTCAACTGATAAATAAAGAAAGAAAAGGAAGGATTCTTGACTCTTTATCAGAGAAATTCAGGAGTAAGTGAAAGACTGGCTCATTCCAAAGAGGAATTTCTAAGCCATCTTCTGTAATAACCTAATTTTTGGCCATGGACGAGTGAGATAGCCATGGCTACATAATGTGTCCACAGGAGTCAGTGTTAACCATCTCTCAGTGCTTCATCACCACTGTTTTGTGCTCTTGGTTACTCAAAGGCTTTGTCACACAGGTTCACATCTTGTCCCACCCCACTCATGGAAGCTGAGGTGCCAGTGAAGTACAACTTGCTCGAAAGTTAATTTTGAAGTCAGCACATGGCCCAATATTTGAATGTGGGGAAGAAATAGGCTTTAAAAGGGCATTCTCAGCTAATTGCAGTGGGGGTAAGTAAAAGCAATTGAATTGTTTGGAGGAGAAAGACTTATGAGTGAAATTGTAGCTGCAGCCTTAATTGGATAAGGGAAATAATTATGGGACAGCAGTGCCAACAGAGCAAGTAAGATTGCTTACAAAGGAGCAAACACGAACAATATGTGCCTTCCTCCTTGCAACCTGAAAAGTGCCATCCTTGTCTGAATTTAAAACTGGTCAGCCTGTCAGTTCAGACTCCTAAATCTTTATTAGCTCATTTTCCCCTCTAAGTTCCATTTCTGTAAGGCATTTAAATACATGCCTACTTTTAAGCACAGAAGGGCTGCTGTTGAAGGGAATCTGAATTCCAAATTAGCTATATATATTTTAGTACTCTGCCAAACAGGAGCTTTGAATAACAGTATCAAAGAGTTGGATATTTTATGCCCTTTACATTGATTAACTTGACCTGAGTGTATGTCTGAAAGCTACTGCAGTGGCTGGTCCATTTGTCACACCAACTATTGACCATCCCGCAGCTCAGAATAATATGACATCAGGAAGAGTGATTTATTGTATCATTTTTCTGATTTGTGGAAGGTACAGTCTCTTACATTCAGGCCCAGGATTTGATAAAAGCTCTACTGTAGTGGTTCCTAGTATTTATGGTGCAATATATCCAGAAGGGTTACAGTTGCCATCATGTTGCCTAATGCATTTTCCCTTTTGACTTTGAAATATATTATCCAGCTTGATATAGATGGAAAGGCCTGACTTGGTGAAGGCTACTGTATAGTGCCATAGCTAATGGCATGTTGATAATTATTTATAAAAATCAATAAGGGAAATGCAGTGCTCAGGAAAGGTGAAAGCTTGAAATCCCTGCAGATGGAAGTCCTTTAGCCTCTTCCTCGGGACAGTTATTTCTGCAGCAATGGGATAAGGCCAAGTGAACTGTCTCCCTCTGCCTCTCTACCATCTTCCTCCCACGTGTAGCAAGGGCACCTTTGCAAGCAGAAGGTTAGTTCTGTTTTTTCCACATTTAATCCTTGACCTTTTGTCGAGACTGCAACCAATTAAAGTCAATTGGGATTTTTATGTTTTGGTTTTTTTTATTTTTTTTTGGTGGAAGCTGTCTACAAAGCTGGATACCAAAAGCAGCAACTCTTCACATATAATAGAGGACACTAGAAAGGGCTTGTAAGCAGGAAAAAATTCAAAGACTGATAGTCAACACATATTTTAACTCCCTGGATACCAAGGAGCTTAAAGAAAACATTCACTTTCTCACATTCTGTTTCCTAGCAGATGCTAGCAGACAATCTTTTGATCACCTGAAGTAGCCTTACAGACACAGCATTGTCCCTGTGGGAGACAGGAGGAGCTCACAGACCCTATGGAGAAGTCTGTAAGTGCTTTGCAGAAACCCCATCTGAATGGCATGTGCACCACTGTAATACACCAGTGTGTGCCTGTGGCCCAGCCTGTCCTTACTGTCTTATTTACATTTCCACACCAGGTGTACATTTTCAGTGGTGGTCACTTTTAAATCTGCTGATGCAGAGATTCCACGTGACCAAGGGATATAAAATGCAGTTAAACCTGCTTGGTTTTGTCATGCAGGAAAGAAACAAATTTAGGCATCTTGGAGGTCACCAGCAGATTCAGAATGGCACCACTGAATGTGTAACAACGTGGAGCCACTTTACTCCTGACAAAAATCCTGTAGTTTCTGTGAGTAGCTTTGGTGAGCGGCACTGTGGTCATGGCTGCTGGTACGAGGGACTCATACTCGACCTTCACAGAAAATTATTTTTTGGGTGTCAGATGGGCTCTATTTACTGCATACAAGCTTTTGGGCAAGAATTTAACTTTTGACCTTCAAGAAGCAGGTGGAAAAGGAAGGTGGATGTAATTAATGTATCAAAAAGAGAGTGTGCAGCCAGCAAGACCAATCGATAGCATACTTTTTTGTGTGTTCTGTTACAAATATGAGCTATGTACTTTTTCCCCAAGAGGCACCAAACGTGTTAAAAACAATATTGGATTAATACCGAATGCATTTCTGCACACTGAAAAGGGAAGCAATCCATTTCCCTCAAAATAAATTTCAATGACTATTATCTACCATACATACACATTTGCAAAGGTCAACTTTCCATTCTTTAAAGTGTGTTATACAGTTAACTAATATTTAGTTTATTTCATTAATCTAGATTTTTTCCTTAGGTTTTGTTCAAGGATCTTTTCCTCCTTTTAAGTGTAACAGTCCCGAATCCCAAATTAATTTAGTCTGCTCATTCCAATAAAGATATAAGGAGCAGTCCTTATGTTTTATTTTAAAGAGCATTCAGATGATACTCCCTCTGTCTACTGCAAACTCTCCAGAGATTGCTTCTGAGAAGTGGTGGTTTGAATTTGAATCATACATACTACCTGCTGTGCCTAGTGCATCTCCAAAGTTAATGACTGCTATTTTTGCCCAATTGCTTTCTGCTTGTGTACTGTGTGGAAAGAGTTGCAAAGTGATTTTAAATACTAAAGAAGAAGGAAAGCGGCATATTATTTAACAAAATTATTATTATACCTACTGGAATATCTGCATTTTCATTACATCTAAAAGCTTCCAAATCTTGTTGTGTCTTGTTCTTAAATAAAACAAGTTACTAACAGATACACTTTTGACTGCAAGTAAAAATTAGTAGGTTTTCTGCAACTCCTTCCCAAGGTAAGGTTAAAGGCAATGTACAATATATAGAGAGCTCTGAGCAGCAGGGAGGAAAGTAGGGAAAAGGTAAGCTACAATGAGGAGAAAACATTAAAAAACAATGTATGAGACAGAAGGAAATGACAGAGAATAGGAAACAAGATGTATAAATTGGGGAGTAGTTGTGTAATGAAAGGATTAGTTTGCACTGGAGAGAAGACTGAGATCAGAAAGCAAAAGAAAACAGTAAGATCAAAGAGAAAGATGCTGCATGAACAGGAGAGTGTGAAAATAGTGGGCAGTGAAATAGGGAAGGCAGATGATAGAAAAAGGAAACTTCAGCAGACAGCTAATAATGGAGAATGAAAAGCAAAGTTACAAGTAAAATAACAAACCCTGAGAGAGAAATTGCCAAGCAAGAGAGTCTAGATCTGAAGGGAAAACAGTCTATTCATCCCTAGGAAAAAGGACAACTTTTGCCACACTCGAGTGTAATAGCAATGATAAAAGCTGCTAATAGGGAAGATGAGTGCAGGGATCACTTTTTGGTTTTGTTTCAAATATGGTATATGCCTGCTATGAACTCAGGAAATGCAATTTCTTCCAGGTGATGACATCTGCATTACTCTCTCTCCCGTATTTCTAACATCCTGTATTTTAGGTTAATATTATCCTCTTCTCAAGAAGCTTTAGGTATTGCTGTTTTAATTTAATAGTTCTCTTTAGATTAAACAATTTTGATTGTCTTCCACAGCTTACTGTTCTTGATCTAGCCCAGACCAACAGCCATTCTAATGAAAAGTTTCAGTAATGCACTTAATTTCATAGAAACAGAAGAATCAGTCGATTTAGAATTCTAAACTAAAGGTGCTGTTGCTTTCCCTTATATTGAATGGGAGTCACCTTCACTTATTTTAATTTCTAGAGAAAGATCTTCTCTGCACCCAGGAACTCAAAAGTTCAGCTACTCTTGATACTTTTCATCAGCAAGAATCTCACTGTGGACTTATGGCTTTGTAACTGAACCTAAGGAGATGGAGATACTCCTTTGCTCTTTCTCTATTCTGCAGATCTTCTGTTCAGCAGGACCATTTATTTACCTAAGTCCTTAAACAGATTATATGCCATTTATATACCTGTTCTCATCACACTGAGGAACAAAATTTACTTTTCAGACTGCACTAGGAGGACATCAGTCTGCAATACTGAGACCACTTTAAAGTTGGCCAACGCAGAGAACATTTTGGTAACGGCAGCTAGGATTTCCACTCACTGTTCCCCTGCATAAACAATAGAATGTGCCACCTGAAGGACTCAAATCCTTCACTGGCAGCACCTTGCACTGATAGGGCACATATTCCTCACACGTCCAGATGCTTTGTGCTGTTCCACAGTGAAATGAATCCCAGAATGGGCATCTGGAACCAGCTGTTTCCATTTTTCTGCACCACGCTTTAGACTACAGCAGGTGGAAGAAACAGCTGGAAACCTTCTGGAGTGTCTTTAATAAACAATTCCACCAGCCTCAGCTGCACAGACCCTCTCTGGCTGCTAAATTCCTTTCACTTGAAATTTATATAAAGGATTAGCAGCTGCCAAATCAGCGTAAGGCAACTGCAACAGGTGATGAGCCTTTCAGTTTTTGCAAGGAAATCCTAATCAGTCTGTTCTGAGATAAAGACTCACCACAATTCACTTCTAATACTGGAACAAGACATGTGGATTATGTCCGAGATCCGCAATTACTTTGTGAATGCTATTTAGCATTTGCAGAACATAAGTATGCTGAAACCTCTCCTTTCTAGTGTTGGTTTGCATATTTTAGTCCCTGTTTCGTTAACACTCTGTTGGAATATGCTAATACCTTGATTAACGAGCTTCAAGATTCTGCTGCTGATAGTCTGCAGTTTGCTTGAAATCTCACAGGTATGAAAGGCCAAGCTGAAGCTGAACTAAATCTCTTCACAAGACTTTAAACTGAGTGCCAATAAAATTCTTCGCTGGTTACAGAATTATATGAGGGATTTAGTTAAATGTGTTTTGTAACAACTGTGACTTTTTCTCACAGAGCTTTTACAATTACTTTTACTCAATATTTATATTTCAGTTGAATTCAACGCCTCAATGAGAATCAGGTCCTATAAAGAGCTAGTTCTAGCTTTTAAAGCCCAGGCAAAGACATACAGCAAGAGGGACAGAGGGGAACACAGCTCTTCTCTCAAGTTGTTACTATGCCCTGGAGCAATCAATATGATTTTAAGCTGTCATACAGCAGAGGCTGCAGAGCTGTGCAGTTCCCCATTTGCATCACTGCTGCTGCTCTGTGCTCGTGGATCTAGCACAGTGTCGTGCAGGAACTTGTCAGAGAAAAAGAGGCTCCAATTTGTCTGTCAGGAACATCACCGACAGCCTGGAGCGCGTACCACGGAAATATCTGATAACGTTGGCGTAACAGCAGGGTCAGACCTGTGGTTTGCAACGAGGAGCCTGCAATCATCATAAACTACTAGTCAAAGTGGGCATTTTGCAGTTTAACCTTGCTGAAACTGAATCATAAATACAGCATGTGCTGCTGTAACAACACTGATGGGGCTAGGTAGAATGTACTTCGTCCTACTTTGTATATATTTACATTTACACACATATATATATGTGTGCACATATTTACAAATATTTAATCTAAAAAAAAGATTTCATGAGCATGGTTACTTACTAATAAATATTTAATTGCTGCAGATATGGTATTTTTGCCTCTAATTGTAGGTGTAGTAAAAATGATTACCCTCTATTTACTGGGATGCTGACTGCATGTAACACTGATTGATCTACAAAGCAGTTTATAAAGGACAGCAGATCTGCTCCTCTTAACCACTTGGCAAAGCAATTATGCTCATTTTTTTCTTGTTCAAAGCAGCAAAGAAGAAGAAAGAGAACACAGAATTAGCCTGGGCAGGCATACACTGCAACAATATAGATGATGAACAAGTGAAATATTCTGAAAACCAGTGCACTAATTCATTCTGCTGTCACTATGAATATCCAAAGTCAAACTCAAAACCTTGCACTCTTCTTCCCTACCCCACATCTGATGTTGCAGAGCTTAGTACTAGCATTTAAAGATGCAATGCAGTGCACTTCTCTCCAGTTACTCAGAAAATGCCTGCTCTTATAATAAGGTTTAATTGCTTATCTTAGTCACATCCTTCCATAATGTATTTTATGGGATTGTTGAAAAAATATGACAAACGTCATAGAGGAAGTTTGGGCTGAGCCTTCCCACTACTCTCCTTGAGGTCCTTCTGCATCCCTTGATATTCCTCCCCCATTAAACACAATCACCAAGGCTCTCTGGGGTTTTCATACTTTTTCTCCTCAGTCAGTTTTCTATGACAGAATATCTTTTCTGAGCTCAAAATACTCAATGAATTCAGTGTAAATTCACGAATCCTTTCAGAATATCTGAGCTATGTCTTCCAGAGAATTTACTACTAGTATGGAAATGTTTGCTAGCCTCTATTTGTGAAAATTTAATATTCAAAGAATAATTTGCATAACCACCCACATTCACATTTGAAGAACAAATATTTCTCTTGGTAAATGTATGGGTCATGAACATGTATTTGAAAACAAAGCTGAAATTTTCAGAGAACCTTTGGATATCTAGGGTCTATTCATTTAAATGGTATGAAGATCTCTTTGGTATGTAAGCATTTGCATATTAGCACAATAGTGATTAGTTACTTCCAACACTACTGCAATGAAGATGTGTTATGATTCATGTGTTATTCTTGATAGCCTGCACTTCTAATACTGCCATGAAATACCACAATGAAGTTAATGTTATCCACAAATTCTGTTATAATACTTTCAGGTATATACTCAAACATCATGTGTAGAAACTGAAAGCATCAGTTTTCACAAAACAGACCCATAGTCTCTTTAATAAGCACTTACAGAGTATTGAAGACAGAGGAACATGAAAACCACCCTAAAACACGTTGTAGTGCAGATGTTGTGTTATGTATGCTTTGCTTTCCCTTTGCCCTGGGCACATCCTCGTCTGCTTGCAACCAGGTACATCCTGATAGCAACTGCAGCTATTTTTTAATGGATAAATTCATATTGGGCAAACACACATATGAACTCTATAGATTATTCTTGCTTGCCTCCAGGTCTTCTGTGTCACCTGCTGTGCTTTGGCATTATGTTGCTCTTCAGCTGAATTCATACAGTTATCAGGGCAAACTTAGTGTATTTGGCAGTAGACCAAAGGTATGGAAAATGAACAAAGACTTTCTGAAATAATGCAGTAGGTCCTCCATTCAGTTGCTTCGATTTATGCTAGCAGCAGTCCTGTTCCATAATCGTGTCTTTAATCAATCAGTCGTTATTGCTACAACTTTTGTTACAGCAACTAAATAAAAGCACTATCCATATACTTACTGAAAAGACACTGCATTTACGTGAGCCTCTGAACGCAGGTGTTGTTCTGTTAATGGTCCGTAGATAACCATCCAAAATTCAAAGTCTGTGCTTATTCTTAAGAAAAAAAAAAAAAAAGAAAAAGAAATAAATACAATGTCTGTGGTATAGATTCTGAAAACAATCTCTTGGGATCGTTACCATTTTGACAGCAAGATGAATATTTTAGAAGTGAACTTTTGAGCTCACAAAAGTTTTGGAAACATTTGGATCTATCATTTATTTGAGGGTAGGTTTTCCTGTAAGTGGCTAATTAGTGAAGATGGATGTTTGTAAATGGGTGCTCTGTCCTTGTGCATCCCTAAATCTAGGTTTAATTAATGTGAAGACCATAACCCTTTGTGAAAAATTTCCCCTTGTGGGGGCAGTTAGGATGCCACAAACAAAAGGTGACATTTATAGGTGGTTCAGGTTAGAAGAAAAAGAAAATTTCTTCTGATACACAAGTGTTTGAAAGAGCACAACCATATAAAAGAACAGAAGGCAGGCTAATGCAATGCTGCTATTGCACTGAATACAGAGCTTGCTACCATTACCTATGAGTGTAAAAGCAAATGGCAAATAGTTCCTGATTAAACAGTAAAAGAAGTGGTTAGCAGCTTTCACAGGGAGAATAAACAGCTGAAATGATTCTAGCTCATTTTTAGAACAACAAAGCTCTGTTTGATGTAGAAAATAAATAAGCTGCCACCTTTTCACCCTCTTTGATCATTTAAGATAAGAGACAATCTTCTAATTTCAGATTGCATAATTCAGGAGTATTTGTAACAAGAGGAACTGAGTAAAGCATAAATATGCATACGTCTATATTATACTATGTAGAGTATTTTAAAAGATAGCATTTTATTTTAAAGTAAATTATAGTATTTAAAACTATAGTAATTACATCATTTTAACAGACTCACACACATACATATAAATGCAAATATGTATACATATGTAAGTAGTAATCTGAAGACAGCCAGGCTTGTAGAATAAGTACAAGGCCTGACTGTTGTATTTATTTATGTGACAATTCCTAGGTTATAAACTTTGAAGCTATTGTGTGTGAAGCAATTGAGAAGTTCAAAATAAGGCAGTACAAAAACATACTTTCAATTCTATACTTAAGAGTGTGAATGGGGCACGAGGATTTCTTACATCACATGCCCTCCTGTGTAGGATTATGCTTTGTCACACACCAGTCCTTAACTGATGCTTCGGCCTCTTTTTGTACAACCCAATCCTTACCTACCAAGCTCTGTCTTAATCCATTTGCTCTCAGGCAATAGCTGAAGATTTCTCTCTATGGTTTAGACCTTCTTAAGTGATGGGAAATAGTGGGTGTACTGCTTTTAAAATACCTGACTTAATCTAAAGGGAGAAGAGTTCAAGGAGAAACTGCCCACATACTCCACTTTTTGAAAGGACCTCTAACTGGCAGGTACTCTAAAATGATGGTACTCAGAAGTATTGCTCTCTTTCAACAATCTTCTATTGCTTTAATTTATAAAGCAGCTGTTTCACAGTTTTTCCCAGTGAAATGAGCTCCCAAGGGTAGCTGGGATGCAAGGACACTTTTACCACTGTCTTCCTGCTTCCAGGCAGTTCACCAGGCTGACTCCCATTGCCACAGGTCACTTCTACCACATAAAGCTCTATTTTTACTAGTTCCCTGATCCGTCAGGTACATAGAGGAGCTGCCTGTTGTGTCTGTTAAAGTACTGGCCACACAGCACTGCCATCCTGGCCAGTCTCCTGAAACAAGGATCACTGATCTGAAAGAATGGACACCTCCGTGTTGCTAGGACCTTCAACACAAGCTGGATTAAGGTAAGTGGACAAAAGAAAGTTGGCTACAAAATCCAAATATGGACATTATTGTTACAGAACACTTAGCTGAAACACACAGAAGAGTGACGTTGCATCCAGTCAAGATCTAATTCAGAAGGTCTCTCTCTCCTTTTCTAGAGGGCTTGTTCCTCAAGTTTAACAGATATTCCTGTTTTCTGGCTATTAACTGTTCCGTCCTTCTGCAACTACTAACGTCCCTTTTGAATGTCTCCATTTTTGATTGAATTATTAATAAGTCATTGGCCTACTAAGGATAAATATACTTTCTCAATTGCTGAAATACCTGTCACAGTTTGAAGCCCATACACACTTTGAGCTTACATTCACACTTTATACATACACCTCAGCATGATAAATGAACACAGCTCATTTCTGACTGTTGACTCAGGCCACCTCTACAGCAGGTTAGTCCCTTTGATGAGATAATGGATTTGTGGAGACTGACCTTTAGCCGTGCCTTAAAGAACACCTTGACAAACCACACGCAGATGCTGCAGCTAAGAAAAAAGGAAAAAAAAAGGCTTTTAAAGCAGCAACATAAGGGTAAGTGCAAATCTGTCAGGTCTTGTGGTTTGGCATGGTTACATGACTGATACCTGTGTTCTGCTATCACCTAGGAAGAATTGCTTCCCTATCTTCCTGCCCAGGTGCTGGGATATCTGTGCAGTGTCTTGTAGTTGCCTATCAGAGTTATACATCCTTGTTCCTCAGTATGTGGCCAGATCATTTAATGAGATATAACAAAATGTGACTGTTGTGGATATCTTGTGTTTTGTGTTATGCTTTTCTGTCTCAGTGTTCAGCAGTGAGGAACTTCTTTCGGTATGCCTTTTAACACATTTTCTCAAGGACAATTTGAGGGTTTTTTGATGAAATCTCTAGGAAAAAATGAGATTGTGGTTCTACAATGAAATTGAAAAATATTCTAAAAACTTGGTTAGCACTGCACAGAAAGAAATGTAAGAAATGACATTCTGGGAGAGCAGAATTAGTTAAGAAGAAAGACTTCTCTCCTTAGCCTGGGGGGTTAAGATACTTCACCAACTATCAGCTTGAGCAAATATTTACTTTTTTATATTTGAAATATAGCACAGCATCAGCAAAACAGCACAGCCTTATCTTTGACCTCTTGCCCCCACTTGTCAACTCAGCACACTGGGTAAGCAACACTCCTGAGAAACAAAGATTCAAAGAGCAAAGGATTTATTAGGAGGCAGAGGAGAC
This sequence comes from Scolopax minor, assembly GCA_028566535.1. NCBI lineage: Eukaryota > Metazoa > Chordata > Aves > Charadriiformes > Scolopacidae > Scolopax > Scolopax minor. The sequence continues at coordinate 86,467,092 of JAOXNG010000012.1, forward strand.
TGTTATCTTTCCATTTGTTAGCTATGTCCCACAATGTCTTACTACCTGCTCAACTTTGGAGCTTATTTTTTAAAAATAATGAAGTTTTTCCTCCTGTTGAGGTGGAACTTCCTGTGTTCCAGTAGGTGCCTATCACCCCGTACCCTGTCTCTGGGCACCACTGAAAAGAGTCTGGCCCCATCCTCTTGACACCCACCCTTTAGATATTTATAAGCATTAGTGAGATCCCCTCTCAGTCTTGTCTTTTCCAGGTTGAACAAACTCAGGCGTCTCAGTCTTTCCTCACAAAAGAGGTGCTCCACTT
>JAOXNG010000012.1:86473448-86484674 GCA_028566535.1 Scolopax minor
AGAGTTGGAAGGGACCATAGAGATCATCTAGTCCAACTCCCCTGCTGAAGCAGGATTGCCCAGAGCTAGAGCATGTCTAGCAGTTCTAATGGGTTAACAATTTAAAAGAACCAACTTGGTGAAAAATATTTTCCAGAGCTAACTAATTCCTTATGCTAGAGAATGAATATGGCCATACTGATATTAAATTATCTGAAAAGGGAGGCTAGTACTTTAAAAGTACAGAAATTGTGTCACCTTATGTGGCACTTGATAATAATTTCTAGCCTATAGGCAGAACATATTATACAAGCTTAAGATAAATCTTGTCTTGTGAAATTCTCAGAGGCCTTTGATATTTGTCAGTCAAAAATTACTATTAAATTAAAAAAAAAAAAAAAGAAAAGGAATCAGTATTTATCTAGGACAAAAGGCCTGAGGATAACAAATTTATCACACTTTCTGTAATCCAATTTGCAATTAGGTTTCCAAAGACTTCAAATTCTACAGTGCAGCTACATGTAAAATTCTAACTGATGGGGAGAGTGTTTATTAACACAGTGATTTTTTTCTGGAGGGGGGTCCATTTTATTTTTGCCATTTTTTTTTTACACTTCAAGGAAAATCTTTTAAGATTTGTACTGGATGATTCTGGAGACAAGGTAGGAGCCTGCAAATTTAGTTCTTTTCCTTTCTCATAAATATTTCCGTGGACTGTGATGAAATCCCAAAGATGCTCAGGAAGGAACCTGTGATGGCTAACTGCTCTAGGGCAACAGGTGGTCATTTCTTGAATCCACCTACAGAACATCTGCTTTGGTGGCAGAAATGGAGAAAATGAAATCTGTGCAGAGCAGCAACAGCATCTCTGATGTATTACTGAAACAGTTTATACCAGGCCCTTGGTATGGGAATGGCCCATGGGAATGTTAATTAGCATAGCTATTCAGGAGCTTTAATCTAGATGCTTTATATTAGATTGTTTTGTTCAGCTTAGTAAGATTTGTAGGCTTTAAAATATTTGTATATGCTAAAATTTTGCAATACATATTAATCTTCCAAAAAACTCACTATCACAAAACACAGAACTTGCAGAGGTTCTCAAGGAGTAACTCTTCCATTTAATTTACAGAAGCTGGAGAAAACTATTGCAAAACTATGTCATAATTAATACATATATAGTTAAATGAATCATATAGTAACTTTTTTCTGCTGGAAAAGCAACACAGTAGACAAATTTGCTCAGCTGGATGCAGTACTTCTGAGTAAAAATATTATAGAGTTTTTAATTTACAGATTATATTTTGGGTGATTAATATTGTCAAAAAGATAAATAATCTGCCTCAATATAAATATAGATGTAGAAAATTGTACTTAAGGCTTTTACTCAGTAGTTGTATATCATTGTCAAATATAGTAAAAACTCAGTGACTAAAGGCACAAAGTTCTGCTACGGAGCAGCACAGTGCTGAGCAACATACAATTTACTTACGAGGCACATTATTATTTTTTATTTGCAAATTAAACTTACGCCTCCTCTGTGTTTTTGTGTTCCGTGATTTTTAAGATAGAAATATACTGTCTCTTCTTTCCCCTCCGCTGCTTCAACCTCCAGCTGCTTTGCTTTCAAATGATTGCCATGAGTATTATGTCCAGATGGGAGAAATCTGGGACTGTGCTATATACTGATGTGCACTGGTACTGATTACGTATCTCCTCATTTGAGTCACTTCACCTTAGGTATTGTCTCTCATTTTTCTCAGAGATCTGAAGAATGTAATGAAAGCTGTTCTTCCTAATTTGTGCCAGAGGCTATGATTTAGAAAAGCACTTGGACGTGTAAACGTTTCAGTAGCAGGTCTAGGTCAGGCAGGGGAGGGATAGAGGCCGGGGAAGTTCCCTCTGCCACAGGAGCAGCTCTGCACTGTTCAGCCTCACAATGCCATGCTGGGAAGGGAGGCTACAGTGAAAACCTGATTCTCTTTACTTCATTTCACAAATGAAGATGTGAGGTATACAGAAACTTAAATTCCTCTAAACTAAAAGCCTATTCTTGCTTAAATCTGTGGAGCTGGACACTTACAAACACTTTGGAGTATGTAGGCTCAGTGACTTGCTGAGATTATTCTGAAAACTTAGGATACAGCAGGGATCATAAAAGCTGGGTTGCTTTCAATCTTAATTTTTACTGGTTTTGCTCTTGTCTAATAGCTGCTGGACAACAGCACAGGTCCTTAGTGTGGGATACTTTACTCCAGTCACCTTGTCTGTGACTGAGACCTTAATTTCTCTGCTTACTTGATTTTTTTTTTCAAATTTTCTTTAATAATATCCAACTAAAAACTCTGGGACAACGTTAATCCTAGTAAGAAAGAAGACTGATTCAAAAACAGTCATAAAATGGAACTGCTGACTCATTTATATTCCTTAAAACCTGCCTGACTACCAGCTTCTCTGCTTAGTAACAGGCAGAATAGAAAAGTTGAATAACTTGAATCTGATTAAAGTAGTCTCCTTTCTGACCCCTCCGCTCAGATTTTCAGCACTGCAGGTTGAGTCTGCAAGTAACTTCTTTTTTAGCCTGTCATCAGCTGTGAATTATGTGCGGTCTCAACCCTCTCTGACAACAAGCTTAAGTGCTTTGTTAGCTGCAGGCCTGTAAGACTACCCATGTAGCTGGTCACCAGAGGCACTGGGGATAGAGCAGGCTATTTCAATCCCTAGACAAAAGAAGCAGTAATTCTGTGCTGACTTGCCCTCTGTCTGCTGCCTTCAAGCTTAGTAGCTCTCATCAGTCCCTAGCTATTTCTACTCGTGGCCCAGAATATCTGCTGCCCAAATAACCCCCTAGTCAGCCCCTGGAGAAATTCAGCAAAGCCCTGACACAGGTGACTCGTGAGTAAATGGCTTAACTCAAGGCAAGACTGAACAAAACAGTATTTCTGTATTTCAGGAAAAATAAACGGCAATCCTTTCCCTCTTTGCTCAATCCAACATATGTAGGGTTCTTAAAATACTTAACAATTTAGCTGAAAGTAACCTTGCAGGAAAGGTGAGTTAGCAGCACTGTGATTTAAAAAGATTTCTTTATTAGGATGGCTGACAGTAGAATACGTGCAGGTTTCCAAGAAGTCTCTGCCAGTTTAGGGGACTCTATTTCAGCATTTGCTCTTGTGGTCTCTGGTCAGTGGAGTTCTGGCAGCTGGGGACTGCACAAAGAAAGACTTCCTTGCTTAGACTGACACCATGAAACCCTTCTCCCCCTTTTTGTGAACATGGAGTCCACTGCCAGGGTTGCAGCATCAGGCCCTAACTCAGTGCATCTCATTGATTCTACTCTCATGGAAGGGAGTTAAGCTAAAATGGATGACAAATATACCAGGGAGAACTCACTGACATGCTGTCCAAATTTGTGTAATTTAACAATGTAATAGGGAAATAGTAAAATTACCCAATTTTGAGCAACTAGACTTGAAATGGGCTTCTCCCAGACGTGATTTAGTGGAGAAAACAGATTTTGGGGAGATGACCCCGCTAATCTCAATGTGTCAACTGAATAGCTTAATTCTTTCTATTTTCTCTTGCAGAATTATAGGCTATGCCTCAAAGCAGTAGGATATTAATTACAACAGACTGATTATTTGTCTTTGCAAACTGCATGACTGATGATTACATAATAATATTTTCTACAGTAAACAACGCTACATATCATTCAGCTTCTCATGTGCTCAGTTAGGCAGCTGAAAAAGTCCCTTTCCTAGGTTTACTGTAAATGGGATTAAGCTGATGGGAGTTTTATGACTTGCTTTCTGTTAAACGCAACAAGAGTGATGTGAGCTGTTACTCATTTCTTCTAGAGAGATCTCAATTAATGAATGGAAAAAGGAACTCTGTAAAATCCATCTGGTTTTAGATTTTCTCATCATAAATCACTTCTTTAGCTCAAGGGCTTCTAATCTCTTACAGGGGCAGTTGTAGAGAACACACAGGTATGTTAGTAATATTTGCCTTCACTTATAGATTGTCATTTAAATTACAGATTCTGGCCAGTCATGAACTGGGGAAAAAGCACAGGTGAAGGACTATTTCCTGCTAACCAGATGTTAATTCCTAGTTGTACATTCAAATAAAACCCTACTATGTAAGATTATTCCTTACAAGTCCTAAAATATGTGTATGCTTGGCCACATAGCTCTAGGAAATGCTGGACCTGTGTCTGCACCATCGGGTCTTGTCTGTGCAAGGACACCAGAGCCCACAACACTGGTGTCAATGACTCCTGATATCCTTGCAGCCAGGCAGGACCATACCACACAGACACAGTGTTAGCTCCTCTCCGCTTTGAAAGTTATTCTGCTGGATTGCTCCCTTCCCTGATATGTGATATTGAGGGCCCTGGGGCCATGTGCTGTCAGCTGGGATCGCACAGGCTCGCTGCCACGGAGTTTAAAGTGGCTATTAGTTCCAGGCAGGGTGGTATTTTCAGGGAAAGCAATATTGATGGATTTTCCCTCTGACATATTTTCCGACAATGTCTTAACATTTTAGGGACCAGAAGATAAGATGTTAAGCCTAAACTTCTTGACAGGGTCAGTGCAGCGGAAATAATGTATCTCTGTAAGCAGCCACATAGTATGGTATAGTATATGGGTATGGTGCTAATGAGTTAGATGCTCTTCTCCAGTGCAAGTAGCCTCACGGCCTTTTGCTCAACAACATTTTTGAGGCCTGCATAGTCTACAAGCCACTAAAGTTCACACCCTGTCATACATTATTCCTGCCCTATACAAACCAAGCCTGAAATTCCCATGCAAAACCCCCAACCTTTATGAATAAAAAATTATTCTCAGCTCCATTATAATTTGTGAATTATTGAGGATGTTGGAAAATGTCTCTGAGTAATTCTGACCTGTATCAAGTGTAAATGGCAAACCATGGGTACATAGAGTTCTCAGAACAATTCAAACACCTCATTAAAATACAGAGTTTACTGTACAAACACTGGCCTTAAATAAAAACAACAACAAAACAAACTCAAAAACCCGTTATTTTTTACCTTTGGAAGGTAAAAAATGCCATTATTCTAAAACATGCATCACCAAGAGATACTATTCAGTGTCCAATTTCAGTGCTGTGCAACCTGCTAAAAACAGGATCTGATGGACAGTTAGTTGAAAAAAAAAATATCAGAGCCCCTAACAAAAGCCTGGAGTGCCAGTGCCAGCCAGTGGAGTGAAGAGACAAGACAGGTGGCCATGGGGAACCTCTGATCACAAAAAATGCTATCATGTGTCATTCTCCGACTTAATTGACTTAAAGGGCAGTGAAAAGGGAGATGGAGAAGAAAAAACAATAAATACAGTGCAAAAGGAGGCAGAAAAAAGGGTTTTGAGATACTGTTGTGTCTTCAGCAGAGTCTTAGTCAACAACTCTTTAATGGCTTCAGATTCTAAATTTTGGGTTTTAAAGTTTGATAGACAAACAATAATAGAGTTCAAGAATGTTTATAATACAACACAATACAGCAAATTCTTCCATAGTTCCTGTCAGAGAACTTGAACTTTTGCAAAGTTGTTTTTCCACAGAGTGCCACAGTCTCCTACTTGCTTATCCCAAGGAAATTCTAAATTGGACTTCGGAGAGAAAAAAATGGCTGACAGCTACTGAAAATTTTGGAAGAAGCAAACACTCTCTCCCCACCCTCACCCTCCTGAGAACAAAAAAGCTCAAGGTAAGTCAGAACCATGAGACATCTTAATGACATTGCTGGGAAAGTACCCTTTTTAATCTAATATAGCTAATTTTTTAGAACTAGATTGTACAACTAAAAGCATGTTTGCAACCATCTAGCAACCATCTAACTTTTAAATCAGAATGAACACATTTTGCAAATTCAAATAGCCTTTGGAACCTGGGTACCTGCAAACACCTGACACTTTCACGAACATGAAATACAATGAGCTTGCAAACTGTGTGAAAGGCAAGAGTTTAATGGTACTCACCCAGTTGTGAGACTGCAGCTCAGGCTGTGTACTGGTGACAGCTGTGCCGCCCGCAATACAGCTCAGGAGCATAACTTACAACAAAGCACTGAGGCATAAAAACCTACTTCCTTCACATAGATGGGAAAAAAAGCAGACCATCTTTTCTGATCTGTATCTGGTGAATTTTGCCTTTGTCGCACTCACATTTCCAGTATGAACCCAAACAGACTATTTTGATTTATTTACCACTTGCCTTCAGAGACTTCTTCACTCTACAAAGATAGCCAAACCCAAAAAAATAGTTAGACTTTCTGAGCTAAAATAGATTAAGTTAATCTTTATTTTTCTTCCTAAGTGAGAAGGGTAAGACACTGTCTCTTAATCCCTGCTTGCCATTTCTGAATAAAGGGATTGGTAAGCAAATACCTACTTCTAGAATAATGGTATGGGTATTCATAGTGAAGCTCTGGAGAAAAGAGCTGCCACTGAGTGGTTAAAAGGAAGCCTCCTGCCCAGCTATTTATCCCAAGGATTTTACCTGCCCATTACCTGCCTGAACAGAGCTTACTTGCTTCATTGAGTCCCACTGTAAAATTATTACATTTACTCTTTTTTTCTACTTTTTACTAGATTTTTAATCCAGATTAAGAATTAATCCACTCTTTACTACAAAGTCACACCAGAAAAACAGGAGAAGATTAAGCAAACAGTTGCTGTAGCCAAGGCACCAGCTGAAAACTGCCAGGAACCAAACAGGCTCCTGGGCTGAGGCCACCAGCACAGCTTCCCTCACGCTCACTGCATCACCCACCTTGCCCTCAAACACACAGGTTGCTTCCTCTGCTTTTGACCAAAGAGGTCCCCTATTGCTCTCAACAGAACTAAGCAGCCTCATTACTTGGCACTCCTGATCAACACCTGAAAACAGGGGACACCGATGAGTTTTCGTTAAAGTTTTTCTGCCAGCTACATTATTTCTTTTGTGATGACCCAGATGATTAATACTTTTTCTGGTGAATCTCAACAAATACAATCCCAATATTTAGCAAAAACTCTCTGCTGTGCTCACTATGGGAAATAAAAGGTTTAATGCCTTTGAATTCCTGAGTAAGTTTAGCTATTTAATGTATTGGGGAGACACCTGTTCAGCCATTAATCCCAGTGAACACAAACTGAGGTCCAAAAACAGTCTCTCACTATAGGTGCACAGGCTGATAAATTATTATGAACTTGTGAAAGGCAACAGAAGTTCTGCAAAACATCAATCTCATCACCTGGCCACAGGCACCCAGAGGGAACAGTGTAACAGCATCAACATGCCACCCCCACGCTTCTACAGCCCGATGATGTGCAAGATGCTTTGCTCCTCAGAGCTTTCACACCATAACCTTTTCTACAGCCTCCCCAGAAAGGAGCATTATCTGAATAACCAGCACCAGGGTCTGCCCGGTGCTTCCCCAGACACACACTTCATTTATGGGGAACACAAAGGCCAAGCCACAAAACAACAGACTAAAACAAACGTGTTACCTGAGCAAGTCAAGCTTCCAGCTGAAGCACCTGAATCCTTCATGCTTCTTTTATAGCCAGGCAGCCTCCCATCCACCTCCAAAGTCATCAAAATATGCCTTATAAAGGGGAACAAGGCACCTTTTGATTGATTTATTCTAGTTGCAGGTGGGCAAACATGTGTTTTGCTTTCCTAATTAGCTTGATTCAGAACACAGAACTGGCCAAGCTTGGGTTCAGGATTATGCCACCAATGCCCCACACATGTTCTCTTTCTCACTTAATCTGCCATATAATTCCAGACAAACTGTAAGACTTTAAAAAGCTTCACTGGTGACAGTGGATCAAAACAATCAACCAAAGTGCACAACAGTTGAGCAGACAGTATCCTTCCCAAAGGCTAACAGTAAAACCCCAATTCCATTTGGGGGGGAAATGAGACAACCACAGAGGAATTCTCTAGCAGGAAAAGCAAAGTTGACCCCACAGTTTGGGAGTTATGGCTGGTCTCAGACAAGGATCTATTTTCCAAATTCTCATCCACTGGTTCAACCCTAAATGCTGGTATCCAGAATGATTATACTGCACCAATTATGAAAGTCAAGCTACTCACTGCAGGAAATTCTTGATGCAATTCCACGTGAATCCCAAAGCATGAGATGTTTAGCAGCTATCTCCAGGCTGGAAACACCAGGTTACGTTTCAGTTTTGAGATGACACAGGCGCAGTCAGTCTATGCTTCATCTAGACTTGGGTGAATAGATGGAATAGATGGAATTTTCCACATCACAACTGCCATCAGATTTCTGTACAACCCCTGAACAGGTTTCATTCTACCCAGCACACCTCCAGTTAAAACCAAAGCCTCAGGACCCAACAGGATACTTTCCTACAATCAGACTTAAGACCCTGTAGCTAATGCTTTGAGGGACAACGCAATCTTTTGTGATTTAGCCCAAAGAGACAGCACAGTTTGATGAATTGTTAAGAGAGTTCTGCCTTTTAATCTCGGCTTCTTCCAAGAGTTCAATGCCCAAGGCAGACCATCACTGACAAACTTCCAGTACATGAGAAGGGGAAACTGGGATGCTTTACCACTAAGGGAACGAAAAGTTTGAGTAAAGACCATCACTAGGCATCTGTGGGTTGAGCAGAGAGAGCCATAAATACACACAAACAAATGGCTTGCGACTACCAGACCAGGAGCTTCATCCTCAATTAAAATATAAGACAGCTGAAAAAGTTATTAACCATCAGTCTTGTCTTTAATATAATGGACATAACCTTAGAATCTTTGGCCACAAACAGCCTCTCAAAAATTTACTACGGGAAAATGCATTATTAAATCAAATCTGAGTGTGGCTCAGAATCTCAACTCTCTTTGTTCCCCGATGCTGCGAGGATGTGTCCGGGCAGGGGGTGGAGGGAGAGGGAGGGGTGTTATCAGCAAGCTGGCTCAACTGATTTCTTGTAAATACCATAAAAATGAAGACTTGGCAATAATCTATGAATTGGACATAAAGAGAGAAAATAATTCTTAAGGAAATGAGTACTTTTAGAGTGCTTCTTGAGCATCAAATTGAAGAAAACATTTATGAATTTTCCATCATGTTGTGAAGCATCGTGTCAGGGAGGATCAACCACACAAAATTATTTTGTGACAATACATGTAAATGATTTTAACATCCCATGTCCCTCTGAAGCAATAGCAAGACTAGCCAAGCCATCTGAGAGTTCAGAATTGTAATGGGGCCTTTGAAGAGATTATCTGCAGTCTAATCCTATATTTTCTCATGGAAGCATTCTACAATTTGAAGTACCGTATTCACACTGCACATTTTGCCTTCCAAAATTACCTCTGAATGAGCCAGTGAAAAATTATACACTACATAAGACAAGTGTCTATCTACAGGATATGCATGTCTAACAGAAAGAGATTATTTTCAAGGGGTCCTAAATTCAGCTTTTCCATTTGTTCATACAACTGCATGTAATAATAATTTATGTATAAGAATCTATGCATTTAAATCAGATCCACAAAACTTTCAGGGCTTCCTGTTCCTTCATTTTTGCATGTTTATATAAAAAATAATACAAACACACACATCTTTAAAGATATAATGTTTGGCTTTTTTAAAATCTGAAAAAGAATATATTTACAATCCTCACAATGTGGAAACACCTTCAAAGAATCAGAATATGGAATTGTAATGACAGTTGCTTGAAAGCAATCACTGAAAGATGTCAACACATTTTCATTATGTGTCCTGTGCAGTGCCTTCCCCCAAACCACATATTGTCTTTATTCCCTACCTATGATTCTCAGGAATTTAGGCTTTTAACCTTGGTCTTCTAGAAGCCATCCAAGTCAGAGGACTCAAACAACAAGTGTTCAAAAGCACGAGTGTCTCAGCAACATGTTCAAGGTTGCACCAGGGGAGGTTCAGACGGGATATTAGGAAAAACTTTTATACTAAAAAGGTTATTAAGCATTGGACTGGGCTGCCCAGGGAAGTGGTGGTTGAGGCAGCATCCCTGGAGGTGTTTTAGAGACAGGTTGGCATTGTGCTTAGTGACATGGTTTAGTGATGTTTGGGGTTTTTTTAATTACAGTTAGGTTGATGGCTGGACAAGATGATCTTAAAGATCCCTTCCAACCTAGACATTCTATGATTCCAACCTAGACAACTCTATGATTCTAATGCACACCACATTCCCACTGAAGCAGGAAATAGTGAGGGTAGATTCATTAAGTAGTTTTCTGATTAAAAAACCCAAAAGCCCACACTTGCATGTGCACACACATATACGTTGTTTAGGATGCAAAGAATCATGTTTTAAATGGTAAGAACAAACACAGAAATCAAGAAACTAAGATAGAATAAGACTGGTTTGGTATCTACATCAACCCAAAAGAAAAACCTACTTGTCACCACAGGAAATTTTCCTGATTGCCTGCTAAAAAAAACCCAAACAGTCTGTTTCTTATCCAAGTGCACCAGCAGATAATGAATGAAAGTAGTTAGAGGTTTAGGAAATCTTCAGGCAAGCTGCAGAGGAAACTGTTGGGATCCTGCTTATTCCAGAGCTCAGGCATTTCATCAGCCAGAGGAGAGTGAGGCGTGCTGTGCAGCACTGCGTTACAGGCAGAATGCTTTCCACTGGTTTTGTTTGTTCCTAATGAACTCCAAAGTAATAACACCACACTGGAAATACATTGGGGCAGCAATAAAAATCTGTACTTGCATTCTTATATCATGGTCACGCCTGAAAATATCCAGATTGAGCAGCAATAACTTGCTAGAACTTCAACTGAAACAAAAAGGTTTCGATTCACTGCAGCCTGACTTGGTACAACGAGCTTGAGAAAAGTCCTGGTCTGGCAAGAAATTGCACGAGCCACAGGAGATCACAGGACAGGGCAAGCGAGAGGTAAGACTGACCTGGATTTCATCTGATTCCATGGGCTTGTTAACCTCTGGTCTCATTTGAGATAAAGTATTTAAAAATAAGACATATGTGAATACAAAGCAGTTTTAGCAAGTCCAGTATATTTATACACAGCACATGATTCCTGAAATTACAGAAGTACTATGCGATGGGTAAAAGAAGGTTGCCCCCATCCATACCACCAAAGGTTTAATCCAAGGTTATAAAAGCTGGAAAATATGAAGAACATAGAATCATAGAATGGTTCAGGTTGGAAGGGACCTTAAAGATCATCGAGTTCCAACCCCCTGCCATGGGCAGGGAC
>JAOXNG010000012.1:86501132-86514079 GCA_028566535.1 Scolopax minor
GTAGGGCTAACACCTTGCTTTATACCATGTTTGCTAAATAAAACCACACTTAAAAAGACTTTTCAGGATTAAGTATTTGAAATAATTTACCTTTTTATTAATAGGGTTCAGCCCATCAACCAAAAAGACCTTTTTAACATCTTCACATAATAAAGATACTTTATGAAAGGGATTTCCCTGATTCCCGGGGCCAGTGGGAGGCAGCAGGGACAAGAAATACCAGCCTAAAGAGGCCTCATGACAATATTAACTTGCAGTCCAATTTAGGAGGGATGCAGGTTAAGTCACACCTTTCTAGACTCCAGGTGGCCCATGTGGTTGCACTGTGACACCTGCAGCTTCACGAGCTCCTTGGGGAAGGCAGAGATTTTCTATCAGTTGTGAGGATCTGCAACTGCTTAGGGTAACCACATGTTTTGAACACTGAGAAGCAGTTTAAACATCCTTGACAAGCTGCGTTACAAAGTATGAAACAGAAGAATACTTGCACGTTTAAGATGTGAAACGTAAATACCAGAAGACTACCTCAGAATAAAGATTTTCGCAGAGAATTCTACCAGGAATATCTGGGTCTGAAAGAAATCCAACCTTACTCATAGTGTCCCAAAGAAGAAATATTTATGTCCTGCAAACAGGTATTGGAAGCTAGTTGCCTTCATTATTTGTTAAAAATTAAATATAAACCTTTACTACTTGTTGAATTCATCTCCAAGCTCTTGCTGTGATTTTGCCTGTTAGACTGAAAGAATACCTCAGTGTCAGACTTGGAGCTATAACGTGAAACTTCAGGTTACTTCTGTTCTGTCTCCTGCCAGAGGAGCTTACAACTCACTCACCTAACCACAGAAAAGAGCAGCATGCTGAACAGAACCATAGAATCACTTACGTTTGAAAAGACCCTTATGATCATTTTAGTCCAAACATAAACCTAACACTGCCAAGTCCACCACGAAACCATCTCCCTAAGCACCACGTCTACACGTCTTTTAAGTTCCTCCAGGGATGGTGACTTAATCACTTCTCTGGGCAGCCTGTTCCAATCATTGGCCACCCTTCCAATGTAGGAATTTTTCCTAATATCCAATCTAAACCTCCCCTGGGCAAACTTGAGGCCATTTCCTCATGTCATACCACTTGTTATTTGGGAAAAGAGACCAACACCTATTCTCCCAGCTCACAACACTTCAAAGGACTGATTGTGCTACTGTCTGATCACACTTTGGTACTAGCATCTGCAGTACAAAAGTTGCAAGAGTGGCTCACCCAAATTTTGCAGAAATCCTGGTTCTTGACAGAAGTTCTCCCTTGAGACTGACTGTAATTCTTATTACCAGTTTGAACCTATGTTTGTCAAACATGCTCCTCTTAATGTTTGCAAGCAGGAAAGACTAATGTACAGAACTACCTCAACCTTTCCAACAATCACTACACTGGAGTGCAAACAAGTTTTATAGTAAAATGCAGCCATCATGCCTTTGTATCTTTTTTAGCTTGGAGACTGAATGGTATTTTTATTGAATGTGGCTCTTACAATGGTCAAAGGCTAATATTTTATAAAGAACTCTTTTTTTCACTGCACATTTCAGATTATTGTCATAGGCTCAACTCACTCATATTTCTGCCTCTCACCATAACCGCTCTATTTCCTGTCTGAAAGGGGGTCCTGACACATAATTTGCAAGGTGCTCCTCAGCTTTCAAGAGGGTTGTGCTGCTGCTGCTGCTGCCTCTATGTCTGCCTGTTCACAGTCGGACTATACAGCATTTTTGTTCTTTAAGAAGAAGTACCTTAGTTCTCCCGGCTGAGGATGAGTTGATAATTTTAAAAATCCCAATATTGAAAGTTTTAGACCACCTCTATTACTATGGTTTTGGTATTTATACTTGAGTAGAGAGATGATAACAAATACAGAAAAAAGTGGCAGATAACTATTATTGTGTTATGACCAATCCTGAGAAACTTTCCAGGAATTTTACCAGCTCTTCACCAAATTTGTGAAATATTTTCTCTGGTAACCATGAGGTTCCCCATATGCCTTCTCTTGTGCATTTTCTCCCAACTAATCTTCCATATTTTTCTATTTTGTTCCATGGGGAGACACTGTTCAGCAAGGAGCTGTGCTTAGTAAGGAAGCTGTGCGTGTCTTACAACGCACGTGTTTTCAGCAGCTGTCAATGATACAGAGATTTCAAAGTTCCCTGCACATATGGGTATGATAGACAAGATTTCCTGTACAGGGAACAAAATAAGAAAGCAAGCAAGCTGAATTTCCAGATGCTACTTTTAGATGAGATTCTGGTTGCAAGCACATATGCAGTCCATATAGCAATTAACTGTTCCAGCACAGAAACCAGAACAATAGTGCAAAGGAGGCTTCTGTTAAAATCAGCTAAAGGTTAAGACAGCAATGATTAAGCATTGAGAATCAGAAATACTCTGCAGATAAGCTATATTCAAGATAGAATAATTTTTAGTTTCTTTTTTTAAAAGAATAAAAGCAGAGAGATTCAAGTCAAAACTGCTGAGAATTACTTTGTGCTTTTAGATAAATAAAAAGTAAATGCATGAAATTATAATAGCACACTACACTATTTAAAACAAATAAACTGATTTCTGCTCATCATTTGCTGAAGTGCTTGCAAAAATATCTGCAGCGAAGTCTCAAAATCTAGGAGATGCAATTGAGAATGAGTGCATCAGTGATCTTCACGTGTGGGAGACACCAGTAACATTTGACACAGAGAAAGAAATTCTGGAAAGGTTTCTTCTACAGTGACAGGGCTGACATTCCACAAAGAATAACTAAAAATTCCATTTATGCAGTATAAAGAATGGGCCCGTATTGCAAAATCTATTTTTTTCAATGTCAACATTTGGGGAAGTACTGACTTCCATGAGTTATGTTTTTACTTCCTGGCTGGTTTTGTTATCTCATATTAAATGTCTCAATTCCCTTTGTGACAGAAAGGAAAATATTGAGGGTCAGTTTCTGTAATTTCAGTGGCTTTAACAGCATTGTTTGAGTGAGTAACAACAGGATGAACACGAATAGGAATAGAATTCCATCCTGAAGATATTTTTGCTTAGGGAAATTAGAACACATTTTAATTAAGCAGTTAGTTAAATTGAAAAGTGTTTTAACTTTCCCGTCCTACAGCATCTCACAGGTGCAATGGAGAGCTCTGTGTCACTACCTGACAGTCCCTGCACTCGTGGAAGATGCCAGGGGCATTCTGAATAGACGTTACTTGGGCTGTGCACACAAACCTAAATTTGGACTTCTAAGTAAGCAAGCATTCAGAGCTTGAGGAAGAGAGAAAGAATGTTTTATGAAGGTAGAGCATTTTAATTTCTCCAGGTTATTATGTATTACCATTCTCTGTTGCTTATTGTTTTCACACTCTGTAATAATGGAAAGAGCTGTCATAGAGTAACTGTAGGAAACTAATTGGGAATCACTCAGAGTTTGATTAATTAAGTGTAATTTCCTTTTTGACATTTTTGAAAAGAATAAATGCTTTCCTACAAAAGTAAAGTTGCTGAGTTTCATTTTATCAGTTGTTTTCCTCTGAATGTAAATGTTTCAATTCCCTTATTTTTATCTAGCATAAAGTCACAATAAACTGTGCATAATCTCTGAGCCAAATACACTGATATATTATATCAATTTAATGCCCATATAACTCAGTGAAATAAAAAGAAAACATCTACTGATTTAAACACACAAAACTGGTTATATGCTTCTAAATTAATCATATAATATAATACCCATATATTTTGATTCCAATGTTTGAAAAATATATTGTGTAAAGTCAATAAACTAATATCATTTCCTTTTATTTTGTACATTTAAAGTATAAAAATATTTTGTGCTTATTTTAAAACTATTTTAATAGTTTCATATACTTGAAAAACACACAACTAAGAGACAAAACACCAAATGTCATGTTCAATGTATATCCAAAAAAATTAGCTAAATTTGTGTTATCATTATTTTATTGTGATTAGTTTAGATCTCAATCTGAACTCCTTCCAGGGAGAGTCGATGATATTTGCTCAAACTGATTGTGGATTAAGTACGAAGCATTCAAGCTATAGGTGTATAAAGAAAGGACAGGATGAGATACCTTTGTTTCAGTCAAGTTATTTTTCAGTGTCAGAAGTGAATTTTTCCTGCAATTCTACATTATTATCACATAACAGCCAGTGTAATGCTAATAAATGCGGTGGCTTTTTCTCCAGCTAACTTAGTACTGTTTAATTTATGCTTTTTTTATCAAAGTCATGATGTAAATACCTGTGAATTGTGCAGTTTCACATGTTCAGCATTTTTTGCTTTACCACTGAACCACACAATCCTTTTTTTTTAGGTGTCCAAGGATGTCAAAATTGTAATTAACACTAGACTTGTCAAATTCTCATACAGTGTAAAAGTCGGCCTTTGTCAACCTTTTTATTTTTTTGACTAAGTCAAACCAGAATTTGACTGACAGTGAGCGTTCAAAATGCATATGAGGACGTGTGTTGTGAAGTGACGTGCTTCAATCTCTTAAGAGAAATGGAAATTGATACTGGAATTTTTCAAACTCATTCAGCACAGGGCTGTATTGACTTGTATCGAAGTCAACACACTTAGAAGAAATGCATGTATCAGACATTTGTAAATGTCATTGATACTTTTAGGAATTAATTTATTAGATTTTTAATGTATGCATAGGAAGAAAATGCATATGAACAAATTGGACCTGGCTTAAAAAGAGATAATTTAATTAAGGTTAGTATTTTCCTTGTTAAAAACTGCAAATGTAGGACATAATGACCAAGGAATAGCAGATACAGTAAATATAAAAAGTCAGGGAGAAGACTGATGAAACATCTGCCTAAAAAACTGGCCAGCCCACCTTATGTTGCTTATGCTCCACTTTTCAGATGCCGCATTTAAACTATTCGCAGAATTCTTCTTCTCAGATGGCAAATTTTTCCTAAGAAAGGAAAAAAAAAAAAGAAACAGAAGAAATGTTTAAAATCTTTCCTGGTTATAAAAACATCTGTGCCCGTATCACCAATTTACCACCACAAGCCATACAATCAAAATTTGAATTTTGAAAATCAGCGTCCCCTTTGCCTGCTGCTACAAGTTACCAGAGAAATAAGCAGAGTGCAAGCTTACTTGCTATCAGCTGCCCTGCAGTACCAACTCGAATGTCTGTCTTGTAACACACAACGAGCACAGTAACACTCAATGGGAACCAACATATGATAGATCAGCAGATTCACTCACAGACTTTGATTTTCCTATGCTTACTGATACTGAATATCACCAATTTCCACCTTGACAATAAAAAAGAAAAACTGCAATTCCTTTGAAGCAGTTTTACACTTGACATATCAGTCTAATGAACAGGGGTTTGTTTGCATTGAAATGCAGTGACACAGTCTTGGTTTAGGAAGGTAGCGTCATTATTTTAATATTTGATACAACATAAGCAAGGCGCTCTCAGGTGTAACACATTTTTCAGAATATTACTCCATTTAGTCTACTTTTCTGTGGGTAAACTTCAGGAAGATGATAATTCTGAGAGAAAACAAATACAAGAATATCAGAAAGTGAAAGCTTTGATGTTTACTGTTGTCTTTCCTAAACTAAACCATGTATTCAAATATGGGTACATCATACTTGTGACAAAATCTCTAATGTAAAAATGAAATTATACAAGAACAACTCATTCTTGTTATAATCACAGAACACCATACAACAGAGGCATTTAATTTATATTGCTATAGCTTGTCAGGGATAAAAATGGTTCTGAGAAGTCTCTTAAGAACTTATGGTAAAAATAAATAAATGTCATGATCACTCAGTTAAAAAAACAAGCCTATTTCTTCACAAGTATACAACAAAACCCCACAGAGATTATTACTTTCTTCGGAAAAGAGAGATGGGGAATATAATATATAACCCTTCATCCTTGTTAAACCTGACAATTACTGTCACTGGTTCATATATGGATCTTCTCCTTTTGTCAGCCTTACATTTTGCAGCTTTTTGATGCACTGCTCAGACAGAAACATTTTAATAAAGCTTTGGTATTTGTGTGTTGAATTTTAAGCAAAATTACTGTTCATGAGAAATGGATAGGGAGGAGAATCTTCCCTGACAAAGGGCTGTCAGAGAAGATCCAGTCTCCAAGATGCTGCTTTAAAAAAGCAATTAATAAACATGCAGGTACTCAGAAGAGGAGGAAAAGGGGAAAACATTGCCCTCTCTTTCGCAGTCAGTACTTACTGGTGGGGTAATTTTGCTGCTTAATTTGTTCTCTCAGTCTGCAGGTAGCAGTTTCTGGATGGCCTCTGCCTGCCATAATTTTATCCCAGTTGTTACTAGTCAGCCAGCTAGCCACAATAGGTGGGTAGCAGATTTGTCATTTAAAGCTTTCATGACTTTCCTTCAGTATTTTTTGTGATTTCCCCCCACAAATCTCCCTCTCTCAAATGGCAACAGGAACACAGATGCTAAGAAGTCTTGTGTGCAAGAATAAAGTCAGTGTTCTCTCAATATCAGCCCAGAGCTCTACAAAGATACAGTGGCCAGCCAAAATGCTGTCAGGGATCCCGCTCTTATGCTGCTGTTACATCACTTCCTACTAACGTTAACGCATCAAAGAACGTGTCTTGTTCTGGAACTACTGCAGAAACAGCAGTGATCAGCAAGTGCTACTGCTTCTGCTCTTTAGCTGCTACCTGTTCCTCTAAGCAATTCCTAGTGGCTAGAGTATCTCCAGAATGCCCTGAGCCACCAACCGAGTTTCACAGCAAAGAAGAAAGCTCTCCTATTTTGTGTAACAGGCAGAAAATGGGATATTCACACCCCATTCTTGCAATCCTTCTTTTTAATCCTTCTTAGACTTATGATCTGGCAGCACCCTACTGGTTCCTTATTGATGATAAATCCCATCAGGACACTTCTCAGTCCTGCCACTACCATCCCTTTTCCAAGAGACATCCTCTCCTCCTAGGGTGCTGGCCATCTGTCAGCGAGCTGCAAACAGGAAAACTGCTGCTCAAACCTCAACGTCTGTTGTGGGGTGAAACATATAATACCACTGTTTTGTTCAAAGATATTTTTCCTATTTACGAATGGGAGCTGTGCCCTTTCAGAAAGTTGTAAGCACTGTCTTGCTTTTGTGGCTGGAGACTCTGAATGTACCAGTGGCCACTCAGAGCTGCACACCACCAAAAAACAATGCTACCAGTTGCTGGAGGCATTGTATAGGCTGACTTTGGAACAATTCAATGCTGTACTTTACTGCAAACATTGCCTACCTAGTAAAATATATGTTTTTCTTAAAGACAAAATGAATACTTCAAGAAATCCATCATTCCTTTAGTTTCCTGAATTGGCAGCTTTTGACTGTGCTCTGTAACATTAATTTAAAATAGGCTGTAAGGGGCTGCTTCACTTCAGGAAGCACAGGATTGCTCCCATCTTCCAAGCTTCTGAGTTTTAATCTGCAGCTAAGCTCTCAGGTCACTCTCCTCTTAACTTTGGAGATCCTTTTTAATCCATTTTGAATTTCCATTGCTAAGGTCCTGCTTCTCTTCCCAGAGAAATTCACTGATTTTCCCTGTGATTTTGTAGTCTACCGTGAATATTATCAGCAGGTTTTACTGGGTTTGGATCTACACTGCTGTCATACTTTCATTAACAACAGCAGTTAAGTTTTCTTCTGTTCTATTGTCTTTTGCTGATGAAAAAAAAGGTTTCATATTCTGGCAAATTAATAGCCCTTCTTTCTGTACCCTAATAGTGTTATATCTTTCAGGCACCTTGTTTGTCTTCCCTCCCTAAATCATCCTCTGAATGTGGTCATTAGCATGAGGAAAATTGACCATTTCCATATTCTCCCTAGGGACAGCAGAACTGCAAACGGTGCCTGAAATGCATAATTGTGTTCTGAGTTTTAATGCTGGGTTTCTGCTTTTGGGTTTTTTTTCTTCTCCTTGATCTTCAGCAGTCTGCAGCAGTTCCATCAGACTAAGGAGAAACACAAACAGAAGAGCTTGCCTGGCCAGGAATCCAAAAGAGACTGCTTTCCTTAACAACCAGCTTTCAATCTCCTTTATCTTTTTTCTCCTGTTCACCAGTACTGCTTACAAGCCGCGGTAATGATCCTGGAAAAATTGCCAGATTTTGCTGCCCATTCAAGGATGAGGCTTTGCTCCACTGAAATCCTTTTATTAAATCAAGTTTTTAGTTGCTACAGAAGCTAAAACAGCCTGCATGTTGTGCTTTCTAACTGTTTCTTGTGTACACAGTTTGCTCTCAAGAAGCTCAACTGACTCCTAAAGGAAAAGCTCCAATTTCCATGCTTGCATAATAAATACAGCTTATTAATAATAATTGAAAGTGACTACTAAAACTGCCATTTGACAGTGTAAAGTGTGTTAGTAGTGGTATTTTGCAGAAAGGTGGACAGACCCTCCATGGTTAGACTCCTGAGTGATGTTGAATTTCATAGGTTTTATGATGTCAGTTTAGGGACTGAGCTGAGCTGCTGGATTGATTTTTAGTAGGTTAAAAACTATATAGTCATTAACATGCACTATTACTCTGTTCTATCCCCCTGTGGTCAACAGGAACTAGAAAAAAGAGGAGAAATAAGTTCTATCAGAAAAACTCTTCCTCAGCTGGGCTTGTACTGTAAATTTGTAAGGGGTTCTAATACTGGCTGATGTCTGTAACACTAACATCTACTGTGCCAAAACCTGAAAGAAATATAGTGAATTCAGTATCTGGCTTTATCGACTGATACCTAGATGATACAGTGCTGGGCATACAACATTGCTATATCAAACAAGTATTTGTCTAAATTCAGCTGAACTGATGCCTGACTTTCAGCTTCCCCCTGCAAAGAAGACAACAGTATGAACAGGTATGATACTGTCGACCAGTCATCCACATCAGGGATGAACTGACAGTATTCCCAGCCCTTTATGTAAGATGCCAAATTGAATGTGATCATGAAAAATATTAACATCTTTTTGATCCAACTTGACTCAGAGAAGCAGGAAATCCTACCTTCCTAAATTCAGTCACACAAAAATTACACCATGTGTCCTTTTGCAGTCATCTCCTCCTAAGTGTAAGTCTTGTGCTGCATTCTGGTCCTTACTTTCCCTGTAGAGAGCTATGTGGATTCCTGAAAAGTATTTTACCTACATCAGACCTTTTTTTAAGCAATAGTTATTTTATTATATCTATGTGCAGTCATTAATAGTTGGCAGTCTTTTAATGTGACACCCAGTTGGGCAGCAATGTGAGTGTCCCATGGATGTATATGCTCACACTGTAAAATGGTACAGACAGATTTGAACTGTGCCTACCCTGTGAAAAGCAAACAGGCCAGCAAGCGGTTAGCTATGGGAACTTAAAAAGATATGATTTCATACTAAATATTAACTGAGATAAATTAATATTTCTACAAAATGCTCTGGAGACAACACGCACTCTCTGAAGTGGTGAGTCAGACAATTAGGATCACACTAAGTCTTTTTAAGAAAACAACTTTTCTCCATTAGAGGTATGCAAAAGGAACTAAATAAGTAATATGCTGGCTGTATTTAGGCAGTGCAAATACCTACGCCTTAACACTGGCAAAAGTTTTCTTAAAAAGTTTGCTATCATTCTCTTTTCTTATCACTGGGATGATCACTTTATTAAACAATGATTTCATCCTCACTTTCAAAATCCTCACCTACCAAAGGAAAAGGGTATTTTAAAATAAATTGAATGTCTTCAGGAGCTGGAATAAAAAAGATCTGGGGGCAGGGGGGATACACAGCTACTATTCTCTCTACCTGCTATCTGCATCTGACATTTATTAGAGCCTTCAAGTCACTTGTGCAAAAAATCTGCAGTGGTTCTTCTGTGCTTGTGGCTGACTTTCAATCAGTCCTATAGGCTTTTATTCCTGAAGTGAATCAATAGAGAGAGTTATTTTTAAAGGGCCCAAGTCATCTGTACTCTATTTGTGTCTAGAACATTATTTCAGCTTCTTTCCCACAGAGCAAATATGACCAACAGCAAGACCACATCTTTTCATAACTATACAGAGAAAAGGACAGTTTAGCACATTTGGCAAAGATATTAAGATATCATTTGCTTAACTATTTGAAGGTTTTTTTTTTTAATCTGCCTGAAAAAAAAACCCCACCAAAAGAAAGAAGATAGGGCTTGTCTTGTGCTCTTTGAATTTATATACTGTTAGCCATTTCAGAAAAGACTGCATAGTAACCCTTCAGAAGGATGGTTTCTGTAAAATAACAGAAGAAATATCTTGGCTTTCAAAAAAGAACAAAACTCCCTTACTATAAACTCAAATTAATTCAATAAAGAAGCAGATAATATAGCACAACACTTAGCATCTAATGATTTTACCACTTCTAATATGTGCATGTCTAGAGATTAGGGAATGGCAGAAAACATGTTTATTGAAGAATCTGTCCAAATTTCAGAGATAATTTGAATGTGACTGCCCTTTTTAAATGACTGATTATGCACTTAGGTATTATTAGCATGGACATGTTTCTAAGGTGGATTTTGAAACTGATGATAATCAGAAGATCACTAATGAACACGAACAATTTTATTACATTGCTGAGAACCTGACCCCATATTAAAAAAAAACCCTGCAAGCAAATTTTATTTATTTTAATTGATAATATAATCCATGGGGATTATTCATTGCATCAGACATAATTCATATAGTTATGTATTAACATGTAAATGCCTGAAAAAGCTGAGACTTCATATAAACAAATAAAAATATTCAGATCGTATTGTTTTTGTTATGAAGTTGGATGATCTAAGTTGTCATCATAACATTTACTCCAATTACCACATTTTCAGTCATGTAAATGAGAACTGAATTGATACAGCATTTTATTTTATTTTGTGAGGATTGCTCTTACCGTGCACTCTCAGTCCAAATAACATTGATTTGGATTAGTGAAGACTTGAAGACTAATGATGAATAAAAATTAGGTAGAAACAGGAAAAGAATTGTAGAATTCAGCACTTTATATTAATATGTAAGGTTCACTTGAAAATTCCATTACATGCAGTTTAATAATTGTTTTAAATGAGGTGCTTTGAACTAAGGGTGGAAACTACAAAGGCTTTTCACAGCTACCCATCATTTGAGTTTTCGGATCGCCTCATATATATCCCAGAATACCTTATTTTAGATAAAAAAGGGAATATATCTGTGGTGTTGGCAGTACTAGAGCAGAGGCACAGGAGTCCTGCGCAGAAGTCACAGAAGCAAGGGAATTAAGAAGTCTTGGTGTGAAGGAGATTCCTCAGATCCCTCCGGCAGCCAATGTACACAGCAAATGACAGAGACCTTCTGCGAAGTGCTGGAATGGCACATAATCCTTTCCTATTCAGTCTGAGCAACATACACATTAAAGTCTCCCAAGTCTGTTAGAGAAGTGCTGCAAGATTTAAGACCAACAGAACTGGGTTGCAGGCAAGCCAGCATATATTTAGAATTTTCCAGACCCGCATTTTAATCTGGCAACAGTTCCTTTTATACTACTGTTTAATTCTACACTAATTTTTAATGTAGAAGTAATTCTCCCAGATTGAAGTGCTGGCATTAGAACGCTGGAGATCTCTTGTGTCGAGTCTAAATTCTAAAATACATCCTACAGAGAGGAAAGAAGTAAAAGATGTGGTGAAACTGCACAGGTGTTCTGGCTGTGGCACTCAAAAGCATTTAATACTTCTATTGTAGATACAGCAATAGGAAGATCTTCTACAGAGGGTATTCATTAACCCTTTTCATACCTCCTTCCACTGCAAGGGCAAGTAAGTACGTCAGTTTTAGAGTAAAAGAACTAAGAAACTAAGAGAATAATTTCGTTGTTGTTACTAGATTAAGGCTACAACATATAGCACATTTCATAATTTAGATTAGCTGCAAGCTAATTTTTCCAATGTTTATTTTATTTGCGTATATAACACAAACAAAGCCTAGACAAATGTTAGGAAAAATTAAAAATCCTGTTAAAGTTTTTGTGGTCTACTGGCTTTTCAGAATCGTAAGACTCACAATGGCAAATTAACCCTCTGAATTGCTTCATTCTGAGAGTATAATTAATTTTCTTTCATGTGTGGAACGTATGACTTGCTTGAGCTTGTAGTGAATACATATTTCTTAATCAGTTTAGCGTTGCCAAAACATAAGAAAATATAGAGCAGCCTGAAAAGTCATGCAACAGAAATCTCCCTGCTCCATTTGCTTTATCAGACATATATCAATTATTTACCAGGCAGAAGATGCAATACCATTTAGGGCTGTTGAATCTATGGAAAATTGCAGCTGACATTTCTGGAACAGAATGGTATTGCAAGAGCTTCCTGGTATTCATTTATCAAAGGTGAGTCACCAAGTAAACTCCACGTTAGCACAAAGAAGGCCACTTTGGACAAATAAGGTACCATATTTCTGCCTGCTCACAGAAAACCTGCCCTGAGGTGTGAATACTAGGTTAACATTCAGAAATCCATTAAAATTATCAGATTAATTCTAAAAATGAAAGAATGCCATTGTTACAGCTATGGCTGTATGACATTTTCTGGTCTCTTTCACCTCCTTTCTTTCTTTCTTTCACCTCCATAATTTTGGTTGTTGAAATCAGTTGAAGACTGACTTCTATTAATCTGAAGTGGTACAATCAGGCTCTCTCCAACATGCATTTTTTGTTTCAAAGGGCAGAAGCCTGCTCTGACGCTCCCTGTGGTCTGAGAAAATTCTCTTAATTTCACTGAGGTGAACAAAATAGGAGGCAGGACCAAGTACGGTTCAGTGGGCTCATGGGGACAGAGGTTGTAAAGCTTAGTCCAAAAAACTCTCAGATCTTAGCTTGGTGAGACTAAGAGC
>JAOXNG010000012.1:86534434-86548428 GCA_028566535.1 Scolopax minor
GACGCAGTGGAACAGTGCAGGGTTGGTGAGGCTGGTGCACGTTCTTGGACCGTAGATAGACTTTCCTTCTGAGACCCGATTGCATTTATTAATAGTCAGAAACAGATATGTCAATAATCAGCTTTAGCTAATTATTATTGTATTATGACAAATATGAGTGTACTTTTTGCTATGGTTAGTTGCTATACTACGTATAATATATTTAGTAAACTAGTCACTGTATTAGAGTTATACAATAAATACTAAATTATTATTCTGGGGTTTTTTTAAAATAAGAATATAGAGCAACTTTTATGCAACACTGCCAAGCATAATAGCAGCACTAAGTTGCTTTTTACTTGACAGGAAGGGCAAAACAGGATAATTCTGGTTTGGTTTTTTTTCTGTTTTTTTTTTTTTTTTTGCACATATTCTGACTTGCAATGATGTCATCTCTTGCTTTATGATTTTTAATGGTATGATTTTGCCCCACTCATGCTCACAGTGTATTTCCATGAGAATCTGTATGAGGTTCATGTTCCTCGTAAAACAGCGTTCTAGCGTGCTTGCAAAAGGTATCTAAAAAGATAGTAGGTGCCTTTGCTCTGAATCATTTATTCAGGCATCTTAAAGCCTTCAGGAAAATCTGGCAGAACAGATAAGGCTTGAATCTCCCAGCTATGCAAGATGAACTCTGCTGCATCAGAAGTGAGTAGAGGCGTTCTTCTGCTGAGAAAAGCTCCTTTGGGAGCCATCCTTCCTTATGCTCAGGTGCCTGTTCCAAGGGGATCAGTGAAAGACTAGTGGTAGGCATAGACCACAAAACATTAACAGGATCTCGTCAGTTATGGTTATTGGATGTAACTCATCATTTGTTCCACTGCCTTGGTTTTTCAGAAGACTGACTTCAGTTTTCTTGTGTTAAAGATGGGTGGGAGAGCTCTCAGCCAAGCTTCTTTGAACTTAAAGGCTGTAGACATTGTTTCTCTGCATAGTCCAGTACTCTGGACTATGGAAATGGAGAGAGGTGGTGGTGGGAGAGCTCACTTGCCCTAGACACCAAAAGGCATCAGAGCTTAGTGATGTTATTGAAGCTCTCAGGGGTCCCTTGTGTCCTGTTCTGTACATTCACATGCTTGATGTGAATGTATTTAGTGAACTTGTACTTTACAAGTTCTCTCACTTGCTTGACCTGTGACGATCACCAAAAAAGGACAAAAATAGGACAAAAATACTTCTGAGTCCTTAGCACTTGTGAGCCTGGTTTTCCTCTCATTTTGACCTATATAATTCCACAAGCCAGAGGGTGTTGTGGTGGTGCTGCAGATCACTTTCAAGGGAGAAGAGAACTAGACTTAATGGAAAGCTTTGGTGAAATGGATGTTCCATAGCTCATAGCTCACCTTCAAAGACATGCTGCCTGAGAAATGCATCAAAATAAGTCATGTCATTCTGCATACTCTATCAGATCCTAGCTATTAAATCTATCTTCAGCCAGTTTCTCATCTTGACAAAGGACATCTTGAGCTGAAGTCCAGATAATAGAGCATATAATTGAATCACTACTGACCAGCTGTCACAACAGCCCCCTCCTCTCCCAAACAGTAATGAAAGGAAGCAAATGAGACGTCGTGATTCAAACTTTTATTCTGACGACATCCCATTGTTGTGCTCTAGCACTGAGCCAAGCAGAACTGAAGAGAAATCATCCTCCTCATTACATTTCCTGAAAGCTTATTAAAAGCACTTGTGTGCTGCTGGTATCATCACAGGAGCTGACTGAAACTTCAGAGATGAAGCCAGTATGCTGTTTGAGATAATGGTAATGTATGCAAAACAGCAAGAAAAAGATACTGTCCTAGAAGCCTGAAAAAAACCCCACCATTTTAGCACACCTGAAGGATCAGACTGATGTTATTGATAAGATATTTGTGATCATCAATGTATTGACCATTATATTATGATGCAGTATTGATCTCTGTATTATGGTCTGTCTGTAACACATAGCAGATTAATTAAATAGCTACATAGTATTATTGTTTAGCTGAGTACCCATATGTAATTAAATACTAGCCACAGCCTAGACCCGCTAAAGAATTTAGATGATAGAATCCAGACCTACTGTCAGACCTCCCCTCCCCTCCCCTTCCCTCCATGTATGAAGGAAGAAGTGTCCTTCTTGGAATACCTTACCAGATATATCACATCTACATTGTTACTATATAATCCTATAGTCTCTGTAATGCAACCGGACTAGCTGTTGCCATCCTTATAGAAATATCCTACAGGTACACAGAAATACCATGATTTTTTTTTTCAGATGCAATTATACAACCTAATAGAAAATAAGACAGCATCATTTAAAAAAAAAAAAAAGAAAGCAGCATGAGGTATGTCATGGTATGTCTTCATAAAGGCCAGGCTTTCTTTTCTAGCTCTGGGAAAGTCTTTCCCTGCTGAGAGAGACTGCATGGCCTTGGAGTAGCTTAAGCCTTCACAAGCCATAGCTCTGAAACAGGCTTGTATGAGCAAATAGTGGTTCATGGGGGAGAACTTGTATTCCTTTCAGACTTGGAGACAATTGAAAAAAAAGAGGAGAAGGGAAAGGAACAGACAATAAAAAAGAGAGATTTTTTGTCAATTCATGTAGTACCTCCATCAATTGCTACCTTATTTTTAAAAGGATTGATTGAAAATGATAACTTAAACACTACTAAAGCTGAATAAACAAGGAGAAAAAAAGAAGACGCACTGTGTCACCATTGTTTTGGTTTTGTAGAAGGTTTTAAATGTGAAGTCACATCAAACTTCGATCTTAAGAAAACAAAAGAGCTCTTTCGTAGCCCTCAAGAAAAGTGATTTCATATATATATATATAAAACCAGAAACACACATCCTTTCTACTTACATTTTTCTGAGACAGCATATTCTGAAGCAGATCTGTTATTGAGTCTTCAGACAACAAAGGCATATTGTTTTTAATGATTTATGTCAGTTGAATTAGACATGATTTATCACTGTTCTCTCTAAAACAACTGACTGTAGAATAAGAAAAGAATTCTCTTGCTTTGTTACTTGTCAGAGAAAATTGTTGTGGTGTTGGATTTGTGGTGCTCAGGCCACCATAGTGCTTGTATAATTCCAGTTGCTTTGATTATTTTTTGTGGTGCGGAATTAAATCACCATTTTTCTTCGCAAGGATTTGTAAATGATATATATGTATAAACGTGATGATGTTTAGCTGAATATATCTGAAACTTCTACAATGTGCAAATGCAGGCCAGAGCTATAAACAAGCCTGTTTTTATTTTGATCTGAATTTTGGCAGACCCAGTATCCTTTTTCAAAATTTGCTAGTAAATAATATTCAATTAATGGGAAGATCCTTCACCCCAAAAAAAGGCAAAACAAAAGAAAAAACAAACCCCGCAACATGATACATGAGTTCTTCTAGAGTACAAAATATGGACAAAAATGGTTTTGTTCCCCCAATCTGCAGATTATGCTCATCTACTCAACCCCTGCTGCTTTTTTTTTTAAACCGCAACGGTGCTTACTGTTTGAGAAAATAATTGCAGCAATCTTTATTCGTGAGGCGAGAATTCAATTTCTGCAGAGGAATTTAAATAGCAAGTAAGGATAGTTGTCTTTCTGATATTTGATAAATGGAAAAAAGATTTAGTTATCTTGAGGTGAGATTGCTTTTCAGAGAGGATGACATTTATTACCTCAAGGACACATTTCAGAAAATCCCTATCCTTTATCCAGAGGTGATAGTTCCGTTCATCAGAGAAGGTGGCAATTAGGAAAAGAAAAGATTCAGTATATTTTTGTGTGCTTCAGTGGGGGCTGCAATTGGTTTGTTTCTGCAAAGGACATCGATGGAATAGAGAGTGTGTTTTGCAGAGAAGGAAGAGTTTATCCAGTGAGACTTCTCCCAACTTCTTTTCCATGCTTTGATAAACTTCCTATGCTTTTAATCCTCACCTATTAATTTCTTAATAGGCAAACATCTGTACTTTCTATTGGGTAGTCATCCTGTGAGTGAAGTCAGTTCCCCTCTACAACTCCCCCAAAGACCAATTGTTTCTAGAGCAGTAGAATTCATTACTTTCTTTGTGTGGTTTGCCTCCCCCCAAGTAATCCTAGGCCCCTGTTGTGTCCTCCTTTAACCCTTCTCTGCATACCTACACCTTGCCTTGCCCTATCTCCTGCCGTTCCTGTTATTTCTTCTTCCCACCGAGTTGCCTTCTCCATCCAGCCAAACCTTTGGTCACAGGTCCTGCACCTGGGTCTGTGTAAAGTGGGTCTTGCTGGGCAGTGCTTGCTGCCTGCCCTGCCTGCAGTAAGAGGGATAATCCAGGAGCTCATCCCCTCCCTTTCCGCTTCCTGTAGGGCACTTCTCTGCCTTCTCTTGGTCATCTGTTTCTCATCCCTGAGACTTCTGCCTCAGTTGCAATTATTGAAATTGGCCAAAGGAGTTGGAAAATGTTAGGAGAAAGCTGACAGGGGAATAAAGAGAGCCATTATATAACTCTCCCCCTTCAGTAGAGATTCAGCCTGGAAATACAGTAAAAAAAAACAAAACTAAAACCCTTTCTTAGTGCAAGGAATTGTGCCGTTTGTATGTAGAATGAAATCAAACATATATGTTTTCAAGATGTGAGTCAGTAGAGCAGAGCAGACTGTGATACTGTCATTAAAGGGATGCAACCTGCATACATGGTCTTCTGCAGGTTAATAATAAGCTCTTTGAATTTAGAACTATTGACCTGATTAAACCATGGGAAACATGCCTCAGGGCTTTCTAGAAAACAGCTTTTAGCTTCCTGTGACATCTAGAAAAGCTGGAAGAGATGTATAGTAACTCAGCACATAAACGATCCTGTTTTATCCTGATTCCAAAGCCAATGTTGCTTAGTTTTTGGGGTTGGCTATCCTCTGTATGACCTTCATCTGAGAGATTGCTGTCCCTTTCTGCTGAATACCTCTTCTGCAGTCAAATTTCCTGCCTTCAGCACATTTATTGGGCATCAGTTTAGATTGCACAACCTATATGCTTGCCCTGGTGTCCCCCAGGCTTAATGCTCTTTGGCATGTGACAGTGGCTTGTTGCCACGCAAACAGAGCAAATGTGGCCCAGAACTAGTAAGAGCCATCTTCTGGCTTGAGTTTCTGCTGTGGATGAGCAATGGTGAAGCTACCTCAGCAACTTTGCCACAGGCTGAGAAAGTAAAATAAATCAGATGCCTAGTAATAAGGAAGGTTAGTTATGGGAAGGGTAGCTAATCAAAGACACCTTCGTAAACAGTCAGCATTTCTAAGAGATATGGGTCAAACTGGAAAATGTCAAATGGACCATTTCTAGGCAAGCAGTTTGTCACTTCTCAGTGACAAATGTTCATAGGGTACATGTACAAGGAAGGACCTTTTTCTTCCTCAGTAAGTTATAAACTTGTGTGGCTTGACAGGATCAAAGAAAGAAAGAACATGTTTTTTCAGTCTTCTCTCAGGAATGAAGGACTCTTAAGCCATTTTTAAAACTAATTGTGAAGCTAGCCACTTCTCCAGATATACTTAAAAATGACCAAAAAAAAAATTTGAGATGATTCCAGAGTTCCAAATCACTTGGCTGCTCTTTTCCTTTACAAATATTTTGTCAGTATAATTCACATTAATACTCACAGGATTTTATTTATTCTAATTCTTTTGCTTTTATTTAATATTGTGAGTAATTTTTTGCTGCAAAGATCTGTCTTTCCAATATTGCGTGCTTATCTAAAATGTGCTCTTTTTCTAGTTTGGATATTACATAGTTTAATAGAATATTACAAAAAACTGATTTCAAGATTTCAATGAGCTATTTCTTGTTCGAGAAAAAACAATATGACCTTATATTTATTTGGCATCTCTGAAAGTATTAAGAGTCTCTCACACTGCTCTCTTATAATTTATTTAAAGGCCAGATATTGCATTTTGACCTACAATTTCACACAGGGAAGCTATTAAATATTCTCTCACTAAAAAATTCTCACTTCAGGTTCTTGACTGTTCAAAATTATTTCTTCTTGACAAAATGGAAGCAAATAAGATTAAATTTTTCACAATAGAGAATTAACAGAAGGCATTTACCGTATAGAAGGGGGTACTAATCATAGAGCAAATGAAAGAATTATATAATGTCACCTGCTGCTTCTGGTATAAATTTTCATTCTTCTGCTATATGTCCTTTAGTTATGGCAAAATTTCTTCAGTGGCTTCATTTTCTTTTCTTTTCTTTCTTTTTTTTTTCCTAAAAAAAAGTATATATTTTGTAATTTTCTTACTCTGAAGAGATTATTTAACAGGCAGTGTTTCTTTATTTTTTTATATGACCTTCAGAGTATTGGGTGAAAGGTTTATAAATAAAAGATAAAACTTTTGCTTGAAGACCATAAAAAGAATGGGTCCTTTCTTACACGATATTTATTCTGTCTATGAGGGTAATAGTAATATCATTACTGTCCATTAAATCATCACTTGTCCTTTCCCCATCTATAGTTTTATACTGCTTCTCAGGACCGTGCTGTCAGAATGAGTTCTGTGTAAAAACAACTGGTAAAAGTGAAATACCTTCCATATCTTCAATTGCAAGAGAGGGGTTAAAGTATGCTTTGTGGGAGAGATTCATTGTGCCCTGCTTTTGATAAGCAGAGGAGCCTCATCACCCTCTGTGCAGCTGCAAATGATGGATGCTGGCCACATTTGACCTTTCTCCACCGCCTCTGCAGCCTCCTCTGTAGTCCTGGGTCACTGTTTACAGAGATTTACAGGTATCACAACCCTGAATATCTTAAAAGCCCTATAAATAGTTGAGAGTGTGGCATAACTCTTCTTGGTTGTTGAAAGGTTGATCTATCAGTTCAGGAGCGCAACTGCAGGTTCAGTGGAGGCTGCGGGATGAGGAAAAGTCTGAGAGAGGATGGAGAGTTTCCGGGGAAGTTAATTAGCTCTAAGCTGTCTAAGATGCTGAAAGCTGAGCTGGTTACTCCAGGCTTCCTTTGCAGACCATCAGCAGATGCTTTCAAACAATGTCCTTGCTCTTCTAAAGGCAGATATTTTTAAAGATCTTTCCACTAACTCTCAGAAGTCAGCCTGATGAGGACAAGTGAATCTCCCCCCAAGCACTGTGTGCTCTTCTCCTTCAAACTCATTTGAGAGTCAGCTGCTTGCAAGTTTTTGGTTGGTCATTTCATCATGCTCTTTAGTAAGCGTAGCCTTTGATCATTGCAGTGGCTGTTATTCCTCTACAGGATTGTATGGATAATGCCACTAATGGGAAGGAAAAGGGCAAAGCCTTGCTTGTTTTATTAGGAAGGTGATGCCATAAAAGCACTAAGTTGTGCCCCTGCTCACAGTTTCATGGGATGTGTATATTTTTAATGTTCTTCCTCATTAGAAGAACTTATTAGTAACGTAGTAAGTTAGAAATCTGGAATTTATGCAGAGGAGGGACGGTAAGGTGGCAGAATCTCCTTTTTTTTCCTTTTTTTTCTCTAAGAACAAAGAATAATTCTGGACAAATGTAGGCTGCCACATCACAGATAGAGTTTTACCCTTGAATTTATGGAGTTATCTCCAAAGTGGTGAGGACTGCCAGTAGCTCAAGTCTGCTAGCTGCTTTAGTCGGGGAAATTTAGAATCTGCGTTTGGATTTACCAACCATTTCAAACTGACCTTTTTCACTTTAATTTAAAAGAAAAAAGGGGAATGGGGAAGAGAAAAAATGCTTGCAGTCTAACGTTGTGCTGTCAGTGCACAATATACTATTTGAGATGGCTAGTCCTGATGTCTCTGTGGAAAATGCATTTTTTGCTCCTTTGTGACAAGCCTCTAAAGTCTTTGTTCAGTCTCTTTGCTTACATAATCACCTGGATAATTTCAGATATGTTAATAGCAAAAGCATCCTTGAAGGGAAGACAACAGTGTGTGTATCAATGATAGCTTCAACCTCTCCTTCAAAAAAACCCCCTAAATTTATTCTGAAATCGCTATACTTAGATGGATAAGAAAAGATAGCTTTGGTTTCTATGTCATTCTTAGGTTTTCGGTGCCTAGTGCTTCTGATGAAGGACTTTCTGGAAGAGTCAAGAATGTTTTAAAGTCCTCACAGGAATCAAGGCTAGAGTTATACCTAGTGTGAGAAATTTTACGTGGCTTTTATAACCCCCTGGATTTATGCAAACGTGTCACGCTAAAGTGACAAAGTTTGAATGGAAGATTTTCATGCTGGTTGATCCTCTGCAGGAGTTCTGAACTGTTAAAGCCAGAGTTTGCTGTGTCTTGCAGAAGCAGCATATACAAAGTTTGGCCCTCTGTATGGTCCTTCACCAAATACTTTACTATATCAATATCTATAGCAAGCCCCTTGAAAAATTTTTCTTTGCCTCATGGGAAGGAAGGACTGTGGAACAAGGGTGGATATACTGTTATGTATGAGATCCAGACAGATTATTTCAGAAGACTCAATGAAGTTGAGCATTGAAATTGCAGTTGCGTCTGGAGAGATACCAAGCACTGCTTATAACCTTAAAGAGGACACTGACAATTGTCTATTTTGCAACTGCTATTTGCAAATATTACAACTATTTTATCCATGTTTTCTAAGTTCTTGGATATAAGTATAGAAGAATTGTGGGGCTTCTGCCCATATTGTCCCACAAGTTAAGATATACTCATTAGCTTCCATGGTTAGCTTATATTTCTCATCACTTTAAATCATTTAATTTAGTTAACACTTTTTGTTATCACCTTCCTTTCTGCAGCATTCAGTGAAGCCTAATCTAGGACTGAAAGTCAGGAACAGATAAGTTTGGATATTGAATATACCAGTTGCCTTTTATCTTCAAAAAGATAATCACTTTTCATAACAAAACAGAAAAGGTAGATATGATTAGTGAGTTTACTTCAACTCACATCACCTTTAGCAAGAAATAAAAGTCACTAAGGCTTTATCTGGAAATACCGCTCTAAATTCCCATTTTTTTAACATTTTGGTATTTGTTGCAATGATGACTGTGAAATGTCTTATTGATCTCCTTTAAGGTAAAAGTTGGTAAGATCAAAGATACAAGTTATGAATACGTCTCAGCACAGCTCTTTTTCTTATGTATGCCCCACGGGGCCCCTTCACCAACTTCCCATTTGCTGCTATCAGAGAAGGAAAAGCACTACTGTCATGGGGGAAAAAGATGCAGGAAAAAGGAGCTCACAAATGTACTCCTTGCTGCTGGAGAACTTAATTGATGGCAATAGCATCATTTCAGTTTCCAGGAGGCATTGGGGAAGAGAGGAAAAACCAACCAGTGCCCAGCAAATGGAAAAGGTCTAGGCAAAAAGGCCAGCACAGAGATCTACACAACAGTAGCATCACAAATGCCCTGGGTTTATCATAAAACCTGCACCCAATCATTTTAGTTGTTGTTCATTAGGCTGTAACACTGAATCACAGAATTGCAGGGGTTGGAAGAGACCTTCAGAAATCATCTGGTCCAACCCTCCTGCGTGAAGGCTGGGCAGGAACACAACCGGGCAGGTTTTGAATATCTCCAGAGAAGAAGACTCCACCCCTCTGGGCACCCTCTTGCCATGTTCTGTCACCCTAAAAGTAAAGTTTTTCCTCATGTTGAGATGGAACTTCCCGTGGTTCCTAATCCACGGTCTTTGTCTACCACAAGTAATAGGAATAAGTTGTGTACATTTTTCCCCTGGTCAAAGTTACATACATTTTTGGAGGTGGCATAAATTTAAACTAAAACAATAAAATTATAACTTAAAGTAAGAAAGAAATTTGAGATTTATTGAGTGCCAAAAAGACATGCACAACAATTTGCTGATGAAAAATCATACCAGGAAGTAGAAGGCTGCTTTAAGGTTTAGTTGAATTTGACTTTGCGTGGCATTGCTACTTAGGAAGATTATTTATTTCTGTGTTATGGTAGCTGGTGAGAGACTATATGTTACAACTGCATAATACTGTGCAGGAAGACACTGTGAGAGCAGAGACACAGTATGTACATTTAAGAAAATGAGGCACTAATATCCTATTAATGACAGATGATTATGAACAAATGTATTCCCTGAGGCCGTGAAGAAAGTCAAGAATGAAAATGAACAATAATTCTCTAGTTTGCTATGGCTGCTTAAAAAGGGATCCCAAGAGGAATCTCTCACTGTTTCTTCAGCAAGGACTAAATATATGGTTTTGTCATGAAAGGGCTTTTGGTGAAAACCAGAGATTTAGCCCATAATCTAATGGGCTAAAGTCATGTAAAAATTTGTTCTCACACAAAACAAAGCAATAGCGGCATTGTCAGATACAAATATTCTGCTACAAAAACTGGCAGATGGTAACTTCAAATGTGTTTTCTGGGAGTTTCAAGTAATTTTACATGATGTTCTGGGCTGGCCTTTTCAAAGATTTTCACTAAGTGCTTCAAAATCAGCTACAGGAGACTGGGCACGTGAGTATCTTTGAAAATCCTAGTCAGAAGAAATTACGTCAATATTTGTGAAACACTTTGCTGTGAAGAATTAATGTATGAAGTACAGAGGTTGAAAATAAGAGGGGAAGTTACTTTTCCGAACACAAATATAATAATCAGTGTTTAAACGAGCTAATGTATTATTAATTGTAATTTCATTATAATATGAAATTAACCGTTAGGATCTGTGCTTATCAGTACTGGAGTCGTGCAGTATTGCTAACCTGACCAAGGTACACATTGGGATTGAACTGTGACGGTGCGTACAGGTGCAAAACAGGCCTGAAATCCAGTTACGACACTCAGCTTAGAAAGCTGGGTGTTCCTGAGTATCTCTGGGGAGCTACAAGGTCTGAATGAGATGATGATAGTCAGCTCCTGAACAGCAGCATATAGGTGAAATGGTGGGTTGTTTTTTTATAGGGCTTGGTTCTCCTTTCCCATTCTTAAGTATAGTATTAAATACAGCAATGCCCCTTACATTAAATTACATTGCAATTAATGCACCAGACAATATTTTTCTAAATGGAATGTGTTTTTGTGTAATGCAATACTAGCTGTTTCAGTTATTGTGGTCTTTATCATAAAATAACATATAAAATTGTATATGATAAATATCGGTGATAGAATATGAGCTAGTAAGCTCATGTTCACTAGCAAGTAGAGTATGATTTCTGCTATTATAGGCAATTTCTCTATTATAATTTCCCTGAAATAATCATTACCTCTGATTTTATGTATTTACTCTTCCTCTTCTACATTTGTTTTTATTTTCCTTCTATATCCACGCAAAGATAATTGAAACGGATTATACGCCTTTGCTATGGTACATGAATTTGGCATAATGTATCTATATTGTGTTGCATGATTAAGTTGTTAAGTGACTGGAAAAGGTAGTTTCTTCAGTGGAGGTTCCTTAACTCTTACAATCACCCTGCAGCAGTTTTCTCATGTGGTCTGATGACCAGGCAACATCACTCTACACTCCTGTTTTTTAACAAGGTGTAATTCATCTGTGTGTAGAATAATCACATGAAAATAATTTCCCCTGTGAGTGTTCAGTTAGTGCTGCTACAATACTGAATTTTCTGGAAGAAGCAGGTGTTTTATGGTTTAGAAGGTAGAAGTGCAGGCCATGGCAAGAGTGAAGATCTGCATCTTGGGCAAATACAGAATTTGTATGTTTGATTTCAGCATTTACAACCCTTCCCTAGAATGTGGTGGAGAGCTGTTCTCAGGGAAATGCATTACTGATGGCTCCCAAAGAGCCTTAACCTTACAATTCTGGTGCAGAAAGACTTTTGGAAGCTGGTAGGAATGGTACTCAGTCCATACT
This sequence comes from Scolopax minor, assembly GCA_028566535.1. Taxonomy (NCBI): domain Eukaryota; kingdom Metazoa; phylum Chordata; class Aves; order Charadriiformes; family Scolopacidae; genus Scolopax; species Scolopax minor. Next base: position 86,546,273 of record JAOXNG010000012.1, read on the forward strand.
ACAAAATGTGTGAGACAAGCCCAGGCTTCCCCATCAGATTTCAGCAGTTGCTTTCAATGAGCAGAGTGATTTAATGCGTGTGTCAGAAGGACTCAGACATAATGGTCCCTCTGCCTAAAGGCTCCTAGAGAAGATTTCCCTTGTCTAAAGGTCTCAGTCATATTTTTAATACTGTGTGTTCACTGAAATGACAATTACACATTAGCTGCTTCTTCCTCCTTCCAGTGATTTCACTGATATGGAGCTATGGAAAGTGACAATCATTTTATGCATTCATGGCTTTTTCTTCCACAGGAATTGGTGGAAGAAATCTGACAATTTTTTCTCTTTTTCTTTTTTTTTCTTTTCTTTTCTTTTTTTTTTTCCCCAAGTGTGCCTGCTAGTCTGGAGCATTTCTATGTCTTTCCATTTTGGTGTCATAAGACCAAAGAAAGTAATCTCATCTGTATTGTCATTTCCAAAGTTAATGACATCAAGTTATCATTACAAAAGGTGTTAAAATATACTCCTTGACAGTATTTGACAGAAGATTTCCCCAAAACACAGACATTTAAAACCAGACAAAAAAATTGTACTGGTATGTATTTTATAAATAATGTGTTATATTCATTTATTTGATATTGTATGCGTAAATAAATATGATAAAGCTGACAAAGAGGAATTGAATGGAGACTTGATCACAACCTCAAGTGTAACAAATGCCTATAGCAAATAAGGACTAAGCTTCCCAAAAGGAAAGCCTAGGCATGTTGCAAGCAAAGCCTTGTTGTTACATGTAGTCAGTTGAACTGAATTCAGTATGTTGTACCCAGATTGTCCATTTTCTTTAATAAAAGTCATTATGATAAGAAGGTATTCCCTGCAATTATGAATTTACATAAATACATAGTACATAAACTATCAAGAATGCCTACAGCATTCTTGATAGTTTCCATGTAGCTCTGAGAATAATTATTAATTTTTCTATGGACAACCCATGCCAGATTTTTCTTATTATAATTGCCAACCCAAAGGGCCTCTGGTAATAGTGCCTTATATTTTACAAGATGATATATCTAGAATAAAGTGAGTTACTCAATGACAACCTAGACTTCTTCAGTGTGATTGTCTTTATGTGTCACTCTATGTAGTTGTGTGTGAAGGAAGTTTTCCATTGAGCAGGAAGTCATGTCTTCATTATTGTTTTTATTGAGGACACCTTGTCCCTTCATCACGCCACAGGATCAGGCACAGCGCCTGGGGAGGGTGAGAAAAATTGCAATATCACCTGGGCTGCCCATCGGGGGTTGGAGCAAGTCACTGGTTCCACCCAGCAGAGGACACCGGTCCTGCACACACAGTCACATCTATAGCCATTCCTCCCCCAGGAGATGTAAACCCATGGGGGCACAGGGAATCTGTAAATCAGTGCAACTATCTAAGTGAAGAATGAAGAGGGTAAAATAAAATCCTGCCACCCCACCCACGATGGCTTTATGGCTGGAATCACCTTGTACACACCCTCCTGGAAGAGCTGCCAGAGTTCATCAGCTATCAGCTCATGCTTGCAGATAAGAATGAGACCCGTTTCTCTGAGCTCTGTGGGAGCAGAAGAGCTTCTAAGTGGAAAAGGAAAATACCTAAAAAAAACCCCAAAACACAAAAACAAACAAACAAAATGGTTGAGATGATTGCCCTTGCAAAGAGCTGCATGATCATCTAAGCATGATTCTATGATCATCTGGCGTGAAGCAAAGAGCAAAGCTCTTTGGAAGGGAAGGAGAGCTGTATCCCTAAGACCCTTCACAGAGGTTGTGGCTGGGGGACCAGCAGCCAGGGTGGGACCTTCCTGACCCTGACAGCCCCCTTCAGAGACTGCAAGTGGTGGGAGTGGAGCAGAGCATGGTCTTTTGACTGCACAGTGGCTGTTTCAGGAGTCCTTGCTGTCTGAATATATTTGCAAGCATAATCCTTCTGAGAACAGCTCATGAAGGGTGCCAGAGGCTCTGCTTGCTGCCCAGGAATGCTGTCCCATCTGCTCAGGGCTTGTCCCGTCAGCTGTGAATTTGCAACCTGGGCTGGCCTGCTGGGCCAGCTCTGGCAGCTTGGTCTCAATCTGTAGGTGTGGGAGCTACCTAGGCACTTGGTGGCTTTGTGAGCAGCAGATATTGACAGCA
>JAOXNG010000012.1:86553932-86566008 GCA_028566535.1 Scolopax minor
GGGATGGAATACCCCAGTTGGTCAGGTTTGGGTCACCTCTCCTGTCCGTTCCTCCCCACAGGTGGGACCCCTCTACGTTTTCCCGTTTCTGACCCTCTAAGGGGCAAATAACGAAAATTGTCCGCCCTTGGTTGTTATAGCTATAAGTATAAGCAAAGACCTCTCTGCACACCATCCCTTGGCACTTAGCACAAACATTGGCCTTATCATCCTGAGAACGAACTGTTTTCTCCAGTATATACTGTTGATTTCAGAGAGTTAGAGGAGGCCTAACTAAAATGTAAAATTCCAGAACACAAAACTGATTTGGTTTTACTTCAAACCGGGACAGTTGGGATGAAGACAGTTTTACAGAACAATAATAGAAAAGGAAAATAACAACAGCAACAACTATAATAACAATGACACAAGTCACTCTCACCACCTTGTGAACTGGTACCTTGGCAAGCAGTGATCACTGCTGCCCTCTTCCCCAGGAAAACCCCTTTATGTGCTGAGCATGATGGCTGTGGTACAGAACATTCCATTGACTTTTTCCTTGTTCTGTCTAGGCTCCTTCTCAGCATCTAAGGGAAGCCCTTGAAAAGTATGAACATGTCCTAGCTACAACAAAACCAATGGGCATTCTTGACATTCCTTTCACAGCAATCACTAGAAAAAAAATTCTTTCCCACCTGAAACAAGGACAATAATGACAGCTACAAGTCAACTGGATATCACTGAAAAAAAGTCATGGAGGCACTGAATACATTCCTACAGTGAGGAATTACACATTCCTACTGTGTCATTTTTACTAAGGAAATTTTAAGCCATTTTCACAATTCTTTGATGTAGACATCTGCAAAAGAGCTATGAAATGCCAAACTGGCAAATTAGTCTTTTATTTTGGTGATTGTATCTGTTTATCTAGTACATATTAAACAGATTGTGGTACATCAGCCCAGGATGATTTCTCCTGGAGTTATTGTCTCCTGTTTATCATTTGAACTATGTAATTTGTCAAGCTTGACTCTATTCTGTTGAAAGCCTTTTTTTATTTCTCCAACCTCAGCAGAACTGCTACAACTATGACATTTACTGCTTTTTTTTTTTTCAGTAGAGATCACTCCTACATCTCATTCCTCTGCAAAGAAATACAATCGCAAGAATTTTTGCTACTATTTCACATGCCTGATTTTTTAGTCTGTGTTTTCTATTTTATGTTTTCTTATTTTGCCTCCCATTTTTCAGGGCCAGTATTGTTACCTAGAATAGGAACAGTTTTAAATGACTGGAAAGTACCTGCTTTCTTCACTATAGTAGTTTATCAGTAGTCTATGGAGATTGTAGAAGAAACCTGAGCCTGAAAATTACTCCATAGGCTTACATTTTATCTGTAGTTTATTCTTATACCCAACAGTACCAAGAACCATTGTGTAAATAATGAAAGAAGTTGAAATGCCTTTAAAGACTCACAGAGGATTATACATAACACCTGTGAAAACAGATTATTTGGTGGTTAGATGAGCAAGTCGCTATCTGAAGACTATTTCAAAAAACAATTTCTACTGCTATTATCTATTCTGCCTTAATTCTCTACACAAGCCTTTGGGTGTTGGACAAGCTGTTGCGAGTCATGCTCCTTCTTCTGAGTGTTTAGCAGATTTTGTTTCCATATTACAGTGCAGGTACCCTAGCAATACAGATCCAATAAATATGAAGTTCTTGGGTAGGTTTTGTACACATATATGTTCTTCACCCTATTGCTAGTTCAACAGAGTTGGGTTGGGGAATGAGGTCTTAGGAGAAGTTATTTTTTTTTTCTAAACTATGGTAATAAGGGGTGTAGAAAACAAACTTTCGCTTCAGGAATTTCTGTTAAGAAAGCCAATACTAGCAGAAATATGACAAACCTAATCTGATGATCCTTGGGCTGCTGGCAGACTCTGCCACCATAACTGGCTCAGATGTTGCCCCATCAGGGAGGCATGGCCTGCACTTCGGTCACTCTCAGCTCCCAGCTCAATCCTCACTGTGGAGTATCCTGCTCACACTGCTTCCTGGCACACTTAAGCAAAACATAAACTGAAAAAATGTTTAGCACTATGAAAGGCAAAAACTGCAGCCTTTAGTTTGTAGATCACTGAGGTAGAAATAAACACAAGTTTTCCAGTGCTCCGAGGCACCTAAGGTCCACAGAACAATACACGTGAACTTCCTTGGGGTAGTTCTGAGACTTGCTCTCAGAAAACTCACTTAAGATTGCAAGAAGTCATATTATCACAACATTAAGTATTGACAGCCTGTGAATATCTCTATAAAATAAGAAACTATCATTATTATCTTAATAAAAGAATGTATCATCTTCTAAAACATGACTAGAGGAAGAAATGCCAGACGGTCATTTTTCTCCTTTCCAGGTCCTCTGGATTAAAAAGTTTGTGAAGCAAGAGAAAGAGATCCAACATCAATTTCTCTTGTTGCAGAATCTACTGTCCTCCTCAGTTCAGAAATATAGACTATTTTGGAGGCAATTTCCATTTCACCCATTGAAGTTACCAGGGCTTCTATGCACAAGAGCATTTTGGTTAAAGCAAAACAAAACAAAACAAAACCCCCTCTGGATTATTTTAGATCTCCGTCAAGCTTTAATGCAAGACTGCACCATGGGTTAATCAAGCCTAAGGGGCATAGGAGCAAGTAAAGAAGAGGAATTTTAAGTAGCCAGGAACAACAAAGTTTAAAAGTGAAAATGCTCAAATTCTGCCTCGATTATCTCAATATTTGTTTTTCAGTGAAAGGGCCTTATTTTCAGTCTGAAGAAAGAATCAAATATCTCTTTTCACTGTGTGGATTTGTGAATAAAGAATCATAGAATTGTTTGAGTTAGAAAGGACTTTAAAGATCATTGAGTCCCAACCCCCCTGCCATGGGCAGGGACATCTCCCACTAGAGAAGGCTGCTCAAAGCCCCATCCAGCCTGGCCTTGGCTGGATTAGTTACTCTAGTTACTCTAGGACTTGATTGGCAGCAAAAATACTCAATTGAAATTTTATGGATCACTAATAAAAGCCATCTTCATCCTTTCTTAGAGGCTTGGGGAAATTAAAGTGGGCTGTCTGGAGTTCAGTAAGCTAGCTATCTTTTTTCCAGTTTCAGACATGAATCGATTGATTTGATGAAAAGTAATTTATTGAGAGGGAAGGGCAACAGGATAATTTACAGTGCAATGAGATGATTTGCTATCCCTAAAATTGCTAGGTACAGTCTTCTTCTTGGCAAGGCTATTAGTGGGGCTGCTCTTTGCTTCCCACTGCTTCAGCCTTAGCCTTCTCTCAATTTGTGATTTTCAGGTCCCTGTGGCATCTCCTACCCCATGCCAATCCTGACAGCAGCTGGCTGTGCAGTTCAAGTTCCTTGGCCACTGCTCCCACAGGCAGTCTGACTCTGTTTCATCCCATGCTCGACGTGGTTGTGTTACTCCACCTTGCTGTCCCAGCTCTTGGCTGCCCTGGATAGGCTTTGCAGCTGCCTCTTCAGGAAGTATTTCTGCTATCTGAACAAAAACCTATACATAGCTCCTTGCTAACAAGGCGCTCCTGAAGCAATCTTTCCGTATTCCTTTTCCTAGGTTCCCATCTTTTTACTTTGAGCAGTTGCCTGAGCCAAATTTCAGTACTTATTGATGCCCCAGACTTGTACAAAGTCTTCACAATTGTGAAGTATCCTCCATTTTATATCATGGCTCATTTATTAACAAAAATGCCTCTGCTGAAACAACATTTTAAAATGTTTTAGATATGCCCATTTGTGTCTTTTAAAAAATATTTCTGTACATCATCTGATTACTATTTATTTTCTCTGGGAGGAGCTGACTTTTTAAAGCTTGAGTCACTGAACTTACATCAGTCAAGGAAGTGACACTATTTGAAATTGCCACTCAATTTTGGTGCTTGAGCTCTTCACTGAAAATGGCTTTCAACTGCCTCCTTTTGTTTAGAAAATACTCAAGATTTCCAGCTTTTTACTACAGTTAAATTATCTTAATAAAGTTGTCTTTAGATCTTGCTTTCAGTAGTTTCTTTTTACTATATTAATCTAGACTAAATGTGCTTGAACCCATTAATTAAATATAGCTGTAAGAGTTTGCTTTTTTTGAGCCTAAGAATTAGAGAAGATTCTGAGGTTATTTCTGAACCAGGTCTCCCATACGTAGCAGAAAAAACACCTCAAAAACTGGTACAGAAAGCCCTGATAAGTCCCTTAGGCAAACAGTTCAGCTCCTTGAATTGTAACTGATAACAGAAAATTCAGTACTGAGGTGCCAAGTGTATTTTAAAATTTTACTGCTTTATTGTGTTATATACAAAAAGCAATATTCCCTTCCCAGCCTAGAGGAGAATATAACTGTTTTCAAAGCTTTTCTGTGGGCAGGGTTAATTTAACAAGATTTCTCTCTCATTTCTTCTCATATTTCTCGCCTTGTTTCTTCTCCCCCTGCCACTACTATCTCAAGAGATGCCTTAAGTTATATTCAGCCTGGGTAAGACAAATAAATGGGGAAAGCAAACGGCGACATAGTTTGCCTTAATGAAGATGAGATAAAAATATCCTCTGCAACTGTAGTCTGAGGGTTGAGTAAAGGATAAATTGAAGTTATTATAATTTCAGGGAACAATCATGATATTCCATAACTGAGATCAAAATATCTGTACAGCAGTTTAGATCTTCTTAAAAAGGAATGGTTACATTCCTATTTTTTTTGAAACTATTTAACTCCACTGCATCCTGATAAAAAATTAAAGCTAGACATTTTTTCTGGTGTGGGGATAAAAACAGCTTTCAGATTGGGTCTTTCTTCTCTTCTGTAATATTTACTTACACCCTCAAGGGCAGGAAGAAGAGATGTAAACAAGTTCCCTTTTTTTCTTTCTCTGTATTTCTAAATTTCATACAGGGACCTCTTCTTCAGGGCAGTGACATTAACTGCTTGTGTTTTAGTATCTTTCCTCCACGTTGAGTACTCTCTTTGTCTGTAGCAGGTCCTGTAAGATCATATTCTGAAAATCCTGTCTGTTTTGGAGAGAGAAAAGTTAACACTTCACCCATGTGTTAGTAAACCAAAAGCAGTTAGTATTTCCTATTAATTATTTAATATGTAGAATCTAACATAAAAGACCCATAAGTCCTTAGTGAGAGTGAGGACTCCTTGGGACACACATAGAAACATGGAAGGTTTGTTCTCAGAGGAGCTTCCAGAAGGGTAAATCAAGAGAGCAAACAAAAGAAAAGAGAGATTTGATGTGACTTGCCCTAGTTTGCAGGAAGGTCACTGAAAGAATTTGGAATAAAACACAACTGTTTTGAGCCACAGGTTCCTACTCTTATAACTGTCAGTTAGTTTTTGTAACTACATCAAAATATCATTTTTATTGTCAGTGGAAAAGAAGAGACAAACATACCTAAGTAAGAAAAGGCAGATTATGAAACAAATGCTAGAAGAGGTCCAGCTAGATTTATTATTGTCGTGCAATATAGCTAATTTCTTTGATGGGAATTGTATGAATTGGAAGGTTTAAATGTGAGGCAGTTGTATAAATTTGATGTGCTTTGACTCTTAAATGAGGATGATTATAATCTATCAATAGAAGTGTATCTTGAAATATCTGGCAAATAAAAGCATCTTTCAGGTTTTAATGGTGTTAATGAGCACCTCTCGTGTGTTAAGAACATGTCTTCAGGCTGCTGAAATTAACATCTGATCTGCTGAAGGGTCTAGTTACTCTGTTTCAAAAGAAGTTAAATATTTGGTATATTGGAGAACAGATTATTGTGAAAAAACACACTTATAAGTTTTAATTTTGTAGCAGAAAAATCCACTTTTGCCTTGAGAGTAGGAATCTTTCTTGATTGGTTGCCACTCCAGGTCTTATATTCCTTTCATCTTATTAACTTTGAACTTTTTATTTCATTGCTATAAAAATTGTTTAAATTTAAGCAAAAAATTTATGATATAAATAACTGAAATCTCCAGGTAAATTCAGTGCTGCTTCTGTTCTTCCTACTTGCTCCCACATTTCTAGTCAGATTACCAATATTATGAAATAATACTAAAGTGAATGGGATTAGTCTTCAGGTACTTTTCAGGAAACCATGATTTTAGATGTAAGTGATAAAATATTACTCTGGGTAAGGAACACCAGAGACAATTGTGCAGCAGTTCAGCTATCTGGGTAATACACATCTTATTAGTTATGGCAAAAGTTCTCATGTTAATTGATATATTGATACTGTCATATGCATTTTACAGAAAATATTCTAATATTCATGTTTTGATACAGTGAAGACTGGAAAGAATGCCTCCTCCCACTCCACACAGGTTTAGGTTAAGTCTAAGACAAGATGTTCAAAAATTGTCAATGCTTTAACAGTTTGGTTGTTAAATTGCTGAGTTTTCTGATGTTGATTATAAGATTAGTCCCACAGACAGTGTGCATAAGGAACAGTCCTTGAAACTGCTGAGTCATTTCAGACTGAATAATAATTTAAGTGAATTACCTTGAATTAGCTAAAACAGATGTGTTCCTGGTTTTGGCAAAATAAAGCTATAAAAAATTAAAATAAGTCAATTACTAGTCTGCTAACTTGATCTATAAATTCCTCTCCAGAGTGATCTAACAAAAGCTCTCAGTGCAGGGTTGGGTTGTATGTTTAGCAGCTAATTTGCATCTTATCTGGTATTTGCCTTGCTACAGTGGAAGAATAATTGGAAATGTATGCACTGAATTAAATGTGTTGACTGAAGCTGTAAATTGGAAGAGATTGTGTTTGGTATATAAATCTGGAGAGCACTGCCAGGTTTGGTTGTAAATATGTAACTTTCTGCATTCTATGACAGATAATAAGAAACATGTCAATGAGTTATGAAATGTAGATTTCCAATTATTTTAACAACAATAAACTGCCTTTTACTTAGTTTTAAAATGAAGCTTGAAACAAATTTAAGGGGTTGCAAATCAGAGTAGGAACGTGGGTTGGTACAAAACCCTTAAAGTTACTTTTGGTAAGGTTCTTGCATCTGTGATCAGGTCTTCTTTCTAACTATACCTTTAAATACAGAGTTTCAAAAACAGTTTAAAATATTTTAATATGGACTGAATAGACAAAACCCACAAAGTTAACAAATCTGCTCTCCCTTGCTGTCAAGAGCAGTATGAGAACAAAGGTAGATAATGGCAACAGAAATAGCCTTAAAAAACACAGAAGGTTTTTAACTGATAGCACAACTCCACCAGATGGATTTTAGTTGAATTTCAGTCCTTTTTTCCTTATAGACTTTACATTTACTTTCAAGAAAAGTGATTCTGGGAGAAATTAGGCATATGCTCCTTTATTTTGTGTGATCTACATTTGTGAAAGTTGATTGCAAAAAATACAAGATTAAGTTCGATTATGAAAATCAGATCTAAGTAAATGAAACAAAACATAGAACTGAACACTAGAGATGACACATAGAATGGCTGAAACTTAAATAATCTAATTATAGATTGGGTGATGTATAGAATGCCTGCATCAAATTCTGCATTACTTCATCTCCCATGTATGCAAATATAATCATCCAAACCTCATAAAAACCAGGCTCTTGATACTCTTCCAGCTAAAGTACCTCATCCAGAGCTCACCAGGTCAGTATGAATCATTTACATATTGGAAGTTGAATGCCAATTTTTCTGCAGAAAATTACCTTACTTATAAACTAAAAGGAAAGTCTTGTATTTTCCTAGCAGAAACTTTGTAATTAGAAGTAGTCTTGAGTATTGTAACAATGATCAGGACATAATTTATTTAGAATAATGTATTACTTTTACATTTTTAAAGGTAACAGGTAATTATCCCATGTACAATGCCTTTCAATAAGGCATTGCTATGGAATATGTAATATGAAGAACTGTGTTTATGTAGCTACTCACAACATGGTTTTTCTACAGGAAAGGACATGTTTAAATGCTACAAAACAATGCTCTAAATAAGATTCAGAATACACACTGGACACTGCTCTGCTCCCTCACAACAAAGACAGGATGGAAGGATGAAGACACCAGGGTTTAAGATGATACAGTCTCCTCTGCATTCAGTTATTGGTTGTTTTTAAAGGTGAGGTTTCTGTAAAGATCTTCTAAAAATAGGATTTTTTCCTGATCACTTTTTTATTCTGAAGTGCTTGTTTACTGCCAGGTAAGAGAGCCCAAGCTGGCTCCAGTTTGTAAGGTCTTTGGAATTACTTTACTAAAACATCTAATTTATTTCTGCTTTTTCACCAAAACATTTTTGGTCAAACAGAAAACAAGTCCAAATTTGTTTCCAAAAGGAGAACATTGGGTCATATTTTCAGATTCATACATATTATGCAAACTATGGTTCCTTCTCAAGATCAAAAAATCCATATGTGTTTCCACAGGCTCTCAACACAAATTGCCTGTCAGGGTAAAATCCTGAAAACTCTACTGTAAGCGGGATGATGAAGGAAAATTACTGCCAGACAGATTATATAGTCAAGAAAAACTGTGCAAGTTATTTTGTGCCTCCCAGCTTGAATACATATGGGACAAATGCAAATTTTCCAAATGAAATACAGCTTAGAGTGCATAAATTTCAAACAGATAATAGTTTGCACTTATTAAAGCTTGGCTTGGATCATAAACAGAGTGCTTTTTCCTGAAATGCCATCTTTTCCGTAAAGACTGTTTTTTCCCCCAAAGGAGAATCAATTATAAATAATGGTCTACCCACCAAAATTGGAAAGGCTAGACTCAAAGCAAATAAGCTGAAAAAATATGATTGATTAAAAAATTATCTTGCCATGCACTCTAGGTATTCTTTGAGGGAATGGCATATGGGGGTTATTGCTTATTGGCAGATACATAAATACCTGTTCTGGTGTAGTCCAGAAGCGATGCGCAGATCTACAACTGCACGTATCAACAAGGTGGGCATAGATAGAGCTTTTCTGAAAAATTAAATGTCATGAGGAAGCCCTATAGCTCTCTGGGTCCTCAGCACTAACTAAAGGTTAGTGTTAGTGGTGGTTAATGGGTAACTTGTATGAAAAGCTACTTGAAGCCTCCTTGCGCTCAGTTAGGTTGATTTAGATTTAGCTGCTTAAAGTGTGGCAGTAAATCAGAAGGGAGAGTATATTGGTTCCTCCAGAGACCAACTTCTAAATAAATAATGAGTTAGAATGAAAACATAGAAGATCCCAAACACAAAGATAAACAGATGCATGTTTTGCAGTGGCTTTGGGAATAGAGGTTGAAATGAGATGGAAAGAAGACTTGGAGCAGAAGCCGTACGGATGCTGGGGAGAAGGTACCATTTGGGCTTATCTACTGAAAGGTGGGTCCAAGTCACCTCTAACTCAGACGGTACAGGAGGACAGTCAGCACAATCTGAGACAATTAATTGTTTATATTCCTCTCATTCTCTAATTAGAGTAATCACATCACGGGGGAGTTGAGGCTCTTCTGCTTCTTCTCTAATTATTTTTGTTTTGTCAAGCCTGGCTTTCTCCTGCTGCTTATTCTTGTCCATGTGTTTCTACTCTCTGCAAATTGATGTTGTCATGTACTAATTGATTTCACTTTATCTGAAGACCTTTTCCATTTTTACTGTATTTGCCATTTGCAGCAATCTGTGAAGGTCTAATGTTCGACTTAAAAGTGGCAAGTCCTATACCAGAAAAAGAGGATAACAAATGTGCAAAAAGAAAGTGATATCTTTAACTAGTCTTATGGATTCTTCACTTCAGGTTCCATCATTTAAAACACCTTCTACCAAACTTTTCTTTCAAGTTGCCTTTGCTGCAGTTGTTTTGCCCTTCAGCACCCTGGTCACTCTCTTCCAGTAGTGGTGAAAACCTGCTGAGGTGGTGTACTCTCAGTAGATATATGTGTGCCTATGTAACACAAAGAAGTGTTGGTATCTCTACAACAATTTGGTACCTCTAACAATTTGAAGAAAAAGGAAGCTTTTGTAGAAAGTTTTCTGGTTACTAATCTCAGATTTTGTAAGTTTTTTCCTAGGAAGAAAAGAAGAAAAGTAAGTGTGGAAAGGCTAATGGTGTGTGCAATGTGAGGTTAAATCAGAACAGCATATAGTACATGTTATTTGGAGCCATTTTTGTGGAACAAGTGGCATCATTTTGTTTAACAGTAGAAACAGCTAATCAATCATTGTGCAAGTTAAATTTCTGAATGTACGGGTTCAAGGTCTACCATCAGAATTTTTATTAAACTTGTCACCTTTAGATGCAAACTTCGAATATAGTGGAATGCTAGGATTAGCCAGGAGCATATCAGTGGTGGTCAGTGAGCATACATTTAAAGTCCTGATAGTGTTTTTGCTATCCTTATAGATTCCATTTTGTAAAGGTTCTAGGTAATCTTTTATGCTTAAAGCTATGATAAGATTAGAATAGCACTTTAAAATACCAGAATTTTTCCACTTAAATCCATTCTGTGAATTATATTCTCCTATTTAAAAAAAGGAAGCACTTCAATAGATTCAGAGTGTGCAATCATCTCTTCACAGATGAACTATCAGTGCAATGTAGCACCTGAATTGTAATCTGCCCAACATCTGACCCAAGGTACTGGATAATTCAGTCTCTCTCGCTCATTCATTCTCTTCTGTTGAGACTGCAAATACAGTGCTTATAGCAGAGTTTGAATGAGTGTCGTGGCCACTCAGCGCTGAAATTATCATATCTAGTTGCTCCATACCTAGCGTGGCTTCTGAATGATAACACCACTAAACAAGCAAGGTAAAGTGTTAGCCAGAGGTTTTAATTTTGCAAAGTCTGAGTTCATGCATACCTTTACAAATTGCAAGAAATTCCACTGTCTTCCATTGTGTTACAAAGTTAAATACACAGATCCTTCTTTTTAGACTAGACTTATATTTAGAAGATTGAATTACTGGTCACCTTTATATGTTTATTTAGGTGTCTATGATTTTATAATTTCTTTCCCCCCACAGTACAGCAATAGCAGATGTTTTAGGTTTCCTCTAGGTGTCTTCAGGAGCAAGGAAACCTGCATATTGACTGCAGGCCTACAGATTTCTTCAGGGCTTTATGGTAGTTGGTCACTGAATGGAATAAATCTGAGCATGTCTGAATAATGGTGATTTTGATAGGAAATGTCTCTGGAAGAGCCAGGTCTTGGAGAGTGCTCTAAAATGGCTCTATTATTTAATCTCTCCTAGAAGCCTGCCCCAAAGCTAGACCCCTGTGATTCTGCTTGATTCTCTTCAGATGTTTCTTAAGCTTTGGGATTTATATTTTAGCAAAAGGCTTCTTAACAACACTAAGCTGCAATATGGCCAGGAGGTAGCTCATTCTCTGTTAATTATCTGCAGTACCAGCCTTGACAGAAATTGGAAGGGACTGTGCTGCAGGAACTTGTACTTGCACTTCAGATAAAGCTTTCTTCTCTAACACAAAGGGTGCTGAGGTTGTTGTAGAGATTAGTAGATTTCTCATGATCCGTGTCTCAAATGACATTTACAGGACAGAAGCTATCCTATTATATTATGTTTTATGGAGTATATTAATGTGAACTTCTCTGAATATATGTAATTATTTACCTTAAGAATTTTGCCTCACTAATATTACAGTGCAGTTGTTCCACTGTAAATTTAGGTGTCTAAAATATGAACATGTGAGTGTGAGTTAGGTGTCTATTGTTCTTCTGGCATTCAGAGAGAATTTAATTGACTATTTGTAGTTTCATTAATTTCTTGTTTCATTAATTCTTTGCATTGAGGCATTGAGGCTTATGCTGGGCACATTTTTATTATTTTCCTTTTTTTCCTTTTTTTTTTTTTTTTCCCTGTACTGGTATTTTTACCAGCTTAGCAGTTATTTTTCATCAAGATCCTTAAATTCATTATACTATAGTATTCCTGCTTAAGCTCATACAACCCACTTCCTGTTCTCATCCAGCAACTGAAATTCCTTTTAGGAAGTCATGGCACTCCAGTTCTTCAACAAACACATACTGGTCCTTCAAACAAATGAACTTTCTTAATGTAATTTCAC
>JAOXNG010000012.1:86570548-86584118 GCA_028566535.1 Scolopax minor
AAAATCAGTCCACATGTTCTGCAACCTGTGAATATAGGTTGAAGATATTGAATTCTGAAAATCTTCATAGTGCCTGCAAAGGTATATATACATACGCATGAACATACGGTAAAGGTTTTGTTTTGGGATAGAAGAAACTTTTGTGAAAGCAACTGTAATATGTTGTAGAATAGTGAGTGTTAACTGTTTAAGGGATAAAGATGGTCCTTGTCTGGGATGTGTTTAAAAGAGTTCCTCCCCCTCTGTTCATATTTGCTTTGAAACTTCTTTACTGCAAATATTATGTAAAGCTTTGGGCATAAACATGTTGCTATGTGTAGAAACAGAAGCAAGAGGAAAATTTACTGGTAAATTCCATAAAAATTGTGGAGTAGACAAGAGGAAAAACAGTAGACTGCCATTACAAAAATGTGTTTTTTGTAAACTCTGTGAGATACGGTCTATTTTAATGAATTTACTGAATCCCAGGCTAGTGCTGCTGGAGCATGCAATAAGAAATGCAGCTGTTCCACTTATGCCAAGGTCAGCTATGCTTTTGTAAAACAAAATTATTTTTGACAAGATGGAACTTAATTTGGCCAGTTATTTTATGTTAAAATGGTAAATTATGCAAATACTTTTGGTGTACAATAGCTATATCTGAAGCCTTCTTTTATTTTTGACCTCCCTTGAGTTAATTGATGGTCTAGCAGCGAAATAGGTATCTAGTGAATGCTCATACCTGGTGATCTTGCACCTGAGAAGAAAATCAGTCATGTTCACCAGAAATGTTCATTAAGCAAACTTAAATTGGTTCCATTGTCTGGAACTTGACTGTCCCCACTGGAGTGTGATGAATGCTGCTCATTACTTAGATTAAGCTTTCAGCCTTGGGAAGAGTACTACATTGTAAAATGTTTCACGTTATTAGGCAAAGAGAAAGTAGTCATGTAGACAAATGGTAGAGTTTTAATCAATTAACTGGAAAAGTCTAGATGTACTACGTACTGTCAGACTTATAATAGTTTATAATTAACGCTGGGCCTGTAAGTGTTTTCATGCTCACTGGGGAGAAAAAAAATTGTCCCTGGGTGTGTTTCTGTTAACTAAAAAAGATCCTGAAATTTCATGATCTCCTTCTGTCCTCTTTGGAGGCTGCTTTCTTTTCAAAAGCAAAGCAGCTGTCCTTGCCCATGCTGTTGCTCAAGGGGTGTTTCCAGTGCTTAACGCAGTATGAAACACTTTGCTCTTCACTGTAGATGAGGTAATACTGAGCCAGACTGTGAGCTGTTAATTGGGTGATTATTATGAGAAATGGAGACTATAACTTTAATTTTTATGATATGGAACAATACAGCATACAAGTCGAGTTGTGTAAATAAAAGAATAAATAACACAAAAACCTGCTTATAATTTCACACACACTGCTAATACAGAATAATTACTCTGGAACAGCATCTTTCTTTGCACAGTTTTTATTTGTTGTGCCTTAATTGTTAGGAGTGTTTAGTGAGCTGACTCCAGAACTTGTAAGTTTTATGTGGAAAGAAAACACTTAGGAAAACTGGAAGAAAAGCAGAGATTTTGCAAAGAGATTTGCACTGTACCATTTCAGTTGAAAGGTTAAAGAGTAAACAATGGGATAAAATTGCAGTATTATTATACGTGACAGAAGGAAGAGGAATGGCAGAATTCCACTCAGGGACCATGAACGGAAAATAATATTTGGGAATCTGAATATTTTGTGCTTAGGAAATATGTTTTGGTCCAACAAAAGTCAGCAGGTTAGAATAAACAAGATTACAAGCTTGGTACATTTGCATGTACCTACTTCAAAATGAGACTTAAAACAATTCTTTAAAGTAAAACCCCTGTGGTAGAAGTGTTTCTTGGTTATCCATACATACTTTTGTTTTTGTTTTTTTTTAAAATAAAAATTAGGGGAAATAGTGATGCTAATGCTGCTGTTGCAATTGGTAGCTATGTGTTCTTATGGAAAGATGTCAGTACATGGATGCATTATTGTATGCGGTTATTTGGATCCTCAATCAATGGAATTTTGTGCAACTGCAGTAATTTGTGCTGGTAGTTTCTAGCCTTATTAGTGTGCCTTCTGAACAGAAGCCTTGGCTCTTTTTTAAATCCCGCTGCCTGATAATTTGGCTTCAGATCACTTTGGCATACTGGACCATAGTTACCTTTGCTGTACCTCTGCTGAAGTCAGTAGAATGAGCACAGGGTAAGCTTGGTCAAGAATGCTACCATTTATTTAAAAATAAAGACTTGCCATATTATTAAGCCAACAGAAAGCTAGAAAGCAGGTTGTGGTCTTTTTCACTGCAACAAGACAAATGTAGTATTGTTGGAAAGTTTCAGGTATGTAAACACAGAGAATGTATCTGAGCAAATAGCAACCCTTTGAAAGAAATGGAATTGTTTCTCCAGCACAGCAGCTTAATACTAGAGGAGGTGCCTTTTTTTTTTGTCGTTGTTGTTGTTATATTTAAAAATTCAGATTAAAAACCCTTAAAGGATCATTTTGCACAAAACAAAATATGTTATGCATCACTGTCTGCTGGGGCATGAATTTACTAAGTATAGATGTGTAAAATAAAAATGGTAATTTTTATGCAGGTACCACTTTAATCTCAAAACTGAATAGTCACCCATGTCTTTGAGATATTGCCAATTTTTGTATGGTCGCATCATGTGATGGAGATTCACCACAATCTTAATGGACAGTGGATGTGACTGGATCCATGTGCTAAGTACAGTAAAACTGGATTCAGTTTTTATTTTTATTTGCTTTGTAAACAGCATCCCCAGATTTAAAGACTAAATTAATCTTCTGCAAACTAGGTCTAAGGCTACTGATGATAGATTAGTAGCTTCCTCAAAAAAGGAGGGTTATCTGTGGCTGAATGTTCAGTTTGTTTGATTTATTCTAGAACAAAATCTGGCTAGTTTGTATATATAAATGTTATATGATCTGTCAGGCGTCACGAATGAACCACACAGCTTTGTGAATTATTGTGCCTCATCTGAGCTGGAGTAACTGTTCCTGAATGCATCCTTAACTGCACTTAGGGCTGCAGATATGCTGTAAAGCACATTAGATTAAACCTTTCATTAGCATGATTGAGTTGTAATGGCTTAACAAGTTTCCTCCCTTCAGCTAACCTTTACTATCCATTAGTTGGGTGCATGCTTTGCCTGTCAAATTGAGAGATAATGTAGTTTAGTTTCAGATTTGAGCTAAGTCATGTTATCTCACATTTAGCTCTTACGTTGAAGATTAGGCTAAATTGTGTTATCTTAGAATAGAAGTGGGCTAAAAGCATGTAGGCAGATGGCTACTTCAGCTTGGCAGTGAAACCCATTAAGATCATGATAACTTGCTTGTGTCTGAGCCAGGAGTGCTCTCTCTATCAGTTCTGCTGCTGCTGGGGAAAAAAAAAAGAAAAAAAGCAAATGGGATGTGGAATTGGAACAGCAGGTAGGATAGTGGTGTGGCAGCAGTTTGCAGACAAATAGTGTGATGGGGCTTTCCAGAAATGTCATCTTTCTCTTTACATAGCTCCAAGGCAACCTCTTAAAGTTGTGTTCTTGGCATTTCATTTTTTCTTATTTTATTATTTTTAAAGGGAGAAGAGGGGGTATGTGGGGCAGTTATAATAATAATGCTGCCTTTCTAGGGTACCCTCTCAAAGGAGCATATCAAAATGTTATGTGGAGAACAGATGGTTTAAAAGTCTTGAAGGAATGGACCTGGATAGTCTAGTAATGAAAGAACTGGAGGAGAGTGATAGCTTTTATTCAGCTGGATCTCAGAGCTGCCAATTTCTGTAGCAGCAGTAAGCTTGAAATATATGCACATACTTGCCTGAGCCTCAGGATACATTATTATCATTAATAACCTTAGCACCTAGCCAAGAGTATTCTGCCAACATTTGCTAGATTTGAAAGGCCAACTCAGGGTGTTCCTCCTGTAATAAGGGAACACAAAGAGTATCTTTAAGCAGCTGACCTACCCAAAGAGGTTATTAGAAAATTTGTCCTTTTGTCCACTTTTTCCTGTTTTTGACTCCTTACTGCAAAAAAGTAAACAAGTAGTATCACAACCCCAAACTTTTAATTTCTCAAAATGTTACATGTTGTCCTGAAGTCTAATTCAGGTGCTTCTTACTGTTTTGTCTCTGTGGTCATGCTGTAGCACCCATGAGATGCTGATTTCCTCTCAAGATGGAGTTACAGACAGATATTCCTTGATGGAAGCCTAGCATGTGAACAAAAGTAGGATTATACCTTTGTGTCTTTAATGGCATCAGTTTTTTTTTTTTTTTTGGTAGTGCTGTATTCTTGTTTTTGTCTGTCAGCTCTTTTGTGATTGGAATTTATAGTAAAATAAAACTGAAGGCAAGCGACAAGGCTTTCTACCCCTGCTCAACTTTAGCATCTTGATAACAGATATTAAAGGCATCATCTAGATGCTAGATGCTGTAATCTTTGCTTATAATTGAGATCAGTGCTCACTTGGTAATGTTGAGTTAGTTGGTCTCTTTCTGACATGAAAACTGACAAATCAAAACCCCATGATGCTACGTTATTATTGTTTTTAATTAATGTTAATTGAAGCAATTTGGAATATTGGAATAAAAAGGGGTAGAGTGACAGTTATTTCCTATAAACTTAATCAATTTTGGAAGATGATGGTTACTGTGGAAGAAATGAAAGAACATTGAGATTGCCTGTTATGTTGTGAAATATTCCAAGTGCAAATGAGACAAGTTTCTGCTTTCCATAAAAGCTGCTATGCAGTTATCGTGCATCGAAAGTATGTGCCAGGATTGCTTCAAAATTAATAGGATTAAAACATACAGTTTAAAGGGAAGACATGAGGTAATGTCTTCCCTTTAGTAAATTTATGAATTCAAGTCATCTGTGTACTCCTGAGAGACCCAAGGGGGAATGGAAATCAATTTCTCTGTACAAAGTAGGCTTCCTCCCAAATGATAGCAGGTGAACTATGGTAGTATCAGTGTGTTATATGCCTTTCTCCAGCCCCTCTCCTTTTGTTTCATAACAGCCTAGCTTTTAGGAAATTCCTAGCTTCAAGGAAATTCCATAGTGATGTTTGTTTTGGAAATTATGAGTTGCTTCCTATAAAGCTAATGTGAAGGACGGTTGAAGAGGTGCCATTTATTGCCATTGTATTTGCCACTGTGGCTTATTTTAGTGTTTAAAATCTTCATTGGAGAGAGCTCAGGGCTGCTCATGTGACTTCCAAAAGCCATTCTGATGTTGTTGCTGGTAGAACTGCTCTGGCTGTTTCATGCATTTTCATGATTATTTTTTTAACACTGCAATGTCTGCAAGGAGTCAATTATATAGTGAAGAAATCCAGCAGTTTCAAAGGATTCTGAAGTAATCAATGTCAACCACAGATGTACAATAGCTGAGATCAACAATCCATTCAGCAATGCCGAGAACTAGTCAAGTGATTTCTGAAAACAAAGGCAGGTACTATGAGAAATATTAATCACTGGACAGATGCAAGGCTTTTTGTTTTCAAAAAAGTAGTAACAACAAATAAACTGTTAATTGTAAATGTTGCAAATATCAGTCAACTGATTCCATCGTCATGGAAGAGGTAAAGATATCTTGAGGTGACTAATTTACTCTTGTCTGGGGCTTTCTAGCAAGCACATATATGTGTATTATATGATTTCTGCCACTTGACTTATCAAAGAAGTTAAAATCTTGTTTTGTGTTTCTTTTTATCCAGCAACATATGTATATATAGAAAACATTATAGCTTTCCCATTGAAATGCTAGAAAAGGTAGAATTAGTTTCTTACTGTAGAGTGCTCAATGTTGAGCAAATGACTCATGTTGGGATCAGAGATGCAGTCCTAGCATGGGCCACCTTTTTGCCATTATTGCATCCCTTTCTTCCTAAATTCAACGGTAATTTTTATGAAATGCAACTTGAACGTCCCCATGGGGTCTTTGACACCAGTTCCTATGATCACCAGTTGTACCAAGAGTCCAACAGTTACGTTAAATGGCTATTGGCTGGAAAACAGCATCTTTGCTTCTAGGGTGTGTATGTGTGTACACATCTAAATAAAACATGATCAGTATATAAGTAACTTATTCTACATGGTCAATATCTGGATAACTTAGGTTGAGTACCTTTTGTAGAACTATCTTATTGGGGACTTTGTAATTGAGAAATAAACACTCCAGTTCAGATGTGATCTTGGTTATCAGTTTAAGTTCTGAGTAGATTATTTGAAATTGAAATTATTTAAATGGGAACAGGTAGGATAGTTCTGAACAATTTACTGGTGGTTTGAAGTCATGAATAATTCAGGACCTACATATCTTTAAATGACATGCCATGAACTAGATTGCTGCAAATTACAAGAGTATGAGAATGATATAATATCACGTAAATTTGATATTCATCTACAAAGGTTGGTTGTTTGTCAAGCTGTTTGTGGGTTTGCAGCTGACCTTTAAAAACTTGAGGATGAATCAAACTAATAGACTGAACAATGAAAGTCTTTCAACAAGTGAGCATAATAAATCTCCCTAGTTTGAGAGGGAGGCAAGTATAATATATAAAACTAAAGACAAGCTTTAATAGACACACAGAACATAGGGAATTAATTCTGAGTGTAGAAAGATTAATTATAGCTATGGTCAGGTTGAGGGTTGAAGATGTATGAATGTGTTTGAGGATTCAAGATTCCATACACTACTTTTACTGTATCTTTGAAGCAAATCATCCTAAAAGTTACCTTTGTGTAGCAGGGAACTTAGTACTTCAATCCCTTTACCTTTCAAAACTATTTCTTAGTTATAATAATTAGCTGCAATGTAGGGAACTGCTAATCTGTGTGGTTCTAGTTGAATCATAGGATGGGGGGAGATGAAGAACTGATAAAAAAAGCAATGTGAATTGTGAGTTTTTGACAGTTTTTTTTTAGTACATTGTCAATGTGGAGGAAATATAAGCTGTAAGATCTTTAGGATAAGGATGCTGTTTGTTTTGTTTAGTGCAAAGCCAACATTAACCAAGTCTGTCTCGTGACAGGGGCTCTTCAGTGGAAAAGCTAGGAAACACTAAACTTGAAGCTAGCGTCTGGACTTCTCCTGATGTTGAGGCATTTCTTTGCTTATAGTATTGGCTTAAGGTGGTAGGATGCTTACTTTGGTTTGGAACCTCAGTAAACATTTGCAACATGTAGCATTTCCATTTGGCAGGGCACAGTGGTATAATCTTAAGTATCTTTGCAGTATTTATGACAATATGGCAAATGGAATGTTATTCCTCAAAGGAGTAATCCGCCTGTAAAAAAAAAAAAAAAAAAACAAACAACGAACCAAAACCAAACATTAAGGATTATTATTTGAAAATGAAAAGCAATTGGTAACTTAGAAGTGAGACTTTCACTTTTAGTGCAAATCATAGAATTTATTTTGTTCTAGCTGCCATCTGAAGAACATGTGCTCTGTGTGCTGCTTACAAATGGTAATCTTTTCTGAGCAAGTTGGTTTGCTTTTCTGCTGAAGTTCAGAATTGATTGTGATGGAAAGCAAAAGTCAAATGTAGGTATGTATATGATTTTGTGTGCATGAAGAAATTAATGTGTTTAATGTATTAACATGGAAAGTTAAATTTAGGCTTAACATCACATTACTAGCTGATGTGGTATCACACTTAATCCACCCGTGTCTGAACCACAGGTTGCATTTATTGTTGCGCTTAGTTAAAATGATTGTGCTAAATCAAAAGTCAATTTTCAGTGAGGCACCTCCAGCCAAACACCAAATATAATCATGTTTAAATTGGAACTATAAAACAAAGTTCTTATGAAATGTGAAGCTGGGCAGAAATAATTTGGCTCTGCCCTTCAGGAACTCTGGCTATGAGAGCTCAGCTGTTTGAGCATTTTGAGCAAACACCAGCAAGTGAACTTCTCCCTCGGCATTACAGAGTGGTTTGATCCTGTTCAAAGTTGAATAGAGTTTGGTGGCATATACGAATTTGGCCTTTTTCAGGCTTACTGGGAGTGAAAACAACTGAGCATATAGCAAAATGAGAGGATTTGTAGAGTGTAGGTGAAGCTCTGTAGCATGTGTGACTATGCTTGCTTCCCCCATATATAATAGGTACATATATTTGTATGGTTTATGTTGCTTAAATGGCTGTCACATTATAAGAAATGATAAATTTAATGCCTGGTTATAATATTGCAAAGGGGATTTTTTTTGTCACCATGGAAATTTTCTTATCACCCAAAACAGTTTAGTAACCGCAATGTTTTAATTTCAGACTGTCTGCCATGCAGTATGTTACTACATTAATCTTTTGGTAAAATGAAAATGAGTGCAGTAAAGGGTTTCTTCACTTAAGATGGAAATTCACATTAAAAGGGTGCATGCTGTGCTTACACCTTGTATAGTACAACAAGCTTAGGAAGGCAGTGTTTGTAGTAAATTATTACTGTATCATCTTGGAATGGTAAAGCAGCATAAGATACTGAATGCACTGAACATATATAGAATCATAGATTTGTCTAGGTTGGAAGGGGCCTTTAAGGAGGACCTTACATGCAAGACATACTTTGCTATTTTCTTCAGACAAAGAACAAGTTAAGTAGTCATAACACTGAAATATTTGTATAAACTGATTTTTTTTTTTTTGCCACCTAAATGTACAGCTTCTCCTTGGAAATCTGTTGTTCTTGGTGCTTTAGTAAGATTTGTGCTGGGTGATGGTGTTTAGGTGTAGCACTGCCTGTCTACAGCTGTGCCTAGATCTTAATCTAGCTTCCCTTTCTGGCTTGCAGAGCTCTTCTGTCTCTTCTGAAGGCATGAGAATGAACGCAGCTACTGGCTGCTCAGCTTGGCCGGGCAGTCTGGCACGGCTTGCACAAGGTATGCAAGATACAGGACAGAGGTTTGTACTAGCTACGCCGTTAGGGACAGTGGTGTTGGTGACAGTATCTGACTGACATGGTGTCCAATCCAGAAGGTTTTTCTAGGATTGTTCGGGAGGCAATGAGTATTTTGGGAAGTGAGAACTGTAGGAATTATGCTGACACAAGAGTGCTATTTACTGCACTGGCAATTGGCTCTTCAGAAAGTAAATAATACTTCAGCTTTTCTGCTGGAGCATGGCAATACGATTGTAGCTGCTTTGTTTATGGATGCAGCGTACCTCATGTGCTCAAGAAACCATTGGTTCTTAGTGTAATAGGTGTCTCCAGGGGAGACAATGTGGCTTTTAAAAAGAAAGCTTGCATAATGTTCCAGTGAGCTGAATTTTCAGTTATCTCTGTAAAGCACCACTGTCCGTCTTTTTTTGCTCAACTATTGCTTCATCTTAGTTTTAAAAACTTCAGTTTGAAATCTTGTGCTTTCATCACTTGTGTGCCACAACTTGACATCATGAAAAGATGGAAGCACAATAAAAATTTGTAGTTAACAGTAACTCGGAACAAGGTCACTTTGTTTTTTCTGTCTCTTGTTAAATTAGGCTTTATCAACCATTTAGGGGGCTATATATGAATATTTTGATGTAGAGGTTAAATGTTGCAGAAAAGATGATACTTCCATCTTCATATCGCAAAGTCTGTGATTGTTGTCTGGAATAACAAGAGAGAAGTATGCTCTAACAGTCACTTATATATCAAACTTTCTCAAAGTCTTAACCTGAGTAGTGCTATAAGTTTTGGAGAGCTTGTAACAGCAAGGAAATAGTGTCTCTAAAGTATGCTAATAACATTTGCTCTTGACTTTCAGATGAATGACAATGTTCTTGTTTGGGAGAACATCCTAAAATAGCTTCTCAGGGTAGTACTAATGCTAATCAATCACAATGTTGCTGTCTTTCATGTGTAAACTGAAAGACCTCAAAGTGCTGTAGAAGTGCTAAAGGTAGAATAAGCAGAAGGGAAGGCTAGCACTTACTCCAATACCTAGCTGGACCTGATCATATCTTAGTGACAGGCTGTCTAGACCTTGCTTAGCATGTCATTAGCATTTCTGCAGATAGCTGATTTAAATGGCTCCTGGTACTGTGTAACTTGGCGTTTTACTAGTGTGGAGATCCACTGAAACTATGGAAAGGTGAGCTGTGCTGAAACACTACCAGGGTTACACCAGAGGCATTATTTTAAAATAGTTTCACTTTTCTACCATCTTGATAGATCTTTTTTAACTCATGCTGCATAGCTTAATACTATTTTCTCAGTACTTTTGATTAGTTCTATGAATCTTACTAAAAAGGTAAAGGCTAGGGATGAAGGAAGAGGCTTTTATAGGATTAAAATATAACTTTACCATGCTTGTCTATGCAATTGTTAGAAGAACTCACTGCACCCTGCAGTGTTAGCAAAAAATTGTGAATTCAGAATCTTAAACTTGAAGCCAGCAGCACTCAGTGATGGGAGAGTGCTAGAAGATGCTGAAGATACAGTGCATAGAGTTAGGTAGGAGAGAGACCCACAGCTGTCCCAGTGGCATGTTCTGGCTTGGAAATGGAGAATAATTGTGTGGCAGCCAGACTATTGAAGATCAGCTTGACCTCACTGCACCAAAGAAAAATTCTATCCCTATAATTTTACATGTACATGAAGATGATTTTGCCATCCTATGTAGGCTTTAAACAATTAAGCAGACTTAAAGAATTTATTTGAAACAGGCAGGAAAGGTTTTAAGCTAATTTCTGAGTATGGTAATTGTGTAATAAAAACAGGTGACTTGGCAGAGAAGTTTTTTTGGTCATTTTGATTACTTCCCCATGCCTAGTTGCCTCTGGACTTCTCTGTTGCTCCCTCTCCCCCCATCTTACCAACACTTTGTGTATGTGCATCCTCCAGAGAACAGAAATACTCTGTCTTATCAAACCCCAAATTCATATGTTATCAGTCTGTTTGGCAGTGTTCCCACGGAAGAGTGTGGGTTGTAGATGAGTGTGTGTTAAGTGTTTATTTTGTGAATAGTCAGTAGTTCTCTTTTTTTTTTACGTTGTTGTATTTTATGAACATTGTCTTCTAATATATTCACTATATTACATCTGGGATAAACTTCCAGAAGATTCAAATACCTTCATTTCTGGAGTACTTTTGTTTTAAACTGCTGTTGCTTCATTAGTAATCCCATTCCCACCATACTCTTTTATATAATGGGTACAGAAATTACTTACTTAAAGACTGTAGGGCGCATAGTGATATTAATAATTATCAAGGCAATGCTCCTAGTGACTAAAGAGATGAAAGGAAAGAACAAACGCTTTTTGAGTTGTTGGGGCTTTTCTCACTCTTAAATACATTTGTTTTACTTGTGGTAGTCTGCTGAGACCAAGAATTTAGGGTAGCAGAAAAACAGTTAAACAAGCGTATGTTTAAACTTTAAACAAGTGTGTTTAAAGGCAGGGAGTGATACTTGACCTCAGACTTGCCACAGACTTGCTCATAGTGCAAAGTTTCTCGATTAATGTGCCTGTATGTGGGTTTCCATGAGAACTATGTGCTAGCCTAGCAAAGAAAAATGAATTTTAAGATCGCAATTTGACCCATATAATTCATAAGCTTTTAATATGATTAAAAAAAGAGAACACAGAGACTTTCTGTAGTAGACCCATGTTCTTAAAGTGTCATTTAATGTATTTTTAATGGCTTAGAGGCACTGTAGCCTCCTAGGAATAAAGTTTCAATCCATGTTAAACTTTTTTTCTGTGAAAATAGTGTTTTTTTTAAAAAAAACCTCATTCTGAGATTATGAAGTCTTCACTTCAAGTATATCTAGTAGCAATGCATCCCTGGAAGAAGCATTTGAACTTGCAGTGAATATCAATTAACCCCTCAAAACGATCCACCAAGCTCCAGAACGATGCGACAGCTGGCTTGTATTAAAGTATACTCAGGGCACATAGCTATTCTGCTACGTTACCCTAATGTTACTGTTAACTTCCAAAGTAAATAATGTCTTTATCTTTCTCTATGTATTCATCAGGGCATTGTGCTGTTGTCTAGCTTATAGAATTTGGCTTTACTACTTCCATTCATCTTTTACTTGTCATGCAATGTCTAGTGCAAGGGTAATTGATAAAGAAGTGTGAACTCAACTGAGTAAGATATATAGAGTGACCATGCTTTGAAAAATGTGCATGGTGTTACTTGTTAATAATAAATATGTTTAAAGAATGGTTTGTCACTCTGAATGACAGGTGACGTTTCTCAGTTGGTGCTGTGAGTAAGGTTACTACAGCTATGAGATGTGAGTGGACTAGACTGAAAACTGTATTGAGAAGGCAATATATATATTATATAATATAAGAAGGCAAAGGTTTTGTAATTTGTTTTACACATTGTTTCTAATTTTTAAAGGGGGGAAAACACTTATAGATTATCATACCAGATGTCAGTCAAAGGAAAAACTGTCTCTATAGACAATAGAAATTGTGTGGTACCTCAACTAAGCACACCTTCCTCCAAACAATTAAGCTATACCTTCTGCCCCTGAAAGGGCTTTTAAAGACATTATACCCCATGGAACATGATTGTAATCCTGTTCTCAGAGGATTTGTTGCTTGCAAGCAACTTGAACGTCAAAAAAGCATGTTGAAAAAAATTTCTGATAGCATGTAGAAATTAAAAAAGGTATAAAAGTGCTCAACCTGACAGTATGGGACGTTTTTTGTTTGTGCTGCTTCCACCCACCCCACAGAAGAGGTCTGTCCCATGGCCAAGTATCTGAGGCATCAGTTCAGCTCTTTGGGTGGTGTAGGCACAGTGTTCTGGCCACTTCCACTAAGGTGTTCGATTCCTACACTTCCTTATTTAGGAGAGAAAGCACTTCCGTTTTATAGAGAATATATTTTGAGGTTGACTTACGTTGCTCAATGGGCAGCAGTATTTTAATATAGATGCAATACATCACTGTGTGTATATCAAAAAAAAACTGTAAAGTCACATAAACTTGTGAACATTTGTTTACATAATATCACAATTCTTCTAAATATTGCACTGACATGCACTAAAATGTTTTCCAGTAACTAAAATTACTGCAAGGTTTGAAATAGATACATAGTTTGAAATCCAAAGTAAATATTTAATCTTCTACTTCCAATGTATATAGTTCATCTTTGAGTGGCTGCCCACTTTCTTTTCTTTCTTTTTTTCCTTACTAATCTGTGTTTTTGTAGCCACTGATGACTTGTTAAAAAACATATATAATGACTGGGAATGTAAATCTTTATTTTTATTTCATCTCATTCCTAAAAGTTTTGGTTGAAATAGCTCTGCCTAAGAAGGTACAGTGTTCTAGTAGCATGGCACACTATTGATGAGCTTTTTGCTTGTGGATATTTCTGTTCGTATGAATGAAGCATCAGTCTTTTATGCCAAATCTCAGGTTCTTCCTTGCCATTCAGAGGTCTTTAAGCAATTTGGTAGACAGAGGCTAAAATATGCATTTGATAACACTCTATTTTCTTGAATTGGCCAAAACTTTCTTTTGCAGAGATCAAGATAACTTTATTGTCATTATCACTAGAATTCCTGGGGATAAAATC
>JAOXNG010000012.1:86608470-86628909 GCA_028566535.1 Scolopax minor
TGAACTGATATACCTGTGTACTTTAGTATAATGAATTACTGGAACAGTAGGAGTTAGTCTGCCATTTAATGTGAAATAAAGTAAGTATTGTAAAAGATGCAAATCTAGCAAATAGTTACAATTTAAGTACTCTTAAAATTAAAAACGTATTGTATTCCAGTTGCCAAACAGAAGCAATAGTAGAAATCTTTATAACAACTGCATAGGGTGACTTTTTAAGAACATTTGCTAGTGTAGCTCTGTAGGTTAGCTTCCAAGTGGATGAAAATAATAAGAAAATACAGGTGTTAGACTGGTACTGAGTGTTCAGGTTGAGGAGCCACAGGATTCCCCTTACTGTATTTGATAGGAAGAATGGAAAAGAGATGTTTTAGGACAACTTTAGGTCTCTAATGGAAATACTACAATTTTCCTACTTTTTTTTCTCCTTTTTCTTTTGGGCAGGAGTAACAATGGTATGTGTCTGTTATTTCAGACAATAAAACTTGCAATACAATGTCTGGGCTCTTTTTTTTAAAGAAAAACAAGAAGAAAACTAAAAAAACCCCACCCTAAATACTCAGAAAACAGAGCTTGTTATATTACATGACACAAATCTCAAATCTGCTTTTGCACTTACAAAGCTCAACAGAGTTCTCATAACTTGCTTGAACACTTGACTGTAGACACTTCTCCAGTCCAGAACACAGAGGCTCTGTGCGTAGTTTCAGGAGAGCAATTCTGGGCCGCCTTCATATTTTCTGGCCCTGAGGGCAAGTCAGTGCAATCTTTCTGTTGCCTGGCTGAACAGTAACGGAGGACAGGTTCTGCCCTCACAAAAAAACCCAACCAAACAAAACCAACCCTTCCCCGAATGCAGGGAATGAATCTTGAATCTTGCGTCCTGTCCTGTGACTCTTTTAAGAGACTGAGTCAT
This sequence comes from Scolopax minor, assembly GCA_028566535.1. NCBI lineage: Eukaryota > Metazoa > Chordata > Aves > Charadriiformes > Scolopacidae > Scolopax > Scolopax minor. The sequence goes on from JAOXNG010000012.1 coordinate 86,609,387, forward strand.
TTATGCAGCCTTGGGACTGATTCATCTTAAATGGGAATTACTATTGCTTTCTTCAAAAAGTAAGCTAAATATCACTTCTTTCTCCTCATAAGGGTTGTAAAATTGTAAAGTTGCAGAAGTATGTTTCAGTCAGTGAAAGTATAAAGGAGAAAATGTCTAATCTTCAAGCAGAGGTATCATAAGTGTATCGTTGCCTTGTGCTGGGAGCTGAAATACAGCTTTTCTGATAAATGTTGCCGATATTATATTAGGCTGGGAACATTGACTCGGGTCTTTTGATGCACTTTTTCAGCTATTATACATACTTCTTTTTTTTCCCTTTCATTTCAACTCCCCCAAAGTTATAGGCAATTTGAAAGTCTCTTCTGATAACTATTATGGCATGTTGAGAGGAAGGGTAGGGACAATCACTGCAATAGTGGATATTTTTTTTCAGTTTGCACGTTACCCCATGTGCACTAAGTGTGTGACTTGTAGCAAAGACAGGAGGAGTTTGTTCCTTCTGCCTAAGAACAAGCCAGAGGTGTTTGTGTGTGGACACTGTGTATGAACTGCAGAGGTGTCCGTGCACAGCGTGGTGTGACGTGTGTCCTGAAGGTGCTGGGCTTTCTTGTTCCCTTGCGGGCGGTGTCGTGTGGGTATGACACACCAGGTTGCTTTAGATTCAGCCTGGCACGTGTCGCAGCTGCCACTGAGACACGTGTGGATGAAATGGAGCTGTAGCACCTGGAAGGCCTAGTAAGGAAAGTCTTCAGAGTTTGACGGTGGAGAAGGAGCTTGCAAATGAAAGAAAACACCTGGGGAAAGCCTTGATGTGGAGGAGTTATTTTCAGAATAATCCTACAGCAAGTGGGATGTGCCCCCAAAGAGAAACTATGTGAGAGAAAGCAATTAAAACTGGAACTAATCAAATATAATGCCAGTTGGTGCAACAAGTAATAATTTGATATTTACAATCTGTTCTGGTGGTGTAAGACTCACTGGGGGCTGATATAGAGAGCAAGATAGTTTCTGTATCAGAGTCCAAGTAAAATGATGGTATCGATTGTAATTTGTAAGGTTGAGAACACTTTTCTGGGGGTATCTGCCCCTCTGCTATTCTCTTCTCTTCCATGCTTCGACCTTACAAAGTATCACATGAAATACCACAGAGAGTAATTTGCTTCCTTTCAACATTTTCCTAGGTGGCAAGACCACTGTCATCTGTTGGTACAGTGGAGAGAAGATGATGAAACTTAAATGAACATCTTAAAATTGACAATTTTAGTTGTGTCAATCTTCTGTCATGTTTTCCATGCCATGCATGGCTCTTTCCCTGCTGAATAAGGTCAGAATAAAATATTTTTAACAAGATGTGTTTTTTTGAATAAGATTCTTAGTCTGAAACTAATTTAACAGCATATCCTCACTAACTTTATGGAAGCTCTTTTTGTTGTTAGTATTCTTTCGAGGGATAGACTACAGTAGTAAAGGATTAAAACCAAATTTCTCAGTATAAGTAACAATAAATTGAAATAGCTGATCTTGACTTGGTGAATTGACTTGGAAAGTTAGCTTCTCCAAATTTATGCGAGATGCAACTTTTTAAATAACCTCTTGCTTTTAAAATGTTAATAGCTTTTCTATAATTCAGTTTGAGATAAAAAGATTTTTTTCCTGTTTTAAAACAAAAACATTGATCTTTTAGTCCTAATGTAGGCTGTAGTTCCTCTGGGACTGGCATTTTAATAAACCTACTCATCTTATAGAAAATAATTTAGAAAAGAGAAAAGTCTTTTGTGAATAACTGTGTTGTTTGTTTCTGTGGTTTGATATTATGTTTGAGTTTATTTGCTTTTCCAGTAGCTTTAATGAGAGCGGGGTGTACACTTAAAATTACTCACATCCCTACAGTTCCACCTCATAATATATGTACAAAATGTATAACTGATTATCATGCATTATTGACCAGAACAAGATTCTAATCAGATGTTTGTTGGTTGTTTTTTTTTAAAGGAGAAAATTAATTTATTATAGAAGAGCTCTGCTCATTAATTTATTCTTCAGCAAACTGTTTCAGTAAGAATATCTGCTGTTTGTGGTTCACTCTCAGGGTGTCCCTGACCTAGTTGTTTGAAAGGATACTGAATTGACAGATTAAGTCATTGGGGGGAAGAAAGCTAATTTAGTGTGAGAGAACCTTGAGAAAACTTTGAAAGATTTATGGAAATTTCTACTCAAACTATTTTGTCTTTGGCTTTATGAACTTAAAACTAAAGTTTAAAAAAAATTTCCTCAGAATAGATGTGAAGTACATAGTGTGATCTATGAGTTCAGTGAAGGTAAGCAGAGGTAAAACAATCTCCCAGCTATCTATGTGTAAAACAAGAAGAGGATGGTTAAAAAGGAAAGGAAACGTGGGGATGTACTTATTAAATATTTCACTGAGTAAATGACATATGAAAAGACGAATGCAAGGCCATTCCAGATTCATTTGCACAGATGCATGCCTCCAGTTATCTAGATATGTTTTCAGATTTTAATGAATTTTTATTTCCTGGTGGGAAAAAATACGTGAGAAAACTATGCAGAGTGAATGCAAAATAATATTAGGTATGGGCAGGGATGCTTTACATCCCTGTGTGCTAAGGAGCGGTGTGTGATGGTATTTCAAAAGTGATGTCTTCTGTCAGTAACCAAGAAAGAAGGCATTTGGTTGGTTGATGTTTTGCAGTCAGTAAAAATCATCTGAGTTTTCTCTTTAAAGTATCTAATGCACTACTTGAGAATCACTGATACTGCTTTTAAGCAGAGGGTGGATAATTGAAGCACTGTGCTAAAACCTTTGGAACAAGCTACTGCTTGTGAACACTTGTGTCTGTCAGCATCTGCTGCCATACTTAGGTTCTCCAGTGATCTTTCAGCGATCTTTCCTGGCAGGGATGAAATAATTCAGATTATAGATAGATTGATTTCATACCGTTCAATTTAACCATCTGTTTGTTCTGTGCTAAATACAAGGTGGACAACTGCATTTTATCTTTTAAGAACAATTTAAAATGGTATTTTGAATGAAGGGTTACTGCTGTATACTTAGCATGGAAACCGAAAATTGTGTGTCTTAAGTTGACCACTATTTCTGTGTTATACAGACACAAAAGAAAGGGTTAAATAAATTTTGGGTTATACACTCTATTCTAAAAATTTACTATTTCAGTTAAGTTGTGATATGGAGTAATGATATATAGTTACATATCAAAATCATACAGTACCTCTCGAGAAACAAATAACAGCATGGGGTATTAAAGCAGGCTGTACAAGAATATACTGAGAGACAAGTACATTCTGCAGGTTATTAAAAAACATAAATAAAAAAAAATGTTGATAAAGAGTAGTTCATCAACAGTTTAACGGTTTCATGGGCAGCATAGATGTATAGGTTTTGAATTACATATTGACATCCATAGTATGCAGAAGAGGAAAAGGTTAATGAACTTAACCTGTATGCCTGACTCGAAAGTCAAAGCTGTGACTTCCTGCATTGCTTTGATGATTCCACACCTGTAAATTTGGCCTCCTAAATTTCTATATTTGGTAATTGCTATGCAATCTTAGCAATAATTTACTTGTTAAAGTTGCCTTAGAGTCTTACCTTGTCTGTTTCCTGTTCTTCATAAAGTTCAAGAAATTTCCCATGGATCTGTCCTGTGGGTGATTTTGCTGCTTTAATCAAAGCAAGTAGCAGGCCCTAGGAGAACCCCAAGCCTTGGACCACTTGCACTGTTCCTTTTTTAATCAGGCAAGAAATAATGAGGTTATTTCTTCAATGAAGTGAAACATTGCTTGCTCCCACTGGTGTTGTGAATGGGCTTTGATTAGCAAGTTCCCTTTCTCCCTTCTCTCACAAGTTGCTGCTTTCCTGCAAGACTTTGGCACCCCTGAAAGGTATTCAGACCTGTTTCTTACCTCTTGCTTGTTTTCCTTTGTTTGTGTGGCAACTCCTATGGCTTCGTCTTTCACCAATTACAAGAAGGACCCTTTTCTACATGCCAACAAAGATAATGTCCTGATATAACAAAGATAATGATAATAAATTTTACAGCAAGCAATCCTGACTGCTGTGGTGCTAACCTCAGCATTCAGGGGAAGCAAGGAGGATGTTAAGTCAGTTGCAAAATATTCATGTGAGGACATTACTTGCAGTCATTCAGAGTTATTCTGATAAAATTTTGTTTATCTAAAGCTCAGTTGGAGATGGTTCCAGTTTTGATGAAATGCAAAGAAAAATGTCTTGTTTTGGTAGTCAGAAAATGGTTCAAAGGCTTCTCCCTGGAATTTCAGTATATTAGATATATTTCTGGGTGTCTAATCTCTCTCTCCCTCTCAAATACCAATGTGACTTTTAATTGCTTTACATCTTTGTGAATTCAGCTGTGTTATTCTGTGAGTACCTTTCTGTATTTTCCAAGAGTTTTATTCTCCCCATCCACAGTGTGTTCCAAACACAATTAGCAAGGATGAAACTTTTTTAGTATTCAAATCTTTCCTGTAAACTGCCCTTTTATAGAGGTATCTGTGAAAAATTAACTTTGACTCATCCTGGCTTGTAAATATTTGGATTATGTGGTTGGAATCTCTTTATACAATAGAAGCATTTAGTCCTATTATTTATTCTGGTCAATTATCTTAGCTCATCATTCTTTTTTTTCTAAATGCTGTTTATACTGGTGACAGGGAAGCAAAAAATAAAACTATGTGTTTAAAACAAATTCAAGGTGACTCAAAGAGAGAGACTGCAAAGTCACACTGATGTCACAAAGCAATGTACACCCAGCCTTATGGATTGTGGGTGGCAGCACAGATGACCTCAAATCAGTCTTCAAGAATAAACAGAACTAATGCTTTTAAATAGTCAAGTGTCTTCCCGTGATGATTTATTCTCTTGGAACAGTAGTTTTTGACCAGAAATGAAGGATTAAAGTCAGGACATCTGCTGTTGTAGGAAGACAATACTGTAGGTCATTACTATTTGAGTAAAGGAGAATGTTTGCAAAATTCAGTATAATTTGGATTGATCACCTCTCCAGGCTGTTATCCTGATGAATAGTGGAGACATCCTAATATTCACAGGAGAAGGCAGCAGAGAGGTCAGACCTGAGACACAGAATCTGGAGCTGGAAGGTTCCATATTTAGTTCTTGTCTGTGAAATAGCTTCAATATGACCATAAAGTGCTCACTTGCTGGTTGTGCTGTGTGTCCTGGAATGCAGAGATAGCACTAATAGCTGCTTTACAGGATTTATATAAAACTAAATGTCTAGGTGCTTGCATCTGCCATCATAACAAGAAGCTCAGTGCAAGAATAACTAATCCTCCTGATATCTTGTACCGAAAGGAGGAATGATTAAACTAATCTAACTGCAATAATGTATGTGCAATTACATCCCAGCTAAAAATTGTGACTTGAACTCCACATTTGTAAAGCTGTCTTTGTTTATAGTACTTGTTTCTATGACGCTGAGCACATTGCTGTTGCTTTAATTGCTTAATAATTTGAAGGTGCTCAATTATTTGTACAATTGCCTTTCCTTCCTTCCTTAGTGTAATTGCAAGAATGTTGAGATATTATTCCTTTAAAGTGATCCTTGCCATACACAGTATCTTAGTTTTTCTGCTGTGCAGGAAATACTCTTTTTAAAAAAAGACTTTTAAAGACTTTAATAGACAAGTTAAAGGTTGTTTTAACTTACTAGGAACAAGGTTTTTGAGAGAAGTTGTCTAACACACAGCTATCTATGCTTCTACTAGCTGGAATATGTCTTCACCAACCAATAACTGTAGGAAATGCAGTGTACTCTTATAGAAGACCTGGGCACCTATAGCCTCCTCAGCCCTGGGAAGAAAACATCTTGACATTATGTTCCTTTTTTTTTTTTCACAGTAATGCGTAGGCATGCCATGGAGTGGGCCTAAGTATTCTTCCCTCATTTTTACAGCCTGTTTAGCACCCCACTTTATAGTTCTTTACCTAACATCCTATGAAGTTACTACACTTCTAAATCTTTCTTTTTGGCTCTGAGCAGAAGGAATGAGAACAAACTGCTATCTCCACAGCAACCTTAAATCTCCTGCATTGCTATACAGACCCTGTAATCTCTGCTCAGCCCTGTTTTACACTGTTTGTAGTGAATTTATAAATTTTTTTTGGAAAATCTTATGCATGCATATATCTCTAAAGAACATCAAATATGCTGTTGTTTCCACGTTGCCAGCAGTGGAAGGAATTTACCACATCTATGTGCACACAAACATCTGTGTATACAAACATAGTTTTATGCATCTTAGATGCAGAAACTTCTTATTGGTTTCTGCATCTAATTAGAAATAAATTGATGAAGAAATCATTGAGTAATAAACCAAATTAAAGTTTTCTTATACAATTTATCCTATCGCACTAGCTGTAGTAATCTAATCTCATTTACAATTTCTTCATTTCTCCATGCACTACTCTGTTCACCTCTTCAATGAATGTCTGTAGTCTTCATTTATATCATCTAATGCCCATTTACCTTCCATGTCCTCTGTTTCCTTGCTACAGTATTTTCAGCTCTTTTCCTTACCTACCCTCATGTGAGCTACTGATTCAGCAAGAGGCATTAAATGCTGTAGCTTTTCAAAGCAATATAGTTGCTGTTTGATCAACTGGTCTCTTCTGTCTTCAACCATGAAGGCTAGCTAGAATGAAAACCATCACTGCTTTTCCTCCCAATGAAAACCTTAAACTTTAATTTCCACTTCTTTTTCAAATTTGGTGGAAATTGCCAAGTTTTAATAATAAGGATGAAAACTGCTGTCATCCAAGTCTCACTTTCAGAAAGTCACGTGAACAGTATTTGAAGCCTTTATTGTCAAAGCTGAAATGTTTAGAATTTGATTTGCCTGTGAATTTTTGTGTAAGTTAGAGATGATGAAAGCAGTACTGTGAGTGGTGATAATGTGTGTGTGTATTTTTGATATGTGGTTGGTTTTTTTTAATATTATTTGTAGACAGTTGTTATCAAATTATGCTGGATGAAATATGAAAGGCAAATGTAAACTGTTAGTAAACTAATGAGCCAAGTATGACTAGTTTGTGGAGGAATGTGCTTTTTTGACATTGAGCACCATCTCTCTCACAAATCAGGAAGTTTTATTGAAGACAGGTCCCGTAAATGACATCAAAAATAATTGAAATCTTTTCTACTATATGAAGGATATAGTACATACACTATAAGAATGCTATAGGTAGGATAAGATATGTGTCTGTAAGGTTATATAGGTGATAGGAGACTCTAGAAATATTCCAAGTGAAAGACTTAAGTGATGTTTGATATGGCTACTAGAGGGAAAAGCATTTTATGCTTCTACCTGTAAATCTATGTAGAGGCATAGAATGATGTGGGCTTAAAGACAGTTCTGTAAATGGCTTGTTACAAATTGCTTGCTCAAAGCAGGGGCAGTTCCAGAGTTACATCCCACTTCAAAGCACTTCCATGCCAGTACTTGTGAGGAAAGTTAATGGCCTTTCCTAATTGCTAGGAAATTCACTGGAAGGTGAAAGATGGAAAAGTTGTCTTACCTCATTCCTTGTGGAGAAAACATAGTAACTGAGGAGCTACCTATTTTCAGTTGAATACCCAGCTATTTGTTTAATAATTTCAGCAGATCCTGATATCTGACAGGTGGCTAAAGCCAACCTGTTCAACGGTAAACCTTCATTGTTTGCTTTGCTCTCCAGGTAAGCTGTTTTGTAGGCATTCAGATTCTTGGACTGTTTCCTTTGCTTTAAATCACTGTGAAGCCAATGGTCTAGAAACTGAGAAGTTTCATTTTTGTCCAAGACAGCTCTTACTGACTTGAGCATGTTTGTCTCAACGTGAGTTAAGGCAGAACACTGTTAACATTGAGATGAAAATTTAAAGGTCAAGTTAGAAGGGGCTGTAAGAATGGGAGGAAACCATTTCAATGACAAATATGAAAGTGTGTTATTTCTGCGATGATCTTCTTCCTCTCGCGTTCTTTAGGGCTGCAAGGTGTTAATATACTGCCTCAGTCATAAAGTATAGCCAGTACTTTCGATACATGGGAAACCTCTGTGTATCCTTTTGGAGAATGGATGAAATATATCTTATTCCTCCTCCAAGAGCAATAAAGCAGCTTGATGTGCCCTTTTGGCTGGAATAAATCTTAATATAACTCCCTCTGCATCTCATTAATACCAATACAAGATTCATAAGGGAGGGGTGGTTTAGTTGTGACAATCCCTAAGGCTTGGATGCACTCACTCCTTGGAAATTCCTCTGCTTTAAAAAACTACACTGTTAAAAGAATACTATTATTTCTGTGTCAATTTTTTTTTTTTTTTTTTTAGGGAAAAATAAATCAAATCTTGACATGGACTTAATATAGGTTGTTTGTGGAAATACTAATTTGGGTATACTTGCTGGCAAAGAATTTTTTTAGTGAGTTGATGAAGGGTTTTGGCAATACCAGATTCCACTCTTTTTCTGAAGCACGCTCACTCCTTTGCACTGTCCTGTGAAATCTACATTGAAAACTGGATGGTTAGTTATTTTGCATTTGAGCTTGTATGCTATTGCTTTTAGGCAGCTTTTAGTGCTGCAAACTAAGTTTGCATAAAAATTCTAAATTTATAAAGATTGTAATGTTTCCTCTTCGCTGCCTAGCAACCATGTTTTCTATAAATATTCTATCGATTCAGTGTGAATGGGGCTTGCTAAAACTGTAGAGGTGGTAAATCCCCCAGAGTATGGAGAATGACAAGCTTCTTTCAGTACTGTTTGTTTCAGAAAAATCTGATTTTTAAAAGTTCACATGAAGTCCTACTTAAAGTGAAACTCTAGAAACATTTGCATTGTTGCTTGGCTGTGACCTTTAAGCATCTTTAGACTTTGCTACTTTGCTGATTCCTGCTGTGGTAATTTGGGAGAAAACCCATTCTTGTTTATTTTTCTGTCATTGAGTTAGATAAACCACCTAGTTTATCCAGAACAGGCATGTGTGATGAAGTAAGACAAAGAATATGTAAAATCATCTATCAGTTTCCTTTTACTTTACATTTCTGAGTGAAATGTCCTTGTTTTAGTAAGGGAAGCATTTTTGGTTTGCTTCCCAGAAAGCTTTTTGCTTTCTGTTGGGAGTCACTGAGCATAGCGTTTTATATTGTAAGTGGTAGCATGCCTGATGAGGGGCGCAGCCATGGAACTGCAAAGCCTAAGCAGATAGGCATCAATTCCATATGTTTTCTGCAATGGGGTGGAAGGCTGAATTTTCAAGATACCAACATACAGTATAGATGGACAGAATATTTAATTAAAGCTCCTATTCTACCTACATGGCTCTTGGAGAGTATTGGCATCACAAGGTAGGATTTAAAACAACGGATTGCTGAATACTGAGATGTATTACACTGTAACATTTAGGTATGTGGTTGCATAGAACTAGTCAAAAAGGAAAATAATGAGATAGAAGAGCCTTGTAATCCCCTGAAAGAGCTTCTATAGTCCCCCAAACCTCAGCCTGGAATTCTGAGGTGCTTTTTTGCCAGCTTTTAGCTATACCTTAAGCTTCTTCAAGGCCTGGGCTTTTTATTTAAGAGAAACAATTCATTCAGCTCTTTATAAATGACATTGGAAAAAATCAGATATATCCCAATATCTTAATGTCTTAGGGTATGAGCCAAGGAATATCACTCCAGGTACATGCCATTTCATGTCTCTTGCAGCACAAATTTTCCAAGTTATGAGGCAGGAGATATCAATATCCTTAAATTTAAAGATGTACAATACATTTGAAAATAAAAATAAATTAAAGGCAAAAGCATAATAACACTTATCGTATTGGAGAGGGAGGAAGGGGAAGCTGACATGGAAATGTACTCAAATGCCTGTATTCTCATCTCATTGACTGTACATTTTATTGATTTTTACCTGAAATAGGTTCTTATTACAATTTTGCTCTTCATAGTAAGCTGACCAATTATTTTTAATCAATGCTCACTGAAAATAGGTTAATATAAAAAATCTGAAGTTTTGTTCTTTGGGAGTATAGTGAGAGTTGTGCCATAATAGTGCAGTGCTGCAATTGAAATGCCCTGTCACACAGGAGGGAATGTGCTCTTGGAAATTAGGAGGTAAAGCATCATTTCAATTTAAGTAAAACCCCATAGAATACAATTGGTTGTTTTTTATGATATGAAATGGCTTTTATGATCAATGAAATAGGTGTTTCCTTGTTTGCTATTTCCCTGCTTAAAGTATTTTTACAGGAATTTTTGAAAGTTATGTCTATCTGGCTTTCAGGTGTTATCATATAATGAAATAGTATAACTAGAGCTTGATATGTTTACATACAAAAGTTTTTATAAAATATTTTTTTTAAATAACAATTCAGCCGTTCCTCCTCAGAACTAGAGATCAATTTTGTCTTCCCTTTGATAACTCAGTAGTGTTACTTGAGAGTAAAGGTAGCTACTTAGAAACAGGCTTTGTAGCTACGTGCTGCATGAACATGCTAGACCTCTCATAAATTCAGGTATTCAGAAAGAAAAAAATTTGTGTAAAATTATTGTCTTTTATAAAGAATTTCAAAGCATCTGAATATTTTCAACATTTGACATGAATACTGGGTTGGAGAAATAAAGGGATAGTTGGCAGGATAAAAATATTTATGGTAAAGAGAAGCACCCTTAATCTGAAAGTGGTGAACTGTGGTGGGACCCTCCTTCTAGAGTGTCCTCGTGCTGTACTAGATATATTCAATTTTATTAATAGTGTTAGAACCAAGCAAATGACTTTCACTAGGGGGTTTAATGCAATAAAATTCATCTTGGTTGTCTGCACTGGAACAGTCTGTAAACAAATGAAGACTTTTACAGCTGGAATATTTTTTATTTCATGCATCCATGCTTTAGCATGTATTGTGTTTATTCATGATTTGCAGGTAATACTTCCTATTGACAGCTGAGTTGTATGATAAAGCTGTATGTTATATGGAATCTTTCTGTTCTTTGATACGTAAGAACATTGAATTTCCAATAACATACACAGCAGAATCCAGAGCTTATTCTCAGCTGCCTGCAAATCATGTTGTAATAACACTGGATTGTAACCAGCCAAGATACTATCAAACCAGAGTTAACAGTGGATGATGCATTAAAGCCCAATGTACTGCAAGTAATCAAATCCCAAAGAAAAATATTTAATGCAGCTGTCCAGTGTGCCTGAAATATCTGCTCAGTAGAACAATCAGTTTTAAAAGGATTTAAAAACAGCTATTAAAATCCATCAATACTAATGGAAAAGAACTTCCTGCAGACAGGGAGGCAGGTGGCAGCGTTGTCCAGTATGAGAGGGCCAGGTGAAATGTGTCTCTATGCTGACTTCATACATCTACAATTTTTTTATGAAGTTTTAGTACTCATTTTTCTTTCTTGCACGGTAGCTGTATAAATTGTGAATACTGCTTTTATAAAGCATACTGGAATGTCAGAGAACCATTTAAAAGGATGCAAGAGTTGCATCTCAGTTGAGCACTACATAGAGGTAATTTTTTTTTTCACTGAGGTTATTTTCTGAATCATTAAACAGGAAGAGTGGACGTTTAAATCAGCTGGCCTATAGAACTGTGATCTCAATGAAAAGGGTGTGACCACAATGAAGAATGTGGCTATGTGGCAGGAATTGATCATTAGGTCCCTTGCCAGTACATCAACAATAAGGAAAATAACAGTAAAGAAACCAGCTATCTCTTCATAATGTATTCTGAATGAAATATAAAAAATACATCATAAAGAAATAGTATTGAGACTGCTAAAGAAAGTTATGAGTCAGGGTAAGGCAATGCTTTTGTCTCCATGGATTATTTAAGTACAGGTGATTCAAAGAATAGGGACAAGCCCCAGAAGCTCTGAGGTTTTAAGGCTTTTTCTATGTAGCCATTTTTTTAAACATTTTTTGTGTATTAGAAGAATGCCTGCAAAGTGTTGAGTGAATAGTGTGTGTGTAACACTGCAAAGATAAACTTGTAAGTTAAATTTGATCAGTGTGTGATGTGACCTTCATAAATTTTGAAAGCTTTAATAATATCTTAGGATTGGGAAAAATGTGGTCATTATAGCTTAATTTTCAGTGTAAATCAGAAAAGATTGTTTCCTCGTATTAGTACCATGAAGTTAGCTTCTAATATCAAAGAAAGAAAAAACTACTTTCCCAAAGAAAGGAAAAACTACTCAACTCCTGCAGAATGAAAAGTGTGATATAAAAGAGATTTCTCATGATTATCTGTGTACTCGGGGTCTAAAGGAACCTGGTATTGCTCATTTCTTTCACAATTTAGGACAATTGGTGGAAATATTTCTTTTTTTCTGGCTCCTTCTTAGCAGGGATTAAAATTTCCTGGAGTTCTGCGGTTAAATATGTAAAACTTATGCCTCACATGTATCATGTCTAGAATAGACAAATAATAGTTATCTGGTAGACAAAGATCAATATCTAAATGGAAGAAAAAATATATTTTTTGTAGTTCTGTCTTTTAACATGTTTTATCATAATATCTATGCAATGTCTAGCAATGTCTGTAATCCACCTTGTAAGCACATACTGGGCTGAGATCTGTCTGTAGCTTGGCACAGAGGCATGTTGTAAGAGCAAGAGTTCCTATAGGCATGGTCCCCCAGGTGTGCACACTGACTCCAGCATTATATCTACAGGTAGAATTTCAGAGTAGGTCTAGGTAGTATAAGGGGAAAAACTTCCTAAAATTAGTTGGGAAGTCAAGGGGATGGGTGCTAGGTGAGTATCGTCGCTGCTGCAGTGTTAGATGCAATGCAGCCTTTCCAGAATTTTTGTGATCACCCAGTTGTCAGAAACAGGTTTAGAGATGGTGGAGGTGTCAAGTTGGTTCTCTGAGGTCAGATTTGTACCTCTCCTGGAAGTACCAAAGACCTTGGTGTTTAGAGAGGATTTGAAGGGGTGATTTAAAGAAAAGAAAGGCAGGGAGCAGGCTATCTCAGAAGCAAGTTGGAGAGTAACTAGTGCAATATGAGACCGTGCAGCCCTGAGAGCCAGTGCTGCGTGCTCTTCAGGGGCAATTGCTGTTCTTTCAGGATAGTCTCTGTATCAACAATTTGACAGAGCACATCAGATTTTTTTCTGAAAAATGTGTATCTATGGGGGAAACAGGAATATGGAAAGGACGGTAAAAAAAATTGAGGTTGGGAAATAAAAATGGCTATGTGGAAAAAAAAAAAAAAAGAAGGATGATGATGATTTTTTTCTTTAATAGCTTGTACAACAGTCTTAGGAGTCTGTGTTATAAATGAGAATTTTCTATTTGTAACCTAAATTTTATTTTGGTGTTATCAGTCTGGTTGCATGGTTAGCAGGACTGAAACACTCAAAAAACCCAAAACTTGTGTTAGTGTTGCAGTGTCTTTTAGGAAGGACATATTTCCTTTCCAAACCAAAAAAGGCATTACCACATTCAAGGAAATGACAAATAAAAAGCATAAACATTCTTTAATTGCTTATGGGAAAATGTCACAACAGATAACGTGCAAAATGGATTATAATTTAGGGACTGCTTCAGGCCTCCAGTCTGCCTCATAATCACAGATTAAAATTGGGTGAGAAGAAAAAAAAAAAACTACCTAACTACAGGGTTTTTCTTCAGGTGACAATGTTAGAAACTTCATATAGCTAATACAAAAACGTGCTTGACATTTTTAAGTGCTCGAAAGCACACTTTCTATTTCCATTTGTATCTGACATGGCATAAAGCTGCAGAGACCTGATCTTAGCAGATAAGGAGAAATTGATTTTCAGAACAGAGAACCACAGATAAGCAAGTAGAAATCATCAAAACTTGACCTCAGATGGCTTTGGTAAACAGAATAAAATCCAAACAAACAGTTTATGTACTTGGACTTTCAAAGAGCTTCTGATCTAAATCTGAAAATAAGAGGCTAATCACTCTGGACAGACTATTTAATGAGGAAAAAGTGTGAGTGATGCTTTAAAAATAAATATTTAAGAATTCTTTCAGATATCCATAAAGCCCTAGCCTTGCAGCTGACAAAGAGGACAAAACAGTTGGAAGTATTATTTTAAACGTAAACTGTTAACTGTCTAGTAAGAGTGCAGCCTTGTTAGAAGTTGTGCAGCCAAAGTTATATGAGGACTGCATATTAAGTGAAATAAACATGGTGTTTATGCTGAGTGCTATAAATCAGGAGCTGACATCTGCAGAAAAAAAATTGAAGGAAACCACTCAGTAATTCCCCTTATTGATTTCATTCCAGAATTGCAGAAGAGTTGAAAAAAGCAGAGTTTTAGATGATTAATATGGATTTTCATCAGTGTTTGAAATACTAAGAAAATATTAGGTGTGAAAGTAAATAGTTAAAACCAAGATGATAGGGCTGTTGGTCTAAAATAGATCTTAGAAAAATAACAGAACAGTCGAAGTTGCTCTGTCTCATGTAATCACATGAAGGAAACATGTGTTCCTTCAAACAACAAACCTTGTGGTGGGAAGACCTGGAGAATATTTGAAGAAGTTGTGAATCTATATGTTAAGCCATTTGTTTGGGCTCTCTTAAAGCGTTCAACCTCTCTTATGCTGCCAACTCTGCTTTGGATGAAAATCTTATTCCTTCACAGTGCTTTTTTTTTCGTTGTTGATAGGAAATTGCTAAGGGTAAGAAACACTGAATAATCAGACTTCTGTGTTCCTCTGAATTTTTTGTCATTTGTAAGATCATTCCCAGTGACAGATGACTTCTGTTAGACGAGCTGTGCTTCTAGCTTTTCCCAAATGGGGGCCTGTAGCTACTTGAGAGTTATCAAGAACAAAGAAACGGATTGAAACACTTCTATACTTTGCTTTTAGGAAGTCTGTTTTCTAATGATCTGCCCGTTGTCCTCTTTATATAAGAGGAATAATAAAATTACATAAGCTCCATTCAAAACATAAAATAGTAAAATACTTGAGGTCTGAACTGATAAAGACCTTTGAGAGCAAGCTGAGATTTTTCACCTCTGACCAAAAGAGAAGCCAATGACTTCAGTGGAGAAGTCGGTGAAGAAGGTGGAGAAATTTCGGCTGTTGCGAGAATGGTAAATAGTGACAAAGAAATGTGAACTAGATAACATAGGGACTTGGGAAAACAGATGTTCTGCTGCAGATGAACATGAGGTTGGATATTCAGTAATAGGCATTAGTCCATGGGACTATGGGAGAGTCCATTAGTCCGTGGGAGAGAGTTCCTATCTTGTACTCAGAGAAAGGATTACTCTAGAAAAGATTTAATTCTCAGTAGTTCCCAGTGTGACACAGGGATCAAAGGGACTAATGAGGTCTTTTGATGTTCATCAGAGAACTTCAGACAGAGCAGTAAGATTATTTCTTTTGTTGTTTCTAATGTCTAAAATACTACGTCCACCCCTTGTATGAGCAATTCATGAAGCATTTTTGATAAAGTGGGAATGGTGTAAAGAACAATCAGTCAGCTATGCATTCATCACTACCTACCACTCCAGGCAAAGCTTTGAAGAGGAAAATGTCCATCAGAACAGAAAAGGTGTCTTTTAACCAGATAGCCTGTATTGAGTAGTTTAGCTTATAAATGTGGTGTTGGTTTTGTTGGTTTTTATTGTAGTCTTTCAGATTGCTGACAGAGGACAGGGAGAGAAGAGTAGGGGCTCTGGTTCTCTTTTACTTTGGTGGTTGTTTTGGCTAACTAGATGTTACTTAGCAGTTAGTATGTACCCTGAAACATTTCACACTGATCCGATTTTATTCTTTTTGGCCATTAATTCTATTTGCCTTTCTGAAATTAGAGATTTAAAAATTATATTCTGAAGTAAATTTCATTGAAGTTTTATGTGGAAGGAGTATGGTCACAATTCAGCATACAGTAAATTGAATGACTACAATGAAAGCAATATTTAATTATTTTGTCACATTATTCATGCTTAACATTATGGAAGTTGCCATGGTGACCTCAGAATTGATTTGTTACATTATATTTAGTGTTAATTTGCTTGTATCTCATTTCCATTTTAAAGGCCTTACATCTGTGGCTTGTTGGAAAGACCAATTGCAGCAGTAGTTTTGAGGTGTTCTGTTGGAGATCTGCTGTTTGTAGTGATTGGTAAGTTTTAGCACAATTAATTTCAGGCCTCATGTAAATAAAGTCTTACAATTATTGAATCAATCCACAGTAGCATTTAATTTTAAGAGACGCAGCCAATTTGCTGTAGACTAGACCTGAAGTTTGATGAGTTAATTAGGCTTTCTAACCTGTTATCTTACCTTTCATAATTAATACCATAATCATATTCATCTAAACTCAATTATACGGAAGTCACTGTGTGAATGTTTATTAAAAAAACCTGGAGGAAAATGTGGGCACAGTAAGATGTCTGTATGCTCCTCAGGGTGAAAGCTCTTCAGCAACTGGCACTGTAATTAAGAGGGGGATTCCATGTCTCATAATTTGGGAAACTGCTTTTGTATGTATTACAAATTCTGGGCAGTGTTGACCAAGTAACTACAGCCTGTACTTAAAAGGCCTATATGTGTTTGAAAACAAGGACTGTCTGATATGTGCAGGAAGGGACTCGGTGCTGAAGATCTGCTTACTGATGCAGATGATGTTGGAGCTGGGGTGTCGGAGCCTGCCACGGTACTTCAGGCAAATGTTTCATCCTGTAATGGCTTTGGACAACTCAATTTGTTTTCTTTAATGTGTTTTTTTTTTTGGGTTTTTTTTTTTTGTTGTTGTTGTTTTTTTTTTTTTAATTGCAAGGGCCCAACTTGAGCTCAAGTAGATATTTGAACAATTATCTGCAAATTGGGAGAATCATCCTAGTGTCCAGGAGTGAATATGCGGAGCTGAAGGTTGCTTTTGTATCCAGCCTTCACATCAGTAAATTCAGAACTGACCTGTGCTTACTAATTGTTAGCTATTTGGATCATGTATTTGCAGGTGAAAAAATCTGCACCAGAATTCCTTAATGTACATTTTGAACTTCTCACCACTTGCCAGTGTAGTTTGTGGTTTTCTTTATTTGTTTCAACCATCTCATCTCGTAAGAACAGGTTTTGCAGAGTTCTGAGCAATTCAGCATGAGAACTTCATAATTTTATATAGTAAAACCAAAGATGTTTGCCTTCATGCTACAGTTGTTTAGTACTTCTTTGACTAATTTGGCAAATGGCTGTGTGTATTGAGAGAAAACGTAGCTTCGGGCACTCAATAAGGTAATTTCCTGCACCACTTCTTCTCTCTTCTTTATTTGGCCACCCGCTTGCCCTTCTGAGTGAGAAACCATCTCAGATGGGACAACAGTATATTATTTTTCAGCACTATAGATGTCCTCCCGGGCCCAGGATGATCATAAGGATGGGTTTCTGCCTTCTGTTGGTATTGGTGGAATTCTGAAGCTCTAATCCAGGCTGCCTGTGTTTCAAAGCCTATATACTAATTTTTGTAGCCTTTTTCTGAGCCTGCTTATGTGTTAGACATCTATCAGAAACAAGTGTGATTCTTTAGCATTGGTTTTATTTGATTTATTTGAATAAAGAAGAAATCTGGTTTGAGTTTCTGTTAGTAGTTGCTCTAGAAGTTTCTTTCACAATTCTGGAAGGATTTCTAAGTCTTGATTGGAAGTTCTTGCTAAGAGAAAATACTTATTTTGGAGCATAAAAATACTCTGTTAATTGGTAGGTCCAAGAAGCAAATCCATACTGTTTGAAATGATTTCTGACTGCACCCTTTCTGGTGCAGTAGGATGATAACTGTGTGTGTTATAGGCACTTGAAATCTGTAAAGTATTGTGAGCTTGAATAACTCTTGCACGGGGTACAACCCAGAGATTGTTGAGAAAATGAACTGTTCTTTTGGCCTGCCAGAAAAAAGAAGCTCCGGAGGAAGCAGAAGTGCATGATGTGTGTTTGAGGACCATGCCTGGTGCTGACACAATAGCCCTTTGATTTGTTTGCTCATGGTCTTAAAGTTGTCAGCAGTTTTGTTGGGGGTGAGTTGTGAGTATTGCAAGGAAGAAATAAGAGGAGGTAACACTAATTGTTGAAGACCAATTACCAGTTTTGTGATTGTGTGTGTCGGATGGGAAATCACTTCAGGAGAGCTCTGCAGGAAGGAATGACATGATTTTTTTTGAGGACTTGGCAATTTACATGTCAATCTCCCAGGGCACTAGATCTGATAAAAATGGAAATTTAGTATTATAGAAGGCATTAACAGGATTGGTTGTCTATTGTTTGTAGTTAGGTGTCTTGTACACTAATATCTAGTTTCTTTTAAGTTGATCCTGGTGGCAAAATTGGAATCCTATAAGGACTGTGATAAGTTAATAGTCTATAGAGTAAGGTTGGCCCAAATGAAATCTTTCACTCTGACCTCTAATATGCACCTGTGATAAAAAGAATAATGGGTTATTTGGTATAGAAATTAGATCTAAACCTCATCATCTCTTGGAATCTTTGCCATTATCTCAAGGAAGAAAAGAAATAAAAATGTCAAGAAAAAGTAATAATTCATTAATATTTTACTGTTTTAAAACATTTTGCATGCATGTAAACTTCTTCCCCACCTCTACAAACTGGGTAAATACATAAAAGAAAATTGTCAAATAATCTGTTCCTTGAAATTATTTTATCAAACACTAAGTTCGGGTCCTTGTCTAATTGTGATGGTCTATTCCTATAATCTTACTCAGCAGCTGCTGATTTTTTCTATGTTTTTCTCCTGGTTTGAGGTAGAACAAAACCAATTTCCTTTTCAGTAATTTTACTTTTCAGTCTCTTTTAACTAACTGTACTCTCTGAAATCGATGGTATGTTTTTCAGACTGTGCTTCTGGCGGTGATAATGCCTGATGTTTATAGTGAATGCCAAGGGATGGTATGCAGAGAGACTCTTGCTTATATGTATTGCTATAACAACCAAGGTCAGATAACTTCATTATTTGCCCCGTTGGAAGGTCGTAAGCAGAAGAATTTAGAGGGGTCACAACTGTGGGATACAGCAGACAGGACAGGTGACCCAAACTTGACCAACAAGGGATTCCATCCCATCTGCATCATGCTCAGTATAAAAGCTGAGGGATCAAAGGGTCGGTCCTCCAATGGCCGACGTCCAAGGAGGATCCTGTCTGTTTGTCTGCCTTTGATCCCGATCTGAGCGTTCCTGACTCAAGATCCAGAATCCAGCTCCTGCCCATCACCGAGTCCAGCCTGGGACTTTCCCTTGTGCCTGCCTGTCAGTGATGATCACCCTGGGAGCTTGAGATGGTTTTGTATAGACTGTATAAAAATGTATTTCTTTTTTTTTCCATTTCCTTATTATTATTATTTCATTATTTATTTATAATTTCATTAAAGTAGTTTCGTTTTTTCTAAACTCAGAAGTTTGGGTTTTTTCCCTTTCCCCCTCCTTCTCCTCTCTTTTCCTTAAGGGGG
>JAOXNG010000012.1:86698021-86722506 GCA_028566535.1 Scolopax minor
AGTTATCTTTCACCCAGTACTTAATTACATTGTGGAATTCATTGTTTTTAGGGTCTAGAGGAAGTAAAAGTTTATGTGGATTCAAGGAAGATTTGAGTACATCCCACGTGAGGAGTAAATAATAAAGATCCACAGGCAGCTACTAGGTATATTTACACTTGCCCTTTTTTCTATTTTTTCCTTTCCTTTACAATATCTCTCCTCCAAAGTCTAAGAACCTGAGTACTCTAAGTCTTACCTTCTCAGGTAAAACTCTATAAAAATCTTATGTACCTGGCTTTTTGTTAATGGCATTGGAAATCATAATTGAGAGGAATGACTGTAGACTCTGTAAGCGCTGCTGAAGTCAAAGACTTTAAACAGGCATAGCTCAGCTACAAGACGTACTAATGAGTTGGTAGCAAGTACACGTCTGCTAGAGCATATGTTCATGTATGGGTACAGAGAATCTTATATGCACTCCACCATTGTTAATTGACACTATCAAAACATCTCCAGCAGTTTTGATATTCTCCAAGTACGTGTGACAAGCCTCTGCAGTTTCTCTGTGCTGTCAGTGAAATTACCAGGAGGAGCTATAGGTGTTGTACATCTGTTTGACTACAATGACAGTTATAATTATAGTGGATATGCTTAACTATGATCACAATAACACAGCTTTCATTTAAGTGAAAAAATGAACATTAGTATTTTATAGTTATTTGCAGAGAAACGATATATTTCTATCAAAATGAAACCATCATACTTTGTGAAAGAATCCAACTCAGGTAGCTGGAATAAAAGAACAATGCATAATAATATGAGTTTAATGAACACTACTGATTTACAGAGTCTAAATAAGGATACTGGTACCAAACTACAGGCAAAATCTGGAATGAAGAGCACTTTTTCTATTGCTCTTTTTTATAAAAGTAGTATAAAAGAAAGACAGTTAAAAGTTATAAAAAGACTGATACAACTTAAAGCTAAGATGAAATTTGCATTTATGGCAAAATTGGGATTTGTGATTTAATTAACTTTAATTTAAAGAGAGGATATTTTGGTATATTTAAGTGGTAGACTTATCCAAATTTGGCAGAACTTGAAAGGCATCCAATGGCGTAGGTGAATTTTTCATTACTGACCTAATATAAAAAAAAAATTCAAAATTAATAAAAAGCACAATATTTTGAAAAAAAAAAAACAAACCAGTATAAATGCACCTACTTCACATATAAT
Organism: Scolopax minor; assembly: GCA_028566535.1. NCBI lineage: Eukaryota > Metazoa > Chordata > Aves > Charadriiformes > Scolopacidae > Scolopax > Scolopax minor. The sequence goes on from JAOXNG010000012.1 coordinate 86,699,240, forward strand.
TAAAAAATCCCCTAAATTTCCAATGCAGTTAAATATTTATGAATGTGTTCACGGGCAACACAGTGTCACTAAGAACTAATCTGTGCTCTTTTTTTTTTTTTTTTTTTTTTAGTTTATTTCTAAAAATTGAGCACATGTTGTTTTTCCATATTCAGCATAAGGCAAGGTGGGAGGTGGGGTGAGGCAAGCCTTGCAGACTGTATTTCTTTTAAAGAACAGTTCTGTGACATTTTATTATCTTTCTTCACTGTTTAGTATATTTTGTTTTGAAAAATTATGATCAGTTTCCAATGTGTCAGAAATCCTCATATGACTACTTCTGTGTCTAGCTTTTCAAATTGAAGATCATCTAGTATCCAGTATTGGCCTACCTTTATATCTTATCCTGATTATCTCTTAACAAAGTGAAAAATTATGCCCTGCTCACTCTTTAGTCCAAGTAAGGAATTTCAATCCTAATACTTTATTCTTGCTGAATTGGAGAAGGAGGTTGTGCAAAACTGTTTTTAAGCCATTGTTTTGTCTATTATCACAGAACAGCGCAATTATGTATTTCCAGTACCCAATATAATTTGGAGCAGCCTCAAAACACTTTTCTGAAAAATTCAGTCATTTGTGTGTTATGAAATGCCATATGCTCTGCTCCAGGGAGTGAAATACTTTAACCATAGATGTGTTTCAGCAGTGAAGCATTCTTCTATATCCTGTCCACTGGAACCAAGATGATGTGAGCTAAAGCAGCTGCCTCTGTGTGTGAGAAAACAATGTGTGTTTTACTCTTCAGTTCTCTGATTTTATAACATAGAGGCATTAAGTTGCATTTTAAGAAATTATTAGCTGAGCACCAAGTATTTTTTTTGTCAAAGACAAGCAGAGCTGAGGTAATACCTGAATTCACAGGGTGGGTTGAATCCCTTGTCAAGGTACAAAAGGTAACTGAAACAAAACTTTCATTTGAGGAAACATGAACTGTTACGCCAAAGCATTTGAAAGATGCATGCAGGAATTCACAAGTCATGCTCTCTCTGCAATTCAAGCTTTGCTGTTAGTTTTTTCCTTCTAGATTTTTGAGCTTTTAAGTGCAACTGGCTGGTAGTGAATCTGTTGACTTCCTCTTGCATGAAGCATGTTCAGGTGCTTATAAGAGGTAGACCAGAAGCAACAATTTACACTATACTTCCACCACAGTATAAATCTGAATTGATTTTCCTCCTCTTTCTTTTGATTTAATGACCTCTATGTTACTGCCCTTTGGAGACCTTAAGGATCAAGCAGATGTTTTAGTAACTTCAGGAAAATATTCTATACAGGGATTGATCATCCTGACTTTAGCATGTACTCCCATTAGAGCTCAGAGTTTGTATCCGCATGAAAAAATATAACTTATCTTCCTCTTCATCAGCCCTCCAATTCTTGGTAATTTCACTGACACTTTATAAATTAAGAATCATTATCAAGTATATATTTAAAAATTAATTATCACATACTAGACTCTTTTGTATGTCTTACAGTCTTCAAAGCTAAGATAGATATGGTAAATATTTTAAAGATACTTTTATTATATAAGACATTTCTATATTAAAATTGGTATCTACTGTGTAGACCATATTTTAAAAGATTAATTTGGATTGAATGATTTTTTGGGGGTCTAATTGTTCAGAATACAAATATGATTTAGTCAAAGCAAATGTTCTTCATCAGTCCGAAGCAGAATTCTGTTAGCTTATGCAGTCAAGTTTTGTCACACTTTTGGTTCAGCAAGTTTTCTTGCAACTGTCTATTGATAATCAGTGTCTCTTTTGCTGCTGCTGCATGATAGCGATGTGAAGAGTTCTCCTTTGTAACCTATGTAGCCTACCTGTTCTTACCAGAGTTTTATGAGCTACTACATTATACAAAAAGTTCACCACAAAATTAATGCCCCAGTTCCACCAGCAACTTCACACTTCTGGGAAAACTACAGAATATTGGAAAAACTGTAAAGTAGAAAATCATTCACATTCTGCTATCCCTTCATAGAGTGACTATCTCGCTGCCAGTAAGTCATTTGCCATTTAAAGATCGACTGATAAATTCTTTTAGGGTGTTCTGATAAGAAAAAGAGCTAATACAACTAGCCTACCTGGCCTGTTTAATGATGGTTTGGAATACAGGTAGTTTCAACCTTAATGATTTGAAAAGACACATAATCTTAAAGGTTGATATTATATCTCTCTGAACAAACAAAAATACCATGGTGGCAGTTTTCTTTATCTGGCTTAGGAATTAAGTAAATTTAAACAAAAATTATCTGAGAATTATTTTTAAGTGTTGGTAGCAATCTAAGTCTTATTATAAATTGTGGTTTGTTACAGGTTTTCTTATAAGTCACTGTTCTGAATCAAAGTTGATGTATGCCAAAAGTACACTTTTAATTATATTGTGAATTCTATTTTGTCCCTATAGCCTAAACTAGCTATTGATTTCAAGGAAACTGGCATGGATATTGGGGCAAAATACCTTCAAAAAACTTGGCAAAATCTCTTCAAAATTTCATCATAATAATTAAATAGGTCTTTTATTTCACTTCTGGAATGCTATATAAACAGAATTACAGATTCTATTACACCTAGAAAATCTGTTTGCATCCATCTTCTGTATTATTATCTCTTCATAACGTTTTTTCCCCCTCTTCTGCACCTCTTATATGCTTTAAGCAGCTTGTATTGTGTTTTTTTAACCTTCAAAATCCACTGCTTCCATTCTTCTGATGTTTTTTAAACTTTGAAATCATATGAGTCTATTTCATAGCAGTAATAATCTTCCCTAAATGAGCTGTCAAAGTGGGATACAAAGGAGTGGTGCTGTGCCCTGACCTTTGAGATGAGGTCAAGAAGTCTGATTGCAAGGCCATTAGGTGCTGCAAAAGCCTGAGCTCAGGGCAGTACTTATCAATGAGGTAATAGGTTATGCGAGTGAAGGGATCCAAGCAATGAAGTAAAACGATCAGAAATCTAGTGGAGAGAAAAGACTGTGGGAGGCAAATAGCTTAGTAGGATATTTGGGTCAATCAAAATTTCTAATGCTCTAATTTTGAAGTACTCCATTTCATAATGAGATGACATGACCTGATACTGAGAGACTTAGTCAATCTATTCCAGTGTAAATGACTTTATCATGTTTCTTTTCATTGCAAGACAGCATTACATGCTGACTTCCAATGCTTTGTTCTTTCCTATTTCATCATGGCTTGCTGAGATATAAATCTTTTTTTATTGCTGTGCCCACAGGCTATTTACTCTTTCATCATGTTGTTATTAAACTTCAGTCTTGTTTCTTATATGTTAGCTGTCAGCAGGTCATATGTTTATTTGAAAAAAAATGTATACAACGGGCTGAAAGGTCGTTCTTCAGAAAACTGGTATTTTTTTCTACTTTTGGGTGGGGGGACTCAGGCTTCTTGCCAAGTAAATTGTGGTTTGAAAGGGAGTTACCAAAACCAGCTTAGATTAGTGGTAGATATTTTATCGTCCACTGGCCAGTTCAAAGCCTCCATTTTTAAGGGGTTGAGTCTATTTTATTTTGGTAATACTAGTGGACAACACTAAAGTGTAGGTTAATGTGTGCTCCATCTAAGTGTTTGAAAACTCTCAGCTCTTAACAAGACTAAACAATCAAAAACCTGACTGTCAAACAAAAGTGCATCATCACTACTGATTCAGATGAGGGAGAGTGAAAGAGTAGCCTACAATTTTAATGATAAACAACGTAATTATCATTGTGCATATGCAATATATCATTATGCAAACAGAAGGAACAGGAAAATCCTTTATATTATATTTATGTATAACTACTTACATTTTTAAACATATATAGAGAATTTTATGACTATGTGCCCTTATGTAGATATTGGTGCCTGTTCCCATAAAGATCACATTTAATTTATTATTCTGGGCCACAGTAGTTTATGAGTTAGAAAATTGATCTGCTGGATCCAAAGATCAGACCTCTGATCCTTATATTCTTGATCAATTTCCTCAAGCCCAAGTATTTCTTGATGCCTGCATCAAAAACCTCTTTTAACTGTGCTTCAAGGTCCTCTGACCTCCTCTTGTCTTCTAAGGCTGACTTCTACTGACTTCCAGACTTCATGTGCTGATTCAATTAATTCAATGAAGAAGTTAAGACCTTCCCCCTGCTCCTGACTAAAAAAACAAGTAAAAACACAAACAAAAGAACCCCCACCTTATTGGTTGGGGGTTGGAGGTTATCAAAAATTTAATTTTTGATTGGGACTGAAGGAGTAACTGAAGTCTTTAGATATGAATGTCTTGATCCCTGTCTGTAACCTTCCCCCCACTCCTGCCATGTGATTATCCTTGGAAAGCAGTATTGTGTGTGTATGTGTGTCTGGAAGTGCTCTGTCCAAACCTGTGGAGTCAACACATCTTGAATTTGTCAGCCACATGGTGGCACTGAACAAGTGATAATTTAAAATACTTCTGTTACTTGTGGTTGATGTTATCTACAAGCACGGAAAACAGAGGGTAAGGGGTTTGCATTGCAGCTCAGCCAATTGACAGCATCGCTTATTCCTGACAGTCTTCCTTTTCCTGGTCCTGTTACTCTTGCTTTATCTTTCAGAAAACAAAATAAGCAGAAAATTACTTGCTTTGAGTAAATCTGCTCACAAATGTCAAAACTGACATAAGGTGAGAGCAGTGGAATCTAAGGCAGTAAACTTTGGATTGGCACAACTGCAACATCAAGTTTTGCCCTGGGCAACCCTTGGAGGACCTGCCATGGTTGACCTGAAGTGACTTAAGAGAGAAAATAAAGATTTAAAGTTTTTCTTCTACAGGCAAATGACCATAAAGTCCAAGAACATTAATCTGTTTCATTTTTGTGTAATACCATTAAATGAAGTTTGGTATTTGGGAGGATTAACTCAGGCACTTGGTTATGTTCCTGATGATAACATAAATAAAAGTAGGCCATTTTTAAACTACAGAATATTCGAGCTTACATTCACATTCTTAGAACTAGATATTGAATAGAAACTCTGTGAAGGCAAGAATCCTGTCAACATAATAGCAATTTACATAAGGGAACTAAAGCACAAAGAATTACTTACCAGCTGATATCTTTTTTAACCCTGAGCTGATGGTGTGTGAGCCATCACAGGCAGGATGCAGGAACAACCATAAAACCATGGATGAAAGGCAAGGAACAAATTTAGGGGAATGTCTGAAGGAGCATCCAGACAGAGGCACACCAGTGGGGAACACGGGCACTGTGGAGCAAAAGAGTCCTTGTTAGCAAGAGAAAGAGTGAGAGAGTGTCCAAACTGGCTGTTCTCACCTGCACTTTAGGGAGTCAAGCGGGCACAATTTTCCATTTGCTTTGATCTTCTCTGACAGCAGGGGTGGAATCTCAGGCATGTTCAATAAGGTGCCTCTAAGTCCACACAGACCTAAGTTATCTAAATGCAGATGTTCTACTTGTTGAGCACGTAAGACTAAACAGCATTTAGTGTGATATATGTGTTTTCCATCACCCCATGTGCAAGTCATTTGAGCATGTTTACAATCTTCCTCACTGATCTTCCATTACTTTCCCATAGATGATGAAGGCTATCTGGAACCAAATGATTCATTTGTCATTTAATTGCTCAATGAATAAAGTGAGGATGATGTTTTATAGGACACAAAGATAAATACAGCTGAAATGTTTGATCCAGGAAGAAATCTGAAGCTGGAATAGGAGAAGACAAATAGATGCATCTTAATTGCTGAAATTGCATTAACAAGTTTTACCAGCAATTGATGAGCCTGAGAAATGCTAGAAATTTGCTTTGTACTAGCTTCCCATATTGTACAAACTTACCTAGAACATAGACTGGTTTTATTAGTCCAACTTAATTTGTACTATGGCTAGTGCACAACAAAAATAAAAGGCTTCAGTTTGTCTCTTACTTTAAGAATTATAATCTCAAGTGACATAACAAGGGAAAGATAGGAGGAATAGATATGAACCCTATTGCAAGGAAAATAACCCACAACCCCATTTTAGTTGTGTAGCTGAATTCAAATCAAGATTGAAGCAAGCTGTAGGTTTATTAACAACTGGTAATTGACTGGCATTCAATGAACTATGCATTCAGGATCAGTAATATAACAAATAAATCATGATACTAGCCACTTAAACTATTACAAAAAATTTCTTAATACTATTATAGAACCAGTCCCAAAAAACTCTACCTTCACCTCACCCCATTTAGCATGTGGGATTTGCAGGCCCAGAGAGGCTGAGTGGCATCATATATGCTGAGTCCCATGGCACTGCAGTCTTTCCAGCCTGGCTTCTGCCCCTGCTCTTCCCCAGACCCTGCTAACAAACACAAGCAACAGTGAGAAAGCCCACACATCCCCAGGCACTCCAGGGTGCCAGCACCCAACCAGTTGCAGCACCTTTGGCAAGGCTCCTTGTGGGGTCACAGTGTGATAAGGAAACAGTCAGCAGTGCCCAACCAGAACCTGCCTTTGGCCACTGTCACTCCAAGGTCTTTCCCCACTGCCACAAATTTTCAGGCCTCATTTATCCTTCTCTTCATGCTGACTTATTTTCTCAAAAGCCTCTTGATAGTTCTCTGGCTGCTCTTAAATCTGGCTGTCAGCCCTTTTCCTCTCAAACATGATCAGTTTGATGTTGATTACCTCTTGGACAGTTCTGGCTTTTGAATCATGCACCCTGTGTATGCTTACCCTCCTATCCCAACAGCAGTGGTCATCCAGGCCATTTTGCCATGAGTGGGCTGCCATACTGGTCCCTATTTTATGGATGGCAGAAGCAAGGCAAAAAGGTTTTCTGAGGGTACATGATGTCTGCAAATGAGGGTTGATTCAAGGCTCCTAGTCTAGCCCAATGTATACCTGCTAAAAAAGAGATCTAGCCAAGGGGACTTTGAAAATAGAAAGAGAATTTAAATGCTGTGTTACCCAGCCAGGGAGTTTGGACTGTTAGGGAGTTAGGGAAAGCAATGTAGCCAAGCAAAATCCCCATGGGAGAGAAACAACTCTGCTGTTTCCCCACAGGATGCTAAAGTGATGTTCCTCTCAGCTTGGCATCTGCTGGCCAGTCTGAGGGACACATTTGGCTCCTGTCTTGGTAACATGAATGTGAGGAGACAGTTTCACCTTCTTCTTTCTCTTATTACAAAGCTTCCAAGCAAAGTCTGTCCTAAGACTTATGGAGCCCACTCCAAAACTGATATTGCTGTGCCTTACTGCTGAGACCTCCTTGACTTGAGTGGGAATGAGATATCTGAATAGTTTTAGGAGATCTGGGTCTGGGAGATTGTCTGTTATAAATCATGGGTTAGAATCACTTTCTAGACCTGTTTGGAAGGCTCCTATGCAACATAAAAGAACTCTTTTTTTAACAGTTGATATAGAATTTAATGTTTGGAGTTTCTTAACAATATATCGGAAGAGTATGTGGCTTAATTCCTTGAAAGATCTAAGCCATTGTATAGGTATGTGGCATATCTATAGTTTACAGACACTTATTGACCATCTTACAAAATCTTACAAGTTGGGTTTTTTTTCCCTTTCCTTTTATCTCAAAAATACAGCACTATTTTCTTCCATCTATTTACAACAAAATTTGTCTGTATTTCCTCATCAGGTTTTTTTTTTTTTTAGTTAAGATCTAATTAGATCTAATCTATTAGAAAAGAAGCAAAAACATAACCAAATGAAGCAGTGGAGCAGATAATATTCTGTAAGTTGCCCCACCAGTAGCCTTTTTGTCATGTAGCCTTTTTGTCATGAAGGGAATGCGTAAGTGTGTGACTATTTCAGATTTCATCTCTTTATTCTTTGCTTGGGATGTCCTTATAGGAACTTGTCAATGTGTGATGTGCTACCATAATTAATTCAACTGTTCAGCTGGAATTGGACTAAACTGTCCAATTTACTCTGCTGAAGTGCAAATGGTACAGGCGTAGGAAATGTTATGTTTAGAAGAAATGCTTGTGTCTGGAATCAGAATGATGTCTGCAAGACTCCTAGTCTAGCCTTGTGTATACCAGCTGAAAAGGAGCTGTTGTGGCCATCAGAAAGTTTGTGTGGAATCAGTAAGTTTCACCATACTCAGTAAAATCAATCTAGTTATTGAAGTCTAAAAAATTACCTTCAGGTGTGGGTACTATTATTCTTGAAAGATCTATTTCTTGTTTTTAAAAAAATTGCTTTCCATTAGAACTATGTGTTGCTTAGAGACAGTAGGTAGAATGAAGGGTTTATTTGCTTTTTAGGAATAAAAAGCTATGCAGGGTGACACCGATCCTATAATGTGATGCATAAATGTGTGTGAATTGAAAATGTTCACAGTAAGAAAAATTCGTGTTCATAGCACCACCCAAAGAACAATTTTGTGTAGATAAATTTAGTAGAGTAGAATTCATAGTCTCTTAAATCTAAATCAGAGTTCTAATTTTACTCTTACTCTATCCCCATATCCAGAAAGCCATTTTTAGGACTCCTTCGGCCTAGTTTACCCCTAGTCTCAAGCTGTTAGCATGTGTTACTTCAAACCGGGGCAGCATGTTGAGTTTGTAATGAGAGCTGAAAGTGGATGGGACTCATTTTTTTTTGGTGTTTGCATTATGTTTAGTTTAAGAGTACATGAAGTATAAGCTTTGAGTATGTACAGGGTATTACCAAACCAGCTTTGTTTTGACAGACTCCATGGATCATTTCCTTCCCAAAAGCCAAACAATATTTTTTAAACAGCAGGCTAGCTGTTAGGCTGTGCATTCACATTTACTACATTCACTTTTAGTGCATTCACATTTAGTGGCCTTGTTTATCACCCAATTCTACCCAAGAGTTAAAATATCAAAGTTGCGAGGCATGGTCAGAGAGTATAAGGTGGGATGACCATTATCCTATGATCAGCAGAACAAAATCCACCCATGGAGCAGTTGATGATGGTAATGTGCTTCAAGTCAGTGGTAGGCCGTGCTGGCGATTGTCTGAAGGAAGGGCCTAAGTGGTGGTGGGAATAAGGCTTCCACAAGGTTGTGAGTAGCTCTACTTTAGGTAAGGCAGGAAGAGTGACATTCAAAGAACACAGAAGCACAGAGTCTGGGAGAGATCCTTGAGGTCTCCAGTCCAAGCTCCTGCTCAGAGCAGCCCCTGCCAAGTCAGGTTGTTCAGGGCCTTGTTCCATCATGTTTGGATACCCTCAATGACAAAGACTCTGCAGCCTCTGTGGGCAGTTTTCTATGTTTGAGAACCCTCTGGTGACAGTCTTTTCCTTTTATCTAACTGAGATTTCTCCATCTGCCAGAGTGGGCCTGGCACCGCTCGTCCTTTCTCACGGAGCACCTCTGAGAAGAGTCAAGATTCATCTTCTCTACACCCTCCCAGTAGGCAGCTGGTAGTCACCAATCTGGTCCACCCCTGAGCCTTCTCTTCTTGATACTGACCAAAGAATCATACGCTAATAGCATGTAAGTATAGTATACTTGAAAGTTAGTAGTAATCCACTTTCCCAGAGGTGTTTAGAGACAATGGAAACTAAGTCTGAAAGAATGTCAAAAATACTTGCTGATATGTTCCTAAATTTCCCTCTCCTCCCAAGATGATTCATTGAACTGAGCAGACAGATTGTCAACACAGTAATTAACTAAAAAAAATAGAGCAGTAGGCAAACACAAATTGCTGTGCATTGGTACTTCAAAGACATTTATCAGGTGCATTTAGATGATTAGCATCATAACACAGTAAATGCTCAGTTGTAGTGAACTGGTGAGTGAGAGGCTGTGGAGACGTGCTGAGAGTTTCCACAGGTGGATCAAGTAATTCCAGCTTCTGTGGCTCATAGTGTTTGTCTCAGGGTTACACACTAAAATACAGGTTAACTCTTGGAAATACCTTATGGAAGACTCAAAAGGCAATGCAGGGAAAGACTTAACCACTGACCATATCTTTGTTGTCCTAAAAGAGCGTTTTCTGGGATCATTCAGCACAGAGATAGTTAACTTTCATGCTAATTCTGTGGGTGTGATGGCACAAAATGTAGAGAGTATGCATCAGATTGCCTTTACTCTCTCTAGTCCTGAGAAGAAATCTAGTTCTGCCTTTAGAAGAGTGTGCAGATCTAACCAGACAGAATCAAAGTCCTATATCTATTTTTCCACAGTCTGTGCATAACCCTAGAAGCCTATTGCTAGTTAATAAAAAAATAATGTAGATTAATTGCCTATGTTAAGGTTCATAAGCAAGTGTTGTCTGTTTTATATTCATCTGACAATAAAAAACAGCTTTAATCCAGTGCAACAGTTTTGAACAGTGCCTACCCCAATGAGGTTCCATTTCACTTTGGTTTCATGGGTACTTTTTGCAAGAGACAAGATCTCTTAATAGCTGACCATACCAAGTGCTTTGTACTGGTCTGATGAACTGTCTCTGAAACTTAAAACAGAGAAATAGCCATTGTTTTTATAAATCTTCATATCACATGAGTTATCATATGGGTTACTTGTTTTCTGGTTTTGACACTTTGTACAATGTTTAATAACAGAAGGAATTCCCAGCTGGAGAGTTTAGAAATTATAACAAAACTATGAACTCATGTCAGAGACTGAGAGGTAAAAAGAACGTCGTAAGAATGTTATCTCATACTTCAAACATTCAACCTAATAAATTCAGAGATAAGGCTACCCTAAACAACATGTAATAGCCAGAAGGAAAAAAAAAAAAAAGAAATCAACACACAAGGTGGTATTAGCAGCTTTAGGACAACCTTATCTCTTTCCCTCAGTGGCAACATAAAGAAGAGGAATGAGAAATAAGCAGAAATTAGAACAAATTATTTTTGAATGTAGCTGTGGGCAAAATCCAGTGCCTATGTTCTAATTATAAACACAGAAGGATTTCAGTTTAACTATATTTATGCATCTATGACCTGTTATGGCAAAAAATAAGAAAGCGAGGTCAGAAAGAAACAAAGAAGGTATAAGTTCTTTGAATAATGAGGACTGAAGCGACTGCATGAACAGAAAAACTCTCCAAAACATGTTCTGCTGAAGCATCTTGCACCAAGCTGAAGAATTCTTGTTGTCTCTGGAAGAATTAAAGCAGGATCTGCTCCAAATTGGAGAAAGTTGCAGAGAATTGACAGAAAGTTTCAGGTGGAGGTCCTCAAATGGTATTGTAAGTAGGAGCTAGTAAAGTCCATGACTTCAGGATTAATTTGGCTGCAGAAATAAGTTGGAACACTATACTTAAAATAATATGAATATATGTGAAATAGCAACAATCATGGCAAAATTATTGTTACCCGTAACAACTGTACAAATTCTGATTCTTTCAGTACATAAAAGGATACAAAAAAATTGTGTAAAGGTCTGACTACAGAAGGGTAAAGCATTCTCCTTCAGGATTCAGGTTGTGACTTTCACTAGGAATAGATCTGGATTTTGAAAGCAGGCTTTAGAAATAAACTGGAGAGAGGCCACACCTGATATACTATGGCATAAAAAGGCAGCAAAAAGTTCTTTGTCTTTCAGTGTCTTCCAGCTTTATATTCTGAGGGAATGGAAGTCATTCCAAGGAAATCCTACCTTTTGGAGGAAAATAATGTGCTTTATTTTATAGGTTTTAATGATACCTCATCTCAGCTTTTTGTTGAAGGAATATGGATTTTCCTGATTTTTTTTCACAGACCTTGACTTCCTTTGTTTCTTCTCTGTCTGAGAAATTGTGGATATTTCTGGAGTATTCTTAAAGCTTACAGAAATATATTTCATTAATGGGCACTGTCATCAGGGGTGGCAATATGAGTCAGCTTCACTTAAAGTGGTTCAAGAATACTGTTATGCTATATAAAACATGTATAAAACATATATAAATATAACTCAAACAGCAATTTGGAGTTGAGTGACAGTCATAGTACCTGTGTGATATACACTCCATCGTCATACACTCTTAGCATAGGTCTCTATCACAGTGACTCTAATTTACCTCATACTCTGATTTATACTTTCCACTTTAAGAGTACAAAATTGCTATTTTGTGGATATATAACACTGCAAATACTTTGATATATTTTAAATACAAATACAAGTACTCTTTGGTTATATGTATGCTTATTTTGGTTATTCCATACAAGGTTTCAAAGGTGAAAAAAGGAGGTATTATGCTATGGTATATAAATAATCTGATCAGCCATTGTAAATGAGAATAATTTAGAAATTATTAATTTAAAAATTCTCATGAAGAAACTGAATAAAAAATGGTACCAGCTGTTCCATTTTGAAAACGTCCTGGGTATTTAGATTTCTAGTTCAGACTGTAGAACTAGAACTATTTAAGCTGTTCAGGTTTTTTGAAAACTTTTTCCATTTTCCATCCTTTAAAAATGTATAATATATCGAGTTAAAATGAGAAAGCAGTCAAAATAGGAGCAATTTTTTTTTTAATGATTTTTAGGATTTTTAATTGTTTATAGCTATCAGCTAGTTCAAACAGGCAGCTTTCTCTAGTTATTGTGGTAGAATAGGTCACAAAGCAACTACTGAACAAAGAAGTGTTGCCTTTCAAATTACTACCTCGAGAGAAAGGAAAAGAGCAAGAGAACATTTGGTGAGAGAAACTGGTGAAACAAAATATGCTTTTTTTTTGGCCTTACCTTCAATGACAAACAGCTTTCTGAAATTCAGACTAGCGAATAAGGTTAATCTGAATGAAAAATTTCTGCTAACATTTTTCCAGTTCAATTTACATACCGTATATTAAGTCACTGTCATGGTATACTTGAGACAGTATGCAATTATTAGAATCAAAATGTAATAAAATAATTTCTGAGCCTGTTCATTGTTTCCAGTGTTGTCAGTAGAGTTACTAATTTGAGAGGCCATACACTCTTCTACTAATATGCATTCTTCATAGAATTTGAACTATAGATTTTTTTTAAAGTTTCTGGGTAGTATGTAAATGTGTTCTCCAGCACTTAATTTTAACAAAACTTTGAGATTCTCTTTGGGGTAGTTCTCACATGGACACAGAGGGATACTTAAAACCCTTTAAATTTTCATGATTAAAAAGTCTTATGAGATGCTTGAATGAGATGAATTTGGATAGAAAGTCCTAGTTAGCATTTAAAGATTAACAAGGAAAAGGAGAAAAAGGAAGGCACCTTCCTCTTTGAAGTGTCTCCTGCTGAGATGCAGTTGAATGTATATTTCTTCTGAAGGAACTTACACAGAAGGTATTAAGTCGTTTTTGCCATTATATTATGGAAATAAATCAATGAAAAATGTCATGGGAAAACCTCTCAAGCAATTTTTGACCACAGAAATAAAAAAGTTACAACTGAAACTAAAAAAGAGCCAGGTCTGAAGTTTAAGTGTGTGAGACTTGTTTTGCGATGTTGACCACTGCACAAAAAAGTTTGGGAGCTGTTCTTCAAAAGATTGCTTTCATCTTCCTGATCTGCTGATATACCTAATATAACAACTCTTGGTGAAGTGACTTAAAACATCCCTGAGACGTTATTATGGGATCCCTATTCCCCCTCTGCCTTCTTATTAAAGTTTTTGTGAAATCTTTTTGCTGCTGTTTTTCATGGTCTAAACTGAAGGCAGCAGTGCACAATTCAGCCTGTGTGAAGCACTGATCTGCCATCAGTTAAAAATAACTCTTCAGGGTAGAAATAGTATTTCGCTCTTACATTGGACTATATGATCTGAAGATGTCCCTTCCAACACAAGAAATTCTGAGTCAGTGCTTTCAGGACTTGTGCTTTTGGGACTCAGTCTTTCAAGCTGTTATTTTGTTTTGTTTTATTCCCCACCCACACTGTCATGTCACCAAATAATGCCCAACTCAGATGGTCAAAATTTATTCCTTCCTTTTTGGAAAAAATTGGAAAAAAAGTGAGTTTAGGTAAACCTGGCAAATGCCATAACTCAATATTATAGGCCCAACTATCATTGTAAATTCGTTTTTAGGAGTTTTTACAGCTATTACTGACCGATATGATTCAGCCATCGTATATATGTGGAGTTTATTTTAACTGTATTGTCCCTCAAGAAAATTTGTATCACAGTTGCATAGCTTATTTATTTATTATTTTGCAAAATATGCTGCAAAACACTAATGACTATGCTTTGAGATATTTGCATGAATTACTAAAGCTAAACTCATTTTATTAATTAACACAGTCCATTTTGTGATGTATTATCCCTTCTTCTCTCAGTGTTTGTGTTTAACTATCAGCCAGTTTGAAAGAAGCAATTTTTTTTTTTTATTGGATGACTAAGGGTTTAGTTAAAATCTTCTGTCTACTTCATAGGTAATAAGAAATAGAATTAGGCTTCTGGACCTGAAATATGAAATAATCAATATGTATGAAATATTATATTTATTAACTGTCATGGCTTATGACAGTGGAAGTTCAATGTCAATATTGCCAGTTTAATTAGTCAGCCTTTATATTTAATTATATTTCTATGATTCCAAGTTAAGACAATTGAAAACCTCAAAGCATTAGAAATCATAAGGAGAAAAGACTGTTTCCTCTTGTAGATTACCTGCTAATGTCCCTTGTACATGGCACATTTCATGCATCATTTCCCAAAATAAGAGTCTGTGCATACCTTCATCAATAACTTATGCAAAACATTCTTAGGGAATATTACTCAATTATGTACTCTGCTCAAAGCTGCCTGTGTTGTTATTTATTTTTTACTTATTGAGGAATTTGAAGAAAAAGCAGTAGATGAAAGCAGCCAATTAAATATTTATTATCTTTTTTGGCAGCTGTCTGTCTCTGCACAAGGGATCCCCAATGTACAGTCAAGTTTAAATATAGCTTTGCAGGCTACGGTACATTAAATTGGAAAACTTTTTTGCTATTTTTTCTCTTAATGCCAGATAAATAGCAATTAGGTTGAGCTGAATTCAAATAGGATTCTGCTTGGATTTGTCATCAGGAAAATCAATATTTCATTTGATGAAGTTATTAGCCAGACTAGTAACCTGAAAATATCAGGAAAGTCCATGCTTTACTTTTCATTCCTATCCTTCAGTTACGACCAAATATTTTATCTTTGTCATTTCCTTTTTGGATAGCAATGGTGATCAGAAAAGCTCCATGAGCCCTTTCAGGCTAAAGGAAAACAGGACCAGAATAAAGCACTGAGTCCTCTCTCTGAAGGTACTGTCTCCACTCATTTCTCACTTTTTAATAATTCTTAAAATGGAACTGTGCAATCCTGTTGTTACAATGACATTCGCTCTGGGTGAAAAATATCCCGTGTATAGGGCCAGTAATCCTCTAAGTAGGTAATCTGGAAAAACTAAAAATAAGGGAAAGTACCCAGGAAAGTTACTTCTGTAAGTTTTCTCTGTGCAAAGGCCTTCACTGTGAAATCACATCTTGTATCATGTCTATTCTTTAATAACACTGCATTGATATAATTACAAACTCTTCTCCTTAGCTAAACATGGCTACAACTGTAGATCATAAATGTATCTTTTCTCTGAGGAAAAGAAAAATAGTTTTCAGTTAATGTTGTGCATACTATTTTTAACACCATATCTTTTCTATGAAGAATTAGGGTAAGACAATCATATTCATTTGACATAGGCCATCAAACAACTATTCAAACAGTAGTACTTATCCCCAGTTGTAAATGGTTTAATAGTATATAAAATGAGACAAAACATGAGACACAAAATTATTTAAATTTTCTTTTCCCCTTCCCTTTATGTTTCAAACTTTTCCTTAATTAGATTTTTCTGTGCAGTATTAGTGGATTAATTTAATAAACTATGCGCTGCTAAAATGCTCAAAATACCCATCGCCAGTTTCCAGATCTCCTAAATTACTTGTGCCAGGTGTATCCACATTTATTAAGCACCACTGTTTAAGCTGGGAGAGCTCCTCAAAAATTATGTTCTCCGAGAGATTAGCAAAAAGGAGAGTGTGTGGGGTGGGAGCAGAGTGTTTAATAATGCAGTTCCACAGTCTTTTTGACTCTCTGCAGGAGGTGCTTATGGAAGTAGCCAAAACAAATTCTGCAGCTATGGATGATTTTTTTCCTCCTTTTGAATAATTTTTGACAGCAAAAAGGTGTCATTTCTGCTTGCAGGGGGTGAATAACATTTAGTAGATATAGAGCCTAAGGTAGAAAGAGCTGCTACTCTGCTCTATTTCCATTGCAAATTTCATATAACAGCATGGAAATGTCACATCAGACACTCTAGCTCTCTTTCAAATCCCTTCTGTTCCTAAATATAATTGTTATCTATTTCCATCTTGGGAAACTTGGTGTTTAGAAACTGAGGGTCAGCTACTTAGTTTGGGGTAAATTGTCAGGGCTCCTGGAGTTAGGGCAACTTACTCCAGCTGAGATCTGCACTGAAGAACATAGAAAAGGAATCTGATAAATAAGCTTTGCAAAAAGACTTTTAGTTGACCTTTACCATAGCAAAACATTGGTAATTCACATTATGGTTGCCTATGACACTTCCACTCAAGAAGGCGTTTGATATTTCAGAGACAATTTATGTCCAACATAAGGCAAAAAGTTGCATAAAAAAAGTACTAAAAGATATTTTCTTCTTAGTGGTGGTATTCTCATCTCTACAGCTCTCACAAACAGGGTAGAAAATTGCATGGAGGGACTTGGTACCTTAGGTTTCTTACCTTTCTTGATATTTTTCCCCTTAAAAAATTAGAACAGAAGGGGAAAAAAGACGGTGATAAAAATGCTTCATAGAAACTTGTGATATTTCTTTGGGGAAATTAAACTGTACAATGTATATTGTGGTTCTGTGGGGATAGGGAGGAGGTGGTTATGTTATCTAAAACTGAGACTGAGAACAAGATGACTTGAGATGGAAAGAAAAGAAATGGAAGGGAATTTACTTTTCTTCCCAGGGAGTGAAGAATAAAACTGGTGTCTAAAGTATCTTCTTTAAATTCTAGTTCCCTGTAATTTTGTGATAAAGGCCAGTAGAAGAAGGAAAAATGCTTAACTGAAAAAACTTAATCAATTCTGGGGACATGAGCCACCAAATGGTCATACCCACTGCTCATGTTTGATTTGAATATAAGCAAGGGTATTTAAAATGCCCTTCTGAAAGTGTTAAGGCATTTTGTCTTGGGAAAAACATACTAACCAGCTCTTGTTTTAGAGTGATAGAGCAGTGTCTGTTTGGGAGCTCATTCTTTTCTCTGCTATTCCTCTCTGTAGGACTCTAAACCCAGTTGTAGACACCTGAAACAGCTGTAATCTCAGACATGCAGGTACGCCAAAATGCAAGCAGCTGGTTGAAAAGTCCTTCTTGGCCCATGCAGTCACTAATTTTTGGTGCTCAATACATGATTAGAATACTGCTCTCAAAGTGTCAATTCTGCAGCATCTGCAGAAACAAATTATAAGATTAGGAAAACCATATATGTTATATTTCACAGTTATTATCTGAAATGTTATTGATATTGTATGTCATAACTGTTTAGGTGAAGTCAAATGGTAAGCTACATAAATGAATGTTCATGTTTGTAGACTGTGGTTTCCAATTTGCTGAATTAAACTAAAAGCATAGGTAATGTTAATAGGTTTGCACAGATTTTTGCAAGATTAGGCCTTAAACATTAAAATTCCACATGAGTTTCTTACTCTTCCTGCAGCAGCAATACATACGTTACTAGGTAGGGAAATCTTAATTTAATTTAATTAGGGCAGTTATCCTGACATTTAATCTATTATGAAACAGGCAATTTTTACTGTGTGTGTGGAACAATTAGTAGGAAATATTTAAATACTCACATAACTTCATTATAAAGCCTGCTAGCTAGAGCCAAGTAGTGTCTAAATTATTGATACCGCATTTAAATTACTTAGCCCTCAAGAAAAATATACTTTTATTTGCTAATTAATTGAATATTCCTTCTGACTGACAGCCATGGTGATATAGTTTCACAGTTTATTCATTAAAAAAACAACAACCATTTTGTTTGCCTTCTCTTCTTGGAAAAAAGAAGAGAGCAGATAGAAAGAACCATCTTTGCAGGACAATAGGAGTAAATTAAAGACTAACTAATCACATATTTGTAGGGGTCTAAATAATTGACAAACTAATAGTTGGTTTGTCTCACTCCCTGGTGCTTATCAGTCAATGTTCTCTCCATTTTATAAGTTTGTGCAAACTTTGATGGCTTTCTATTGTTTTGCTGATCACATTACTCTGATAAAATAAGGAGTAGGGCAAAAAGAAAACAGAAGAATTTTTATAGAAAAACCCTGCAGCTCATCTGCCTGCACCTGTTTCAGGAATGTGTTGCAACTGGAAAAGAGAACCGTGGTAGAAACTCATTCACTGGAAAATCCTAATTTGAAAAAAAAAAAAGCTGAGCTTTTTTCTCTATCTGTGTCAAAATCCGTTAAGAATCAAGTACTGGATGAGAGAGGCAAAGCTGTGCTCCCACCATCTGTCCATTCACATGGCTTATTGGTTACTTGCCTAACTTCAAGAATTACGTGATGTCCCTAATTTAATCAACCGTGATAACTGGTGCAACAAGAAATATCTTGATGATATCTGTACTGTATCTTTTAAATCACTTTCTTTTTTTTTTTTTTTTAA
Source organism: Scolopax minor (assembly GCA_028566535.1). Taxonomy (NCBI): domain Eukaryota; kingdom Metazoa; phylum Chordata; class Aves; order Charadriiformes; family Scolopacidae; genus Scolopax; species Scolopax minor. The sequence goes on from JAOXNG010000012.1 coordinate 86,717,884, forward strand.
TATTGCAGAGGATTAGGCTCCTATTAAGAACTTCACTTAAGTTCCTTAAGTGAGGTGACATGAATATTGGTCTTTGAATCAACCTGATATTGATTTATCTCTCTCAAATCGTAGTATATTTATTGCATAGATTTAGGAATATTATTAATTAAAAATCCTTACTGTATGTTATAGGTAAATGTGTTTAGGGAGATAAGAATCAAACCCATTGGAACCTAAGGATGGAAATAGATAAAGCATATATTTCAGTATATAGTCACTTTCATGTCCTTAGTGACAAGATGTTTGCTTTTCAGTTGCTTTAGAGAAATGCAAATGTATTGGAAAATCAGACCTTTCAGGGCTGCTTAAGGTATGAAAGAGTTTTTTTGCTAGGAAACAGAAAATGGCAGGCTCCCTTGAGGAAAACTCTGGACACTTGTCCAAATTCTCTTTCCCTTCTAATACCTAGCATTAATTAATGTTGACTGGGGAAAGACATAACTACAGCACACAAAAAATATGCATGTTTTAAGTCCTGGAAAGACAAAGCAAAATCCATTACACATCTATAAATGATAAAAATAAAATACAAAAAAGTACAGGAATAAAATCTATGTCCAAAAGTATAAATTAATGCAAGTGAGGAAAGAGTGTGGTCATTTCAGGAAACACAAGCAAGTCATATACATTAAAATAGTTATGTTAAACTGAGATGTAACTAGAGGCCAAATAGTTTTAGAGCAAGCTTTAATTGTGAAAACCTTTATAGATATCTATAAATGGCAGTTGATGCTGGCAAGCCTCCAGAATAGATTTGAACCAAAGATGAAATAAATGAATTACAAATGAAAAGGTAAGTTCTGAGAACAACATTGCTACTATAAATTCAAGAATGCTGAAGTTACAAATTTCAGAATTAATGTGGCTATGCAATAATTTGGATTTTCCTGTATTTTAAAGATTGTGAACTTATGTTGCTATTGACACTCTTGTGTCTAATGCATAAAATAAATAGGGGTAAGGAGAAACTCAAGTAAATCTGAGTTGCCCGTGAGATGAGTTTCCCATGACTTCAGTGGTACTTCCAGTACTGAAAGTGGGTCTCTCCTTCAGCCTTTCTTCAGTTGCTGTTGTAGGTGAGACCTCTAGGCAATGAAGAATACAGAACTACCACTTTGGGAAAGTGTGACAGTAGGGAGTTCAAGTCTGGTGAGAGTTTTACCAGGACAGCATTCGAGTATGGTCAGCCTTGTATCAAAGCTTGCTGTATGTCTGTCAGCCGCATCTTGCCTCACACAGCACACACTAATACAGTAACAGCTTTATCAAGGTATCCTCATGACTCTGTCATCTAAAATATCTTGGAGTGAGATGGGTATTTCAGCATGAGTAAACACCTACACTTGCCTCTGTAAAGGGGCAGTGAGGAATCCTGCACCCCTGGAAAGCTGCAAGCTCAAATGAGTGCTAGTTTTTTAGCTTGTTCCCTTTACCTTCAGTGTGGGTTCACCAACAAGTTCTGATTTATTGCTTCCAGTCAGTCATTAGTCCCAGTCCTATCTCTTTCCAGTCTCTCCCAGTACACCCAATCCATTCTAGCTCCAGTCCAGTGGCTGATAGGTCAGTAGGGAGAATAACATGTGCTGGCCTTTCCTTGCACGGTCAAATTTCCCTTTTTTTTCTCAGAGTTGAAGTTCTCTGCTGCAAGCTAGTGCCCAATTCTTGCTTAGGCAGTTTAGATTTCCCTTTTCTGACTTCTGATCCTCCCATTATACATTCAGTTTCAGAAAGGAAAGAGAAGGAAAAAAAACACGCTTATCTTTTTTCTCCTGCCCAGATAGAGGCAAACAGGTTTATCACCTGAAGGACCCAAATTGTGGTCTACCACCCTCTATTAAGGACTATTGTTTGGGTACATCTGGAGAGTTTTTTTTGTTCAGCTTTCTATTTACTTTCAGGTTCCAATTGTCACTGGAGTTCAGTCTAGTCCTTAGTAAAAGAAAGCCAAGCAGTAGGTTGGCTCTGTTTACCCACAGTAAGCAATGCAGACTTTATTAAAATACACAAAAACCAGCTCAGCTGCATCCTAAAAAAAACCCTGCAGAATCAGTGCTGTTTACTCTAACTCTGAGTTTATTTTTTCAAATCCAGCATATTTTTCCAAATCCAGGGCCCCACGCGAGGGGGAAGGGAGAAAGGGTAAGTGGAGCACCCAAGTGAGCCATGAAGCCTGGCTGAAACAGACTCCATCTGATGCTACAGTCAGATACCACGGCACATGTGCTGCTTCCAGGAGCTGTCAGCAACAAGAAAGCCCTGTTCAAGCTCAAAATTGTTAAGCAACCTTTTTTTCGTAATTATTGAGCTAAGAACTTAAAAACAGAAATAGTTCCATAGATAAAAGAAGCCCTTCATCCACCCAGAAGGATGCTGTCTTCCAAATAAGAACCAGTTTCTCAAGTGAATTCAAAGTGCCTCCTTTGAGACCGAGGCTTTGATTTGCCTAAAAGGCCTGTCAGGGCTTTATAAAAGTTGTGTAGGAACAGTCAACTGTCAGGAAAGATCAGAGCCTCAGGCACAGGTAGCTTCTTTCTTGGAAGAACCTTAACATATTTTTTCTTAGTTCATTGTTCCCCATAATGTGCACAAAACTATTATTATACTTGCCATTATATCTTCTTTAGACAGCAAGGCTTTCTATCACTCAGCTCATTAGCGCTCAACTAGCCTGCAGAGTCCTCAGCTATCAGGGGGTTTTAAATCCTTTCTCCCCCATTTTTCCAAAATAAGGAAAATCTAACACTACAGTTGTGTTGGTACAAGGATGCCAGGATTTCTTTATTCTGGTTGAGATAAGGGCTTACACAAGTGTTAGGTTTTGGTTTCATGTTAGTTTATGCTCCTTTTGTACCAGTACGTGGTTTCCATGAGACAAACTGACAGTGAGTGGGGTGACACGCAGCACTGAGGCTGTGCCAGCGGCTACTCCTTCCTGCTCACTGTATTAAAAAAGATTAACCCTCGTTATTTATGTTCTTTTGCACAACATGAGTACCTAGTATTGTATTGTGATTTCCTTTGCTTGAAGCAATTAAAATATATCCTTCAGGAAGATCAATTTTACTTTCTTAATTAAAGTCAGAGTATATAATATAGTGCCGGGATCCCTTGAAAAGTCTGTTTCTTCCCACAATTAGTTTTTGTCCTTTTTTTGAATTCTTTTCCTCTCATGGTCTGTTTTCATTAATCATTATTCCACAGTCAAACACAACAACTTCTCCGGTATCAAGCTCACATGTGGGAAGAAGATGATATGCTTTAGACAGATAAATGCGCCCATATTTCCTTACTCAAAGCTTATTCAGCAAATACTGAATTAATGTATTTTTCCACTGACCAGTCCTCCAATGCAGAATGTTGTGTTTATGTCCTGTTCGTAATGATGTTTCACAACATATAACTAAGTACAGTCTATGTTTATGCTATGTTGTTAATAAGAAATAGCAATAGTAGATCTTTCCTGGAATATTACTGTTATTGCACTGTAGCAACATTTTCCAAAATAACATACTTATCTTTGGATACAGTAATCAAAATAGCCTATGGAGGGCAGCAAACCTCAGGCAATTACAAAGTTTTGTAAAATAACATGAAATCTGTAATTCTGTTTTAATATGATTGCTCAGTCATTTAAGTTATTTAGAAAGTAACTTTATTCTGTTATACTTTATTAATTGGGGTGCTTCTTCACTGCTGGAAGATACACTTGCATTTTGAATTTTAGTGAAAATGCTCGTCTGCATGTTGAATTTCAAGAAAAAGAAAAAGTTTGATCTGGCAATTTTCCTTCTCAGCGAACTCAAATTTAATACCATCATAAAACAGTGCTGGAGGGGGAACTGTTGGTCCTTCTTATGGCTTTGTGAGACACACCTGCTTTCTTCTTTGACAGTGGTGCTCTTCAGTGCTACACAGCGTGGACCAGCCCTTCTTGCAGTGTATGGTGTAGCATGAACAGTAAATGAAAGCTCCTCTGGCAATGGAGCGTACACGATTGGGTTTTTTCTCCCTTCAGAAAATTCCTTGCTTTGTTCCTGATATCTGTTTTTCCCGGGGACGGTTCCTCCAGATAGTTCCAGATTGAAGTTTACTTGATTCCAAAGGTTCTTCACTAGCCTGGACCCTGAAAACCAGGGTGAGCTGCTCTTTGAAGGAAGCCAGGTCAGATTTCCTTGTCTGGGTTCCTCTTGTGAGTGATGTTGTACTTTGACTGACCATCGTTTCTATTTTCATACTCTGTTCTGCTTGGACACCCTTTCTGAAGACAGAATTTGACCTCTCAATTGGATTCTGTTGAGGTAGAAATTTCCACTTTACTGATTATTCTTTTCTTGGTTTTGGTGATATTAATTATGCGTATTTTCATACATGTAATTTGAAAGAAGTTTACATATTTTACTGTTTTTGAAAGAAAACTTGATTAACTTGGTAGGAGACTTGGAGGGCAAGGGATGAGTTTTGATACCAGTTCAAACAAATTATTGGGAACTAGCATGTGTTAAAACCTAGAACTGAAAAAACCCAAAAGAGCTTTGGGGTTTATTTAACGGAAGTTACACAGGGGCGGGATTTTAAAACTAG
>JAOXNG010000012.1:86739434-86758732 GCA_028566535.1 Scolopax minor
GCCTTTTAAATCAGCTGACGCCCCCACGTACTGGAAGTTGTCCATATTAATTACATCAATAATAGGTGACACAACTCTGGTCTTGTCCTAAAATAAATATTAGAAATTAATATTGAAATAATGAAATCAATATATAATGGTTCAGGCAGGATGAGATGTTGAACAGTTCAGCAGATTTCTTTAGCCCGTCTCCCTCCAACGTATGGCTGTGAAAAGCCAGTGCTACGAATTGCATTGCTCAGCGCTGCTTCAGAAAGAAGAAAACACATGATACGGCTGGGAATCCTCTCTCTCTTCTAGGCTAGAGTCAAGTAATCCCCTCTCTTCTGACTTGCTCTTGAGGAAGGCAGCAAACTTGTAGTTCTAAAGGCAGTCAAGCAAAGAGCACTTCCATTCTTAATTTTAAAACTGGCTCAAAGAAAAGAAGCATCCAGGCAATTTATATTTTCCACAGGAAATCTCTAGCCATGCAGTGTGTTATAGTCTTATTATTTCAACCTCTAAGAACACCTAGGCCTTTCTTCAATCAGAAAAGTCTTAGGTCAACACTAACCCATTTTACACTAGAAGAATCACACTTCACAATCAGATACTTATATAGGAAAGAGAACCCAAAACCACCCCAAACTAATGAATGCTATTGATCTCCAGCAGCCAAGATTCCACATTCCTCTGGCCAACCATGGTCTCATATACTTTTCTGAGCAATATTAATTACCTTAGCTGATGTTTTTGGCAAAATAGTTTAAGTAAAAACAAAAATCTTTCCAACAATCCCACATGCATCATCCAGTAGGATCACAAGACATCAGAATTCTAAAAAAAGACTGATCTAATAATAGAAATGCTAATAATAGTATCTAATAATGCTAATCTAAAATGCTAATAATAGATACTAATAATAGTATCATGGTTAAACTAGTTTGTCTCCATGAACTATTGGAGAAAAGAAAAAATAGTTACATACTGAAGCATAACTTCTATGGTAGTTTGATGGAACATTTTGCTTAAGTTCAAAATAAAACTTTAAGGTCCACAATTTAACATTGGTCAGAGGGCACAGATAACTTCAGAACGGTGTATCACCAAAAGTGGGAACAAATTGCTGAATAAACAGGAGATATTTTGGTAGCTCTATTACAGAGAAGCAGATCTCAGTTAAAAAAAAAACCCAAAACATACCAACCTAAACATCTACACTTTAAGAATTTCTTTCATAAGTATGTCTCCAAACAACAATACATATATTCTAAGCAGTGATTCAACAAAGCATCCCTCATGCTAATCAGTATTATACAGCACAGATTGGAACCAAACTAGTGTAAGAACAGCTTAAGCTCATAACAAGAGACTTAAAAGCCAGTCTTTCAGTCAAATGGTTTGCTTCGTCCCATAACAACATGAAATGCCCATTTTCACTTACTGAATCTTAACTATTCAGCCTGTGCTGATTTTAATAAGCCCTAATTCCATAGTTGGCATTTAGTAGTCATTCTGCCTGGGTGAGCAAAAGGTCACTAACTTCTATATCAGCCAAAAGGAGAATCCAACAGAATCCAAACTGAAGACTAAGCTAAAAGCTGAAGTTTCATTACCAATTTCTATATTTTTATCTAGTATCACTGCAGCTATAGCACCCAGGCCAAATATCTGCTTTTATGAGGGATATAATATAAAATCTAATCAGGTCTGCTACTAAGCATTAATTAGCTTGGCCTAAAGCAAACTAGAAACACAGACAAAAAAAGACCAACCTGTCCTACCCCCATCAATCACACCTTTAGCTCCTGTTCCTGTTAGCAGTAGCCTCAAGTCCAGGTTTTTAATGGCAAGCATACAGTTTGGATGTGTTGTGCTTGAGAGCCAATTATGATTTACTGCACTTTAACTGCAAAACGCTAGAGCACTTCAGATGCACCCATGATCTTACTGTAGGCATTTTATATAAAGCTATAGAATTAAAAGCTCCTTTATTTAAAGGCTGATGAGACAGAAGATATCCAGCCTATTCACAATACATTCATTAGCATGAAAAACAAAAATGAAACCACTCTTCCTGTCTTTTTCCTTCTTTCCTTAGTTGAAATTAAGGAAACACTTATACCCATCTCCAAAAACCTCTGACAAAAATTTGCATTTTCTCAAACGGTTGTACTTGGCAGAGTTAAACATGGTGGTAAAAGTTGCCTAGGTAAATCTTCAGTTAAGCTTTAACTTTTCTCCACTATGCTGAGTAAGTGGGTATCATGCTGTCACTGTACTTTCGGGATTTCCTCAGGCTTTTACTGCTAGTCAGATTAGTTTTATCAATATCTGTGCAACACCACACTAAACATCACTTGCTACACCTAACATATTATTTAAGCAACTTACAATTTTTTCTCTAACACACAAATAGCCAGGTTGTCAGCATTCAGTTTGATGCTTAACCACCGCTTTTGTTAGCTTAGAAACATGCTGTTCCTTCCATGATTTGAAATTACAGATTTGCTCAGCAGCAAAGTAGACAAAAATTGGACATTAAGGTGATGCTTTGCAGGGCACTACAAAGTTGTCAATCCAGAGATTGCTAAAAAGAGCTTGTGGGTCCCCAAAGTACAGGGAGCTCATTCACTCAAAATATTAAAACACTGCTGCTCCCTTTTAATTTTCCTAAAGCCAGACACTTATTTATCCATACTGTGATTGAAGTAGAAATCTGATGTCCATTTTAGATACAAATACATAAGCAAAAAGGAACTCTTCTTTTTGTAATCTCCTGTTTTGTTTTGAGTGGAGAACACCATAACTCATAATGGAACACACAATTGGAAAACCACGTCCTTCTTGATGTGGGATAATGGAAAGAAATAGTCTGTGAATACTGCAAGTTTGTAGTCTTGGATATCTGTAGCAGAATATTTAATTTTAATATTTCATAATGAGGCTACATATGCTCTCGAGAGTTCAATCATATATATTATTCTCAAACTATTAGAAATTATCCTTGATTCTGAATGCATTGCGTCCTCCACTCTCTAAAAATCCCAAGATGCAAAGATTAAGTTTCACAATGCTCTTAAGAGAAAATATTTATATTTTCCTTTCAGCATTGTGCCAGTTAAAGGGTGACTCATTCAAGGTCACAAAATACAGACAGATATGAAAAAGGAATCCACATCTCAATTTTGAATTTTAGTTCTTTCTTTCTCTTAAGATCTTCTTAATTTAAAAATACCTTGATATGTGGTATAGGTTTTGCAGCTATGCCAGAAAAAAAAAAAGATTAGTTCTACACCCAAATCTTCCAATTTTTAGGTTTTTTTGGTTGGTTGGTTGTTTGGTTTTTTTTCTCTCCACATAACTGACATTTTAGAAGACTAGAAAAATCAAAGTGATTAGAAATCGGAAACAGAAAAAGCCAAGTAGACAAACATTCATGAAATACCTAGTAGTTACCACTGTTTTCAAAATTGTGTATACTTATTGCTATGTTGACATTTTGGGAGAATTAAAGGGCTAAACTCCACTGACTCGTCATTTAATCTCCCCTAACCAACGTATACAAAAAAAAATCTAGAGGCATAAAAAGCAGCCTTATGGAATCAGGCAGAAAAATCATTCTCCAGAAGGCAGCAGATATACCGCATCCAGATTACACAGGTATCTGGATGTTCTGAACTCTAAAATATTCGCTTTATATGTATATTGCTTCCGCTTTAAGCCTTTGCTCAAATTGCTGAAGAAAAATCCTTAGCAGTATCAGAACCCTCTAGGAGTGCTGAGGAAGTACAGTCAATAGACACAGATACCTTAGTGAGGAAACCATCTTAGAGAAAACTGTGGGATGGGTCATCCTTCAATTGAAAGGGAGAGCTTGATGCCTTAGGGGCTCCTAATACAAGCAACAGTTCAAAGACACAGTTTTCTGAGTGGTTACAGCAAACAAGATAGAGTATTGTAGAACTGATTCAATTAAGACTGTTTTTTGGAAGCTACAAATTTGTATGTTGTAACACACAGAACTAATCCTCCAAAACTCTGGCAGAATTAAATGCCAAGTGGGCAGTTCCAGAAGAAAAGGAAATAAAGAAAAACCCCAAACTTTCCACCATATACAGTGTAGATGCAGCAGCCCATCAGAAAATGCTGTATAGTAGCCCTGAACTGCAAAAGTTACCTTTGAGGTCAGAGAAGGTTTAGATTGGACATTAGGAAAAAATTCTTCAAAAGGGTTATCAAGCCTTGGAAGAGGCTGCCCAGGGAAGTGGTTGAATCACCATCCCTGGAGATATTTAAGACACATAGATGTGCTGCTGAGGGACATGGTTTAGTGGTGGTTTTGCTAGTGGTAGGTTAGTTGTTGGACTGCTAATGCTTCTTTTGTGCCAGCTTGTTTTGCTCTACCTCTGAAGCTGCTTCTTCCCACAGCCTAAAAACTATTCACATGGTTGCACAGCCTTGAGTCACTAGCCAGAGGGTATCAGCCAGGTCTGTGTGTGCCAAAAGGAGAAAAAGCAATTCTGATGATGACTCCTTAAGTGGATAAGATCACTAAACATAACTGTCCTTCAGCACTGGGAGAAAAAAAGATCCTTCCTAAGTGACAGGGTTCTGATGTATTTTTAAGCAAGGTGTGGAAAAGCATGCTATCTGAGAAAAGCTGTATTTTAGAAATAATAAAAAAAACTTTTAAATATAGGAGAAAAGAGTTGTGAATTTGCTGCAGCTGAAATACTCAGAACTGGAGCAGAGCAAGTATGATGTGTTTGTGTAGAATACAGATTGCATGTTGCCATACATCTGTTCTAGAGTAACAGATCAATTTTTCTACTTTAGCTTTTTTTCTGTGATGTTGACCAGATTTTCAAAGCATAAGGTTAGATTTAAAAGAGTTCAAAACCTATGAGAAAGACCTCATTTTCAAAAAAACCTCAAATTTACATTTAGGTTCTAAAGCAAGTGCTCTTTTTCTTTATTATTATAATTTTTGTTATAATCTGGTCACATGCTAACATCTCATGTCAAACTTCATTGTATTGAAAATCTCTTCCTGAATGTTTAGGCTTTTTGCAAATATAATTTCATTAACTTCTTAGTATTTGATGTTTCCATCCTTTTGGTTCTACTATTTATTTTTCCCTATGAAGGCATACAAACATTCTCATTATAGTAAGACTAATTCACTATATTCTTATTACCAAAGACTGCTGGATGTCCATGACTGATGCACACAGAGTAGATTGCATATTTACAAAGGAATTAAAGCTGAACATCCTGTACTGAACTTCATATTGTTCCTTACCAGTGAGTTAATAGTATCTGTTATGAAACACAAGGCAACCCTTTGTTCAGCACTGACACTGATAAATATGGTTTTCAGTTGTTTTGGTCATTTCCTCATTTGGTCTCTACTCCTTAGGGAAGTTAAGTTAAATTTAACAGTTAAAATTATTGCCAGCCTTTCCTTCTGATGATATTGGCTCATTGTTTGTTTGCCACCACCATTTGGTCAGGATGGAACTACTGGGAAAAATAACCTTCCTGAAAATGCAAAGTGCTGCCAGCTTTGAAGAGAAATGACACACGGTGGATATTTGCTGTTTAGTGTTTGCATTTCCAGTGTCTTTTACAAAGGACAATTTTTATCTACTGCTGTTCATATAGTTGGAGTATTTGCTGAATGTGAACCACAGTGTTATCAGTCATGTCTAATGCAACCGGTGACATTCAAAAATCTGATGAATCCATGACCTGATTCTGCAAGTTGTCTGCATGAAATAATTTCAAAGCCCAGTGATATTAAATACGGGTAAAGCTGACTGTGTTTTGTCAGGTTCATTCAGCATTGTACGTTGCTCTAGTATTGTTATTTTAACACGGGCAGAAAGCTTTCAAACTTTCTTCATAATTTTCCATAAATTACTTGCATGATTACTTACAACAGAAAAATAGTAGTAATTTTAAATAGAGTCTTAAAATAAAATATACCTGCTGGCAAGTTTTGGAAACATGATCTATTGAAACAAGTGAGATACAAATCCAGGCTGGGCAAAGAATGGATTGAAAGTATCCCAGAGGATGAGCTGGCAATGTGCACTCACAGTGCAGAAAGCCAACTGCATCCTAGGCTACATCAAAAGAAGTGTGTCCAGAAGGTTGAGAGAGGTGATTCTGCACCTCTACTCTGCTTTGGGGAGACCCCACCTGGAATACTGTGTCCAGCTCTGGGGTCCCCAAGATAAGGACATGAACCTGCTGGAGCAAGTCCAGATTGGGACAACAAAGATGACCAGAGGGCTGGAGCACCTCTCCTTTGAAGACAGGCTGAGAGGCCTGTCCTTGTTCACGTGGAGAAGAGAAGTCTCTGGGGACACCTTACAGCAGCCTTCCAGTACCTGAAGGGGGCCTACAGGAGAGATGGGGAGGGACTCTTTGTCAGGGAGTGTAGTGATAGGATGAGGAATAATGGTTTTAAAATGTAAGAGAGGAGATTTAGATTAGATAATGGGAATAAATTAATTACTGTGATGGTGGTAAGACACTGGAACAGGTTGCCCAGAGAAGTTGTGGATACGGAGGTGTTCAAGGCCAGGCTGGATGGGGCTTTGAACATCCTGGTCTTGAAAGAGGTATCTCTGCCAATGGAAAGAGGGTTGGAACTAGATGATCGTCACAGTCCCTTCCAACCCAAACTATTATATGATTCTATGATTGTATGATTCTATGATTTATATTTGTTTGTTTTGTGGGGTTATTTTCATTGTTAGAATGGCAATTTGCACCTATTGACTGACTAGTAATAAATAATAAAAAAAAAAAAACCACCAGAGGTTTTTATCTTGTTTTGTTTTGCTTTTTTACATTTAAAAAAAAAATAGAAATTCCTTTTAAGAATAAATTAGTAATCTTAGCCTGATACTAAGAATAAATTAGTAATCTTAGCCTGATAACTTCTCTTCTAAAGAAATATTTTACTTTCACAGTAAGATACTGTTAAGTGTTCCAACATTGAGAAAAGGAAAGGACCAAGGCATAACAATGCCAGAATTTTATCATAAATCTTAAGTCACATGGTAGTCTTTAAGTCCAAGCCCCTGTAGCCCCTGTGTATAAGACAGCTATTTTTATTATTAAAAAAAAAATTTAAAAATCCTTTTTTTTAGAGAAAAGCTGGAAAATATGAAATCTACAATCTCAAAGAACAGATGGCAAATCAAAAATATACAAGGATATGTAAATATAGATATTGATCAATCTACACTTTTACTCTGCATCAAAGAGTTTTAGAGGCCTGACCTGCCATATTTTGAGCTCTAAATCCATGACAACTACCATAGGAATTATGTTTTCTTATTTTTTTTTTTATTTTCTCCAGGAATTTTATGTTAATTTATTTTGAACTAATTAGGCCTTTAACAAATCACCATTACAAAATAGGAACTTTCTGATGATCTTGAAAGGCAAAATGAAGTATCTTTATTTAAGAAATAAAAGCAACCAACTCCGTGTTGGTGACAAAATTGTTGTTGAACACATACATGTTGTTGAACATATTCTGTGGACATGGTCAAGACAGAGGTCAAGACACTCTTTCACTCTGCTGTCATGTCAAGACCACTGTCTCTGAGGCACCACAGACTCCCTGCATACTGTGGTCCTCCTCCATACCACCTGGTATTTCCTCTGCCATCTGGCTGTTCGCTGCTTTAACAACCAGAGAATGACCCCCTTCTCCACCACAAATTTTTATTCATCAGGGATGTAATCTGCCTACCTTCTAAGGTCCCAAAAGTATCCAAACGTTCTATCTTTAGTGTTCTGAATGTCAGCTGTGAAAAGTGTCAACTAGCACCAAAGTACGACCTGTAGACCTTTGGGCATCCAGAAGACTGCAACAGCTGGTCAACAGTGTTCTCAGCGAGGTTTTCAGTAAAAGCAGTCTGATAAAAGTTCATAGATATTATGAAGGCCATTTTTCCCAGAACACTTCAGAATCTTAACGAGTTTAAAAACAGCATTTCCTTAGGGATCTCCGTGCTAAATAGTACCATCTGGGGGAGCTGTTTCACCGCAGCTCTGTGAGACTTGTATCTCCTCTTGGTCGGATTTACTAGCATAGCAACAGAGGGAAAAGGGCAGGTCACAAGCCTGTCTGTGACAAAAGGCAACAATTAAGCTTGACAAACTAGTAAAAAAGAACAGATTAACTCTAGAAAAGAATAAATGGAAAGGAAAAAAACCCTAACAGATTAGCACAGCCAGGAGAATGTGCAATTTATCTGGGCACCCAACATTTCTTGTATGTCTTCTGGAGCTGGCTGAGAAGGGAAGATGCCACTACCAAAGAGATCTAGCTTTTCTAGAGAGTATAGATTGAAGAAAAAGCAGAATACTAATCCAGGAAAAAAGATTAGTATCTAAAAAATACTTTTCCATCTCTCCAGTTTCACCAACACTATCAGTTTGGGTAAATAAATCCAGTTAAACCTTAGTTTCATGGCAGGATTTCAGTGTATGTTCATAGATCAAAATATTTCAGTAACAGAAACCTCTTTCATCATCCCTTATTATCACAGTGTGGTGTGGGAAGCTCCATTTCAGAGTAGTTTAGTTTTTCACTCTTGCTTCTCTGTCTGAAATTTTAGTTTTAAAAATATCTTTCTTGATCATACTCGTATATTTGCTCTCACTCCAGCACTGTCTGCTATTTATATTCTTCACCATCAAATATTTATGGATAGTTGTTATATTTCTTCTCAGCTTTCCTTTTTCTGGTCCAAAAATTTTCATTTACCCTTTTCTTGCAAGATATGACTTTCATTTCCTATGATGATCCATCTCTAGCTTTTTTTTTCATTCCATTCTTATTCTTATTGTACTGTTCATTGAGGTAGCCTCTTTTTTTTTTTTTATGTGATATGCCAGTGTCTTCTAAAACAGGTAGTGCTGTCCAAACTTTTTATTAAAAAAGGATGTTGAAAATCATCTATTTTATCAGTGCCATTATTTAAAATTGTAACTTCACTGAAAATCTCAGTCCCAGTATTTTCACTGAAGTTCAGTGCTTATTATCAGTTCTTTAGTAGTTTCTTATCCTTTACCCTGACTTTCTGTCTTTTCCAACTCTATTAGTTTTTCATGTGACAGTACCAATTACACACTGAAGTCCAGTTAGATGAGATTGTATTTCTATTATTTAGGAAATTTAGTTCCCAGGTTATCTTTGCTAAGACTTTTAATGTCTAACCCTATTTACCTTCCATATCCATAGCTGCTCTTGAGATAAAATTTGTTATAATACCTTGTACGTTTTTGAGCTTATATCGACAGATCTGATCATTTTGATTGAGTAATCCACTTCTGAATTATGGGTTGTTTGTTTTGGTTTGTTTTGTTTTGTTTTGTTTTTTAGCATGTGTGCTACCATTACTATTCACTAGATATTAAAAACAAAACCAAGAGTCTCTTAAAAATATTTGTAAGAAAACTTGCAGCGTTAGATTTATGTTTGGACTCAATGATCTTAAGGGTTTTTTCCAACCTAAATGATTCCTATATCATTATAGAACCTATATGGTTCTATATGGTCTATCATTAGTCCTAACCAATTTTGGGTCATTAAGCTGTTTGAGTTTTTCTTTAAGTTTCATTGTGGTAGATTCTATTTTCCTATTCCCCTTCTCTTTGTCCCTAGCTCAACAACTGCTTCATTGTGAAAATCTTTATATATTAATTTGGGTTTGGAGTCACATTAAGGTTATCTTTAATCTCTACCCAGAACCATCCTCATAATATTTTTTAATTTTTTTTTTCTGTATACCTGAAGAATCTTAAGTTATTTGTTTTAATAGCCTTTCACAGGTCTTACTTACTTGCCTTTTATCATTCTACTTCTCACTTCCTAAAGCATAATTTCCCTTGCTGATCAGCTTGGTTGGTTTAGATACGACTCCTACCTGAGAGAGCCATTGCTTCAGTGAGGCCCTTTTTCTGAAGATTTTTGTCCTGACCTTTCTTTTCATTTGTCCTTCATAGATTGCTGACAACTTTAGTATCTTGGATTTGAAGGAATTACAGGCCTCTACTGTATTCTACAGTCCTCAGATTTAATTCTTCATCTACCTTTTTGATATTCAGCCTTTTGATATAGAGAAATTAGGATTCAGAATATAGCTGAGACTTCTAAGTATACCATAATGAATAATAAGTGGTGACAGACAAATCAAAATAAAAGCTAATTGACATTAGTCTTCAGATGTTCTTTTCCTTTAATAACTACAAGCAAAAGTTTGAAATTAAATTTAATATGAAAGGTAAAAATAGTTCTTCCACAGTTTATATTTTTTTTATATTTTTGTCTTACAAAGTCATAAACTGTGAATGTTCCACCAAATTTTTGTTGCATCTGTTTCACATAACAAGAAAAAAGCCTCTCAATTTTCTGTTATTGTCCTTGGAGGAGATGGGCATACTTTTGAATTATTAAATATTTCATTACAAATTTGATAGTTTTCACCACAGTTAAATATCCTGAACTATCACATGTCTCCACTGAGGCAGTTGCCAGCAAGATAATCCTCAGGCAGTGGTAGAGAGGAATTATTAAACTAAAGAGCGTGTCCTTTAAATGATTTAAAAGTGCACCTGACTAGCTCCAAATGGAGACTTGGCTCATCTCTTTGGCCACAGGATGATTAAGTGTGGAGTAACATCAACTTTTCTTGATGAGGATGTAAAGGGGCAAAGAATAAAGAAAATTCAGCTGTTTCATGGGGACATGCATAAATCCTCTTTAATTTATGTATTATCTTGATGGAAGGATACAAGTATGTCAGGTATGTTGGAATATTCTCACTGCTTCTCATTCTCACCAGTGTGAACAGTCAACACATTTTTCTGTTTTACTGAAGCCATTCACCTTTTTAATTCTTCAGATGTTGAAAGAATAACAGTTTCTTTGAAATTATTAAGAAGCTAAACCTACAGTAGACCAAACATGTTTCTGTTTAATAGTGAATTCAGTTAAGTTCATGAGATTTTCCTGGCAAAAATGTCTTCTGTAGATGGTACTCATTGGCCCATTGGACATATTTGTCCTTTTTTAGAAAGAGAAAAAAGTTTTTAATTAGGAAACTTTCAATTTGCAAAAAAGCTGATGGTCAGATCTCAAATGCAGTCTAATGTGTCTTCCTGTCTAAATCTGCAAAGCAGCTGGAGAAGTAACTTGGCTTGGGTAAAGCCTGCTGAGTATTTACATGATTACATAAAGCACTTTAAATCAAAATTTACAAGCAATCAGAAGACTTAAAAAAAGCAGTTAAGAAGTACAGCATAACATCCTTCTCCAATTTCCCCTCATTAACTACTTCATTTTTATGCATTCTGAACAGTTCCTGAACTTAAGTCAAAATGTGTCCATGATCACATCCAAAGTGAACTCTGTCACAGTCTACATAATACGTTGCTAGATTAATTGCTCAGTTTGTATGACTCAGGAACATCTTTCAATCAAAGCAATTTTAGAAATAAGATTATTTTGGTTTTACCATGATTAATTCAAATAAGTTTAAGTGAAATGCATATCCTTTGCTTTTCACTGTAAATGTTGAAGGGTATTGGATCCATAGTCTTATTTCAGTCTTTAAAGAAAAACAATTTGCATAAACATTAATAAATTTGCATAAATTAGTCTTATATGACAATCTGTCAAGTAATTTGAAAAGAGTCATAAATGGTGACAATCAGTTTCATAATTGCAATTTATGTTAATAACCTCTCTATGGCTCTAAATCTTTTCTGCTTTACGAGTAAATTCAAATGTACTCACACTGTTGTAATGTTTCTATTGTCTTAGTTTAATCAAAAGTAGACAATTTAAGAAAGTAAAAAGATAGAAAATTATTACTTTGAAAATTGAAAGTTCATAATTTCCAACCTTAGGGAATTGCAAATGCCTACAAATAACTTGAGCTATTATGTTGGATTCTTGCTAATTTTATAAAAGACAAACCATAATATTCTTTCTTTTTCATTTCCTGTTTATAGATCTTTTGATACTTTTATAGATAATTTTTGTGTGTTTTATTAGGAGTGTTAAAGTTCCTGTATTTTATTCTATGTGTTTTGAAGCCATGAGCACAAATCTCCTCTGTTAATAGGAGAATCGTGAGTAATGAAAATATCCTTAAATATTAATTTTAATATAGATCTTGTTTCCCTTAAGCCATTCCAAACATAATAGAAGATGACTAGAAAATGAATCTGTGATTCATGTATCATGGTGCTATCTCAGAAGGTGAGGGTTACAGTGCATCAGGACAGAACACTTTCTCTTCATTTCAGTGAACATTAATGGGATTCATGAGACTGCAATAAAAAGGATTGTTCTGTTAATACTTTAAACAAAGGGAATAAATCTGAAATAGGAATATGTAGTATCAGATTTTACAAATTATTCAAAATCTAGAATTTATTATATGAAAGGCCATTCAGTGATTAATTGACTCTGATTAACAAATTTAGATTTTCTATCCTTACTGAAATCACTGGCTTTTTTAAAATTTGACATTAAAAAAACAAATTAAATTTTCAATGCTTAGTTACCATTTACTAGTGGTTTGATGTGTTCCAAAAAGTTCTTTGAACTCTACCTTATCACAATTATAAAATGTTCCATGAGGAAACTTTTAATTCATCAGGACAGAACAGGGCAATCACAAAGAATTCCAAAGGACATGATACAAAGATAAAATCTGGTTTTGCAAAACCTCCCTAGATTTCCATGTGATGTCTCTGGTACCTTAGAGCTTTCCATAGAAACTTGGAAATCAGGAAACAAAGCTAGTGGCAGAACAGTGAAGAAACACACTAGAAATTATCTGTAGTTAAAGTGTTTATTTTAATGAGTATCTCCTGTTTAAGATGTACTTGGATAGTAAAGAGACTAATCACCTTGGAGAAGAACTGTTACTGATTCCTTTTTTTGCTGAGGAAAGGAAATTTTCACTATATCATAAGTAAGTAGGAAAGTTTCTGATGAAAACTAATTTGAAAATAAGCTGTATAAACATGTCCTGAACAGTCTGGGAATAACCAGCTTCTCCTTTCCAGTTCTCTCCTTCACTGTACCTTTGCAGAAAACCCTGCAAGAAGTTTGGGCATCTGCCTCTGTTTCTTTGATAATGAAGTAATCATTGTCAAAGTTAAACCTTTGCTCAATGTTACATCTTTACGGAATCCACATGTAGTGAAAAACATTAATGAATGTAAGAGAAGCTCAAAGTCCAGGTATAATTTCCACAAACTTTTATTTCAGTTTGGGCGTTGTTTTTTTTTTAATAAATATAGTCTTAACAAAAATGTGGACCAGCATATTATGTTCCAGTGTGATAAAATCTACAAATTCCAAGATTTAAAAAACAACTGTATTAAAAATATTTTTAAGGCATTTACCAAGTGTATTGGTGTAGGTGACAAGGTTTGGCAGCAAGAAGCTTCAGAGATGGCCTCTGTGGAAAGCTAGAAGGAGCTGTCTCATGCTGGATGCAGCCAGTTCCAGCCATCTCTGCAACAGATGCACCACAGGAGGCAGATGAGCCCATCAGCCCCAGGTGGGACACTTCTGGGAAAATGCATGTAAGAAAGGGCAGGAAACTCAACATGGGCAGAGGAGAAGGGAACAAAAAGAGTGAGAAACAGTCAAAGGAACCTCAAAATCAGAGGAGAAGTTTTTCCGTGACCGAGAAGAGGTAATTCCCCTGAAGCCCTCAGAAGAGACCATGATGGAGCAGGCATTTCCCTGCAGCTTGTGGAGAACACCATGCCAGCATAGATATCCACACTACAGCCAGTGGAGTATCCCATGTTGCAGCAGATGGATACGCCTGAAGGAACTGTGACCCATACAGAGCTCATGCTGGAGCAGGTAAAAAATATGAGGAGAAAGGACAAGCACAGAGAAACTGCATACTGATACTGCTACATACTGACTGTATGTACTGACCCTTCCCTCATAACCCCAAGCACCAGTCATTTAAGGGGACTAGAGGAGCTGGGACTGAAGGAATGAAGTTGAGACTAGGAAAGGGGAGAAGGAAAGGTGTTGCTTTAATGTTTGTAGCTATTGGTTTGGATTTGTTTTATTGGGGAAAAATGCCCTTATGACAGGATGTAATATTAGTTTGTATAATCATATTCTTAAATGTCCTTTGAAAACATTTATAAGTCCAGCTTCCTCTCGGTCTCATTTGATTTTCAAAATTGGTAAATTTTATTTTTTATTCCTTTGATAGTGTTATTTAAGAATGAAATAGTAAATTTTCAAGCATTGCATTTAAGGAAGAATGATTGAAGTTCTTCTCTACAACAAAATACTCATGTCTTCTATTCTATAGAACACTTTCCTATATCCTTTCTGAGTAATATTTGTATGCTTCACTGGTCTTCCTTCCATCCTTACTTTTCCTCTCTACCTCATGTAAAAGAATTAGAGGATTTCAGGATACTTGGAATCCAGAACTCTGTCAAAAATAATTCCTTCATTAAGATAAAGCTGGCAGTCTGCCACAGCACTGCCAGAGATAGAGATTTCAATTTTCTGGTAGGCTGAAGCATAAAAGCGAGAAAAATAAAATGCATTCTAAAATTCACCTTTTCTTTTCAACTGCATTAATTATAATATACTGTATCTGTTGTGCTGTGAGTGCTACTCTACAGAAGTCACAGCGGGACTGCCAAACCTTGTTCGGCTTTGAAGATACTGGCGGTTGGTTTGCTATGGTTTCTCCTATTAATCAAGTTGAATCATCTGTGAGACTGAAAGGATGCTGGATGTTGCCTTCTTATTTAGCTTATTTGCTGCTAAGAAACTGTGATACATTCAGTTTACTTACCATTTGTACAGTAAGGTTAATGTATTGCTAGGTAACTGAAGAATTGCCTCCTTGTCACTTCCATTGATTGCCCAACTTCAATATATGGTTATGGGAAAGAGTCTGCATCATTAGTCAACCCAAACTGCGATAGTCGAAACAGAGGCATTTGGAGTTTGTAAGCTAAAGTTAAATAGAGATTCTAGACCATAGCTGATGCTTTTTCAAGAGTACATTTATTTGATAAAAGCAATACAGTTCAAAATTATAATGATCTTATTAAATTGTAACAGTACTCAGCTTAGAGTTTGCATTATGAATTTATTTCAGGGAGTGACTGACTCTCAGAACAGACTAATGTACAGCAGAATTTGACTATGGAAGTCTAAGTTCTGCTTTCCTGCCATGTACATCTAGGACACTTCGCCCTGTCCAACAAGTATGGATTTACAAAGAGAAAACTGATCATTTGGTGGGATGGAAAATTGAAATAATAAATGTTATTGTATATATATATAGTTTTGCTTTTTTTTTTTTTTTTTAACTGGAAAATATTTATATAAAATAAATACCTGGTGTCTCTAGTACAAAATTTATATTAGTCTGAAAGCCAGCATAGATCATAGGAAGCCACTTCTAGATGAACTACAGACAAACAAATTTCTGAGGATAGGTTATGTATACACAGATCCTCTCTTACTGACACATGTTACCTGTGTTGGTAGGAAGTTGGAGACTAGGGTGTGTGTCTATTGGAATGACATTTTCAGACACTAATATATTTTCTTGTTCATCATTAATTAATGAATAGATTTTGCATAGTATGAATCATCAATACTTGCTTTATGTGGAGGTACAAGTTGTATAACTGCACACACAAAATAGAATATGTAATGCATACTTTCTTCTAGACAGCTTGGTCTCAATGTGTACAGCATTTATCTCCTAATCTTTGGAGACATAAAGAGCAAAGCTGCCTACCAGCCTGTTTTCAGTATGGTTCCTTTGTCTTTAGCAACACTGAGTTACTGAAATTGTGTTAATGCAAGACACGAATAAATTTTACTTTGCCTATGGATTACAGTTGTTTTATCTCATATTTATGGATTGAGTCTTCTAGGTATGCACAGAGAAAAGCATACTTACATATATACAATGTGTTTATTTCCTGACTGAATCAGGGATTAAACGTTTGGTCATACTGAGTCAAGTAAATCTTTCCATTAAGTTTAATG
This sequence comes from Scolopax minor, assembly GCA_028566535.1. Lineage (NCBI taxonomy): Eukaryota > Metazoa > Chordata > Aves > Charadriiformes > Scolopacidae > Scolopax > Scolopax minor. Next base: position 86,755,522 of record JAOXNG010000012.1, read on the forward strand.
TATGTTGTGTAAGGCTGCTATTTTTTTGGAGTATGCATTTGTAGGGAAAAGAGATAGAATGACTAACCGTGAAATCATTGAACCTTTAGAACAAGGGAACAATTACATTAGTCTAGACAGGGAATTTACTTGGCTTCCCTATTCCAATAAATCACTGCTTTATAATGCTTAGTGCAATGGATGAGATCACACAGGCAATACTGCAATCAAAGCTGTGAGTTTGCCTAGCACAAACTTATAGATTACAGAGTTTGATTTATGAAAGTATTAAGAGCAACAAAAAATTGGTGAACTATCTACAAATATCAAAAGGGAATCTTGATTTTGTGTTGAGAAGAATTATTTGAGGTGCAAAAAGGATACAAAAGGCACCAAATAAAATTAAGACAAAAGAAAACAAATACGGGTAAAGACATTAGAAAGATTACTAGAGAAAGCAATGGTAGTTTCCCTTCTCAAGTTTTTTAAAACTAGACAAGGTGCAAAGTTCTAGAAAAATGCTGAATCAAGAATGTAAGGAATGTAACTTACTAACAAGAATGTAACTTATTTGGTTGGGTTTTTAAGCACTTAAAATTATGTTAGTACTTTTTCAAAATTCTTTTTTAATTTGAGAGAACAATACTGCATTAGATGCACAGGGCAGACATACTCTGCTCAATTTAGCATTTCTGTCACTTAATACATTCTCTTACTTCATAACATTAATGTTTCTTCAATTGAAAAAAAAAGTGAGGATTTAAATAAAAAGAACAAGTAAAATATGTTACAATTTAAAGGACTGTTTTGAGTAACCAAGATTAGAGAGTTCTGGAACTTTTTAAAGATAAAATCCAGACTGCATTTCACAGGCTAATTCTAGCCTCGTCATTTGGACTAAATGACTGTTACTGATTGGAGTGGTAGATATGCTCCTGAACTCTTTTTTTCTAGTATTGTGTATGGAATCCAGTTAGTACCTTCCAAGATCTGTGTGCTACGTAAACCAAGGCACAATAAATGGGGGGTCAGACAAAAAGCGTAATTGTGATCTGAACTTAAATCCTAACTAAATGCTTACCCTCTGAGCAGCTCAGACGCCTTTAAGCCTTTACTTGCTTTGTTTGCAATCTGAAATTGCTGAAGTCCTATCCATAGCTCTCATTTGTAGACAATCTTCAATGGAAAGTGCCATTCCAGCTTGTTTTGTTGATTTCCTTAGAGTCTAGGTAAATATACAAACTTTTATTTAGCATTTCTTACTTTATGACACTGGGTTTCATACTTAGGACAGAAAGAAAGAGCTCTTGAGGAAAATAAAAGTATGAGAGCAACATAGGAGAAGGTGAAGAGAGAAACAAAGAGGCTATTTTGGATTATGGATTGTAAAACTGAAATCTAAATTCTAATTCTGAATTTTGATATAGTCTTAAAACACAGACATTTTTCCACAGTCCTAACTTGGCCTATCACAGCAGCAATCCCTTAAGATTAGATGTCTTGATTTCTGCTTTATCCCTTGTGGCTTGCCCCAAGTAAGGTTTTTAGCAAGCCAATCATGTTTTAGCTATCTGCAGTGTAGAACAGTCACAATAGTTTGTCATTAAAAATAAATAGTTATAGATCCTATAAAAAATAAAGCCAAAGCTCTGTTCCTTTTATAAATATGTCAAAATGAGTGAACTTTGATCAAGGAAAATCACTTTTTACTAGACTCTCTGATTAGGAAATACAATATACAATGAGGTTGGTTTTACAAGAAATACAATTTGCTAGTTTTTAATGTAAGAGTTTCAGAGTTGAACTAATAATTTTGCTCTGCTGACTAGAATGCATTTCCAAATTTGGTTGATTCCATAATGACTTGGAAATTATTTTCTTAGTGAGTAACATTTTGTCGGTCTGCCTCTAGAAATTCATCAAGGAGACAAGATTCCATCTTCTCAATGCTCCAGTTTTTATCTAAACATTTTTTAAGCATTCTTGAATTGCAAAAGGTCTAACTGGTAAATTATCATCAGTTTATAATAACTAAATTAATAACATATAAATATATAAATATATATATATCAGTGGAAATAGAAATTTAAAACCATGAGACAAAGTCAATTTTAAGACAGAAGTCTAGGACATACTCATACAATATGGAAGAAGATTCCTACTACAGTTGAAATAGAATAATTTTATTCAGGCTGATGTACTTCTTGATCTCAGTTCCTGTATTTTATTACAGGTAAGGAGTGCAAAACTAATTACTTGAAGCTGGAAAACAAAACAATATTTTAAGATCTGCAGAAAGGTTTGCATTTCAGTTTAAGCATATTGTCTGAGAAAGGCGGAAACAAAAAAGGACCAAAATGTCACTTCCCAGAGCTTCCCCACAGCTGCTGCTGTAGGATATGATGCTCCTTCCTATGTAAACTAGAATAATATTGAATGGATGGCTGTCACAGAGTGGTTAAAACCAGTTGTATGAGACAACGTGCAACCCACCTTCATTAAATACTGCCCAAGGGGAGGGAGCTGAAGGGTTAAATTATATGGATTTGGCATCTTTCCAATGACTGAGGGAAAAAAAACTACTTGGAAAGGACAAATAGTGTGTAAATCTTCACATCTTCTCCACCTGATGCTGGCAAATATATGCAGAACTCATACATGCCTTGCTTCTCAACACCCAAATTCTACTCTGAGAGTGAGATACCCTGCAAATGCAAAGACAGGCAGAGAAAAGTATAGGAAACAGAAAAAGGCTTTGATTTCTCCTGTCACCTGTTGTGTTTTGTTTTTTTTTTTTAAACTTATTCTGCTGTCAGTTGGTGGATGTCATTTGGATCTTTGGTGGACATCATTTGGGTCTTTTAAAAAATCACATGTTATGCAGAAACATTATTGGCAAGATATCACACAATATAGCAAGTCTGTGTTATGCAAAGTGTTTGCCTGTGATTTTCACACGTAGCTGGGCTAAGAATGACAGTTCTTCAAAGGCTTTCTTCCTCTGCAGAGACTTCAGATAGACTTTGCAGTTCCCTTCACATGCTGTGTAGCTATTTTACACAAGTTAGGTGCTTTTTTATTTTGGTTCACAAGTATCTATGAACAATGGAAGTCGTAGAATCATAGAATGGTTGGAAGGGACCTTCTAAGACCATCTAGTCCTACCTCTGCGCCATGGGGCTGATGAAGTGATATGAAACCCCAATTAAAAATGTAGGTGAAAATTATTGTT
>JAOXNG010000012.1:86758832-86773130 GCA_028566535.1 Scolopax minor
GTGTGCCTAGCCTTTCTGACTGTATCCAGCTGCAAGAATATGTTTGTATTACTTGATGGTTGAGTGAAGTTTAATAGGGGATAGGAAGAAGAATAATTTTTTCATTTTTCTGATCAAGCTTGTTTCGAAGTTTCTACTTCCACATGAACTAGCAAATATCTTGAAATTTGAGCAATGAAGAGAAAATGTTAGCATTTTGATCTAAGAAATAAATGCAAATATTAGCTATATTTTGAACTGATACCTAGTAGAACAGGACTGAACAGTGCATACAGTGGGTCCAGGGCTCCCTCTGTACAAACTGCAGGAGATCCAGAGCACATTTGATCTGCTGCTAACCCCACTTGAGGTAGTGCTGTTCCACCACATATGCACATACAGCACCTGTTCCACCGAATATATAAATTAAAGCTTCTGTATCAAATGCTGCTGTCCCTTCCCTCTTAACATGAGAACAGTTTAAATTAGAAAGTAGAGAGCTATATCCTGTCATTCCTTCAACCTGCCATAGATCATAGATTGCCTGGCATTTAAAGGGATACTGCAAGACAACAGAGATTTTTATTATTTTTTTTTAAACTTGTTGAAATATTGGCAGTATGTCATTGCTCAAAGGCAGATTATACAGCAGAGAAGGGTATCTAGATTCAAGTATAGATGCATTCTGAAAGCTGTCACAGCAATTTTGAAAGAAAGAAAGGTTTCTTTATTGTTCATTTTTGAAGTACAATAGCATTTTCATCTCTTTGGATACATGCTTCTGTTTGTATTTTGAATTAAACGCACCAGTGATCTACATTTCCTCATTAAGATCCAACACTTAAGAATTACTGAGAAAGTATTAACAATAAGCCTCCATATGGAAGTATAAATAATTCACACGTTGTGTGTTTTGTTCCATCTCTTAGGGAATATAAACTTGGCAACAATCAAGGTGAGTGTCATCATTAATTATAGTTAAAATGCTGAAGTAGAGGTACTTTTCCTGACAAAGCAATGCACATAGCCAAACTTTAAAAGAAGTTTATAAAGGGGCTGAATGGAAATGAAAATTATAACACTTATGTAGTTAGTTATGTAGTTACTGAACACTCAATCAGACATAAAAACGCAGTTGCTGCAAACACTAGAGATAATTTTTATATGGCATGATACTTTTGCAAGATTCAAAAAGGCATCTGTGCAAGCATCATGCATTTTAAAATGATGAGTACTATCATTTCCAGAATATGTGCTGGAAATATTTGTTCACTCTTGTGACTGTGTCCTCACTCTCCATGGTCAACCAGCCATATTTTTCTAAAAGATGTTGTGTTTAAAAGGAACTCAGAACATTTCAAAATATTTTCCAACTGTATCCAAGGACATTCTGCAGTGTTGTTTAACTCTCCTCTAGGTTGTGAAGTCTAAATTCAGCACTCAAAAAATTGCCATAGTTTTTTTTCTTCTATTTGTTTGCTTTTCTTGTTTGTTTTTTTTGTTTGGTTGGTTTTTTTTCCCCCAAATGTGCATATAACTTTGAGTTTGCATAGCAGTTGCCAGGCACTTCTCTGACATGCAATTTTTGGTCCCTGGACCAGAATACAATTTCAGGATAATTTCTGGCACCCTATATCTCATCATTTTTTTTCCTTCTCTGCAAGTAGGTTATATAACCACGCTGCAGTTGCCCAAGTGTTTTGCACAAATAAAAGATAAAGGATGTTTTTTTTTTTCCTTTGTTCTGTACTTCTGAAGAGTCTTTTTCACCAAGCAGATGCTGCATTATTATGGGAACTACGCTACCAAAGCGCACAAAGACATTAAGCACATCTGCGTGCATCTTCGGTCTGGATGCTCTAAGTAGATATGAATTCTTTAGCAATCCCAAGAGCTGATTAGGAGTCATCCCAAGAGCTGATTAGGATTCAATCCCAAGAGCTGATTCATTACACTCCTCCCCCACCCCATCTTAACTGGTGAAACACATTGTTTGGTTGTTTAATGCGGAACCAAAGCCTTGGACCCAAGTAAAACCTACTTGCTCAGTAGTATTTAAGTGTCAGCCTGAGGTGGTCAGGGTCTGAGTAGAGTGGCTGGGGACACTAAACCTCATGATCTTAAATAGATAGTGAATTCTGAGGAAAATAAAATTGATTGTGATGAACTAGTATGAGCTCAATGCATGTCAGTTTTAATTTATTGTAATTTTTGAATCTCCTGTACGGTGAGAGGATAGGAAGTATGATCTCCAAAGCTGCTCATTTTTTGTATTCTATGATTCTATGATTTCTCTTGCAAGCACAAGACTTCACTGATGTGAAGCAGGATGATAGTGAGTGTTCAATGAATCTTCAAAGTTTCAGCTGCTTTTGGGTCTTAGAAACTAGAAGATAATATTATAGGACCTAACTCAATCTAGCTGAGGAGACACTGATAAAAGAGAGCCTCTCCTGCTCTTAAGCTACTATGAGAGCTATGGAAAAGGAAATATATCTTAAAGTCCACAAGTAGCAACAGTTCTTTCTTTTGCTTTTCTCATCTATGTTAGAATTAGAATGGTAAGAACCCCATGGGAGTGGCTTGGTAGCTGCAGGTGACTAGAAAGCCCTCACAGACTCTCTGGGAAGAGAGTGGAAAAGGAGATTAGAAATCAGGTTGCCAACTCTGTGTTCTTGAGACAGTGTTTCATGGAGGACATTTCCCAACTGGGAGACTTGAATGAGGGTTTTCTAGTGTTTTCTGAAAAGTGAATTGGGAAATAAAAAAATGAAAAAATAACCAAAACAGAACAACAACAAAACAAACAAACAAAAAACGGGAGAAAAAAAAAATCTACTGCAAAGCCCTTACTTTTATTTTATACTTGGCTTTATTTAAATGTTGGATGATCTTTTCTGGCCTGCCAGGAGTACCTCTGTGGTGATGAATGTCTACATGGCACCATGTCGCTAAAGTGACTGGAGGCATCAGGCAGATAAGTAACTAACTCAGTGAGGGATTCAACCATTGGTTTGCAGACGGTATCTTCTCTCTGGAGACAGGTAAAGGGGGTTGACCATGAATAGGATGACTGGGAGAAGTGCCACTTTTATTTTCCTCTCTGGACTCTACATAAAAATGACCTTACAGACACTCCTTTGGAGCAGTGTAAATGTGGGTTTATTTTTCCTGTAATATCATCCCTCAAGCAGAAGTTGAATGAGGGGAGCATTTAAGATGGGGAGTTTGGACACTTCTGAATTATATACAATATGTTGCAATGGAATTTTGCCCTGGTATTGCCAAATATTCAGTGAAATGATGTTACATTAATGCCTGTAAAGGTGGTGGCAGTATGGCCCCACAGATCTCTTAGTTTTTAAAAGAGTTCAATTTAAAACAAGTCTGTTTCCTCCAATTCACTTTGTTCTTTAGTTATTCTTTTGCTTTCACTAGTAACTTATATTACATCCTTAACATTTGAGTTTGTTCTGAAATTATTATAGGATCCCATGTAATGACAGGTGGCTTTTGCATGTACTAGCCCAAAGTTAGTCTTTGTTTTATCAAAGGACACTTCAAAACTCTATGATTCTATGATTCTGTAACTTCCTGTGAAAAAATGGTTTTATGGATCCAGTTATAAGAGAATCAGGCTTGTATTTTCTTATTATCCAAGCCACGTTAATGTCCATCCACCAAAATGATCATATATTTCATCATTTTGAATCTCCAAAATATGCCTCCTAAGGCATTCCTAATACTATATTAGCATTATTTTTTTTGGTAGCATGGAGCTTTGGAAAGTTTCAACATGATTTTAAAGTTAATTTTCTAGTACAAGAACCTTTCATGAGCTTGCCTTTAGTATTTGTAATCCCTGGCCAAGGGATCCGTTGCCAGCCTCAGCAATGTATTTTGGAAAAATAGGATGTGGAAAAACAATTGTGTGGAACCACAGGAAGAGATAGGATAGTAGTTTGTCCATTTCCTGAACTGTGCATTAAGAAGGCAAAAATAATGTCTATTATTGCCCTATGATGAGTGAAAAGATCTACACTGATATTACTGAAAAGTCTTGCAAAACTGATTATCTGGGATAAGCTTTAGTATTTGCTGAATAACTCTTTTCAGCTCTACTCAGAGCTGAAAGCTCTGGACCTTGCCCATTCAGAACTTATTGGTAAACTCATAGTTATAAACAAGTTCTCTTTCATTCTTTGTTCCATTTAGCTCAAAGAACTGTTCAATGCCTTTAGAGCAGAACAGAAAGCGATACTCTGTTGAACTCGAGCCTCAAAGCTGATGCAGTGACTGTATGAAGCTAGTACAGGGAGATTAAAACAGATCATTTTGATAGTCAAAGGAGGTTTGGGTTTTTTTTGAAAAAACAAAACAAAACCTGTGGTTGTTTTCAAACTCTATGTTTTGTTTCTTTACTGTAGTCCAAGCAGTGCATGATGAAAAAAAAAATGCAGCTGAGATATTTACTCATGCTTTCTACAGAATAAAAGTTTGCAAAAACCAGGAAGGAATCATGATGCACTCCTGTAACATTTTAATGATTCACACAATATCTTGGATCGCATCCTTTTTGCTTTTCTCCTTCTCTCAGAAATAACCATTTTAAATATTTCCATTACTAAAATCAAACAGTGACACTGAGATTATGCACTGTGTTTCAAGATTTCTTACTCACTTTGATGTATGGAAGAGCTCAGAACTATGTAAAGTAGCCAGGAACAAGAGGGACTCACAAAAGTAGCCTCTGGCATGGCTATTCATTATTAAAATTCAGAGCTGGTAGATACTATTTTTCTTTAAGATAGCTTTGAATCAGAGTGAAAGCATCTTCCTGAGAAATCCTTTTTGAACAGAAAGTTCAGTGTATTTTCCTCCATTTTTCCAGTCATTATCTCCTTTGTCAAGACTCTTGAATATATCAGAGAATCATTGTATAGAAAAAATTTAAAAAATATGGTTTCAGATGAAACTGAAAGCACATCTTCAGATCATTACTTAAATAAAAGTTCCTTTGTGCTATGATCAAAAGCCTTATGCACTCATCATATGAAACGTCCTAATCTGAGAGTTTGTGTTGTCATATATTTTACGGTCACATCTAAATAATATTTTTGGTGGAAAATGTTAGGTATTTTTAAAGCTAGAAATACTTCAAGGTGTTTCTGTGTGCTTTACAGATTTCTCGCTTAATGATAGGTTTGTTAGATAAGACAGAATTTTAAATAGCCATCCTTTTATCTACAAGTTAAAAAAACACGGATCAAAAAACTTTAATATTGTGGAGTTGAGTAGACTACAAAAGTCATGCAAAAATAATTGTTGCATTACTTTAATACGTTGTATTACTATGTTTACTTGTTTTCAACTTTTAATTTCAACAGTTAATATATTTTTATATTGTCACCTATAAATGAAAGAAGAACAATGCAATCAAACTCTTTTGCAGAAGAAACAGTACGGTGAAATTATCTGTTGTATGCCTGATAGCCTAAATGTATTGTTTCATAGGAAAGAGTCCTTTATATCATACTGACCTACAAGTTTTTATTTACTTCTATCCTTACATAAGGATGTAAGGATGTTTACTTCTTACTTAGAAGTAAATAAGGTTGGAACCACTGTGGCATGAAAGCAATTAATAACAGAACCTTGGAGGATGGGCCTTTTGCACTGGCATGAATGAATTATAGGAATTTCTCCTTACAGTTAACATTATGTGGACAAGTAAGTTCCCTAGACTGTCTTTGTTTTTTCTATTTGTAACTGAGAACACATGTATGATACAGTAGGGTAAAAGGCATTATTAAACAACAACTTAGTTTCCAAAGGGAAGTCTAGAAAGTGTTCTTGTGAGGAAAGAAATTTAAGCTGGTACTTCTCTTTGACTTTAGAAAGTTGCCTGCAAAAAAGCTGCATTCTAAAGCATCTTCTTCAGACTAAGAAAGATTCTATGTCTCTTCTCAGACCCTCAAGCTTCTTCAGACTCTCAACACTTCTATGTGTTTTCCCTTTTTTAAGGGTACCCAAATCTTCTGTGCCCCCTGAAACTTTACAAGAGCCCTCAGCACCTGCAAAAGGGCTTCTTAATCCCAAAGCCTTCCTCATTCTCCCAGGAATTTAATGTTGCCAGTGATAATTATTCTCTATGCTACAACATAGCCTTGGCTAGGTTGTAAAATATGTTTGTCTATAAAGTGAAGGAAGGTACCCAGATCTCTTTTGGAACAGATGTACATGCTGCAAGCTCCACCAGATCAGAATAATAAGGGAGATAAAAAAATAATAATTTGTTATACTATTCAGAAACATTATAACTTTATGTACAGATTTTTCAGTTTAAATGCATGTTTTAGATTCCTAATATCACAAGCATTTATTCCATCTGTTCTTATGAAACTAGCTGATCATTTTCAATTGAGCTGCAGTATTTCTATCCATTGCAGTGTTTGATTGCAAAAAGCTTCCTGTACTAAGGAAAATGTCTGCAATACGCCAGTCAGAGCATATCTCACTTTGCAGCACAATATGCTTTCTAAAAGTAGATATAAAATGTGCATTCCTAACTATCCTGTCAAAACATTTAAGCCACCCAGAAATTCCATTTAGTTAAATATTCTCTTATAATATCTAATACTCAGAGTCAATGCAAGTCATCAATCCTGCATCATCTTGCAGTCCAATCTTCTAGTCAGGGGACTTTAGCTACATCAGTTATCTAAAATGAAATTTTCTTAAATGGAGGACAGACGTATGGCAGTAAGAATTCCAGGTTGTGAACTAAAACAGTTTTGCTGTTCTTTGACATTATACAGCTGGATCAAGGTAGAAAACTGCTTTAGCAATACCTGTACATGTTACAAAATACAATAAAGTCGTTTAAATATTTAATTGATATAACTGATTTGTTGAAAGAGAAACTTAATATCTTGCATTATGGACCCAGGCATTAATTTTTTATAGACGTATAATCAAAGAAATACCAATGAATAAGAAACGTTTGAGTAAGAGTTTTCAGATACGGAGTCTATTCTTTTTGCTTAGAAAAAACTCAAATAGTGTGATGAAGAAACAGCTCTGAACATTCCTGAGTAATGCTTTTAGGCTTGATAGAATCCACCTAAAAGCAGGAGGTACTTTGATGATAGCAATTATAATTTACCCACTTATGGTTTAGGTTTTTTAATTAGCACATATCTAAGGTATTTAGACTTAAAAAAAAAAAATAATCTGCTATGTATGTGGGCTTCCAATACTGCTTCTTTTTTTTTTTTTTTGAGAAATAAATGACTACTAAATAATACTGCCCTTGTCAGGATTCTTTGCATGTTTTTTTTTTTTTTTATTTAACCACTCTGAATGTGAATAATCCCTTTTCCTGTGATTATTCTCATTCACTTCCATTCAGAATGAAAGGAGATGATTTTTCAGGCCTCTAACAGCAAATGTTAAGGCTTTTACAACCATGGAACATGAATTGCAAAGGTAGGAGCTTTGTCAATCTTTGTTACACTATAGACTTTATTTTAGTTACACTGAACATTTTTCGTTTTCCACTGAAAATAGTTTGTTTTAATTCAGGTGAGCCAAGTCATATTATTTTGGTTGACCTAATCTGCTATTTCTCCTTTTGACCATAAAAGTTTTTAAAGGGTTTTCATCTATACCAGTATGATATTACCAGTGGGGAAACACGCAAGTACTTGAGTGGCAGAACACATTGAAACTGTAGGGTTTACATGGAGAGGGCTGGAAGAAGAACCCATATGAGTGAAGAAAACTTCATAGTAGAAGGTTATTAGATGGAGATGATTGCCTACTTGTCCTGGCCCTACACTTAGAGATATCAATCTCTGGTATTTTGGAGTCAGATTTTGAAAATGGTGAGAGATCTGACCTAGAATCTCATCATATTTCACTATAAGAAATTATACTAAAATATCAGTTTAGTTCATGTTAACTGCTTAAACTAACATTTATCTTCTTAGAAAACCTCAGTATTGAATTCAACATCTTGCTCATTAATAGTAACATGAAAATTCTCTGAAAGCAAGATGAATTTCTATAATTAGATTTATGAGTTTCTTTCTACCTCGTGATTAACTGAGAAGGACAAACAGTCTGGACTATTTTAAGGAAGTAATAAAATAAACACATAAGAAGAAAATTGAGTAACAGAGAAAAAATCAATATGGATAAGATTATAATAATGAGGTGTTCCCAATTAGATTTTTATATGAATTCAAGGTGTTGGATTATATTGTATGGAATGGAACAATGGAAAAATCTGCATTAGAGCATTCAATAGCAAACATCTAATATAAAACAAATTACATGAGAGCAACCAGACTCCTAAATACTGAAATAATACTGTTTCTACTTGTATAATTTTTCCCATTAACCCTTCATAAATTATCTATGGAACATATATTTAAGGCTATTTGACATTAGATTTAAAGGCCTAATTTTTGGCTCTTAAATATAGAGAAGATGGTCTCTTAATGCCCGTGGGAGGAGCTGGGAAAATTTCCAAGTCAACTTTTATGATTTTAATTAAACATTATTAATTAAGTATCATTAACTATTATTAATAAATTTCCCATACTTCCAGGGTTTAACACTCTCTATCTTCATACACCACCTTAATTCTCAGATCTGTGAAGTACCTACACTACAGGATTACAACATTTTTAGTTTGTCATAACATAATAGACAATCATTCTCTACTTGTTTTTAAGTTCCAGGTAGAAGACATAAAATATCTATTCCCTGGTAGCACTTTGAGAATGTTAAAAAATGATTCATATGGTCAAAGGTGTCAGAAAAGCAACCTTTTCATTGATTTACCAATGAAAGTCAAGTAAAATATTTCCAAACTGCATAGCTAGAAATGGAAGATTGCCAGAAAATGACAGGATTGCAAAAATCTACCAGGATAGACCAGTGAGAAAAAATATTTTGTGTATTGTATAAAAGTTGAAGGATAAATTTATAAAATCAGAATGATTTTACAAACAAATTATAGGACCAATATTGCCTGTGTGTGGTAACACAGTTTATGACATTTATACTCCAGAGAAAAGAAGAAATTAAAAATTCACTTAAAATTCTAGACAACAGAAGTCCTTCGGAGTGCTTGGAAGGCACTCTTCTCCAAAAATCCTGTTTGTGTGATGCAGAAACCCATGGGCCAGGTTGTAGGAACCTCCCACTGAATCTGATACTTTAAAGAAGATGCTAAATTAGAATTCTGGAATGCTCTTCCTTTGCAAGGACCCTCTCTCCATTACAGAAGGGTGAGTAGGCTCTGAACTCAGGAAAGAGGGGGTTATGATTCCTTGCCTACACTTCAAGTAAAAAAATGGATGACTGTCTCAAAACCTGTAAGGTGCATGGAAGGATCAATAAGTGTTTCTATATTAAACAGATAATCAATATTAAAAATTGTACGCATCTGATTTCTGAAGTGTGATGATTCAAACAAGAGGAATTACCTGTGCACAACCCATTTTATTTATTCAAATTGATTTTTCCTAGATCCAAGGAGTTTAAGCATAGAGAATGCTGTAGCTTCCTTCCAGACCTATTTCCATATAATTATGTGGGAAGATCTCACACAGGGAGTATTAAGTTACATTAGTTATACTATAAATTTAGTAGGTGTTCCATGCAGAAAAGCAATTTTCATTTTGAAAGTTGCCCTTTAAAAATATCAACAAAATAGAGTTTATTGTATTTTTTTTTTGTCATATGAAACTCAGGATCTCGTTTACTTAGATGCCAAATCTTGTACACAATTCTATATCATTTAATGAAAGTATTCATGAAAATAGATAACATGAGAACCAACTTAAACATACTAATAGGTGTTATATAACATTGTGTAAGCACAGTAACTTTCTATCTATTAGGCAATATTTTGTTTGTTTCTGCTACTGTCTTGAAATCTTAAGAAATTTAAGAACATGATGAGATGTTAGGAGAAGTTAGAGTTTACCAACTCATATACTCTTTTAATTAAGTGTACCTTTAGCTTGTGTTTAATTTTATCTTTTGAAAAAGAAATGTGTAATTAATTCTTTTTGGATTTAAATAAGAAAACATTATCTCACTAACATTTCAACGTTTTACCTCAATGAAGAGCTTTTATTTAGAAACAATTAAAAAAATAATGAATTTGCATGAACAATAATAAAAGGCATTGGAGTAATAAGAAATACCCATCAGTTGTCAGATTATTGCTAAGGTACTCAAAATAGCTTTCCTAACAAAGAAATCTTAGGGATGGAAAAAAAAAAAAGAAAATCTGTTTTGAAGTTTAAGATAACCCAAATGCCATCCAGTACTGAACCACCTTCAGGTGAAATTCTAACACTTTGAAGGTATGTCTATATTGACAAAGCAGTTTAGACCTGTAGGAACAAAGCTCTGGAACAAAGCAGTGGTGCTGAGAAGCTGATATTCATACTGTAGGTACTTCAGGGATTCATTTTTACTTCCCAGTGGCTTTAATCTCATCATAAGGACTAAATGTCCATTTGCAGTTGGAGAGGAACTTCTATTTCAGTTTCACATGAAAGCAATATAGTTCAATTCCCTTGACATCATTTAAACATGCAAACCAAGTAAGAGGAGATATCCGGGACATTCATTACTGATCCAGATTAATCCCATAATGTGATATGAACCCTAAGGTGATATTAATACAGCATTGCAATTCTGGGCAGTGCTGCAGTTCTGTCACGAAGGCCCTGATCAACCTGGCTTAATGAATGTTGTTGATTTGGTTTACAGAGATATTTTGGTTCATGCCAGCTGGATTCCTTTTGGAGGAAACTAATGTGACCAGATGTGCTCTAAAGGAGAACTAAGGGTCTGAACCATTTTGGCCTTTGGAGAGCACTGGGGAAAATTTTAACTAGGATGCAAAACTAAAACTATCTCTAAAACAGGGGTAGATATATAATACAAAAAATATATAATATTATATATATAATATAATAGATATAGATATAGATGATATATATATAATACAGTAGCTACACAAGCTTCAGCATTTACCTGCTCTGGATACAGGTCATCTCCTTTTATGTCAACTTATTAATGTAGATGCAATTTAATGCACAATGTGTCTATGAATAGTGACAGTAATTTATTCTTGAAAGAGTGGAGGGTTTAATTTTGTTATCAAGACCAGTCTCATACTAAATTGGCATTATGCCAAAGGCCTCTGGAGGTTTTTTTATGGTGTCCTAAAGAGACGATGGGACAGGAAGAGAGATATTGGTCACTAAAAAGAAGTCAATAACTAGGAGTTTGGGTACTTGCCTGGTGGTGAAACAATCCCAATGTTCTATGAGGTTACAACTAGGATTCAGTAGGAGATATTTAGGTATTAGTTCATCCAATAATTCCTACTCCAAGTTTGAGTTTTTAGATTGAAATTTCCTGGAGTCCAATTAGAGTCACCAAATTCCCCCTACTTATGGTTTTGTAGTGTTTTCTTTATAACCCCTTCTCTTGGTCTCACTGAGATCCAGGGATCTAATAGTGCAGAAGAGCTTCATTCTCCTTTCATTTAAGCTAGTGTAGCTCATTTTGGTTTTTGGCTTGCCTACGAACAAAATCTTCTACTTTGATGATTTTTCACTTCTTATCTGCCTAGATCATAGATATTTTATTATCTGTGGATGAAAGAGAATGGCTGCTCAGCTGGAAATTTGGAAGATAGAGAAAATAGGGATTTACTGAGTTTTGCCTTTGAAACAAAAAAGACACAAGAAGAAAAAACTGTTGTGTGTCTATCTTCCTTGCCTAACTTCTACACAGACCAAGAATTCAACATGTACCCTTTAGAACTAGGTTTTTTAAAATACTTCCTATGGACAATTTATTGCATGGTATAATAAAACCTTTAGAATAGATTTTTCTGGATTATGCTTGTATATTTCTTTGGTCAATTAAGTATCAGAAGCAATGGTTACACAACATGAAACTATACAGTTTATAATGTATGATGTCTCCTATTTAAAAATGGATAACAAAGCCTTTTGAACACTGAAGATCATTTAAAGACTGGTGATAAATAATCACTATACATCCAAAACTGGAGCTGAGATGTTCTGGTTTTCAGTCCAATGTACCAACTATAACATATTAATAGGTTTATGCTGATATGTTAGCAAACTCCTCAGAAATAATAGTAGTCTGTATATGTAGAAATGTTAAGTGCTTTTGCCATAGTACTGAAAACTACTCTGTAATATATCAGGGCTTTCACCTTTTCAAGGCATGATGTGCATCATTTGTGCAAGAGAACTTTCATTTTCTGAGGTGCATTTGACATAAATGACCTAAACTGTGTTAATCTCTTTTAGTGGCAAAAAGGTTGGTTGGCCCCTTCTTAATGACTATATACTTTGTTATGAACAGTGAGGCCTTAGCCAGACTGTTTCTGATTTAACCAAATATTTCATATAAAAATTCAGATTAAGTTCTGAGTCTTGACATTACTGCTAAAAGCATTTTGTTTTAGCAAGTTTTTCAGCAGAGCGGTACAGAGAAAATGTGGGGGGATAAATAGAAAGACACACAGGAAGACACAACGTGAAAACTAGTACTGGGAAACAATCTCTGAACCAATACTTCATGGCAACTTTCTTCACACGCTTTTCTTCTTATTTGTAGTAAGTATAGTGAAATATCTTCTAAAATGCCTGTAACTGAAAAGAAGACTGCAAAATCATGCAAAGAAATTTCCTTGGTATTTTCCTATTGGCCTTAGTAAGTATTGCAAATATGCATATAGGATAACAGACACACAAAAAAGTGGGCCTCAGTTCAATCTGTTAGTTCAACTTGGGGCTCTGTATATGTGCCAAAAATATTACAGCAGTTAAAAATTACTGCTATGTAATGACCTAGATAGTGACAGCTGGATCACATTAGTGGGTTCACCAGCTAGAGCAGCTGTTTCCTGTTGACTTACCACTCATTAGAGTAATTTATATGTACATAGTTTTGATATTTCAAACTGATGATACAATAGGTATATGCTAGTAAATCCTATTGCATTACAGTTATAGTACCTCCGAATATTATAGTAACTAACAATTACACGGTGTTGCCCAATATTGTGATTTTCTCTAAGTATGAGAAGAAATTCCCTTAGTGAATAAGATTATTTTCCTTATTTTGTTGTAATTGATTTGTTGAAATGTTTTTCTTTTTTGAAAAAAATATATATATATTTTTTTTAAACTAGATCTCCAGGTGATAATGGGCTCCTGTAATTTTACCCAGAAATCTTACCTTGCTTATAGTGTATTAGTAGAATTGCACAAGAAAACATTGTCCTTTGTTAAAAACAAGTAAATTCATGTCCCTACCATTTTTTTTGTAGTGCCTGAGAATTACAGCATCCTTAGACAGAGAACAGCACTTGCAGGAAGCAGACGTGCCCACTTTGGCCTGTGGTCGAGGCATCAGAAAGCAGTGGATAGTCAAAAAGCGAGGTTTGCAGATCAGAGACTTTCCTGATGGAACGTGGCAGCCGCTCGCAGAGCCCCTGCTATCCTGCAGATGGCTGAGCAGCCGTACCCACCATGAGCAGCCAGGGCCCAGCTCTGATCTCTTCCCTGCTGTGAGGACTACGCTACCACAGGCAGTCCTGCTAGCTTCCTATAAAAGTATATGTGGTCTTTGCTGACACATTAATTCTTGCACACTGGTCTCATGGAAGGTTGCATCAATGGCTATTTTAAAAACCTGCTTTCTGGATCATTAGCAATAAATAAAATGAGTTTACCCTGCAAAGTTATTGATGGTCATAATGGCCAAGTGCCTTCGCTGGGAAGTGTGTTTGTGACATCATATGTGCAATTTTTCTTCGCTGCCAAGTGTCTCTTTGACATCACATGTACAAAGTGTCTTTATCCGGGAAGTGTCTTAGTGACATCATAATCGCCCAGTGTCTTCGCTGCAAAGTGTCTTTGTGACATCATAAGTGCCAAGTGTCTTTGCAGGAAAGTGTATTAGTGACATCATAATGGCCAAGTGTCTTTGCTAGGAACTGTCTTAGTGACATCATAATGGCCAAGTGTTTTTGCTGCGATGTGTCATTGTGACATCATAAGTACAAAGTGTTTTTACAGGGAAGTGTCTTAGTGACATCATAATTGCCAAGAGTGTTCGCTGCGAAGAGTCTCTCTGTCACCATAAGTGCGAAGTGTCTTTGCAAGGAAGTGTCTTAGTGACATCATAATGGCCAAGTGTCTTCGCTGCGAAGTGTCTTTGTGACATCATAAGTGCGAAGTG
>JAOXNG010000012.1:86804561-86815314 GCA_028566535.1 Scolopax minor
TTGCCCAGGGAGGTGGTTGAGGCCCTTTCCCTGGAGACATTCAAGGTGAGGCTCGACGAGGCCCTGGGCAACCTGGTCTAGTTGGTGGTGTCCCTGTGACTGCAGGGGAGTCGGACTAGATGACCTGGAGGTCCCTTCCGGCCCAGATGATTCTGTGATTCTATGAAAATGAGAGCAAAAAACCCTATTTGTGTGTTCTTTTTTAACAGATACATCTAAGAAAGAGGTAAGAATAAGAACAGTAAGAATTATCAGGTGTGGGGATAAAGCGGGGAAAGATCAGAATGCTTCAAAGCAATGCAAAGTAACTTTGCTCCTGCTCCACCGTTCCCTCAAGGAAAAAATGTGGTTAGAACTCCAGACTAGAGTGATAACTGCAAAGCACACTTAATTGGAGTTGCCTATTATTGCCAGTGAAGAGAGAAGTGTGACTCATTTTTATCTCAATTTTAATGGGAGTTCCACATTCAAGAAAGGGAAAAACAGACCAGTCTTGTCCAAATATAAAAAGAGGGTGCCTCTACTATCTACTTGAAATTAAAGATGCTATATAATATTTTCCTAAAAGACCCAAAATAAAATTAATGCACTGCATTGCATTAATTGCATTGACACATCCTATGTGAATAACACGCAACTTTTCTAATGTCATCTTAGCTTGATGTTCTATTTTCTTCTATAGCACAGATATGAAAGCAAATGATAGTAATCAAGGCGTGCATTCTTCCTTCAATTACCTTTGTTCAGTTCGTAAACTGAGGTTATTCTATCTGCAGTGTATCTATTCAATGTAAACTGCAGAGAATGATCCTTTCCACAGGTAACAGGAAACAATCAAGGAGATAAAATATGAGATTAGATCCAGACTGTATGGTGTGTGAGAAGACAACCATTATTTGCAGCATAAGTAGAGTTCAACAGTATGGCTAACTGCTTGTCCAAAAGGAGCTCAAAAGCTATGCATTCAATATTAAATAGTTTTACTATAGGCAACAGAATTAATCATTAAGGTTACTTGGATTGCCTTTCCACTAAAAGAATGTAAAAAATATCTCTTCTCCCACCTGTCCCCCAATTATTTAGGCTGACAAAAATATTTAATGTAGGGAAAATTGGTAGACATCTTATAGCCATTTAATAATTTTATGCTTACAGTTCTTAATATTATTACAAGTTATAAAAAAAAAATACCAAGATAACATAATTTTTAGTTTTGTAAAATTTATGCAAGAATAACACATTTTATCAAAATACATTTATTTTGTTTTCTTCCAGGGAAAAACAGTTCTATTAAAATTTCTCTGATGACAGCCATGTCTCGAGAAGTTTTGAAGGCAAGAATGAGGAAACTATGTGGAAGAGGACACTAATAAATGCATTTTTCTTTCCTGATGGACTTAATGTCCTACAACAGGGTGGATACAAATAGTTTGGTCTGTGTTTCCTGAACATCTTTAATAGAAAGCCCAAACCAAACCAAAACCGTCTTCTTTTTTTCCTAGGTACCTATGTTTTTAAATGGAAGTTCAGAATATGTAAACAGAATTACATGGACTTAAATTTGATATATCCAAATGTAGTCTTTGGTTGTAAAGGAGATGTCTATGTAGTACATGTTTTAAATGTGAGATTGGTTCTCCTCTCTGTTAATACTAGAAAAACTCACCACTTGCCACATCACATAAATACAAAAAATTTAACATCCTTTGAAAGAATGGTCTAAATTATCTGAGATGCATACGTGCAGCAAGAGACCCAAGACCTCTCCTTCTTTCTAAGGGTAATATACAATTTTTCTTTGTTGTAAAAGAAACATCCCTTCAGGCTCAGAGGAAACATGTCCTATTGTAACCACATGGACAGAGGTGCTCAATTATAATGTTCTTCATCACCTTTCTGTTTTATGTTCTGCCTATCTTTTCTTAATATTCTCTAGCATAGGTCTCACTTTCAGCTCTGAAGTAATCATATCTTCAAAGAAACTCACGAACCAGAGTTTGACCACCATATATTTATTATATTAACAGACTTGATGACAGTCACAAGTTTGTTGCTGGTTTCTCTAGCATTTTTTTATGCAAGTATTCTAACTCATAACCTTGCTGACTAACATATGTATGTGGATATAGATAGGTATATATGTCACAGAATTATTGCTCTATTTTAAATAAATCAATTTCTCTTACCTTTTCTAAATTAACAATTATTTCTGGAAAATTCTATAATGATTTTATTACTGCAAATAGTCCCATTCATTCTGAGGAGATCTTTTCTATGAATAGCTGCTGCTTAAAGGAGTTTTCAACTGGAAAAAAATGGGATAATTTTATGTGAATATGATAACTTGAGTGGTTTTAATGGTAAAGCATCAGAAAATATTGGTTTCATTTTGAAACAGTCACAATATAAATTTCTTGGTATTAGGTTAGATTAAATACAGGTTTACATATTACATACTCTTGTAAGAGTGAAAGTGGTTTCTTCTGTGTGAAAACATAGCAAGAGTCTCTTCATTTATACCTACAGAATTTTTCTCATCAGCAATTAAAATGTCATGTTTGTCGAAGCAGAGGTCTGAAGACCAAACCTCACTGCGACATGTCCCTGCAGGACAATTTGATACCAATTCTGTCACAATTGTTTCAGGCAGCTTTCTAATAGAGGGAAGAAATAGCAATCTTTCTTATATGTTCTTTGGTATTGACAGATAACTTTCAGGTTCTTTCCTCCAGCAAAAATAATGTATCTCTGCCCTTTAAAATGATAACTACTATCCTGCAGTGAACTTACTTGGGTCTGGTGTTATTTTCAATCTATTTACATTATCTGGATGGCATAATTTTCCATGTTCAAGCTGTGAAACCACTGTTATAGTCTTGATTTATTGTATTCCATAGATTATAATGCCTGCTGGTAGCAGTTTTCAGAGTTATGTTTAACAAGACAAAAAAGAAACACACAAAGGCAGACTGCACAAAATTTCATTTCCAAACAAAAATATTTCTGTTTCTGGCTGAGTAAATATTTTATTTCAGTTATTTGTTTCTTTGAGGGAGGAAAAGCTAAAAAAGATCTTTCAGTAGTTAAACACCCTTAATGAAAACATCATATTGCTGAGATCTTTATTTTTCAGGCAAAACCAATCCCTGTGATTGGTCTCTTCTGGATCTTAGTAGAGACTGCAGTCTTATGAGTCACACCTTCCATTTTGGACATCCAATAAAGAGGCTAGTACAATAAAGTACTTCCATTTTACTGTTAATTTTCCATGCTGCTTTATAAGCACAGGGTGAGTAAATAATCACTCTTTTTAAGCACTGTTGCATTGTAATGCAGAAGAAGAAAAAAGTAGTTATTGCAACTCTAGCAATGAGACAAATATTACTAAAGCTAGCACTGTGCAATATTTTAATAATTTTCATGCATTTGCCTATAGAATTTACAAATAGGCCATCAAGTATTTTATTTACACAAAAAATATTTCTTATTGATAGATTTCTGGGATAAATGTATTCTAATAAGACTTCATAGGCTGTGGTGTGCTATTGGGAACTACTGTACAACTGTGAGGTTCAAGTATATGCTGTGTAGAAATTAGATGATGAAATAGGAAAACAAACAGCATTAATGGAATGAAAAATTACATTCTGAATTGGAGGAAGAATATGAAAAAGGATTTTAAGTGCTGATGTACATGAAGTCTGGTGAAAATAATGTAACACTGCTATAGCATTTGCAGTATCCATGTAATCATACAATTTATTGCACTAATTTCTTCTCAGTCAATTCTGTACAAAGACAGGTAATTTATGGCATCAGTAGTTTTGGGAGAACTAGGTGCTGACTTAGTGGGATTAACCACAGTTATACATTTTTAAAGAAAATGTTGTCTCCTATTAATTCTTGCCATCGTTCTTCTTTCTTGCGCCTCTAATGCATATGAAAGATAATAATGTGAAAGACAGTGAATAACACAAAGGGAAGCATGTATTTCATCACAAGCATGTATATCACAATATAGCCATTGATTAGATTGACTAGGCCTTTGCTTTATAAAGAAAATATTTTTTTACCTGTTCCAATTCAGGAAGCATGTGATGAATATGATGTTGGTGATATAAAACATGTTCTCATCTCAACATGCAGACTTCATTGGCTGCAAATGAGCATGCTATAGAGAAATGAGACATACAGCTCACCAATGTGTAATATATATCATTCCAGGTTGTAGCTCTGTTGGGGTTTGTGATTTGCCACTGTGTTTCTGTCTTCATAGCTGGATCCAAACTAATGACACACTGACAATGGCCCAGGATTTGCTAGTTTTCCCACTGGAATTACATGGCTCCAAAGTATTAAAGGTAGAAAAAACTTCCCACATTCACTGATAATAATTTTCTTTTCTTTTTTTTACAGCAATATGTTTTAGCTTTTTGGAACTGCAACAGTGTTATAACTGCTTCAAGCATTTGTAGTTAGAGTCTTAGAATCAGCTTGAAAAACTGAAGAAAATGAAAGACAGTAAAAAGTAGTTCACTTAGAACGTCATGTGAAATTACACAGTATTTTTGGACAGAAATGGAGGAGAATTTGCTCCTCTGACTAACATGCTGATCTTTTAAAAGAAAAAAATCAGACATTAAAAAAAAAGGATAAGGAAGTTAAAGCTGTGTATGCTGTGAACATGTCTTCTATAAATTTTTCATTTGGAAGAGCAAATATAAATAAAAATTAGTATTTTATTTTGCAGATTCAGGGCACTTGGGCCAGATGAGTTCTCCCTTTCTGTTTTATCATTCACAAATGGGAGCAATGTGGAAAAAGTGGGGAAAGAGTGGGGAATAGCATGAAATATGGAATAAGGGTCCTGTAGCAGAAGTATTGGAAAGCGGGCGTTATAAAAGGCTTGGACATATAGCCTGGGATATTCTTTCATTTTGCTTGGGATGTTTTGTCTGAGATATTTCCAAAGGTGATGCGTATCGACCTTAATCATGGTTACAGGCATTGGATGAAGAACAGTCACATTAGCTACTCCTAGCTATGGATTTGTCTTACTATAAATAGTAAGAGGGCTGCCACAAAGGAACCATGGTGGGGTGACACTGCATTAGCCACAGGGTGAGTTGCTTTCTCTGACATGCATTTAAAAGCTTGCATTTAGGCTTGTGGCACACACCTTTAACAAGTTCTGTGCAGAATAAGAGGAGTTCCCTGCTCGTAAGTCCAGAACTTTATTAGTGATTTTAATTCATATTATAAAAGAAATAGCAGCCTTTAATGTTGCATTAACTTAATCCTACCTGGAACCATCCCAAGAAGTTGTAGAGTTCTTTGATATAAATGACAGCTCAGAGACTGAAACCATGATTATAATAATGATTTACTTTATATAATGATTCGCTTTTCTCTCTTTTGCAAAATAAACCCAAAGAAACTAACAAATTGGGAAATTAAACAGTTCTTTGTTTGTTTTAAATTTCTGCCTCCACAATTGGAATTACGTTTCTTCACCAGCTATTCATTTTTCAGTATTGATTTGCTTTTTGGTTATAACTTGCTCTGGGAAGAAGCTTTTCTTTTTACATGGAAAGAGAAAGAAAATATAATTTCTGCTTTTGGATTAGTTGTATGGCTCTGCCTCTGCCTTGGTCCCACAAGGTTTTATACTATTTATCTTAGCAGAAGACTAGAATAAAATCACAATGGTATTTATTACTTAGAGGTGAAATATGACAATGTAGTTTCAGAGATGTGGGTAAGAGTTATTTGATGATTGAGTTGATTTTGGGGAAGTGTAGGGCTCCTTTTGTAATTACTACCAAATAATATTTTTGCCTGGTAATTGATTAATTTTTTAAAAAGAAACAATTTTAAATGTTTTGGAAAGTCAGATGATCTCATGGTGGTAGTTGTGTGCACAAGAGATATTTTTCCCTTTTCTGGAGGATTAGAAATTTGACATGTCATTATGTTACAGCAGATTTCCCCAGTTTCTATGAAATGACATTTGATGAACTGCTATCACCCTAGTCATTATACTATGCAGCTAGAATATTTTTTAAAAGGAAAATACCAAATCTCTGATGTATTTATTTGCAGTTTTGGAGACAAAAGCAGATTCTTTTTGAAAATAATTTATCTGAGAGATCTGGTGTGTCTTAGGAATGAATGAAAATGTTTAGGTTGTTGGAAGAACAATTTTATAACATTTGATTCTTATTTTCATGAATAACATACAATACCCTAAAGCTAAATATTTACATATACAGATATTTCACGCAAAGATTGGTTAAGATGCTGGCAGGCTCCTCTGTCTTTGACTCTTAGGTCAAAGACAATGTCTAATATATTGTCACTGTGTAGTACTCTAAGATTACAGAATATAAATCCTACATGATAACATGGTAACAAAATATTGAATATTGTGTTCTAAAAGGATATGCAAAAACATCTTGAAAAGACACAACCATTGAGTGAATAAACTGTTTATAATGAAGTAATTTTCGCCAGTAATGTACAGGATATTTGTGTCTGTCTATAACATTCAGCTCCTGACTGAAATGGTCAAAAAATGGAAAGGTTTTGATTTCAGAAGAGGTTTAGAGAGAAGCTAAACATATCAGAATTTTTGTAAAAATAGACAAAACTATAGAATTCTGATCTCTTTTCCCTGTGATGATGCATTTGGAATTAAACTATTGACTAATCCAGTTGTACCATGAAAGTTCTGGTATATGAAATGGTAAATGAAATATTTTGGTTTTCTTGAATGAAATTCTGTTTTTCATGGTTACAGTAAAACATGCATGATTAAAAATCTCAATAAAACTGTGAAGGTAAAGAATATTCTTTGTTCATATGTGGTTTTATCCTAGGTTTTCTAACTCCATTTTACAATACCTTTTTCCCCTTCTGAGTCATGATTTTTTGCCTGAGCCTTACTAGAAATCATAATCAAAATCATTCCTGGGTGTTGGAAAAATGACCTTTATTGTATCTATGAAAGTGTGAGATGAAGCAAGAAAATTCTTGTTGTCATACAGTTTCTGATTTAGGGGTCCTAGGAAACTTATCTGTAAAGAATACAGTGAAGAAACCCATGAAAGACATCTCCTTTTTTAGAAATATTGAAAGGAGAGAGGAAGAGTGGATGCTCTTGCACCTCAGTAACTGACACTCTTTCACTTGTGCAGGGAACAAATATGACAGAACAGTGACATTGATATGGCATTCTCTTAACCACTTGTCCAACTTTCTCCACCTCAAATAGAAAAAAAAATATGTCTCTTTACAGAATGAAGGAATAAAAATTAAATATAAGAGAAATGCAGAAATAGAATTTTATACTAAATACAGCTTATGAAGCCATTTATTATAATTTCGCATCTAATTTCAGAATGAAGAATGGGTTAATGTATCACAGAATGGATCACAAATTTACCACTTTTATGCACAAACACACACAGGTTGCAGTGATTTGCTCTACAAAGGATCACGGAGTGTTGAGTAATAAGGGATTTGCTTCTGCTTATTGGTATTATTTTCAGTTATTTTTACACAAAAACCCCAATGTCTTTTGAGTTCTCACAGAAGTGACCTTTGTATGTAAAATGGTGGTCCCCAAGGTTTGCATAAACTCGATCTTGTACTTTAAGTGCCACTCATCTAAAATACCAGCTGGTTGTAAAATGGTATATTTTCTTTTTTTCCTAACAAATAGAAAAATCTTATTTTTTAATATTTTTTTCCTTTTATTTTTTCCCTTCTCATTTTTTCTCTTCCATCTTCTTTCTTCTGTTAGTCTTCTTTTCTCTATAAACATAACCTTTTTCAGCGTCTATCACTAGTCCTTTCACTGTTGCAGCAGTCTGTGGTGATCAAGAAACAGTTCGCTGCATCTCATTTCCCCTGAATCGTGACTAAGGTGTATAATTCCTGGATGCAAGCTTTTTTTTGAGAGCCAGAGAACAACTAAATACCTTTAATTGCTAACAGCTGCACAATTTCTCCATGAGATCTAGTTGAAATACTTATTTGCCTCTGACACTCGTTAATATAAGAACTTTTTACTTCCTCAGAGGGCTTCCATAGCTTCCTTGTGACCACTATTTGAGAAATTGTTGAGACGTTTCTCTCTAAAATCTTAGCTTTAGAAACATTTGTGTGGGACCTGTAAGTGTAGCAGCATACTTACTCCATCAATGCATGCAGATCTACATGCACTGAGTAAAGGGAATCATTTTGGCTGGCAGATCCAGATGGCTTGCAGAGATAAAGCTCTTTTTTTTTCCCCGGAGAACAGAGGCAGAATGAGTTAGGACTAATGGATATTAGACTTCAGACATAAAGCCGTACCTTGTAACATAATGTCTTGACATTTTTAAAGCAGAGTTTCTGCTCAGGAAGAACAGACTGGCAGTGAAGTGAGCACACATCCCCAGACAGGGTGCAAAGCACCTTTTAGTCTGTGAGCTTTGTGCTGTGATGAGGTGCTAATTGGTTTCCAGTGAAGTACAGATTGATCTGACTCAGGTATCCTCCTCCAGTGGACTCTAACCTATCTGAAGAGATTCAAGAGCTCAGAGAGAAATGAAAGCAGAAAAGTGTGTATTAAAATTTCATTAGTTTCTCTTTCCTAGTAGCTTTCCTTTATGATTTATGTTTGGGGACAGCTGCAAAAGGATCTTCTTAGAGTATATTTGTGTGATTTTCGACATTCTCCCTTAACAGACATGAGATCTAGTTTTGTAGGAAAGAAGAACCTGTAAACAGAAAACTTCTGTAGTGAATCACAGTTAAAGGCTGTGCATGGTTTCCTTCACATATAATGTTCAAATGTGAAGAAAATATTCTCACCTCTTTAACTAAGGTTTGGGGAAAAGAAATGCATTGATTGTAACCTAGTCTATTAGTCTGTTCATTTGGAGCTAGTGCAAACGTTGCTGTGCTATGCTGTGTGCAGCCTTTCATTGAAAAGCAGAGGAATAGGCCAGCTCTTTCTTTTCAGCCCTTTTTCATTTTACATTTTCAAAATATACTTCTTGAATTGTAAACCTTATTGTTCAATGGATTCCTTTTATCCCAGAACTGTGGCCTGAATGAACATTTTATGACAATTTAGGGAATGTTTTATGGTATGAGTACTAGTAATGTGAATATTATTTTTTCTTTTTAGTTACTAGTATTATTTACTAATATTATTGGACTTTTTTTCCCTTTTTCTTCTATCTGTGCATCTTACAATATCTATTAAAAAGAGGTATTTTTAGAAGGATATTTCACAGCAAGAATGTTTATATAATGTTTGGGAGCATCATGGGCTTCCAGTATTGAACTGGATATATTACAAGAATCAGTCTTTCTGTGCAATTTTTGTTCTTTTTAGGGCAATAGGAAATAGCACTAGAAAAAATGTTTCTTCCAGAGCTGGATGCACTTTCTTCTTTTAACAATTCTTAACAACTCTGACCCTGACTGTGCACTGTCATTTCAGAAATGAAAAATAATGAAATTGCAAAAGGTAAGAAACTTAGATAGCTAGACAGTCCTTGTTATTTTAGCTTCATCTAGCTCTGATTTAAATGTTTCAAATGTGAACTACATTCAGTTTCTGAAGAGAGCCAAAAAGTTGATGATTATATAGCAAACACTACCATGAACTGGCAGGGAAGGGAGGAAAAAGCCTGAACAATCATCCTCTGAGATAAAAAAAAGCCCCACAACTCTACACCACATTTGAACCCTATTTCTTACAATAGTCAATACTGACATTTAAAGCTTATGTTGTTCCTGAATGAATATGACACACATCATGTCTTGTGCAAAGCAGGCAATGTAGCATTTTATTAACTTTCTGTGACCCATGATTGCTTGATTTCAGTACACAAAGGTGTAATGAAACACACACAAGACTGGAGAAGACAAAGCTTTAAAAGACAAATGAGAAAAGAAGGACCTATAACTGCAGTGGTATTATAAGTTCTTTGCAGCATATGACAAAAGTGAGAAAAAAAACACTTATGGGAGATGAAGATCTTAAAGAAATTCTTGATATTGGAAAGAAATGGCCCTGCAAAGGCAGTGTAGTCAGTACTGTTCCCTGCACTTCTGCAGCAGCCTTTTGCTTACTGGGTTATGATGCTGGTTGGGCTACACTATGTGTTCATAATCTTAGCTGCTGTGGAGAACAGTCCTCCCAGAAAGCTGAATTCAGAGTCTTTACAAGCCGATAAAAAGATTCTTTGCTCTTGATTAATGTTTATTTCCGTTTGAGTATTTAGGCTGGACTTGGAAGAGCTTCATTGTCCGATGAAGTTTAAGCACATCAAAATTTATCATTGCTTTGTCTAATGAACTGAATAGAAGGCTAGAAAGAGCAAAGCACAAAGGACATGGATTTATCCCCCTAACCCTGATACAGACTTCCCCACTGCGGCACAGAGCAAATCATTTAACATGTGCTAAGTAATCCTTATAGTATTACTTTCTTGTTTACTTATTACTTCTTGTTTAATTCACAAGGCTGCTACAAACACTAACCAAATAGTCTTTTTAAAGGTTTTGGTGAAATATGGCCCTTTATAAAAGAAAATAAGGTACCATTCATTATTCTCCTGCAACTGGCCTTCTCAGTAGTGTAGGGCAACGAAGATGAGTAAGGGATTGGAGTACAGCCCTTATGAGGAAAGGCTCAAGGAGCTGGGACTCTTTAGCCTGGACAAGAGAAGGCTGAGGGGAGACCTTATTTATG
>JAOXNG010000012.1:86825150-86839831 GCA_028566535.1 Scolopax minor
CCTGGACGTCCTTCATGCGTTGCATAATGGCACTCAGGATGATCTGTTCCATCACCTTCCCAGGGCACCAAGGTCAAACTGACAGGCCTGTAGTTCCCAGGATCATCCTTCCAACTCTTCTTGTGGGTGGGCGTCACATTTGCTAGGTGCCAGTCAGCTGGGACCTGCCCAGTTTGCCAGGACTGCTGGTAAATGATGGAGAGTGGCTCTGCAAGCACTTCTGCCAGCTCCCTCAGTACCCTTGGATGAAACCCATCTGGGCCCATAGACTTGTTTGTGTCAAGGTGCTGGAACAGATCTCTCATACCTTCTCTTTGGATTACAGGGGCTTCATTCTGCTCCGTGCCCTTATCTGCTGGCTCAGGGCTCTGGGTACTCAGGGGACACCCTACTCCATTACTAAAGACTGAAGCAAAAAAGGCATTCAACACCTCAGCCTTCTCATCATCCTTTGTCACTTGTTACTTGATAAGATACCCAGAAAACTACATTTTATGCCAACTTTGGGCTGATTTTTCCCTGATGTTTCAAATTCTGTATTTCCCTCCTAAAAATGTCCTAACCACAAACATATAAACTGAAGGAATACTTCTCACTTTTACTGAAAAAGTTTGACACTGTGCTGAAAGAAGCAGCACATTGCATCATGCTGAAAAAACATAGGGTAAGAAAATGACGGTTTGGTTTGGACATAAAATCAGGAGTAGTTAGGTACTTAACACCAAGGTTTTCATCTCAGATTATCATTGAGTATAGCTTACATAGAGAGAGTTTACCTAAGCTTACATAGTATAGCTTATTAATTCCTTTGCTATTCAGATTTTATGACTGTTCATCATGAAAACTCTTATGATGTTAATATTTTTGTGATTAATGTATCCATGGAAAACTGATAGTAATTTGGCATTCAGAAATTTCCAGTTATTTATATTTTATGATGAGGTTATTTTTATTTTAGAAATGCAGACCACAAAAAAGAAAGCTGAAAGGTAAGGACAAATCTGGGTGAGAAAAAAGATGAGCAGAAGCTAGTTAAGAAGAAATTATAATAATTGCACAGAACAAAATCTAATTAAGAGCGCAAGTAAAGATGCTGTTCACTGATTCATGTGATGATAATGTAATAACAATCTACTTGTGATATGTAGCCTTGTTACTTTACAAAATCTGAATGAAGTTCACAGAAGCTGTTTAAGCCAGTGCAATACTAGCTGAGTCCACTATTTAATTAATTGTTTCATAATAAATGGCCCCCTTGTTTACAGTAATATTTTAATTCTAATTTATCTTCACAATCTAAAAAAGTGTTTAATTGCTTTAATGATATTAGCTGTCTCAGCCTTTATTGCAACACTGGACATAATTACCCTCTTTTAAGGTAATTTATAGACCTCATTAACATTCTTGCCTCTCTGCTGTGATTAAAAATCTCCTAAGAATTGAAATCTCTCTGAACAGTAAGAGAATTATTGTGATTTATTGTTCGCCGTTGCTGAAATGAGCACAAACCTGATTTATTACGGCTCATGCCTGCTGAGGTGACTAGAATTGGACTGGGGAAGGGGAAGGCAGGAGCTCCTGGTGAAGCATTTTACTCCTCTCCGTCACAGAGTTGCAGTTTAATATGGGTCCTGTCATTTGCTTCCACAGGAGCATGAAGAAATCTCTGGTGAATAAAACCTACAGCAGTAACTACCTTGAAAAATCTCACCTTTGCCAAACAGAAAGCAATTATATTCCTTTATTGGAAATGAAACATCCTGACAAACTAGCTTAGAGGTCTCAACAAGGTGATATTAGTATGGTTTTTACACACAAAATATTTGCAGACATAGAAAACCTTGGAGTTACTGGTTGGATAGAAAGAGTTGTTTAAAACTCATTTACATTTTGCCTGTTTGTAGAAGGGAGTTTATAGATTTCATTTATTTAAAAATTGAAATAAAATACTCCAAAGAAACTGACTAAATAGGTCAAAATGCAGCCTTGTAAAATCTAGTCGCACCTTTACCTTATCCTCTCAGTGACTGTGTAATTCTAAACATTTTACAGAACAATCTATTCCCAAATGCAAACAAAAATAAATCCGAGGAACTTACTGTTTATCTACTGATGTTTGCACACCTGATAAAATTCCTATCCTGCCTGTTCAGTATACAGAAATTTTATGAAGTAGTCAGATGGGTAGGGCCACCAACTTACTCCAATCTCCAATATGGAGATTTCTCCCACAAAATGCTGAGTCCAGAATAAGAGAAATAAGAGAAATATGCCCCTATTTGGCATAGGGGTCTTTTTGCAGGTCTGAATGATGCCAATCTGCTGTTCTATGCAAAATATACTCATTGCACCCCCTGAAAGAACTCAAGTATTCTGCTCTTCAAAGCTTTGCAAAATGTATGGTTTTAGGAGAGATTGTTAACTTTCAGGAGGGACTGTACTCCTGAAAATGCCTCTCTTTTTCCACTGTTCTCAACTGACTTCATAAAAGTAGGTTGTTTCTGCCTAGAAACTGTGTTATTCCTACATCAGAGCCTCTGCTTCTCCCCTGTCATGGAGGTCATGGTCAGGAGGTCTCCTGGACCTTTGGGAAATACAGGCAAGCACTGAGTGGGAGACCTTGTTCTCCATGGGGAGTCCACTACTTTCCATACTTCAGAGAATTTAGCTCTACATAATACTGAACTCAAAGATTAATTACTCATAAATAACTTCAACTGAATCTTTAGCTGTTCAGACAAGCAATTGCTATTCAGCTATATATTTTAATATGATATTGCATTGAGCTTCTTTATGAAAAATAAGTGTTTGATGCAGTTCTCTGGAGCTATTTATGAGACTAAACTAATCATTTAAAAATTGTTTTTGAGCACACGGTTGTCTGGTTTTCCTCACTCTTTCTATGAATATGGATATATTTACTCTGCAAAGCAGTATACATTGCAAATGAATTATCCAATGGAAAACAGAATTCCAAAGAGGGTAAAAATTAAGATTTTATGATTGCTGATGAAGCACTAATTTGTTGTTGTTGATTAAACTGTCAGCCAATTTATCGTGAGTTCCTATTTTTATGGAACTGATAATTTTAATGCAATGTAAATACTCATATGGTAGAGCATTGCATATCTGTGGGTTGTATATATTTTTCTCAATAAAACAAGCTTCCAAGAGAAAGCATAGTTCTGGTTCCATTGCATTAATCTGTACAGACCCAGTTATACTAATTTTGAATTATTTTAAGAGGATTATACTAAGTTTAGATGTGTTCTAATTGATATTACAAGGAGTAACTAATTTTAATTTTTAACTTGATAGAAACTATACTAATGCAATAATCTTTCACCACAAATGTAGGAAGCGTAAGCATCAAAAGCAACACTGAGTCAGTCAAATTTACAGATACTGCAGATACAGTTGGTCAAATGTACAGATTTGTACAGATACAGATTTCATGTATATGAAATTCTGGGATATGCATTTTGTACAGTGGGGAAAAAATATCTAGATCTAAAAATTCGGTTTAAAAATACAAGGAAAACAGAAAGTTCTTCATACAAACTGTGTAATTGTGTTTATTAAATTCTAGAATACTATTTTTTGAATGATCTTACTACTTGCTGGTTTAATACTGCAGTTTACATACACTAAGATACTTATATATTATAAATGTATATAGATTAGGACATGTTCTTAATATTGGTAACATCAGCTTACACTGAACATTATTTTTTAGATTATCATTTTTGAAGAGGAATCACTGCAAAATGTAGTCTACGTCTCCAAACTTTTAAGGAAAGAAAAATAACTGCAGGTGTCCTGCACTTTCATCCTTTAATGGTCACCTTTAGTCTGTGAGATTTTCAGGTCAGTGAAGCATTTTGGAGGACAGAGAGTTTAAACTTAACAGCTGCTAGCGACTGAAAAGACTTTTATGAAAAATTCAGTTGTTCAGATGTTTTGTTGTGATATATTATTACTTATTGATTCTCCTTTTCCCTCTAAACTTTTCTCCCTATTTTCCCGTATTTGGAAGTTACTATTTACAGCAGGAAGTTACTATTTACCTAGGTGTATGTATCATTCTCGCATTTTCCCTTGAGATCATTTTTGAGGGCGATAGCTTACACGCATAAAGTCAGAGGTCTAGGTTTGTCTGTGCAAGGACTCAATTTATTAATGATATAGATGAGTGAGATAGTGTTTCAGTGAAAAGATTATGGTTGGCAGAGGATTTGTGTGACTAGGTAGAGGGACAGCAGCAAAGGGTAAACTTTCTTCAGGTGTAAGCAAGAGAATATCCCAGGTAGCAATAACTACTTGGTAGCTTTGGTACATGGTAGATTTTTTAAAGATTTTGCCTGAAGAACTAATGAAGGGGAATGTGGGAAAAGAACCAGAAAGCAGTTGTAGGCCTACTTAAATTGTCCTCTGGTACGTAATGGCAGTAATTTTATAAATTCTAAATCTGGCCTTGTTAGGGCAATGAATCACATAAATGAACTGTGCAATTTAAATGGATTTGTATATAAACCAGCTCCAGATGAGGTATTCATCACAATCTTATTTATAACAACAGATACTTTTTGCTTATGCATGATTTGCACTTGTTCCATGTGAAGTTTTATAAATTTATGGGTGTCATTTCTGTTACATTTAGGCATATATTTTCTATTTCATCAATGTCAAACTCTTAACATCATGATGTTTCATTTACAAGTTATTAAAAGCATAGTGTTTGTAAAGTGATTAAATACTTGCTTTGTGACATCTTTTATCTTTTTCTATACATATAATATCAGTCTATATATAATATTTGTGACACTAGAGAGAAAATTTTAATGTGTATGGAAAAATTTTTAATGAAATAAAAATGCTTAAAATAAAAAGAAGAAAATTCTATGAATTACTTAAATCAAGGTGGTATGGGGCACCAATAAGGACTGTGTGGGAGAAGACTGTAATAACTATTCTCATCATCACAACCTAGTCTTTCCAAAAGATGAAAATTGATGTACTCAGTACACTGATTACACTGTTTCTTCCAGTGGAAATCTCATTAATTATGTGCTTTACATAGGCAATGTACAAACCTAGTGTTACAGCTGTAGTCTACCCTGAAGAGTTTGCAGGGTATGGATATGGATAACTACTGGGAATAAAAAGCATTCTTGAATTACAGAGAGAAACTGAAATATGGTTTCCTTGATATGGCTGAAGTCTGCAATATCAGTGCAGAAATTCTCCAGTCTAGAAAAAATGCCACATCTTTGGATGATTATTCAAATTCTGCCTGCTACCTGATGAAGTCCTATTTATTCTTGGTCTTTAATGCAATGCCCAGAATGTGATTTACTGGAAAGACGAATCATTTAGGAAAGGAGATAAGAGACATAAAGATAATTAAAGATTTTTGCAACATTTACACAGTGACTGCTTTTGCTGAGATCAACATACATTTTCTAGGTTTAGAAAGAAAATCAATCTAAGAAAATCAAACTATTGTAATGTAACTGATATCTATCTAAACTCCTTTCTTGATCCCAGTTCTGATTTTGGGCTCACATTCTCTAGTTTAAGACATTCAACACTGTCATTAGCTGAAATTAATAAATCCCTTAAAGGTCATGTTAAACCAACAGAAAATAAATGGCAAAAAATGGAAGAAAAACATGACTTTGAACTTGTTTAAAATACTTAGCTTTAGCAGATACAACAATATGTCAAGCCATGGTCAGAAGCCAGTTTCCAAGAGGAATGTTTTTGTGAAAAGCTCTGCTATGCTCTTTGTTGCTGTTGGCTACATCAGACTACTTTACCTCAGGCTTACTCAGGAATATTTTATTCTCTAAGCATATCATATTATTGTAAACTTCACCTAATACTTCAAATCTATGTTTAATTTATCTTCAAAGTCTCCAGACTGACAGCAAATAAGTAGGTGTTAATATATGCATAAAGGCTATCAGCATTGGGGACAGGGAAAGAAAAGGAGCAGGGGCATCACATTACATTATCTCCTAAGGACACTAGTGCTTGCTGAGATTTTTTTTTTCCAATCAAGACTGCGTTTTAGTCTTTTTTTTTTTTTAAAGGGTATTTTTTAGCTGAGAGGTTTGCTTTCTTTAGATTTGTGTTGTCAAAAGAACTGAATACACAATAGCACACAAAAATACCATTCCAAAGAAAGACATTTTTTGTGTCTCAGATCAGCATCTGAGAATAAAATAGCCTTCCATTAAAAGTTTTAGTGCACTTTTTGAATAAGAATGAACACATACAACTTGCATACTTCAAAACACACAAAGTTTTATGTATATATATACACAAAAGTGATTTAATTAGAGAAACAGCAAAGGAAGAGACTTATTTTGGCCATTTTCATAAGTATGTAGTCTTACAACTACCTGTTTCAGCTTTCAGAGTGGGTGGTTTTTATTTTGCAAGACAATGAGCACTTTCTAACTGATGTGTGTTCCTGCCAAAAAGCAGTGCAGATGACATAAGTAGAAGTTTACATGGGAAAAAATGCTTTAGAATCTGTCACTATTCTCTTGTCTTTTTGCTTATTGTTTTTGCAACCTTTGTACAAGCTTTTGGCTTGATGCCTACATTTCAGCACGCCTTGACAAACTTGGGGATCTTTTTATTTTTTGTTGCTGCAGCAGAAAAAGAAGTAAAAAAGCTGATTTTGGTCAAACCAGGAATCATTTTTTGAATAGACACATCTGAAATAGAAGAAAAAATATCTGATAAGGAAACAAAGTTGGAGAGGTGGGAAGAATCTAACCTGGATATCTTGAACATATATCATTAGTCTTTTTCTTCTCATTTAATAGGGATACTCTAAGAACTGTCTTTTCCTGTTTGCATTGGAGAAACAGATAGAGATAAAAAAAAATAGGGCTCACAAGGCAAAAGTACACAGAGAAAAAGTAATCATCCAAACCATAGGACCCCTTGGAACTGGGAAATCTAAAGAACAGATAAAGATCTCATGGTTTGGGAACTATTATATGTGGTAATCCTAATTTCTCTATATGTTAGTTTTCTTGCTTTCTCCCTTTTTTAAAATTTAAATGCCTATTTAAGCCAAGAAATTCTAATATTATCATATAGCATACAGCCCTGTGAGACCCTGATTGTTAGGATTCTAGTTATTTGTGTAAAAAATTCTTAAAAAAACAATCTTTAGTTATGTAGGGCTTTTGAATTGCTGAAGATAAAAAATTTTTTGGGAAACATGAAAAACTATTAAAGCCTAGAAGTTGGATCCCAAGTCTTGATTCTATGGGTTATAAATGGTACAAAGGATATAAGGAAAGACAATGGTATCCTTGGAAATGATTTAATAAACTAATTATTTGTTATAAACTTGCACACTAAAATGATTCCAGATAGCTATTTTTCTTCATATTTTTTCCAAATTTAGGAATTGTTTTCTATAACCATAAAAAAAAAAAAAACAAACATCAAAACAAACCAAAACTAAGAGACCTCACTGAGAAGATACCAGAGCACCATTCAAATTTTTGAAAAATTGTTTACATCTACCGATAACATTTAAATCTACAATTTGAGCTTTTTTTAAAATGAAGTCAAAGAAAGCTGTGGGTCCTTAGGTGTTTTTCAGGGTATATGGCAATGGTTCCCTAGTGTTTTGAGTGATAAGGTATCAACAGAATATTGATGGCCTCAGTTAATATAATTATGGTGTCATCCTCTGCCACGTAAGCAGGAAAGCATTCTCCATTTCAAGTCACAGCAGCTGGGCAGTACCATTCTCAGCTTCTAAAGACCCTACAAATACAAGAAATGTCTGCCTGCTTCAGTATGAAATTTTCATTGTTTCATTATACAGACTTGTATTTGCTTGTAGACTTACACAACGCTACACAGACTTATATGGAAAAGATGTTCTTTTTGTCAGTAAGTGGATAGTAAATTGAAAAGCCATCAGTGTTATGGAATATACCATTCAATTTCATTCCTACTCTACCTTTAAAATTCCTTGTCAGGTATGCTTAGGAGTGTGTCCTATTCCATATAATTTTTTATAGCTGTCATGAACTTATGCTGAGCTCTTTACATTATTGAGGGAATTAATTGGAACATCTATGGTTCTCTGAGTGATGTGTGGAGAAGAAAGCACAATAAATTCTCATTATATAAAAATGTGTTAAAATATACCGGAGCAAAAATAAACTGGAACATAGTTCTACCCCAGAAATTGACAGTCTCTATTGGTTTCAATGAGCTTTGAGTCAGATGCAAAGATAAAACATACAGCATAATTGCAAGTGGAGCTAGGACTTCATCAAATGTGCTATTGCTGTGAGTTGTGAGCATGCCCTGATATCATAGTATACTTACGGTAAGCAGGGAAAAAAAAGGAAACTTAAGGTGGGAAGAAATCCTATATAGAAAGAAAATTAGAAATAATAACAAAATGCCATGAGAGTTTCCTGCTGCTAACTTACGTCTTGAAAGAAGAGGGTCTAGGGATATATATTATTCTGTGATATGACTGGAGTGATAATATATGAAATATCTAAAGTCTTAATTGCCACCTACATGCTGAAAGATGGGAACATTTGCTAACAGAAAAAGTGAAGGCATGGGTATGAAACTGCTTAAAATGGCTTAAGAATAGATGCAGCTTAGTTTCTTTTCTGCAAAAAAAAAAAAAAAAGTGGATATTAGGAACTAATCTGTTAGGTAACTCTATGCAGATTGAAATTTATATAAGTTCCATGAACAAGAAAAGAACAAGGGTCAGAGGTATCCAAAATAAATGATAAACTAGGGAAGAATGCTGAAAGTGCTGTTCATGGAATTGTTCTTCATGGCAGAAAAACATCAAAGTTGAGAGTAAAGGGTGTTCTGAGGTGAGTCAAGGATGATGTTCTGGAAGGGAGGAGACATCTGAGAAGGAGGTGGTGGGCATGAGTAGAGTGAGCTTGAGCTGCCAGATAAAACCTGTCTCATGAGTGAAACTGCAAGATTTGTGACAATTTTTAAAAAACTAGTATTCAAAAATTTGGAAAAAAAACCAGAAGTCCCTGTAGAACAAAATGGACTTTTAGGTTATTGCAGCTGCCACTTAACAAACATTAAAAGTAAATCTCAGCAGGCATAGAAATGAGGGATGGTTGCCAAGATGAGCTGCAGCAGATTGATCCAGATGGTAGAATTAAAGCTGATTCCCAGGCTCCTCAGCGGGTATTACCCATCTCTTCTTCACTAACATTACTCCATGTGCTGTCATCGCTCTGTAACAAGCTAAAACCTGGCAAGTGGTGGCCTCTGAGAACTCGTGCTGAGCACAAGACTCATGGACAGGTAGTTGCAACTGGGCTTGGGAGAAAAGGTTATAGGAGTCTATGCCCAGGCAGTAGTTTGTCAGGTATATTTGATTATTTGTTACCATTTCCACAATGATATCTTCTATGCTTAACCCTGCTTTGCAATTGCCCTCTCATGAAGAATATCTTTTTCATCTGCAAATCCTAATCTCTGTTCTCAGATCCTGATTTATATTTCCAGTGCTATTGCAGTGCTGTTGCAGTGAAGATGATACTTCTACACTGACCCCAAGTCAAATGCATTGCTTTGTGACTGAGTTAATGTTTCTTCTACAACTGATAAGTGCATGCACCAAATTGATTTGGTATGAAAAGATTTTCCACAAGACTTTTATTCTAGATTTTCACTTTTTTGTTGTTCTAGTTTTCTTCTGGAATATTACTGTAAAGTTATGAATTGACCTTAATAGCCATCACTGTTAAAACTCCTGATGTTTTTTTTCCAGACAAGGTATAAATAATGAAATAATTTCCATCACTAAAATTAATATGCATGAAGGAATGGGAAGGTGGGAATCCCTTATGCTCAGAATTCAGAATATTTTCTGGCCAAAGATCTTTTCTCTTGTGTTTTCTAGAATTGAGTATTGTAACACATAAATTTTTGTGTAAAAGGCAAAGGTCACAAAGGCAACTTTGAAAACATTGCAAGTGATTTAAAAAGGCTGTCCTTAGTTTGCTGCTGGTGTGAAATAAAAGATAACCCAAATTAGATTTATTAAGTTGTTGGTTTGAAAACTGAATGATGACAAACTGAATGCCAGTGGCACTTCTGATTGCACTAATGACTGTTCTAGCAGAAACATCCATCAATGACAATTATTCCAGCTGCCTCCCATTCTTCCCAAGCATTAGAATCCCCACCTATCTCTTATTACATCAGTAACTCCAGCTTTCCTCTGACAGTTCTGTGACAAAAAACATATCCTAGTGATGACTGTTAGCCTTGCATCACCATAGGTTTATTTTAAGCTAAAACATAATCTGACATCATATACATAAGTATAAAGTTGATTGAAATTAATTGTCTCTCCTTTAACACAAGTGTGGATCAGGTCCAGAAAAAGTGCACTTAGAGATTGGAATATATATTCAGCACAGTATTGATATGAAAGCACCCCAATGTCTGATCTTTTTTCTGCTCTGACTTGAATTAAAAAGGACTTCTAAAATATGTTTACATTTTTTGCTTTCCTATCCTCAAATAATATAACTCAAATAAACAGTGAATGTCCATTTGGGTGTCAAAGATCAAAGACTCACATTGTACATAAGTAGGATGCAAATACTTTGAGAAAGGTCTTAACTTCCCTTAGTTAAGAAAATAACATAGCACCCTCATATGTACATTTGAAAATTTCACATACAATATTCTTAACATACTTTCCGTTGCTCTGAGATATCACTGTAAAAGGAATATTCATTTTATTATCTCTGTCAATTTTGCTATTGTTCCAATAAGTTCAAATAGTAGAAATGTGTTACATTCTCTACAGAAGCATGAATGTTTTCTCTGCTGCCAGGGAAACCTTGGAGCTGGATACATTAACAAGTCTAACTTCACTATAAAAAGTCTACCTTTTAATGCTTTTAATTAATCCTAAAGCCTTTAGAAGTAACACCATGCAAATACATTGTGCTTACCTTCAGAAAGAGCAGAAGAAAAAATATGGCAGAACAATAGCATCATTTATATGATGTGACATTTTCACGAATTAATTATTCATGCAGTTTTTAAAAAGCAGAATGAATAACTTCATAATTATTCCTAATTTGGCATACTTTTGACATAGTATTCTGTAAAAAGTTACCATTTGTTTAATAATGCCATGGTTTGCCATGTTATTTAGGTGTTAGCCACCTTAATAAATACAAGCAATCTGTTCAAGGTATGAAGTTACTAGCAGAAAAAGTGCAGGTACTTAAAATGGTAAATAATTATTAGAATACTCAGTTATGAAAAAATAATACAGATATGATCAGCAGGAGGAGTGTGGTGAGCTTAGTCTAATGGATAACACTATGATATAGCCTGGTTAACGTCTAAGAGCTATGAACTTAATTCCTCATTTCCTATTAGGTGTCTGGTTTTGCTCTGCAGGAGGTGATGTTGAGAAAATAATAATTATCTTATGCCATTATTTTTTTTTGTCTGCCTAAGGAGACTGAGTAGGACAGTCTGTGAACATACCATGAATGGTGTAAAAACTTGAGATCTGCCTTCACGGACTGAAGCTGCCGGTGAGTCAGAAGCTACTGATGGCTCTCAGCTCACCATACTGGCACATTTGATTGTATTTGACAACAGAATTCGATGCCTGTTACAGAATATTCGGAGCTCAGCCACTTCCTCCAGCCTCCATACAGGAGGACTACATGGAGGACTCACATAAACACAAGCACGGCCAACCATGTCCTTCTCCTCTTTGGCTGGCAGAGACAGGTCACTAGTGCAGGCACACACATATGACACTCCCTGTTCTTAAGCGCACACACACACATATTTATGGATCTCCCAAGCATGGCCTCTCTGCCTGTCTGCCTCCCCTGTCCAGCTCCTGACCTCATTACTGACCCCACAGGTCCCCCAGTCACCAAGTAATGGCTTGATCAATGGCTTGATGCTCACCGGCAAACACACACACACACACACTTGCACACTCATCCCATTTGCACTCCATATTCACAAGTCCCCTGGATGTACCAGCACAGACTCCCTACCCCCTGATACCCTGTCCTGCACCTGATGCGGTGGCTCGGCGGCTCATGCAGCTTGAAGTTTGCCAGCAAATAAAGGTGCACACCTCCCTCCACCCCAGCAGGACTGGGGAAGACACAGACAGTCGCCCCTAGCAGTCAACACACTGCGGTCATCTCCAACCATCGGCACCAAGACCCTCACTTGCTTCACTCCTGCCAGAACCCTCCAGTATCTGTTTTTTGGGACAGGGGCACCCGCATCCCTGCTCTGACTCCAGTAGCTCCCACCGGTTTTCACTCACACGCATACAGGTCTCACCAGCAGCTGGCATTTAGTCTTCGCAGAGCACATACATGTGGGATAGAGAGTGGGATTATGCAGCGAAATCATTAAGAAAAGACCTAATAAAATGATCTTACAGTCTGCAGTGATCAGGGTCAGGGCTCAGCCAGACAAGTTTACTGAGACTTTTCTGTCTACCCCTTGCTTTGTTCCTCTCTGCTCTGCCTCCCCCTGCATGTCCTCCGTGGGTCTGCACAGCTCCATCCATTCCCCCACCTTTCTCAGTCCCAGTCTCCCCGGGTTTGCATCTTACCAGTTGCAAGGTCCAAGGTGATCTTCCTGGAAGGGACGCCTGCCTTGGTAGTCCATCAGTTTGTTTCTTGTTACCTCCATGTTTATTTCGTCATGTCTGTGTCTCTGTGTATTTTAGTTCTGGTATCCCCCTTTTCCCCTTAGTTTCCCAACTGACTAGTTCAGCAAGGTATATAAGAACGCATTTATTTTAAGCTGCAAGTGCTTAAAAGCCCTGCTCAATCAGGGCCTTGGGAGAAAATTGTCCAATTGAAATGTACATTCCTAGATCTCTTTTAAAATATACTTATGTTTAAATATACTTGTGTTTGAAATACATGTATTTAAAAGTTTTGAATCAAAACTTTAAATTTTTTTTAAAAAACACAAGTGATTAAAGATCCAGGAATACCTTCAAATCCATGATCATAACATATGAACTGCAAAATCAGTTATGGATTTTCAGGAAGATTCCTTGCACAGTAACTTCCTAGAAAAGCTAAAGTTAGTGTTTTCTGAACATGTATAAAACCCATGGCTGTATTTTAACATGAAAACAGTCTTTTAACTCACAGAAAAATGTGTAAACAATAAGCATACTGTCGAAATAGTTCTGTTTCACAGCCATTCTTTGCATTTTTGTATTTGAACTTTGTATTTTGCTTTGGCTTGAGACAAATTTTATTCATCATAGTTCTCTGTTTATACACTATTTAGCATTAAGGAGTTGTAGTTTTTTTCTGCTATCTCACAGGGATTTTCTCTACCATTAAATATTTTGTTCTGTTACTTTGGCTATATGTAGGCAAGAAGTTTATTACTTGTTCCGTTCTATTGCTTTTATCGCTTTTTCCTTTGACCAGAGGCATTCAGATATTTCAGTGACAGTTTTCAGTGATGAGATTTAGGAACATTATGATTTTACAGTGCACTGTATTAAAATATTGAATTTCTGAACTACTGACCT
Organism: Scolopax minor; assembly: GCA_028566535.1. Classification (NCBI taxonomy): domain Eukaryota; kingdom Metazoa; phylum Chordata; class Aves; order Charadriiformes; family Scolopacidae; genus Scolopax; species Scolopax minor. Next base: position 86,838,757 of record JAOXNG010000012.1, read on the forward strand.
GTACGGGTTATTTCAAAAGCAAGCTTACTAACTTCAAAAAATGTTTTGTATTTTTGCCTGATTCATTTTTAAATAATACTTCATGAGATTTATGTTGCCTATGTCTAGAATCAACCATTCCATTTCAGCTTATACTAACAAAGGCCTAAATGTCCTCAGCCAAATTATTTTGTTGTTAGTCCATAAAGCAAAATAATTTGGCTGAGGACATTTAGGCCTTTGTCTTACTCAAAAGCTACATATGTCTTGCTCATGAAAAATGGTAACCAAGTCATATCACTGCTCTCACTACAACCCTGACATTGCAACTTCTTAAGCTTTTCTTTACTGGAAAAAATATATGAACAAAGACTATTTGTTGTCCTTCAGAACTGTTTGAAACTCACAATTACATTTTTCCATTTAACAGGTCAGAACTTACTTTCATACCAAGTCAGAACAAAATGACACATTTGAAATTTCCTACAGAAAATAGTTTCACACTTACGAATGTCTTAGAAATTTCTTATTCAGATATATTTCTTCCTTTGAAATATGCTGGTTTAATTTTCACATTTTTATTAGAATTAAAGGATTTTCTTTTGCAGTAATCATAACATATAAATTAGCAATGGTGATGGTATGGCATACTCTGAGATCATATATATATTGATAGTACTTATATGGCACCATATTATTTATCACAGCATAATATTCAATATGACTGGGTCCTGCATTTTGGTCACAACAACCCCAGGCAGTGCTTGGGGAAGAATGGCTATAAAGCTGCCCAGCAGAAAAGGACCTGAGGGTGTTGGTAGACAGCCAGCTTAACATGAGCCAGCAGTGTGCCCAGGTGTTCAAGAAAGCCAACAGCATCTGGGCATGCATCAGGACTAACATGGCAAGCAGGAGTAGGGAAGTGATGGTGCCTCTGTACTTGGCACTGGTGAGGCCTCACCTTGAGTACTGTGTTCAGTTCTGGGCCCCTCACTACCCTCACTACAAGAGGGACATTTAAGTGCTGGAGCGTGTCCAGAGGAGAGCCACCAAGCTGGTGAGGGGTCTAGAGAACAAGTCCTATGAGGAGAGGCTG